>JAJHSJ010000002.1:97123221-97252509 GCA_021015155.1 Magnolia officinalis
CTTGTCTTTGGAAGCAAAATCTATCTTACTGGAGGAACCCGCAGTACACTGCAGTTCGCTTCTTCTATACTATCACCGTTTCCTTGATGTTTGGATCAATCTGTTGGAGATTTGGTTCTAGAAGGTTTGCCCTTACACCATTTTCTTGTCACTATATGATGCTTCTTAAAGCTTTAGAACTCTGGGTTGTTATCATTATTATCTTTTATTATTTCATTCATATGCTCCCCTGTTCACAGTAAATGATAACTTAGAAAAAGCAATTAAAGAGAACTAAAAAGAAAGGAAAAAAAAAAAAAAAACAATTAAAGAGAACTATAAGAGTGGAATAGAATTGCTGATAAAGAATTGCATCTTATTGAGCCCTTTACGTGGATGAAGGCATTCTGCAAGCGAGCTCTTGAGGCCATAGAAAACTAGCTGTTAAGCCTAGCCCTGAGAGTCTTTATTTCGTCAAATACAAACCCAGCCTCCATGGCTACAATGATTTTCTGAAGCCCAATTCAATACTGCAATGAAGGAACCATCCACCATTTCCAGACCTTGAACAAACTATTGACGATTCGGGGCCTTCATGAAGAGCCCTTCTCTAGAATCCAAGATGTCACTTGCCTCCTAGGGCTGTCAATGGGCTGGGCTAGCTCCACGTGCTTTTGGCCTGGGCTTGGTCTCCACAATCAAGGCCGAGGGCTGAGCCTAAGCTAAAAATTAAGCCCATTCCTAACGGGGATGGGCTTGGGCTGAGGGCTGAGGGCCGAGCCTAAGCTGAAAATCTAGCCCATTCCTAACAGGGATGGGCTTGGGCTGAGGGAGAGCCTAAGCTGAAAATTAAGGCCATTCCTAATGGGGATGGGCTTGGGTTATGTACAAAAACATCACCGACCCAGCCCGAATCCTGCCCCAGTGTGAACCCATTCCACCAACACATATCCTAATTCTTTTCTAGGTAAGGGTATTGTCATAATTAACCTTGCATATACCTTCCTATTCCTCCTGACTTTAATTCTTCACCAGTGACCCCCAACCCACCCTCCCTCCTTTTTTTAGCATGTAAATCATTCTTATACAATTTTTAGGATGTTGAGTAATATCTTACGATGTATTAATAACATAGTTGATAAAACTGAATTTTATAGGGAGATGCTGCAGGATGTTTTAAATGCCATGGGATCAATGTATGCAGCAGTCATATTCATTGGAATTACCAATGCGACTGCTGTTCAGCCGGTGGTTTCCATTGAAAGGCTTGTTTCATACCGAGAGAGAGCTGCAGGAATGTATTCTGCTTTACCATTTGCATTTGCCCAGGTCTAGCTCTTATATTTGTACTTCCATTTCTACAAAACCCATTGCTTTGCATTACTAACCATGTATTCTTTTTGTGGGCAGGTTGCTATTGAGTTTCCATATGTGTTTATACAGACACTTATCTATGGCTCTGTGTTCTACTCCATGGCCTCATTTGAATGGGCCCTGGGGAAATTCATTGGGTACCTATTCTTTATGTATTTCACTTTACTGTACTTCACATTTTTCGGCATGATGTCAAGTGCAATCACGCCCAATCATAACGTGGCCCCCATTGTTGCTGCCCCATTTTATATGCTGTGGAACCTCTTCTGTGGATTCATAGTCACTCGCAAGGTAATAAACTGGGAACTACTTGTATGAGAACCTCATTAGCAGCCTGTTCTTGTTTGGAGTCTTTAAACTGCCAGCCATCTGCCTATCCGTAGGTTTCTTCATCATTGGACATTCATTATATGATACTCTTTGGTAGTCTTTGTATCAGTGTTTACTAGGTAACTTCATCCTCATTTTTTTAAACTCGTTTTAACTCGTCTGAGTTAATGAAAACTTGCTGGATTTCATAAAATTGGAGTTTTTTATACGGTGGTTGGAATCTTGATAAACAAAGTCAATTCAGCCGAGTTTCCAACATTGGCATATGTATGTAGAACAGAGTATGGACACTATTAAAACAATTGTGTTGGTCTGTTGGAGATGTCTTGCTACTTGCTCAGGTTGTGTTGGGGTGACAATTAAGAAAAACTGATTTTTATATATATTATGTAACTTTTTTTATACATTTTTATTTTTGCTGTTTTAAAATAAATCACTCTCCCATTCAGTCTTATTTATTCAGAACCTACCTAATAGATTACAAATTTCTATTGATTATTTCTACCATTTATATCCATTAGATTGCACATTTGCGATGGTTTCTATCTTTGCCATCTTTGATGCATTAGATGCATTAGATGCATATATGGAATCTTTTTGAAACATTTATAACATTTGCTCAGGAATTTTCCCTACCCATCAGATTGCAAAGTGGCAACCGTATTTCTATAATCTAACTTTATAATGCCCTCACCCATCATACTTCAAATTTGCACTTATTCCATTTATTCTTAAAATTCTCCACCCTTGGAAAACAATTTTCACCCATTTTACCTTCCTATGCTGCCCCCTCTCTCTGTGTGCATCATGTGTCCACTGTAACTAGTACATATTATTTGTTCACACCTTTTTTTTTTTCTTTGTTAGCCTGTTAGTATACCCCAATGTCAGTTCACACATCACTGTTAACCACCCCCACTAGGGAATCGATGCCAAGACCTCAGTGTTGTGTTCACACCTCATGGGTACATTTTTTATTGATTTTCTACTATTGTATTGTGTATATCTACTGTCAAATTATAAGGTCCTGATGCATCGGAATGTGACTTGTGTCATGATGCACCGGTTCGTGCAAGTTGGGCCCATATTTAGGTGATCCAGACCATTGGTTTGATGCATTCGATTGTGGATGGGAGAAGACCCCAGGATCTCCTAGGTGTGAAGATCATATAACCCCTTGATCAGTGGGTTACAAAATAAAATAAAAAATATATATATATATATATATATACAGCAATGCTCATGGGCATCTTCTCTTCTCCACCAGGTTTTTTCTTTTGGGGTCTCTGTACTCCATAATATCCTGTGTCTGTGCAACAGCAGCACTTACATCTATGTCCAAGTTGCATCATATTTTATTTAAAATATTTTGTTGCCATACCCCAAACAAATTCACCCATTTCCTTCCATGTTTAACAGTTTGATATATTACCATTGGGCAATTTCTACTTTGATAAAATGCAAAGTAATTGGCTGAATTGCCTTTTTGTCCTTTCTTCTTCTTCTTCTTTTTTTCCAGAGTTTGCCTGTTTGGTGGAGATGGTATTACTGGGCAAATCCTATAGCCTGGAGTCTCTATGGTCTTCTGACATCCCAATATGGCGACATTGACAAACACATGAAACTGTGGGATGGACTTCACTCGGTGAGTGTACGCCAATTCCTGGAGGACCACTTCGGCTTCCGGCATGATTTCTTGGGCATCGCTGGAATCATTGTGGTTGGTTTCTGTGTGGTGTTTGCTGTGATTTTTGCTTTTGCAATCAAATACCTCAACTTCCAGAGGAGATAGGACAGGAGTTGCATCAGTTGCAGGTGTTGGATACTGATAGTCAATAGGTCTTATAAATGTTATGTAAGTACTGTATATAAGTGTATCTTTCCTCTGTATTGCAATGGTTACTATCATGTCCTTACAATTAATTCCTAAATCAGAGCCAGATGAAAATAGATTTAGAAGGATAGTCAGTTGGGTTTGGTTCTCCTGTAGAATGATAATCCTCATGAATGTGTTTGTTATGTTCTTGCACAAAATCTTGGGTTGGAGGCAAATGCAAGGCAATTAATGCATCATGACATTGTTGAATGTTGATAGATGTCAAAGTTGTTTTGTGTTTGTTCCGTTATATTTTCATGTTTATCTGCCGTACACGTGGCAGTTGTCTAGGTTGCTTGGAGCTCGTTTGCTGAAAAATCAGTGGTCTCTTGTATGCGTCTGATTGTTGTGAAATTGGCCCACTGAATGTAGGCATTGATCTTTTTTTGCTTGGACTTGCTCTAGAACTGTCAATTTTTGTGTGATATTTATGCAATTGCTGACAAAACTGGATAATCTAATTTTGTTGTTAGCTTCTTCATATCAACAGGCATGATCACCCTAGGCAACTGCATGCCTTCTTAACATAGACCATTGGTCTTTTTTCTTTTCTTTTTTGTCCATTTCCTTTATACAGGTGGCCCATTAAGTGGACCTGCCTCATTTTTGGGCCAGTGCATATCCTTCCCCATGTGGATCGGCCTGATTTTTGGTGTCAGGCAAACTTCATGACGGGGCTGACCTTTCCAGGGGCTCAATTGGACGGGACATATTAGTATGAAAAAAAAAAGAAGAAAAAAAAGAGTGTATCACACAGCGAGCATATGGTAGTATAGTAACTTCATCTTTCTTCCTTTAAAAAACCAATCAGCGGGCAGGCCAACTGTACTGCAACAGCAACAGCAGTAGAGTGCATTTTCTGCCACGAAAAATAAATAAAATAAAATTTTCATTAATCTGATTTTTCATGACCGAAAAGGCACTGACTGTACTGTACATCTTTTAGGCGATTAATTTTCCTATTGTCTGCGCCCCCATGGAAGGGAAACGGATTGGCTACTCCCCCTACCACCAGTCCGGTGGATGGTGATTGGTGCTCCGTGGGCCCCACCGTGATGTATTTGTTTCATCCATGCCGTCTGTCTATCTTTCTAGATCATTTTATGGCATGAGACAAAAAATGAGGTATATCCCAATCTCAAGTGGACCACATTACAGGAAAACAATAGTGATTGGATATCCACCATTAAAAACCTCCTGAAGTCCACTGTACTGTTTATTTGACATCCAATCTGTTGATTAGGTCATACAGACCCAGATGAAAGGAAAAAAAAAAAAAAACAAAGATCAGCTTGATCCAAAACTTTTATGGCCCCCAAAAAGTTTTTAATGGTCGACGTTCATTCAACATTATTTTCTGTAATGTGGTCCACTTGAGATTGGGATATACCTCATTTTTGGTCTCATACCGTAAAATGATCTAGAAAAATAGATGGATGGCATGGATGAAACATATACATCATGGTGGGTTCCACATAGCACCGACCATCAGCCATTGGCTGGTGGCAAGGGGAGTAGCCAATCCGTTTCCCGACCCCTCCCATCTTCTTCTTGACAATGACAGCCAAAGATGAGGCCGATCTAAAAGCCTTACACCGTGGGCGCACATGTCGACGGATTGGACGTCATTTTCAAATCAAAGGTGTGTCAGACAAAGTTGTGTAGTGGATAACGAATGGACATGGCTGGGGGCTCTTCATACCCGTAGAGAGAGAGAAAAAGACTCTTTACATGCTTATTCTATTTAGCTTAGTGGTAAAGTGTTTAGAGGTAAACCATGTGCTTGGCTAAAAGTATAAAATCATTACAATCTAAAAAGTAGACATTCACACCATGGAGAGCTTGAGATCGTCAATCTCGTCAAAATATGCAAATCATGTAAATTTGGCTTGATTTTTAGGGCCATAACAAAGCATCAAAGTACGCACATGTAAGACAGATTGAATGGCTAACAGTGAAGTGTGAACTGACAATGGGGTGTACTAACCAGCAACAAACAAAAAAAAAAATACAGATTGAATGACCTACCCTCATCGCAACGAATCCCACACACAATCTAAAAAGGCTTTTAGTGGTGGGCATCCCATCCTTAATGTTTCCTTTCTTATGGCCCATTGATGATCAATTGACTATTTTTCAAGTGTCATGTGAGAGCATCAAGGGATACATATAATCGATGGATAGATGTATTGTACACATCACGACAGTTCCCACATAGCATGTGAATGTGTATCAATTATTACTATGTATGGAATATAAACATGCCAAGGTATGGGTTGCATGATAGGAGACATGTATTGCTTTGACTAATAGGGAGAGAGAAGTATTGGCTTGATTGAACAACCTCGAGATTTATGCAAGTGAGGCCCACGTGCATTGCGCGACCTACATCAGAATTTGCTAGAACTGTAACTTTTGATCTAAGCGTTGCAATGGGGCATGCCACACAAGTCTTAGAAGCGCACTTCCATTCCAAACACCATTCTTAATTAAAAATAAATATGTGCATGATATGAGTGACCACCATTCATTCAAATTGGAACTATTAAATATGCAACTTATTATAGGTTAGTTACAAAATACATATCGTTACATCGCATATTCTTCATTATTATCAAATTATGCATAAAATTTGTAAGATTTGAAAACTATTAAATCAACAATTATTATAATTAAATAATTAAGATTTCAATTTCTAAAAGTTGTCACACCATGTTCCTTAAGATTTACCCTAAAATACAATGGTGTGTAGAAAAAGTAGATTACAACCCAAATCTCAAAATAAATTAAGAACCCAAAATTTTCAAATTAAAATAATTAATTTACAGTTATAAAGGTTTGCCGAATTTTATATATATATATATATATATATATATATATATATATATATATATATATATATATATATATATATATATATATATATAGTGTAATTTTGGGGATAGTCACATTACAAGCTTTCTTCGTGATTTATTTTCTAATCTAAATTATTTAGTTTTTCAAGTATGTTAAACATAAAAATTTAGAAAATACTAATTTAATATGAATTTCTATATTATTAATTGATGATAATTTTATTTCTTAAATTTAGGGTCGAAAGAAAATAATGATGCTTAACTTCACAATGGAGATAATTCTCGATTATAAATTCAGAATTAATTTCTTAATATAACTTAATAATTAATTTATCAAAATTAAAAATTTTATTTTTATTTAAATTCAATTTTTTATATATATAAATTGTAAATTAATAAAGCATATGAACTCCTGAAAGTAACCCAATTTAAATTCCAAATCCAAATAAATTAATGTATAATTTAGATTTAACAGTTCTAATTTAACTAGTAATATATGAATAAAATTTGACTATTTTATAATAATTCTTACTTCTTTCTAATAAATTGAAGAAAAATATCTAATAAATATATTAATCAGATTCTCTCTCTCTCTCTCTCTCCTCTCTCTCTCTCTCTCTCTTTTAAACTTTAAGAGTTTAATTAAGAGATATATTAATAGATCTTAATTCAATATCCTATCTTAGTACACTTCAAGCTATTAGAGTTAGGTAACCACATAGATTGAAAATATATATTAATCACTAATTTTTAATATTTAAATTTTGATTGATTATATCTCAATTTATTAAAATTAGAATTAGTTATTATCTATTTTGTTTATTTAGAATTAACTTTAAAATTTAAATTTACCCAATCGAAATTAATTCTATAATCTCTAAGATTCATAATTAAATTACTATTAAACAAACTAAGTTAAACAATGTTAGAAGTAAATCTAAATTTAAATTATTTAATTATACATCAATATTCCTAAAATGAAATTTTACCTGATTTATGTTTAGTTCAATAAGTTATTTAAAATTATTAAGTTATTATTAAAATTTACCTAATATTATAAATATCGTTATTTTTAATTAGTACGAATTATTTTAATATATTACTTCAATTAATCTCGAAAAAAAATCTAAAATTAATAACTCGAGGCACTTTACAAATTTACGTAAGCGGAATTAATTTAAATTATAATTTAAGTAGAATTCAAAATAATTTCTAATTTAATTCCTATAATTTAAAATTATTTAGTATTAAAATCAATAATTTAGAAATTTAATTTAACTTTTTCTTTTATCTTATTTAGCAAATTTTTTTTATTTATACATATGTCAGTAATAAAAAAATATCAACGATAAACAATAATTTCCTTTATTTCAAATTTAAAATGATTAACTATAACAATAAAAAAATAATTTTAAATAAAAACAAGTATAAAAATTTTAGATTTGGGAGGGATGACCCACCCTAACAAAAGCTTCGTGAGGCTTCTTATTTTTCCCTCATTTTTATTTATTTATTTTTCTCTACTATCTTTTTTCTCACACTTTTTTTTCTGGTGCCTACACGCATGATCCTATTTATAATAAAGGAGTCCTATCATCCGTAATACACACATGTGGAAAAAAAAAAATCTCTTTAAATGACATCTTGTGTAAATGAAACCCCCACAATAATTTAGTCTCTTTTATTACAAAAAACACCCTGTGTATGTATATGAAGTGATGTTTGTGGTGTATAATTGTGCATGTGCATGGTGCTCATGTGTGAGCAATGTATACATGTGCATATATGTAAAATCATCAATGTACAATATATGTCTGATCATGTGGGTGAGTTGATGGATCAAATGGATGGATGAATTTGGATACCAAAAGACAAGTTGAAGAGTTCTATGGACAGTGATGATATTATGTATGAATTTAACAGTTTCATTATATTGGATTAAGTTAATGGAATTGGTGTCGACTGATCTTGTAACAGAACTTGGATGATTTGATTTGAAATGGTTAGGTTATTCATTGTAATGGGTAGACTAGATTATTGACCTCTGATCATAGTCACACATATTTTGTTTCCTACAATTCAACACCCATGTAATAATAACTTTAATACTAATTAATATATATTGATATTTCACTAAAAATTAATATTTAACACATGCTATTAACTCTTTAATGTTGAAACTTAAATGCTCATAACACACACGTTTAAAATGGGCTGCATTAGAGAGCTATACCGTACAATGTATAATTGTTATGTATTGAAAATAAAATTTAAGTGAACCATGCGGTACCTTAGTGAGCAAAGAGGTCGATGTATAGTTAATTTTATGAATTGGTTACCCAGTTGCGAGATATGGGCCGTCGGATTTACGGTTGTATGTATGAATATATGTAAGGTTTTCTTCTCTTTTAAAAAATAATAAGTTTGCCACCAAATACATATATGGTTTGTGGACCTCTAAAATTTGTTGAATCATGTTCCAATGTAAGAAGTATTTAAATAATTTTGTTGGGAGAAATGTGAGAATCTTCACAGTGATTTTTGTTTAATTTTTAGGTGGTCCAATTGGTATATCCAAGTACGATGTACGGTTAGATGATAAGATTTATATAAAATAATTAAATAATTAAGAGTCTAATCCAATATACATGTTAATGCATGATTACTTTCATACTTAGATATGTACAACATGGGTTTTTAGTTGATCAGATAAGTGGATCATCTGATAAATTGCTTAGATGATTAAATTACAATCCTGAAAATGAATTGATAAGTGAGTAATCGCATACTCTAACGGCGTATGAACAGTTGAGTTTAGTGTATGTTGCACGATTAGATTTGAACTGGTTATTGAATGAATAGTTGATCTTAGGTATACGAGTAAAGAAAGTGCGCATATACATATACATGTATACACTAAAACCATATAATTATTAATAAATGATACACACTAAATAAATCAATCACGTGTATCAATGGTGTTATCTTACAACACTTTATGGATGTGTATGCATGAATATTTGAATAAATGTATGGATTATGTATAAATGCTTAAATGAATGCAAGTTTGCATGTACACGCACACCCAAATCTAGGGGTCCTTACATTTTACTCATTTTAAAAATTTTATCCTCAAAATTCAAACACACCCAATGTGTGGATGAGTGAGGATACCCTACTACAATGCATCCAAGTATTTTTTTTTTTTTTTTTTTCACATGTCATAAGTTTGTCTTCAAGCGAGTGTGTATAATCATCCATACTAATTCAGGTTATTTCATATATTGATCTAAAACTTATGCTGCTCACTCAATCGAGCCTTATATCTCCTCAAATTTGGCTTCATATTTTAAAATGATAGGAAAAATAAATGGATAGAATATATAAAACCCATACATCACGCTACCTGGATGGACTATACGCAGGGCCACCTTAATGCATGCGCTAAAAAATAGACAGCTTTGTAATCGGTGTGGGCAGGGCTTTGTGGGGTCCACTGTGATGTAAGTGTTTTATCCATGTTGTTCATCGTTTTTCTCAAATCATTTTAAGGTGTGATGAAAATATTAGGCAGGCACAAGTCTTAAGTGGACCATGAAGTGGGGATTGAATGTTCACCATTAAAAAATTCTTGGGAGCGGTAGTAGAGGTTTGGATCAAGCTTATATCTGTGTTTTCACTTTATCCACGTCTACATGGCCTTATTAATAGGTTGGAAGGTAAAAAAAAATCACAGTGGCCCTCGTGAAGGTTTTAACAGTGGGTGTCATTATCACTGTGGCTTCCTTTAATGTGGTCCACTGGAGCTGTTGACCTGCCTCATTATTTTGGTCATAATTTAAAATGGTCTAATAAAAGTGATGAACGGCCTGGAAGAGATACTTACGTGGCTTTGGGCCCGTAGGACGCACGAACGAAGCGGATTGCATCCTGTCCCTGCCCATCTCTAGCCACGAACGGGCAGTTCTGTGGGCGGTCCCACTGTAATGTATCGGTTTATCCACGCCGTCCATCCCAACGCTCGGCTCATTTTAAGTAATAAGCACAAAAATGAGTCAGATCCAACGCTAAGTGTACCACACATACATTATGACGGTTACATTTAATGCAACTGGCATTTAATGCTTTAATACAATCAAGCATATTATTTGGTGTGCTCCACTTGAGCGTTGGATCTGTCTCATTTTTATACCCTGACCTTAAAAATGATCTTAAAAAGAGATGGATGGCGTGGATAAACCGATACATGACAGTAGGCCCGCCCACATAACCGCCCAGTCGTGGCTAGAGACGGGCGGGGGTAGGACGCAATCGGCGTCCCTGGCCGAGCAGGGTCGATCGCAATCCGATTCGGAAATAAATACGCCACATGCAATAGCCGTCCCGAACGTACCGGTGTTAATGAGTATTGACCGAAGCATGCATCTAACTTAAAGAGCCCGTTTCATCTGTCCCATCGATCGTCAGACTCGGTGTTTTTCCGAGAAGCGGATTGGCTGGTGTACCACACTGATGTATTGACGTCACCAAGTTCTGTGGGTCCCATTATTAGGTATGTATTATATCCAAACTTCGGTCCATTTGGTGAACTAGTTATAAGGCTTGAGCCTAAAAATAAAATGGATACGAAGATCAAGTGAACCACACTATAAAAATCACTGGGGGATTGAACATTTACCATTGAAACCTTTTGATGTCACGTAAGTTTTGGATGAATATGATATTTGTTTTTCCTCTTAATCCTGATATGTGTGATTTTATGAACAGATTGGATGGAATATAAAATTTATGACAGAACCTACAAATGTTTTAATGGTGAGAATCATTGTCCCACTAATATTTGTGGTGAGGTCCACTTGAACTTTGGATATGACTTATTTTTTTAGTTCATGATCTAAGATGATTTCTCCAAATAGATAAACAGTGTGGATGTAATAAATACATCATTTTGAGGACCATGTAGCTATGATATACTTTGAACCGTTCGCAAAAGTATAGAGCTTGAGGAGAATAGCGCTCGTCTTCACACCCATGCGTACCCACACCGCCAGGTCGGCGGTCTGTGGTACACCTGCCAATCCCCGGACGCGGATTACGTCCACCGTCTGGGCAGGGCTCTGTGGGGCTCACCGTGATGTTTATGTTTTATCCACGCCGTTAATCGTTTTTAGCGTATCCTTTTAAGGTATGAACCAAAAAAATTATATAGGTTCATAGCTCCAGTGGACCACACGAAAGGAAGCTATAGTGATAATGACACTAACCGTTGAAATCTTTCTAAGAGACACCGTGATGATTTTTTACCATAAAACCAATCCATAAGGTCATGTAGACGTGGATGAAGCGAAAAAACAAATATCAGCTTGATCCGAAACTTCTCCAGCTCCCAAGAAGTTTTTAATGGTGAACGTTCAATCCCAAATTTGTGGTCTATTTAAGATTTCTTCCTATCTATATTTTTGGTTCATACCTTAAAATGATAGGATAAAAATGAATAACGGCGTGGATAAAATATAAAAAATCACGGTGAGCCCGACAGGGTTACCGTCCAGGCGGGGGTAGGACGCAATCCGCGTCCCCAATCACAGGTCAGTGGTCCGGGACGCGGATTTCTTGCGAAAGCCTCTGGCATAAAGTTCCTGCGCAAGCATGTTGGGTGGGACCCAAAAAGATCTTTTTTGAGAAATCCACTCCGTCCATCCGTTTTACGAGATTATTTTAGTAAGTTTTACCAAAAATGAGATGTATCCTATACTCAATTGGGCCACACAAGAGGAAACAATGGAAATTCGGTGAGCACCGTTGAAGTATACTCATGGCTATAAAACTTTTGTATGAGTCTTCTATTTAATCTTTTCACTTCATCCCATGGCGTTATAAACGGTTTGGACAGCATATAAACATCAATGTCGAGCCTGAGAGGTTTCAACGGTAAGAATTTCTTTCACCAATTTTTCCTCTCGCGTGACCCATTTGAGTTTTTAATCTAAGTCATTTTTTGTTGCACGTCGTAAAATGCACTCGTGAAACGGATGAACGGTATGGATTTATCACACACCTTGAAGTGGCCCCACCGAGCATCCTTGTGCAGGAACTTGCCGCAAAAGCCTTCGGCAAGGAAATCCGCGTCCAATCATGGTGTGACACGCACCACAAACATCTACTAGTACATTGGCATCATTGACTTTGTGAACCTCACCATGTTCATGCATTCTGCCCGACAATGTTAGACTAATAAGTTGGCATGTCCAAACTTAAGTGGACCCGTCATAAAAGCAATGGGGATTGAGAGTCCACCACCCTTGAAAACTTCTCATTAAAATTTTAAATTAAGCTGATATTTGTTTTTTCAATTCATCCGGGTCAGTCTGATCTCATCAACTGATTGGATGGTAAACAATATCATGGTGGAACGCAGGAAGATTTCAACCGTAGACGCCGTTATCCTCACTACTTTCTGTAGTTTGATCAACTTGAGGTTTGGATGTATCTCATTTTAGGAATCATGCTCTAAAACAATCTAGCAAAATGAATGGATGGTGTGGATACAACACATGCATCATAATGAGCCCTAAAAATGAGAGCGGATTAAGTGAGACTTAGGATCCACTTAGGTGGGTGGGACCCCCGACTGTGGGGCTCCTAGTGATGTATGTGCCTTAAATCCACACCATTCAACCGTTTTGAAATCTCATTTTAGGGTATGATAAAAAAAAAAAAAAAAAAAAAAAAACTGAAGCAGATCCAAATCTTATGTGGACCACACCACAGGAAACATGAGTGATTGAATCCCCACCATTAAAAACCTCCTGGGGCCACTGAAATGTTTATTTGCCATCCAACCTGTTGATAAGGTCACAAAGATTTGGACAGAGACCAAACAAATATCAACTTGGTCTAAATTTTTTGTGGCCCACGAGAATATATCATGGTCAACTTGATATTTGGATCTGTTTATGTAGTCATATACATCACAGTGGGCGTTACTGTTAAGGGTTCCATTCCGCTGCCTATTTCCCGTGGTGTGTTCACGTCACCATGTTCTGTGAGCCCCAAATGAATGTGTCATATGCAAGCCATGCATCTATTATGTGAGATCATTTTAATGCCTTTGTCTAAAATTAAGCGTATCCATAGTTCAAAGTGAACAACGCTACGGAGAGCAGCGGGGATTCAACACCTATTATCCAAAATATCCTGGAGGCTACGGAAGTTTTTGATCAAGCTTATATTTGTGATTTTAGATTTGTGTAACATTATGAGTAGGTTAGATGGAAAATAAACACTTTAGTGTGCCTTAGGAAGGTTTTAACAATGATTGTTGTTGTCCCCACTACGTACGTTCTATGGTATGGTCCACTTGAACTTTCAATCTACCTCATTTTGGGGCCATGCTCTAAAATGATCTGGCAAAATGGATGATTAATGTAGACATAACACATATATCATAGCGGGTCACGTAACTTAGTGACATCAACACACCATTGAGGTCGGTGGTGTATGACACACCATGCGATCCACTTTCCATCACCCATCAAATAACATTGGTTAGCCTATGAGTGTTGGGTCTGGCTCCGTGGCTCAATGACTAATAGCCTTCATTTCAACAATGAGATATGGATCAAGTGCCCATATGGTGTGGGTGGTACATGTACAAATAATAATAATAATAATAATAATGATAACCCAGCAGTGGTGTTGTAGGTTTTTGATAGTTGTGGATGGTAGAAAACTAACCTAACTAGTTATAATAGACATGAAGAAAGTAGACAAGATCAAGAATGTATCTCGTTTACTTTCTTCATATCTATCATAACTAATTAGGTCAGTTTTCTACTATCCACAACTATCAAAAACCTACAACACCACTAGTAGGTTGTCATTATTATTATTATTGTTGACGTCAAAATCTGGACCACCCTCCACTCGGCAAGGCGAACCTCCAAGGAATCCTGAACCTGCACAGAGAGTGAACAAAGGAAACTCTTGCTAAACCGGGGGACCCTCCGATGCCTAAGTCAGTCAAAGGAATCTGGGTCTAAGTTAATAGTAGAGAGAGGGTGTGAGATATTGCGTACCTATAGCAATGGGGTCTCAATGTATTTATACCTGGGCATCAGACGGTCTGTGTCCGTTAATCTTGGCACGATTCGCTCAATCAGGAGAAATTTCGGATCGTAGAGATATCGTGCATAATCTAGGGATCGTGTAGCGTATCAATGAGCGAGGTTAGCGGACACGTCCGTTTAAGGCAGTTTCTAAGTTTAGCGTTTGAGATATGTTCCGCCCTAGTTTCGGCTCGGGACATCCTTCTTCGGACGAAGATGAAGATGAGGATGAGGACGAGCCCCCGGCTCGGATGTCCTTCTTCACATGAGGATGAAGACGGGGATGAGCACCCGGCTCGGATGTCCTTCTTCATATGAGGATGAGGGCGAGGACGAGCCCCGGCTCGGATGTCCTTCTTCGGTAGCGTTTGTCATTTCGGATATTCTTGCGTCTGATCGGACTAAGACGATAATGACCCTCGGAACTATGAGGGGCTCGGATCTTCCCATAGCAATTATTATTATTATTTTTTGTACACAGACCACCCACACCACATGGGCACTTATATATATATATATATATATATATATAATGGTACCATGAGGTTGCGCTATATGGGCCCCAGTGTGATGTGTGTTGAACATCGACCCCATCAGTCAGATGCACCATTCCATGTTGGACACGGGCTTAAAAATCAAGTCAATCCATGACTTGGGTGTGCCACACCACATACAATAGTTGAGAGGTATTATCCTCTCATTAAAACATTCATAATCATTTATTGTGCCCACCGAGATGTGGTTCATAAATCCAGCCCATCCATTGTGTGGGTTCCAATTGGATGAGGGGTCAGACCAAGTTTCAGCCACATCCAAAATTCATGTGGGCCCTACCAAGAACTTTTATATGTTTTAGGCATGTCTTCACATGGTTTTAGATGGTATGACCCACCTAAGTTGCATATACAACTAATTTTTTGGATAACTCTATAACCTAAATGGGACCCATCAAATGCACGATGCTGATGCTCGACACACATCACGGTAGAGCCCACACAACTTGACCTCATGGGATATATAATATATATATATATATATATATATATATATATATATATATATATATATCCATGACGTTGAGCTGTGTGGGCCCCACCATGATGTGCCGTGAATTTGATGGGTCCCCTTTATGTTACGGGATATCCCAAAAATCAGCCGTATACGGAACTCAGGTGGGCCATTCCGTATAAAACCATGCAAAGACATGCCTAAAACATATAAAAGTACTTGGTGGGCCCCACCTGAGTTTTGAATGTAGCTGAAACTTGGTCTGGCCCCTCATCTAAGTGGGACACACACAATGGATGGGATAGATTTGTGAACCACATCTCATTGGGCCCAATAAATTATTATGAATATTTTAATGGGAGCATAACTCCTCTCAACTATTATATGTGGTGTGGTCCACACAAGTCATGGATTACCTTGATTTTTAAGCCCGTGGCCCACCATGGAATGGTGCATATGGCTGATGGGGTAGATGGTCAACACACATCATGATGGGGCTCGTTGGACATAACATTTTCGTCCAACTAGCTATGCATTTAGGGCCTATTTGGTTTTCCCAATTACGGGTATTTAGAGGTAAAAAGTCATCATTACACCCAGGCCGTGCGTTTGAAAATCGTGGATTCGGACGCAGTTCTGACAGCGTCCGAATCGACTGTAAAGACGCCTTTTGCAGAGACGGGATTTTACTACTCCCTGCAGGAGCCAGAGACGGTAGTTCGCGTTTGATGGTACTGACACCGTTAGTTCGGTGGTCCGTATGAGCACCGATCGTGCTATACACCCTGATTTCAGGGTTTAAAAACTCAAAAGCAAGTCATTTTCTTCCAAACTCACCAACGCACTCGTCCAGTAACAGAGCATTCGACCTCAGGCCAGGTAAACGACGCACCCTTCTACCAGAGATCTTTCGCGTATCATCTGTTCTTTCTTCCCTGTGTTTACTGTCCAAACCTCTAAATGATTATTCATTGCTCGATGACTATTTCGTGGTAAGACTCTCATCTTGGCAGTCATCGGTGGCTTGTGCATCCACCACCATACTATCTCAGGTATTGAAACAGGGAAAAATGAGTTTTAATCTGGCCGTATTGCTCCTGTTCATCTTCATCCAGATTGCACGCCTTGCTTGATATCCGTCTGTTCGGTAGCTTGCATGTTACTGCATGTCTACTGCCATCTAATATTTTACCATTTTCATGATCCCACTTGCGTTGCATGTTGTTGGAATGTCATATATTTCACTTGTCATCTTCGTCACCCGATTGTGATGTTCATTGCAATCTCCGGGGCCTGATCCGTCTGCTGTCTTCTACTGACATCTTCTCCAATACCCCACTCAGGTATTATATGTATTACGATTCAGTTCAAAACCCCTTTATTCCACCTCTTTATTCCACTGTATTTTTCTTTAACATTTACAGTAATTAATCTCTTACTCTGTCATGCAGAAATATCCTCTTCCGTCTGCGATTGATATCTACCCCCCGCTATCAGCTACGGCAATACCAGAACAGGTAAGTCATGTGGCTCTGTTGAATGTCTTAAGACCGTGACTAAGTTAGTAGTTCGTTTATGAAATAGAAGTTTATTGAGAAGTGGAGCCACATCTGGGGCCGCCCACGACCAGTCGAGGTAGTGCGGATTTCGTGTCGCAAGTCCTTTTGCAACTGGGATGCAAAAAGGAAGTTGCCAAAATTATAAATTGGGGTCCCTAGGGTTATTCTAGGGTTAAGGTGAATATTGAGAAATATTTCTAAAGTGTGGGCAAGGGATTTTCTCTGTACTTCCAAGGGAGAGGTTAGTATATTGCCTTGTAATCTTCGTTTCTCTTCATAGTGGAATTTTGCATCCGTAGTTTTTTATCCTAGTTTGGGATTTTTCCACGTATATCTTGTCTTGTGGTTTGTTTGAATGTTTTTATTCCTTTTTAGTTTATATTTCTTCATGTTTATCGTTTGTGGGTGAGGCCTGAGATTGGATCTAGGCTCATTGCGTCATTGGCGTGCTGCGTAACAACTGGTATCAGAGCTATTGGTTTAGTTCTATTGGGAGCGATGACAGAAGATGGAAAAACTAGAATTGAGAAGTTTGATGGTTCAAACTTTACCTTCTGGAAGATGCAGATGGAGGATTATCTGTATCAGAAGGACCTCTATATTCCTCTAGGAGGAAAAGAGAAGAAACCAAAAAAGATGACAGATGATGAATGGTTTTTACTGGATAGGAAGGCTTTAGGAACGATCCGACTCTCTTTGTCTAAAAGCGTCGCTTTCAATATATCCAAGGTGAAAATGACAAAAGAATTAATGAAAGCCCTAGCCACCATGTATGAAAAGCTCTCAGCATCCAATAAGGTTCATCTTATGAAACAGCTATTCAACATGAAGATGTCAGATGGTGGGAGCGTGGCTGAACATCTAAACGAGTTCAATACAGTCACGAGCCAGTTGGAATCCGTTGGCATTGCTTTTGAGGATGAGGTCAGAGCATTATTGATCTTATCCAGTTTGCCAGACAGTTGGGATGGTTTGGTGATTGCTGTGAGCAATTCTTTAGGATCGACAAAGCTGAAATTTGATGATGTGGTCGGTCTAATTCTCAGCGAAGAATCTAGAAGGAAGGCATCAGGAGTTTCAGGGGATTCAGGGAAGCTTTAAACGTTGAAGGAAGAGGAAGATCGCTGAACAAAGGAGGCAATAAACATGGGCGTTCTAAGTCGAGGAAGAAGTCTAATAGACCGAAAGACAAAGATGGGTATTGGCATTGCGGCAAGAAGGGGTACATGAAACGTGATTACGGGGCGCTCAAGAAACAAGAAGGAAGCTCTCAAGGCGGGAAGGATTCAGTGAATCTGTCTAAGGAGAGCGACACAGAGGCGTTGATTTTATCTCTTGATGCGAGGAATGAGTCTTGGGTTATAGACTCGGGTGCTTCGTTTCATGCTACTTCGTGTAAGGAAGTTCTGCGTGATTATGTGTCAGGTGACTTTGGGAGAGTCTACCTGGGTGATGATGAGCCGTGCAATATTGTTGGAAAGGGGGATGTTCATGTAAATCATAAAGACGGAACAGTCTTGAAATTTAAGGATGTCAGATATGTACCGAGTTTGAAACGTAATCTGATCTCAGTGGGACAGTTGGCCGATACCGGTTATGTGACGACATTCACCAGTGACTCTTGAAAGATCACAAAAGGTGCCTTGGTAATATCTCGAGGCAAAAAGGAAGATACTTTGTACGTGACTTCAGGATCGTATAGTTCACTCGCAGTCGCATCAACTGGAGTGAATGGACAGTTATGGCATCAGAGATTGAGACATATGAGTGAGAAAGGGATGAAAGTGCTATTGTCAAAAGGGAAGCTAGCAGGGCTGAAGTCTATTGACTTGAAATTTTGTGAGGACTGCGTGTATGGCAAGCAGAAGAGGGTACGCTTCAAGAAGACGGGACGCGCTCCAAAGACACATCTGTTGGAGTTTGTACACATTGATGTGTGGGGATCGGCACAGGTATTATCTCTTGGTGGCTCACATTATTTTGTTACCTTTATTGATGATGCTAGTAAAAAACTGTGGGTCTACTTCTTAAAACATAAATCTGATGTATTTGATGTATTTAAGAAGTGAAAAGTTATGGTAGAAAATAAGACAGGTAAAACAGTAAAGTGTCTCAGATTTGACAATGGGGGAGAGTATTGTGATAACAGGTTTGAGGAGTATTGTGCAGCAAATGGAATCAAACATCAGAAAATGATTCTAGGGACACAACAACAGAATGGTGTGGCTGAGAGCATTAACAGGACCATCCTTGAGAGCGCCAGGAGCATGAGGTTACATGCAGGGTTGCCCAAGACCTTTTGGGCAGATGCTGTGAATACTGCCGCATATCTCATCAATAAAAGTCTCTCAGCACCATTGGATGGTGGGCTACCAGAAGAAGCGTGGACTGGGAAGGAAGTGAACCTTGCACATCTCAGAGTGTTCGGTTGTACTTCATATGTTCACATTGATGCAGAGCACAGAAACAAGCTGGATGCAAAGTCCAAGAGGTGCACGTTTATAGGCTATGGGCAGCATGATTTTGGCTACAGATTCTGGGATGCAGAAAACAGGAAAATCATCAGAAGCAAGGACGTAGTCTTCAATGAAAAAGTGATGCATAAGGACAGTGTGCAGAAAAATAAGGCCGAGAAAAAGAAATTCGTAGAGTTGGAAGAGTTACCGGACATGGGTGTTACAGCGCCACAGGATGAGGCAGAGCCGCATACAGCGGTTGTGAGGAGGTCTACTCGGGAGAGGAAACCCACGGTCCGATACTCACCCTCCTTACATTATCTACTACTGATGGATAATGGTGAGCCAGAGTGTTTTGAAGAGGCGTTCAGTCAGATATACAGGTTAAGTGGGAGCAGGCCATGGATGATGAGATGGACTCTCTTGAGTCTAATCGTACATGAGAGCTAGTCACTCTACCCAAGGGTAAGAAAGCTCTTCATAACAAGTGGGTTTACAGACTGAAGGAGGAGCATGATGGTTCGAAACGGTACAAGGCCAGATTGGTTGTGAAAGGGTTTCAAAACAAGGCAGGTATCGATTTCATTGAAATATTTTCACCGGTAGTGAAAATGTCTACGATTCGCATGGTCTTGAGTATAGTGGCTTCAGAAGACTTACATCTAGAACAGCTAGATGTTAAGACAGTCTTTCTTTATGGGGACCTTAAAGAAGAGATATATATGCATCAGCTGACAGGATACGTGGCACTAGGTAATGAGAACAATGTGTGAGTCTATATGACTTGAAGCAGGCCCCGAGGCAGTGGTATAAGAAGTTCGACAATTTCATGTCGGGAAACGGTTTTAGGAGATGTCATGCAGACCACTGTTGTTACTTGAAGAAGTTTGAAACGTCTTACATCATCCTTCTTCTGTACATTGATGATATGCTTGTGGCCGGTTCAAGCATGAAGGACATCTCAAATCTCAAAAGACAATTGTCTAGAGAATTTGCCATGAAAGATTTAGGAGCTGCAAAATAAATCCTAGGCATGAGGATAAAGTGTGACAGAGAAAATAAAAATTAATTTTATCACAGGCAGAGTACATAGCCAAGGTACTTGATCGATTCAATATGGGAGGTGCTAAGCCGGTTAACACTCCATTAGCTAACCACTTTAAGCTATCTAAGGAGCAAGGTGCAAAGACACAGGAGGAACAAGACTACATGGCTAAAGTCCCACACGCGTCAGCTATTGGGAGTCTCATGTATGCTATGGTGAGCACGAGGCCAGACATTGCTCAAGCAGTGGGAGTTGTTAGCAGGTTCATGAACAACCCCGGGAAGGAACATTGGGAAGCTGTGAAGTGGATCCTTAGGTACTTGGTAGGTACTAAGGACGTAGGGCTATGTTATGGTGGATCGAAAATCAAGTTACAAGGCTACGTGGATTCAGATTTGGCAGGAGATATTGACAGCAAAAGAAGCACTACAAGTTATGTTTTTACTCCGGGTAGTGTTGCAGTCAGTTGGGTCTCTCTCGGTTACAAAAGATAGTATCTATCAGTACGATAGAAGCAGAATATGTTGCGGCTACAGAAGCATGCAAAGAGATGGTGTGAATGCAAGGTTTATGAAAGAGTTGGGTAAGAAACAAGCAGATTGCAAGCTATACAGTGACAGTCAGAGTGCAATACACTTGGCTAAGAATTCAGCCTTTCATTCAAGGACCAAGCATATTGCCATCAGATATCACTTCATACGTTCGTTACTGGAAGATGGATCGATTGCTCTGGAGAAGATTCATACAAGTGAGAATCCTGCAGATATGCTGACCAAGGCCATCACAAGGGAGAAGCTGAAACTCTGTTCAGCTTTAATTGGTCTTCAGGCTTGAAGACGGGGAGGTGGTGCACTCCGGATGAAGAAGACAAAGGTTTATGGCGATGTGTCTCCAAGTAAGAGATTGTTGAGAAGTGGAGCCACATCTGGGGCCGCCCACGACCAGTCGAGGTTGCGCGGATTTCGTGTCGCAAGTCCTTTCGCAACTGGGATGCAAAAGGGAAGTTGCCAAAACTATAAATTGGGGTCCCTAGGGTTATTCTAGGGTTAAGGTGAATATTGAAAAATATTTCTAAGGTGTGGGCAATGGATTTTCTCTGTACTTCCAAGGAAGAGGTTAGTATATTGCCTTGTAATCTTCGTTTCTCTTCATAGTGGAGTTTTGCATCCGTGGTTTTTTTACCCTGGTTTGGGGTTTTTCCACGTATATCTCGTCTTGTGGTTTGTTTGAATGCTTTTATTCCTTTCTAGTTTATATTTCTTCCTGTTTATCGTTTGTAGGTGAGGCCTGAGATTGGATCTAGGCTCATTGCGTCGTTGGCGTGCTGCGTAACAAAGTTGATGTCCTGTTCTGGCTTGTTTCGGACACTTGTGGCCCACATGTTTGACATTGATCCCGTAAAATAAAAAATGGTGGGCCATCATATAGGTGCTGATAGCCGAACATGCCTTATGTTCTCATTCTTCTACTTTCATAATGAATGTGCTCATTGCATGCCACTTTCCTTGATACATGCCCAGTCCAATAAGCACATGGGATACTCGTTCAGCTATGTGTGTAGATATCAGAAGTTATATCATCTCTTCCATGGTTAACTGAACATGCTGAGACTGATTTCATTTGTGTGTAGCTATCATTCGTCATTCCTACAATGTCATGGTTAACTGAACATGTTGAGACTGATTCCAACTGTGTGTGTAGCTCTCATTTGTTATTTTAATAGAGCCATGGTGAGACTGAACAAGCCGTGAATGATTTTTATTATGTGTGTAGCTATGATTTCTTATATCATCTCATGCTCAGGTTAAGTAACCATGCTGGGACTGATTTCAGATGTCTGTGTAGCTAATTAATCTCTTACATCATTTCATGCTCTGCTTAACTGAACATGGTTGAGACTGATTTCAGCTGTGTGACTTGGGGTGATTTCTTATATCATCTCATGCTCAGGTTAACTGAACATTCTGAGACAGCTAACAGCCATGACAGATATTTGTTCTACTATCTGAACATGGTTACCTATCATTTCTTATATTATCATTGCCATGATTAACTGAATATGTTGAGACAACTATCAACCATGACTGATATTTGTTCTACTATTTGGACATGGTTACCTATCATTTATTATATTATCTTTGTCATGGTTAACTGAACATGCTGAGACAGTATCAAGCATGACTGATTTTGTTTTACTATCTGGACATGGTTTCCTATCATTTATTATATTATCTTTGTCGTGGTTAACTGAACATACTGAGACAACTATCAACCATGACATATATTTGTTCTACTATCTGAAGATGGTTATCTATCATTTGTTATATTATCTTTGCCATGGTTATCTGAACATGTTGAGACAACTATCAACCATGACAGATATTTGTTCTACTATCTGAACATGGTTACTTATCAATTGTGGCCTTTATCTCATGCTCGCGTTAGCTGAACATGCTGAGTCTGATTTCACATAATTCAAATGCACCTCATGTGGAACCTAAACAACCCCAACATTTTCGTCTCCATTGGTTGACTGTCTCTCTAAGCCAGTCAATGAATCTATATAGAAGAAAACTGCGACTCATTTCTTAGTGCGGAGTTAACAACAACTTCAACCTCACCCTGAATGGTCTGATGGACAGTCTCTTGATTGACAGCTTAGAAATACACATGATTTTTGTTGAAACTAAAGCACCAATATAATAATATACATAACAGAAGATATAGGATACCAAATATGGACTGAATTGGTGCTGAATATTGATGTGTTTGATGCTGCTGAATCAGCCGAACAGTCGGTGTGTTATACAAGAAAACAACAAGACATGGATGCACATGGATGAACAGAGGATGAAATGGCTGCCTTTGCAGATACAGTTGCTACAGCAACTACAACAATTGCAGTCGGTGAATATTGCAATAATATTTTATTTAAATCACCCTCAAGATTCGGAGACTTTGAAAGAAAGAAGTTAATAAATGGAATAATTAGAGCGGGTGACAATGAGTGTATAACACAACTTAAAATGAACAAAGCTACATTCTTCAACCTATGCTCGTTTTTGAGGGATAGAAATCTACTTCCAGATGGAAAACATGTATCTATGGAAGAACAACTTGTCATGTTCCTTCACACGGTAGGACATAATGTTATAAACCGTGTCATCGGGCATCGATTTATAAGATCTAGAGAAACGGGGAGCCGCTATTTTAGTAAAGAGGTGGATGCTATTGTCGAATTGTATTCGAAGTTCATGAAACTCCTAGGTACGGATACACCAGTTGAGATCCTAGCCAAACCTAACTATAATGATTACTTTCAAGTATGTTAAAATCAGATTATGCAATGTTTCGCAATGTCGTATACTTTATCTGTTTTCCTGATTATTCACGGTGAAAATAAGACTGCATTGGTGCAATTGATGAGACTCATATACCCGCCTATATACCGGCATTGGAAAGTATGACTTACCGTAATAGGAAAGGGGTACTTTCTCAGAACGTGTTGGGTGCATGTACATTTGACATGAAGTTCGTATGCGTGCTCGCTGGATGGGAGGGATTAGCTTCTGACCACGCGTCTTACAGATTGCTTTAACACATTCCATCGATCGGTTTACTATGCCTGCGGGTACTGAGTCTATAATTGTCTGACAACCACTTGATAATATGATTTGTCACATAATTAGATTGATAATTCATCGTAATTAATTGTAGGTAAGTATTACGTAGTTGATGCTGGTTACGCTCATTCTCCAGGATGTATGGCTCCTTACCGTGGTGTACGGTACCACCTCAATAAGTACTGCACGGGCCGCAATCCTTCAAACAAGAAATAACTATTCAACTATCGGCATGCTCAACTAAGAAACGTTATAAAGAGAATTTTTGGAGTATTGAAAGCCCACTTTCCAATCCTCAAATTAGCTCCACCATACAACCTTCTAACACAGGTGAATTGTGTTTTACACAACTTTATCTGTATATCTGGAGGAGATGGTTTGGTAGAAGATGAAATTGCATCTACAGATGTATTGGAGAGTATAGATTTATTTCCATATGATATTAACGTGACACAATGTGAGAAGGACGAATGAGCGACATATCGAGACAATATTGCAACTAGGATGTGGAACGAATCTCATCCTGTGAGTCATATGATTTTAAATTTGAATTGTAATTTGACTTTTTATAGTAGGTAATATTATCACATGACTGTACTGCCTTGCTTAGACGACCTGTGTTAGAAGATCCCTATATACTTTTGGATGATTGTAATGATGAAAATTCCCATTTCTATATACTATCATAAGTTTTTACGTATTATATTTCAGCTATTGTAAATTAATGCATCCTCATGACCTATATGCTTTGGTTGTACATGTCAGACTAAATATGCTCATTGTGCTATTTTTAGATTATCGAAGTATTAGTGATGACGATATGGATCCAAATAGGCAAGACAACCAGACGATATTAACGAAACAGTCTGGGCAAGGTCGGTGTGACACACCCGGAAGGACACCACACAAATACAAATCGAAATCGCTTGATGGGAACGTTATGTCAGGTGGTGTTATGCGCTGGATCGACCAAATGGATGACTGTCTGATCGATACGTTGATGGATATGGTTGTTAACGGCCGCAAGAGTGCGAACAGATTTTTTTAAAAAAAACTTATAAAACGGTTGTGAAAAGTGTCAGGAGTGCACTAGGGATATCAGTTGTGGAGAAGCATGTTGGTAATCACCTGCGAACACTAAAGAGGTTATATTTTGAGGTTCGAGACACCCTGAACACGAGTGGATTTGGTTGGGATGACGACAAGAAGTTAGTAACCGCACCAGATGACGTTTAAGATGATTACATATGGGTGAGATTGGTAATTTCATTTATCATTTATATTGTCTAAAACTTCTCGATTGAGGTTTACTAAACAATATATTTCTATGTCATTGTCAATAGTCACATCCATATGCCCAACATGTTTTGGGGAAACCTGTAAGAAGGTATGATGACCTCGTATTCTTATTTAGAAGTGACCGAGCTAATGGATTTCGTGCTTCGACTGGAACTATGCATACACAAAGGGGTACGAGAAAGTTTCGCGATGAAGATGTTACATCGACAAGATCGGTTGATCTTAATGATGATACACTTGTTCTGTCAAATGACGATGTGGGAGATAGTGGACATAACATCCAATGGTCGTTTCAAAGTCATGACGGTGCGCATATTGCAAACAGAAGTCCAAATCACAATGACAACAACTCCGTCAACATGGGTAGCACAACTAATTCTAGGAAGAGAGCCAGATTAGAACGCCCTTGCGACATAATTGGAAAAGGGATGAGTGAGGTGGCAGATGCTGTCAAGTCCCTGGCAATAACAATACAAAAAGGGAAAGACGTCATACGTATGAAGCAAATTGTACCTGCACTCGAGCAGATTGATGGCCTCACAAGTAACGAGGTCGTACGCGCAATAAGGATCCTGTCCAAAGATGAACAACAATCTGCGTCGTTCCTTTCGCTTCCTAAGTCCATGAGGCTCAACTTTGTGCTGACGATACTTGCACCAGATCAGTCTTCTGACTGATCTTTTATCCACTAATCTTCTCTTTTGGGATATTATCTTGATATGGCTGGTCAGCCATTTGGTTTTTTGGACAATATTTTGAGTTTTCTGAATGAGCTAGTGAAGTATACTAGCTGTTGAAATGCTGGACAAACTTTTTTTTTCTGCTATACTGTTTTACTGCTAGCAATGCTGAGAAGCAGCTGGATGACTGTATATTTTTTGGATGATAACTGTTTCATTTTTGGATTCGAGCCTGTAGTTAATGCTTATTCCTCACTGCCTAATAACCCGTATTACCTGCTCTTACTTTATACGTAACCTTCATATTATGTCGGACTATGCTCCTTATATCTGCATAAGGTACGTACTAACTATGCAGGTCTATTTAGTCACAAGATCAGGTATGATGTAATCTTCATGGTTATCTCAGGTATTCTTTACTCTAAATGCAAAAGTCATTTTTCATATTGATGTTCTATATTTCCTGCAATATTTAAGACACATTCCACTGATATTTCCCAATATGTACAGATGCCTAAGAAGGTTTATATTGTCTTCAATGGACATCATTCAGGGATCTACCATAACTAGGAGGAATGCCATCAATAGGTGGAAGGATACTCGATGGCCTGTTTCCGTGGATACAAATCCACATTAGAGGCATTCTTTCAATGGAAAGAATTTCGCGACAGTATGGAGGTGACAAATGCATCCACATTTGGGACGCAGGAGGATCGTGACAGCAGCGGGTCCATGTTTGGACGACGTTCTGTGATCGCTCCGATGAATCCTCTACCGACTTCCCATGGATCATCCTTTTACTGTCCATATGCTAGTGGGAACTGCATGCGGGAGGACGTTGATGAAGAATCAGTGAATACACTTTCGGCGCTGATCAGGATTATCTTCGCCTGCCTGGTTCTAATCATCACCATTCACCTCATGTCTTGGCGCTACTGATGGCTAGCCACTGGTCGTTTTAGTAGGTTGATGTTGGGTTTTGTAAAGCCTTTTTTTTGGGACTGTTTTAGACAATATTTGGACTTTGGTTTGCCTGCTTGACACTAATTTTCTTTTGGACATAATATGGTTTGGACTTGAATGTTCTTGGAATACATAATGTATGGCTCTTTCAGGTAAATCAGGATACCAAATATTACAGCATCTACTATCAGGGGTATATGATCTATCAATACCCTTCCACATGATAGTGTGCAGATCTCCATGTTCATCCATTTTCATCACAGGTCGACTCTATGTAGGTAAAATGCACAGGTATGGAGAATAGTTAGATCCTACGCTGCTGCATTATCGACTGTACGCAGATGGATGCGAGGATGGCGGATTTGGGTCCTGGTCGTATAAGACCGTGAGTGGTCCGATGCTGCATTTGTAACCTCCCAAACATAAACAGTCTGTTTGAAAAAAACAAACAAGCGTTTTGAGTAGCTGTATAACTGGAATGGTGGACACCATAAGCCTATTAACAGACTGACGTGACTAGTACAATGTATTTCCAAACAACCGGTCACAGAGTTATTGTCTATTACACCCTGAAAATTTCAAAAAACAACGTAGGAAAGCAGAATCCCGGTACTGCTCCAATGATTAGTAATACATATAAAGAAGTTATTATGATGTCTTTATAGCCAATTACAGTGTAATTTGGAAAACCAAACAGGCCCTTAATGAAAAAAATCCTCTTAATTAATGTAATTAAATACTTCCATTGCAGACTAATTTTATTTTAGAATGGAAAAGTGGCCATGGCTTGGGTGGGCCCATCATGGTGTTAATGTAAAATCAACCCCAACCATCACATAATGTTACTTTATGTTAGATCAAGGTCTCAAATTTTATCCCAATAAGTAGTCAAAGAGGACCAGACAATTAGAATCAGTGTACATGGAAAGGTTCACCCTCCAAACTATTTCCCTTAGTGTGGCCCACATAAATCATGTATGAACCTGATTTTTGGGACCCAGGCTTACTTCTCGCCTGACATCTAATAGTTGAAATAGATTTCATGGTTTCGTCATGATGGCCCTATAAAAATCAAGGGTGGATGTCTCTCTCCTCTTTATTCTCATTGGTGTGGCCCATCTTAATCACCCGTTAGCCTGATTTTTTTGGCCTTTAGGCCTATTGCTTAATTACACATCTAATGATCGGAGTAAATCTCACATGCATAACCGAGTAGGCACATAAAAAAATCAGGGGTTCATGCCTTAAAATAATATTTTAAAATAAAAATAAAAATGAATGATTTGGATATATAACACACATCATAGTGGGCCCACAGAATTTGCCACGTCAACACAATACGGCATGGGTAATGTGTCTCTGTGCAGACCGAGTGGTGTATAACTGGGTGCTGTGTCACTTGTGTAACCCGAGTCACACCGTAATGGGTGTTTCACTGATCATGAGGCCCACCTTCATGTATGTTTTGTATATCCAGGATGTTCATAAGTTTTTTCAGATCAATTTAAGATATGATCCAAAAATAACGTAGATGCAAATCTCAAGTGGACCACACCATTGGAAATAGTAGGGATTGACTTATAAACTTTTTAGGGGCCATAAAAGTTTTGGATCAGGCTGATCTTTGTGTTTTCTCTTTATCCATGTCACTGTGACCTTATCAACGGGTTGGATGGCTAATAGACATTACGATAGGCTCTGGGAAGTTTTTAATAGTGGGTATTCAATGTCTAATCTTTTATGTGGTGTGGTCCACTTAAAATTTGGATCTGCTTCATTTTTGGGATCATTTACTGGAATGATGCGTAAAAACTGAGGGATGGCGTGGATATACAGCGCATACATGAATGTGGGCCCCACGGTCAGGTAAGCACACCACTGCTTTGTTACCAGTTAACACTGATCCACTCCCCCGACAATCTCAGGAACGTTCCACATCAACCGTCCAAGAGGTCCACTCAGATTTGCAGGGGGCCTAACGTGATGCGTACCATGAGATCTACTCCGATCATCGGATGTGCAATCATGTGCTGCACAGAGCCAAAAAAATCAAGCTAATATGTGATTCAAGTGGGCCATATTAATAGAAATAATTGGAAGAGACGTCCACCGTTAATTGCTACTGAGTAAACTCTGTGGGGGCCTACCGTGATCTATGTATTTTATCCACACCGTTCATGCGTTTTACCAGCTCATTTTAAGGCATGATCCCAAAATTGAAGGATGTCCAAAGCTCAAGTGGACCACGCCACAAGAAACAGTGGGAATAATGATGTCCACCGTTGAAATCTTCCTAGGGACCGAAGTGATGTTTATTTGTCATCCAGCATGTTGATAAGGTCACACGGACATAGATGAAGAGAAAATACCAGGCTCACCATGATGATCATGTGAAATCCATTCCAACCATTGGATTACACACCGGATTCTAGGCTAAAATGAAGGCTTATAAATGATTCAAGTGGGGCCATACTAAGGGAAGTGGTTTCCAAGGTAAGCATTCCTTGTACATTGTTTTTAATGGTGTGGTCTATCTGAACTACTGATGGGGTGATTATAGGGCCTGGGAGTAACATTGGGTAACTTAGCTAATAACAGCTGTGGATTTTACATGAATACCATGTTGGGGCCGTCCTAAGCCAATAACTCCTTTTTCTCTTTAAAGTATCTTTTCCATGTGCATCATTCATCAACATTAATTAGCATTAATTTAGACCATGTGTGAGCATTTCTTTATATATATATATATATATGAGAGAGAGAGAGAGATGCTCACACGCAACTAGTTGGACATTGCATTTTCGTCCAACCAGTTGATTAATTCAAGGACCAATTAATGCTATTTAATACCAAGACAGAAAAGTTATTCTAAGAGGAAAAGTAGCCCGCGGTGGTGGCCCCGCTATAGTGTTAAAGTGAAATCCACCTCAACCATCAGGTGAGTCACCCCATATTAGAACAAGGGGTTAAAAAAATCAGCCTCATCTATGGTTCAAGTGGACCAGATGATTGAAAACATTGTAAAAGGAAAACTCACTCTCCAAACTATTTTCATTGATTTGGCCCACCTGAACCTGAATCACATATGCCCTTGATTTTTGGACATTAGGCATAGATTTTTAGTGTGTCATCTTAATGGTTGAAGTGGATTTCACGTGCTTATTAGGCATAGTATTTTTAGTGTGTCATCTTAATGGTTGAAGTGGATTTCACGTGCTTGTCATGTTGAGTATGGTAAAAATCAAGGGAGGACGTCTCTCCCAATGTTTGCATTGCTGTGGCTGAATTAGCATAATTTTTTGGCTCTAGACCCGTAATGGGATTCTGCATCTTATGATTTGAGTGAATCTTACTTAACATCATGGTGGGCTTTTTTCTTTTATATATATATATATATTTTTAAAATTTATTTTTATAACACACGCACACGCACGCACGCCACACGCACACACAGAGTGGGATTTCACCACCATGGGTACTCGAACCCTTAACCCGGTGTTGAAACTCTAGGGAGTCCACCACCCGGGTAAGAGTAAAGACCCAACATCATGGTGGGCTTGTAGAAATAGGAGGGTGGTTGTCCGTGCGGCGGCACCACTCAATTACATAGATGAATACGAGTGATTTCAAGTCACAAAGGTTGGTCATTCGGATGGGCCCGCCTGGAAACGGATTGGCTACTCTCCCTGCCACCAGCCAATGGCTGGTGGTCGGTGCTCTGTGGGCCCCACTATGATGTATGTGTTTCATCCATGCGGTCCATCTATTAATACAGATCATTTTATGGTTTGAGACCAAAAATGAGGTATATCCAAATCCCAAGTGAACCACATTATAGGAAACAGTGTTGAATGAGCGTCGACCACTAAAAACCTTTTGGGGTCCATAAAAGTTTTGGATCAAGATGATCTTTATTTTTTCCCTTCGTCTGGACATGTATGACCTAATCAACAGATTGGATGTCAATTAAATAAGCAGTACATTGGGCCTTAGGAGGATTTTAATGGTGGATATTCAATCACTATTATTTTCCTGTGGTGTGGTCTACCTGAGATTTATATCCCTCTCATTTTTATTTTTTTTTATCAACCCCTAAAATGATCACTAAAAATGGATGAACGGAATGGATGAAACACATACATCATGGTAGGGCCCACATATCACCGACCATCAGCCACGGGGCTGGTGGCAGGGGGAGTTGCCGATCCGTTTCCGGCCTGCTATGATGTTAATTTGAAATCCAATTCCACAGTCAAGTGGATCACCCAATGTTAGATCAAGGGACTTAAAATCAGTCCCAAAATGATTTATACGATTTATCCACGCAGTCCATACATATTTTCAAATCATTTTAGGTATGATCCCAAAAATGAGTCAGATCCAACGTTCAAGTGGACCACACCACAAGAAAAAGTGGAGATTGAAGGCCTACCTTCAAAAACTTCTTGAGTTTCACGGAAGTTTTGGATCAAGCTGATATTTGTATTTTCCCTTCTTCACTTTATGAATAGGTTGGATGACAAATAAACATCATGGTGGGCCCTAGGAAGCTGATATACACTTCAAGCTGATATACACTTTATGAATAGGTTGGATGACAAATAAACATCATGGTGGGCCCTAGGAAGATGTTAACACAGAGCATCATTGTTCCCCCTGTTTCTTTTGGGGGGGTTTACTTGAGCTTTGGATCAACTTCAGTTTTGGGACCATGCCTTGAGAAAATGGATGGACGGTGTGGATAAAACAAATACACCATTGTGAGGCACACATATCTTTGCCATCTATAGGCGCCCATGCCGTGTGGTACGCTATACAATCTAAGTCTGTTTCGAAGATATCGATCTTTCCTTGGAACTAGACTATTTTCTGGGAACCGATGCGGGAGGGACGCCAGCAGTGATATTTTACGGGGCACACGTTGATGTGTAGATGTGTATGTGAGATCAAATCCGACCATATAAATGCCATTATAGGCTAGTAGCCAAAACACCAGATGGAATTTTTTTACGTCGGTCATGTAATCACCATAGGTTTATTTAGTGTGGTCCACTCGAGAGTTGGATCTACATTTTAAAAATAAAAAATAAATAAATAATTTCATGCGGCAAATCAATAAGTGATGTGGATATAAAACACATACATTAGCAGACCCCACAATTAATTAATCCACCTGCATTAGTGGTTTAAGATCAAGCTAAATCCTATCTAGAGTAGGTAGTACTATAAGACGTGGCATCATTTCATTGGACCTATGGACTCATGACATAGAGAGGCTCACCGACTTTTAAGAGGTTGTCTAACCCTATGGCTGTGTTTGATGGGTCAATTAAATGACATGAGAGGCGGTTAGTTAAGATGCACCTTCAACATTGAAGTCTTGATATAGATTTCGGAGTAGGGTGTGTCTGACAGTGGTGTGTGTACTAACATGCTAACAAAAACATGAGGGGGTTAGTTAAGATGCACCTTCAACATTGAAGTCTTGATATGTGTGTACTAACATGCCAACAAAAACACGAGAGGGTTAGTTAAGATGCACCTTCAACATTGAAGCCTTGATATTGATTTCCGAGTAGGGTGTGGCTGACAGTGGTGTGTGCACTAACATGCCAACAGAAACATGAGAGGGTTAGTTAAGATGCACCTTCAACATTGAAATGTATATCTAGACTCCAAGTAGACCACACAATAAGAAATAGTATTGATTGAACGCTCGCCGTTGAAAAACTTTATAAGGTTCATTACAATGTATATTTTCCATCTAACCAGCTGATTTGGTCTCACAAACATGGATGTGAGGAAACACAAACATCGGCTTGATTTTAGAGGATAAATAAAAAAGAGAGTAAGGCCCATAGATCATGGTGATCCACTTATGCCTTAGATCTGCCTCATTTGGGTTCATGCCCTAAAATAATATAACAAAATGGATGGTAGGCTTGGATAAAATTCAAAGATCATGGTGGGCCCCACATATCCCTTTCTAGGCTAAAGACTTTAGTTTCCATACCTAGAGGATAGAGCATTAAACAATTTTTTTAAAAAAAGGCATTAAATGAAGAGAGAGAAAGGAGGAGAAATATTTAAAAAGAAAATGAGATGATTAAAGTTGTACACGTGTGGTATATTCGGATGATGTGCCACATATCTTGAAAATTCGATCAGTTAATTAAGTAGCATCCTTTATAAGCATGTGAATGATAAAATATTATTTTTATAATGATAAATAGTATGATATTATCTACAAGAAAGGTGAGCTGTTAGAAATCTATTCCAATAGTCCAGATTCAACTTACACGTGTGGCTTTGGTGGTGATGATTATTTACTAATTTTTAGTATATAAAATTTTATTAGTGGGCCCTATTTGATGAATTGGTTGATTTTATGATACACAATTCTCATCATACTTATGTAAGACTCAATGTCTCGTATCCTCACATGTAGTGCATTACATATTGATGAAAATAGTAAGTTTTTATATTTAATGCACAACTAGTTAGACCAATTTGAATAGTCCAACTAGTTGTGTGTGAGCATATATATATATATATATATATATATATATATATATATATATATATATATATATATAAATGGTCATTGGCTTGGGTCGGCCCTATCATGGTGCTAATGTAAAATCCACCCCCCATGTTAGACTTAGGGACTGAAAATCAACTCCATTGGTGGCTTAAGTGGACCGCACAATTGGAAACAGTGTGTTAAAAAATCTCACCCTCCAAAATAGTTTGTTTGATGAGGCCCACTTGAATCACGTGTGGATCTTATTTTTGGGCCCTTCACCTAGCCTTTGCCGTCGCATCTAATGATTGGAGTTGATTTCACATAATCAAGACTAGGGTCACGTAAAAAATCAAAAGTGGACATCTCTACTTCAACTGTTCTATTGGTGTGGCTAACCTGAATTACAAGTCCGCCTTATATTTTGGCTCTAGACTTACAATGAGATTGTACATCTGATGGTCGGAGTGTATCTTCCATACATGACATGGTGGGCCATATAAAATATGAAGGCTAGCTTCATCTCCCGCTGTTAAACCGATTAAGAGAGAAAAGGTGCATGTTCCCGAAAAAGTGCCAGTGGATTAGGTGCAACTTGTTCTGACGTGGCACTGTGCATCCCTGAGCACGGGCCTAACTTGATATACGTATTGTATATCCATGCCCTACATCAAAATTTTCAGCTCATGATAGGACGTGATTCTAAAAATGAAGTAGATAAAATTCTCATGTGGACCACACCATAGAAACGGTGGTGATTGGCCATTAAAAACTTTTTGTGGTCCAAAAGTTTTGGATAATGCTGAAATTTGTTTTTTTTTACTTTTAGTTTACTTCATCAAGGTCTTTGTGACCTTTTCAATAAGTTGGGTGTCAAGTAAAAATTACGGTGGGCCGTACAAAAATTTTAATGGTAAGAGTTCAATATCCATTATTTCTTATGGTGTGTACCACTTGAGATTTATAACTACTTCATTTTCTGATTAACGTTCTAAAATGAGCTTGAAAAACCAATGTACAGTGTTGGTATATAATACTTACATCAAGGTCTGTGGCGTGATCAGGACGAACTCTGTTGCATGAGGAAGGGGCCTCACTTAATCCACATACACTATTTAAAAAAAAAAAAAAAAAAAAAAAAAAAAAAAAAAGGAAAAATCTAATATGACACATTTTTCTGGTAACGGAGTCGCAGAAGCTTAACGGAACGCATAACCATATTTTTATTGGCACATCGTGATGTCGTGATGTGCATGTGAGATCCATTGTGACTGTCAGATGTGTCATCTCATTCTACCTATCGAGACAAAATATCATTGTGACTTTTAATTTAGGTGGGGATAGCAATAGAACATTAGAGAGAGACGTCTACCTTTAATTTTCATAGTACCCACAGTTATGAGTAAGTGAAATTCACTCTAAATATTAGATGCCACGTCAAAAGTTTAGACATGAAACTCAAAAATCAGGGCCATACTAGATTTAAGTGTGGGTCATCATCGAAGGAATCATTTTGGAATTTGAGATATTATTTGCACACAATTAGTCGGACACTCCATTTTCGTCCAACTAGTTAGCATTTAACGAGAAAAAAATTCTTCTTCCATACATTACACGCAACTATATTGAAGGTAATATCTTATTCATTAATGTAAATAAATGCGTTAGTAAATGCTTCTTTAAAAACTTATTTCACTTATGGAAAAGGGGTTATGGCTTGGGTGGGCCCCACCGTAGTATTAATGTGAAATCCAGCCCAATCACCAATTGAGTCACCTCAAGCTAGACCTAGGGCTCAAAAATTATCACCATCCCTAGTTTAGGTGGACCATACAATTGCAAATAGTGTATGGGAAAGATTCTTGCTCCGAACTCTTTCCCTTGCTGTGTCCCACTTGAAGTACATATGGGCCTGATTTTTGTGATCAAAGCCTACCCTTGGGTGTGAAATCTAATGGATGGAGTGGATTTTACATACTCATCACGATGGGCCTTATAAAAACCTATGGTAGATGTCTCTCTCAACTATTCAATTAGTGTGGCCCACCAAAATCAAAAGTCAGCCTTATTTTTAGGCTCTAGACTTATAACGAGATAACACATCTAATGGTCGTAGTCGATCTCACACGGGAGCGGATTGGATACTGAACGCTTCAGTAGCTAAAAGGCTACTAAAGTGACGTGGCAAAATGGCATGGGTGGATACCAGTTGGTTGTTTCCTTCCAATAAATGCTCTCCAACGAAGATCGGTTAGGGGATGTTTTTCCGTTTAAGCCCTGAACGCAGGAAACGGATTGGCTACTCCCCCTACACCGGCCAAGCCCATGATGTATTTGTTTCATCCATGCCATCCATCTACTTTTACATATCATTTTACGGTATGAGTCCAAAACGAGGTATATCCAAATCTCAGTTGGATCATATTACAGGAAACAGTGTTGAATGAGGGTGGACCATTAAAAACATTTTGGGGGCCATAAAAGGTTTGGATCAACCTTATCTTTGTTTTTTCTCTTCATCTGGGCCTGTATGACCTAATCAACGGATTAGGTTTTGTTTTAAAGGTGTTAAAGGTTTTTTTTTTCTCTTCATAAAGGTTTTTTTTTTTTTTTTTTTTTTTTTTTTCTCTTCATAAAGGTTGGCATCTAATATTTAGAGTGAATTTCACTTACTCATAACTGTGGGTACTGTGAAAATTAAAGGTAGACGTCTCTATCTAATGTTCTATTGCTATCGCCCACATAAATTAAAAGTCACAATGATATTTTGTCTCGATAGGTAAAATGAGATGACACATCTGACAGTCATAGTGGATCTCACATGCACATCACGACATCACGATGTGCCAATAAAAATATGGTTAGGCGTTCCCGTTAAGCTTCTCCGACTCCGTTACCAGAAAAAAGTGTCATATTAGATTTTTCGTTTTTTTAGACCGTAATTTTTACTTGACACCCAACTTATTGCTTCTCTTCATAAAGGTTTTGTTTTAAAGGTGTTAAAGGTTTTTTTGTTCTCTTCATTTTCTCTTCATAAAGGTTTTTTGTTTCTCTTCATAAAGGTTTTTTTTTTTTTTTTTCCTCTTCATAAAGGTTTTCTTTCTCTTCATTGAGGTTTTTTTTTCTCTTCATAAAGGTTTTTTTTTTCTCTTCATAAAGGTTTTTTTTTTTTTTCTCTTCATAAAGGTTTTGTTTTAAAGGTGTTAAAGGTTTTTTTTTTTTTCTCTTCATGAAGGTTTTTTTTTTTCTCTTCATAAAGGTTTTTTTTTCTCTTCATAAAGGTTTTTTTTTTTCTCTTCATAAAGGTTTTTTTTTCTCTTCAACAGATTAGGTCATTTTTTTTTCTCTTCATAAAGGTTTTTTTTTTCTCTTCATAAAGGTTTTCTCTTTATCTGGGCCTGTATGACCTAATCATCTGGGCCTGTATGACCTAATCAACATTTAGGTTTTTTCTCTTCATAAAGGCCTGTATGACCTAATCAAAAAAAAACCGTTGAGCCAAGTCGTCGAAGGTCTTAAAGGTGCCCGACGCTGTGCTAGTGAACCAATAGGGCATCGCCAGAAAGACTCCTAGGGAAAAGGCAAATAAGCAGGGCGTCTTGTCTTTTTTTTGGATGTATAATGGTTGATGTGGGCGTCTTGTCTTTTTTTTGGATGTATAATGGTTGATGTCAAATAAACAGTATAATGGGTCTTAGGAGGATTTGAATGGTTGATATCCAATCACTATTGTTTTCATGTGGTGTAGTCCACCTGATATTTATATCCCTATCATATTTTTTGGATCAAGCCATAAAAATCTGTAAAAATGGAAGAAACACATACATCATGGTGGGTCCCTCAGAGCACCGACCATCAGCCACGGAGCTGGTGGCAGGGGAGGCCAATCCGTTTCCGTGAACGCACTCGGCTACGCACAGCTAATTCTTCATCTTAACAAAAAAAAAAAAGGACGTGGATTTCCTGCCAAAAGAATTTCCCATGAAGTTCCGGCGCTAGGAACCTAATTGGGCCCACTGTGATGTTTGTGAGAAATCTTACCCGTCCATCCGTTTTTTGAGTTCAATTTAGGACTTGAAGCCAAAAATGAACGGTTTCCAGAGCTCAAGTGGATCAAAAACGTGATAATTGAACGTCCACAGTTGAAATATTCGTGGGCCACAGAAGTTTTGAGTCATGCTAATATTTTTTATTTCAGTTCATCTCAGTAGAAATGAAGTTATTAACGGTACGGATGGCTTGTAAACATCACTGTCGTAACCTAGGTATATTTTAACGGTAGGAATTTCCCTAACAACATTTTCCTTTAGTACGGCCCACTTAGCTTTGGATACGGTTCATTTTTGACATCATATCCTGAAAAGAATTCAAAAAACGGTTGGAAGGGTAGGATTTCTCACAAATATCACAGTGTGCCCACGTGGGTTCCAGGAACTTCCGGGTCGAGAAAAAATGTATGTGGAGTTTACCGGTAGGTGGCCAAGGTAAGCGGATTGCGTACTGAGTAAACTCTGTGGGTTCTACCATGATTTATATTTTTTATCCAGTCTGTACATCCATTTTATAAGATAATTTTAGGGCCTTAGCTCAAAACCTAAGCATATAAAATGCTAAAATCGACCACACCAAAGGAAACAGTGTGAATTGACTTTACACTGTTGAAAAAATTTTGGGGGATCAGAAGTTTTAGATCAAGATAATTTTTTTTTTTACCTTCATCCATGTTTTTGGATCCTTTGAACAGTTTGGATGAAAAATAAACATCACTGTGGGGCCTGGAAAGGTTTCAACGGTAGAAATCATTATTTCCACTGTTTCCTGTGGTATGGTCCACTTGAGATTTTTATAAGCTTCAATTTTGGGCTCAACGCCTAAAATTAGATGGAAAAACAGATGGAAGGTGTGGATAAATCACATAAATTCACAATGGGACCAACTGAATTTTCTAAGGATGACAATCCGATTTCATGGCCGAGTGGGTACACGGCGGAAACGGAGAAAGGTCCGTTAACGGATCTAACGGAGTAGCATTTATATCCAGGAAGATGCCATTAGCACAACCCTCTTTTTTTTGAGTCGGGATCCTCTGTCATCGGGTCAGCAGGATTTTCCTGTTACCCTACTGGTTTGGCCTCCGAAGCATTTTTTTATTTTTTCAGTGAGTGTTGACGTGGACCAATGATTTTTAGGGTATTAGGAATTCTCTGTTGACCAGGTAACAGAGGATCCGGACTCCTTTTTTACTCCTTTTTTTTTTTTTTTTTTTTCTTTTTTAATTATTATCGTTGGCGCGGAGGGTAGCGTCCTCCGAACATGGACGCCGAATGGGTGGTGTCACCCACACCAACTCCCAAGTAGTGGTGTGGAGATGTGTTGGGCACAGTGGGGCCCACAATGATATATGTGTTTTATATACTCGCCATCCATTCATTTTGTCATCCTATTTTAGGGGCTGAATCTAAAAATGAAGTGGATCCCAAGATAATATCTGCTGATCCTAAACTTTTGTATGAAGTTTTCAATGGCAAGCGTTCAATCACCACCGTTTGTTGTGGTTATAAAACACATACATGTATGGTGGGCCCCAACATCACCACCCCACCGCTGGGGTTTTGTGGGCAACACCATATGATACGTGTTGGACGGCTTTGATATTGCATGTTGGCACGTGTGATGCCGTGCAGATGGCTAGATTTATACCCGTGTTGGCTTAGGGAACTTGTGGAGGGTTTTGCTGCATTCTATTGGAAATATCATATAGAGATGAAAGCTTCGACACTCTGTATATAGTCCTTTCAAGAAATAACCAATGCCGAGAGATCCCTTGAGAACTAGAGTGGCAACTGGACTGGTTTACCAGGCCCGTCCAAGTCAAGTTGATCATTTTTCTTGCTGGGACTTGAGGCCCGTGTATGAGATATAGGCCTAACCAGGAGATGTAGCCCACGCGGAGCATTTTTATATTGTTGGGCTGGGTATTTCACCAGCGAGCCCAACTGTGCTATAGAGACATTACTTAGCTCATGGGCTGAGCTTGATATAGTAATGTAGATATGGGCTGGGTCTTTCACTACCACTCCATTTGCGACACGGTCGAGAATTAATGAATCAGGTTGAATGGCTTGGAAATGCCAACTCCCAATTCTTCAATTGCAGAGAAATCTTATGTTTCCACTGTGTGCGTGACATGTGGACTGGATGGTGTAAGACCATAGTCTCCATGATAATTGTACTAGCTCATGTCCACTTTGAATGTCCAGGGGCATCGCTAGTGGAAAATATGGAACATGAGTGTGGATTCAAAGCAAGGTGTTTCAAAACGGTAACGGTGGTCGTAACGAACACCATTGTTACTATTATGCTACGGCCATAACGGCCATTACGACCGTTTTTAATTTTTTTGAAAAAACTGTTACAAGGCCGTTATGGGTTGTTACGGGGCCGTTATGGGACCATTACAGCCTATTTTTTCCATAATGGTCATTACAGCCCCGTAATGCGTAACAGTTATGACCGTTACTGTTATGTAACAACTGTTACGGTTACGGCGGTTACATAACTGATTTTGAATACCTTGGTTTAGAGCTGTTCAACAAACAATCCAGCAACATGGATGCCAAGCCTATGAGATCATCAGATAGGCCACAACCGCAAAAAATAAAGAGATTTTGAAATAGGTTTAATTATATCATGTGCCGCCCACCTATGGAACATATTTGCCAGATTTTACATTCATGAAATCTAATCAAGGAAAGAGAAATATCTAAAATTGAGAAATAAATTTATGTTATTGAATGAAAGTGCTGCTTAAAATGTACCAAATGTACTTTTGTACATGAAAGAAAAGCTAGATCTTAATTTGAGTAGAAATTGAAATCTTTTTTGAAATAATAAAAATTATTAAAAATAATAAAAAGGACGTTTGATTCCACCAAAACTCCTAAAAAATTGGTTATAACATGGACTTTTAAAATCCTCCGATTGCATCATCCTTTAGCAATTTTCATTAGATCTAATCCCTACCTATGTAAGGACTCTCCCAACAGTAGATTCTAGGGAAGATACAAAACAAGGTTTTGCTTATATGATTTTTTATTTTTATTTTACATTTCCTTTATAAGGTTGATTATTAGTCTAGCCTATGAATGCGACTGCTTGTAAGAACGTAAATGTGTCCATGTTATGCTATTAATGAATGTTATCTATATACTTTGAACTTGTTAAAGAGTGTGTTATAAGTCTTTATTTCTCGACATGGACTCTCCCAACTTTAGACTCTAAAGAAGATACAAAATGAAGTTCTGCTTATATGATTATTATTATCTTTTGTTTTACCTTTCCTTTATGAGGTTGATTATTAGTCTAGCCTATGAATGCGATTGCTTGGAAGAATCCAAATGTGTCCTTGTTATGCTATTAATGAATGTTATCTATATTCTCCACATGGACTCTCCCAACTGTAGACTCTAGGGAAGATACAAAATGAGGTTTTGCTTATATGATTTTATTTTTTTACCTTTCCTTTATGAGGTTGATTATTAGTCTAGCCTATGAATGCAACTGCTTGGAAGAATCTAAATGTCCATGTTATGCTATTAATGAATGTTATCTATATACTTTGAACTTGTTAAAGACGGTGTTATATATAAGTCTTCATTTCTCGACATGGACTCTCCCAACCCTAGACTCTAGGGAAGATACAAAATGAGGTTTAGCTTTATATATATATATATATATATATATATATATATATACCTTTCCTTTATGAGGTTGATTAGTAGTCTAGCCTATGAATGCGACTGCTTGGAAGAACCTAAATGTGTCCATGTTATGCTATTAATGAATGTTATCTATATACTTTGAACTTGTTAAAGAGTGTGTGATAAGTCTTCATTTCTCGACATGGACTCTCCCAATCCTATACTCTAGGGAAGATAGAAAATGAGGTAAATGAGGTTTTCCTTTTATGATTTTTTTTTTTTTTTTTAAACCTTTCCTTTATGAGGTTGATTATTAGTCTAGCCTATGAATGTGACTGCTTGAAAAAATCTAAATGTGTCCATGTTATGCTATTAATGAATGTTATCTATATTCTCTACATGGACTCTCCCAACTGTAGACTCTAGGGAAGATACAAAATGAGTTTTTCCTTATATGATTATTATTATTATTGTTTTACCTTTCCTTTTTGAGGTTGATTATTAGTCTAGCCTATGAATGCGATTGCTTGGAAGAACCTAAATGTGTCCATGTTATGCTATTATGTGTGGGTCCTCTATCATGTGTGGCCCACCTTTGATGTGACCGTGCATTTGTGAGCCCACCTTGATATATATATAATGCATTTACCTAAGTTTTCATTTTTGCTAGATACAAGGATAAGAAAACTTACCAATTGTTTTATCCAACCATTTTTAAAACTCATTTTAGAGCATAGGCCACAAAATAAACAAATCCAAATCTCAATGGACAACAGCATATGAAACAATGGACAATGCAGATTGAAGGCCTAGCATTGAAAACATTCTTCGGGCCACAGAAGTTTTGGATCAAGCTGATATTTGTGTTTTGCCATCGTCCAGATTGTGTGACCTTATCAATGGTTGGATGTCAAATAAACAATATAATGGGCCCTAGGAAATTTTTAATGGTGGATATTTAGTCAAAATTGTTTTCTAATGGTGTTGTCCACTGAGATTTGGATCTGCCTCATTTTTGGGCTGATACCCTGAAATAAGCTCGAATAATGGATGGACTGTGTGGATAAAACATATTCATCATGGTGGGGCCTATAGAGCTTTGACACCAGCTAGGTGGCTGGTGCTGGGTCCTAGCCAAACCGCGTCCATCGTTAATTTATATGGATCTAGGTCTGTGGTGGCTGTCGTTACGAGTGTTGTACGTTCATGTGTTTGTGACCTTGTACTCAAAGTGGGGCCCACAGGACTCGTGTAGTGCTAGATAGAGTTGGGCATATCTGACCTGATTTGGTGGATCAGACCCGATCCGACTCGTTTCGAACCGAACTGACGGCCTGGATCGGTGCGGATCGAGTAAGGCCATTCAGATCCGACAATTTTTCGAATCGAGATCGGGTCATGGTCAATCCGGACCGATCCGATTCGAAAACTTGATCCGAATGGATCCGGACCGATCCGATCCAACCCGATCCTGAGTGGTTCTTATCAATACTTCTACTTTTTCCTGTGGTATGGTCCACTTGAGCTTTGGATATGCATCAATTTTGAGTTCAACCACTAAAATGATATGGAAAGACGAATGGACGGCGTGGATAAACCACATGCATTCACAGCGGGCCCCAAAGAGAGGAACCGATCATTAGAGTAGCAAGGATGGCTTCTTCTGCTTGACTTCAGAGTTCTAAGACTGTTGTTGCTGAAGGTGCACCATTGAATGTGCATCGCAGTCTACCTCACAGTTGCTCCACTCGTGCAAAGTCGGGCCCCAATCCTATGAGGAAAGATGTGATCATTTCGATCTAGAAGCTTGACACGTGCCCTCGGCTTTGCCACCTGATATTCTCCAAATGACAATATGCCTCGATATCTTCACGATCTCAAATGAGTTCTCCTACTCCCTCGTTGAAACTTCATGAGACATTGGGATTATCATCTCGCCATGAGATTTTAGCAAACCCCTCTATTCAAGATCAAGCAAGATCTTCTCTGCTTATCTTGAGCCTTGAGCCTGTGTCTCATCTGCCATATGGAGCTTCGACAGCTGCTCTGATTCCTCCATCGGCCTTTGCTTTCAACGTGTGTCAAGGTTTTAATGCTTGCTCTGACGATGGCCCTCGAGACGAGTATCAAGATCCCAATGCCACCTCTTTCGATGGCCCCAGGATCTCAGCCAAACCTGACCCTCTGCTTTGTCCATTAGACAAGAGGATGCAACACAACCTTCCAGCTGGGATGAGTGCCCTTCCTCATGCCACATTGATCTTCCGACAAAATCTCCTTCAGATGAATATCGTTTGGGCAGTAATGCAAGTTTTGTAGTGGAGTCTCCCTCCTCAACCTAAGAAGTCAATCCACGTTCTCCCCAGAGCGATCCCCTTCAGAGGTCCATCCCGGAGTCTCAATGGCTGCTGACCAACCTTCAACTTTCTCCAGTCCAGGAGAAAGATAACTCCTCAGACATTAGGAAAGATTCAACTCAATCGGAAAGTTCAGACATAGAGGTTGTTTTCTCAGATGCTGCCCCACCTGAACCCTCATCTTTGACTCCCCTCTCCTCTGCCGCGTGATGATGATAGTGAAGCTCCTCACTTCTTTCTTTCAGGATGTCTTCGCCACTCCTCCCTCTTCCCCTTTCACTCCTTCCTCCTCGACTCTTGGGGGTCTGATTATCACCCCCCCCCCCCATCGTACCCAACCCAATCCGACTTGTTTTTCCTGACCGAGCCGGACTCGGTTCGGGTCAGGCCAACCGTGCATCGGATCGGTTCGAGTTAGATGTCCCGGACTTGGTCCCGGATCGGTTCGGGTTCGGGTCAGTCAATGTAGATTTCGAACCGAATCGAGTTGGACCCTATCCGATTCGACTCGATTTGATGCCCAGCTTTAGTGCTAGACTGTCCAGAGGAACTGACAGCTACAAGCATGCATGTTTTCATTCCACCACCACCTGCCTCTCATATATACGATCTATTAGGTAACTTGCACCTTTCAAGTCACGGTCCCACTATAGCCCGTGTAGATGAAATCATATTAATTGAAAGGTCTCAATCATCTTTTTTCTCTTCTTCTTCAAACCTGGCCTTCTAGTTTCTTTCTTCATCAACTCTGGGTTTTATCATCCATATGATTGCCACCAATTAAATGTTCAGAGATTGGAAGTATTCAATGGTTACAACTTTTGAGGCTATGATTTTACATGGTGATACCAAAATCACATTCTACAACACCTGTTTTCCGCAACCGCATCTAAAACAACTAGCTTGGTAGGGTCCACCATGGTTTATATGCAAATCCACTTTGTTCATTAGGCGTGAACCATTATTGGTGTGGGCCCATCTCTGATAGCAGCTCGTGGCCCAATCAAATCTCATCAAGTCGTGTGATCCAGTTGTTGGTGATGGCAAGGTCACTACGCAATCGGCTTCCCTTTCAAACATGCTTTGTGTGGGCCATCGGTAGCATGGTGTAACAACGCCATGTTGTGTGATGCAGGTGTTGGTGATGACAAGGTCGCTACGCAATCGGCTTCCCTTTCAAACATTATTTGTGTGGGCCATCAATAGTATGGTGTAACAACACCCAATCAACACCGTCATACGAAAAATTAGGACAAGATCCTTGCAGCCAATATGATCAGTTAAGAAAATCATGGGAGACCAAGAGGGTCGTTGCTTGAGGATGTGTCAGACAACCAGCGAGACAAAAAAGCACACAACTATCACACAAACATATGGAGAAATTATATGAGAGGTTATAACACCAAAATCCCTATTTAGGAACGGTTGAAAACCGTTCCTAAACCATTTTAGAAATGGTTTTCAACTGTTGTTAAATAGGGCTTCACAAAAATTAGGAATTGTTGAAAATCATCACAAAATTTTAATTTAGGGACGGTTCGAGATCGTCTCAAAATTTTAATTTAGCGATGGTTGAAAACCCTTAATTCTAGGAACAATATTATTTTCTTATTTAGGGACGGTTGAAAACTGTCGCAAATGTGTAGCCATTCCTAATCACATTTTTTGGTGGTGTTACATAATAACGTAAGAGAGCGCGTGCAATTGAATAGCTAATGGCAGTCATATACTCTAATACAAATGGCGGAATGTGATTGGCTATACTCGTTAATAGAGCTGGGCATTGGACCGAGTTGGACTGGATTGGGTCCAACTCAACTCGGATCAAAATATGCAGGGCCTAACCCGAACTTGATTCGATCCGGAGCCGAGTCCGGGTCATCTGACTCGAACCGATCCGATTCCCTCCTGGCCTGAGCCGATCCGAGTCCGACTCGGTCAGGAAAATCGAGTCGGATCGGATTAGGCAAGGTTCGGATCGTCTGTTTTTTTTCAACAGTGTGGAAATCATTATTCTCACTGTTTCTTATGGTGCGATCTACTTGATTATTAGATATACTTAAAATTTAGCATCTATCCTTAAAACGATCTGAAAAAACTGATGAACGGTGTGGATAAACCAAAAAAAAAAAATTCAAGACGAGCCCACATAGTTTACTCAGTGCGATAAAATAACTCAGTACAAAATCTGCTTCTAATTTAATTAAGTACTTGCTGTCTACAGCTCATTACAACTATACAGCTGCTCTAGGTACGTGTCGTGCTCGTCTATAGCTCATTAGGAAGCAGAATTGCGTACTGATCTGTAGGGTCCACCATGATTTACATATTTCATCTACTCCGTCCATCCATTTTAATAGATAATTTGATGGTTGGAGCCCAAAAATGAAATATATCCAAATCTCAATTGGACCTCACCACGGGAAACAGTGTGAATTGAAGTTCTACCATTGAAAATTTATTGAGGCCCACAGAAGTTTTGGATCAAGCTGATATTTGTGTTTTCCCTTCATTCATGTCTTTGTGATCTTATGAACACGTTGGATGACAAATAAACATCACTTTGGGCTATAGCAAGGTTTCAACGGTCGAAGTCATTATTCCCACTGTTTCCTTTGGTGTGTTCCACTTAAGCTTTGGGCATACTTATATTTTGTACTCAACCACTACAATGATATGTAATAACGGATGGACTGTGTGGATAACCCATATAAATTCGTAGTAGGCCCAACTGAGTTTACTCAGTACGATAAAGGCGTACTGAGTAACTCAGTACGCAATCCCATTTCAACTCATTATAGCTATACAGCTGCTCTAGGTACGTGTCGTGCAAAGACGAGCACTGACGCTCCTTGAGCTCCGAGTTGTACGAACGGTTCAAAGGAGATCAAAGTTACATGGCCCCATAGTGATTATTTAGTATATCTATACCATTCATCTATTTTCAGAGATCATTTTAGGGCATTATCTAAAAAATGGATCATATCAAAAGATCATCTGGACCACACCATAAATAGCAGTGGAGAATGATTTTCACCGTTAAACAATTTGTAGGGCCCACCATAACGTTTATTTTCCATCTAATCAGTTCATAAGGTCACAAATACCTGAATGAAGAGGAAAAACAAATTTCATATTGATTCAAAACTTTTGTGAACCCAAAAAGGGTTTCAATGGTAGACGTTCAATCCCCCATTACTTTCCATAGTGTGGTCCACTTAATGGTTAGATCTATCTTATTTTTTGTCTCAAACCTTAATACGATATTAACAAATGGATGGACGGTTTGGATATAACACATACCTCGTAATTAGACCCACGAAACTTGCCAACATTACACCAGCAAATCCACTTTCGTATACCAGCCAATACAATTGTAACGTCCTGGATTTTCACTGTTTTGAATTTCCAAAAATCCTTGATTTTTTTTTTTTGTAATTAACTTATAATATCACTTACTGACCATTAGAACTTAATATTAGTTTATACACAAGTGGTACCAGTAAAGAACCGCACAAGTCTGATTAATCAACCGTAGGAAGCCAACGAATCCGCCCGATCACTTGATCATCAAGTTTAGCCCCATGATTTACTCACATAGGACCCAAATTTAATCGACTCATCGCTAACTAATCAAGACAATCATAACTAAATTAAAGATCTAACCGAAGCTGAGTCGGATAAGGCCCGGATCTTAACTAATAGACCAAATCAACCCGGTTACTCTTTTAGCCTAAAACTGACGATTTAGAGTAATCATGACCAAATCTCCACTTTCACTAGCTATAAATAGGCCACACTATGAACATAGTTAATCCAAACCATAATCATTGCCCGCGAGAATCTCAATACCTAATTCATTCCAGAAATGCCTCGATTTTCCGAACAAGCTCTAGACCGCTCGTTAGTGGGCCACTAGTTCCAAAACTATAGAATAATGTTCGTCTTACTGGGCTCGACGTCCATCGCGGGAGTCGGACCTGGGTAGTGTCTAGAACCGCTTAACTTGAGCGGAAGGACGAGTGCATAAGAAGTGTAAATACCCTAAAGGAAGAAGTTGAAACTTAAGTTAAATGAGTCGTCCACTCTTATGCAAAGTTGAGGATTTCAGACTGTCAGTTTATGACCAAACTTCACACTTGGAGTAAGGATATTTCCCTGCTCATATCCTTATAGCCGCGGCCCCGATCGACTATCGGTGACCGTTGAACAGACTTCTGATCATATCTGTCGATCGACGCATCCAAATGGCGGGCCGATCATATCCATACGTAGATCATCGTTAGGGTTAACTATTCTACGGTGTAATATTAATATGTATTCCCCATAGTGGGCCCTAGAGGTTAGAAAGACCCTCCTATATGGATAGTATAGTAAAAACCTAGCCCTTGGAGCCATTTATACAATCTGGCCCTATATAAGGGCTTCTTTGGGGCACCCCTCTCCCCATACGAATTTACCCTAGAGAAAAGAAAGAGTGAAAGAGAGAAAGAGGAGAAAAGAAGAGAAAGATAGAGGGAGAGCTTGGAAGCATGAGGGTTTGTGCACCTTCACCCTCTCATCTCTTCTATAGCAACATCGTTCTTCATTGGTGTCAATTCGTCGACGATTGAAGGTAAGTATTGAGTTATGTTTGTAGATTTAGGTCTTGTGTTTAATTTCTTCCAATTCTTACAAGCTTGTATCCTTATTTAGGCATTTCAACGATGATTTCCTAACACTATAACCCTACGAGCGCCTAAATCGAGTGGTTTGTCACAAGGTGCATACTATTATCTTTAGGTAGCCTAGCACCAATTTTACTATGAGTTTAATGATTATGAGTGTTAGGATGATGTGCTTAAGTAATCTATAGAGAGAACCTAACCAAGACCCTACATGATAGGTCCCCCTAAATTCTATGAAATGATTAAATGTTGTTTATTTATTCTTCAACATGATTAGGTTTAATTTCCGTGTGGCATGTTCATCCCATATATGATTAAGTTTAATTTTCGTGTGGCATATTCATCCCATATATGATTTTAGTATTACCTTCCTTGTGGCATGTATGATTGCATAAAATCCTTGTTGTATGTTGGTGCTTGTATAAATCCTGGTTGTATGTTTATGCTATGAATGATGTATAACTCTTGATCTTTTCAGTAACCCATCACAACACACATGCACATTAATTTCTTATTTTGTTAGTAGTTGCATTGTAGAAAAATCTGAATTTTATGTTTAATGTATGAGAGCATGACTTCACTTGTGTAGAAGATGAATCCTGAATTGTCGGAATATTATTGAATGTCATCAAACCCCTAGGTTGGTTAGGGAGCTGAGGTGGGAGGAGGTGGTCCCGTTGGTAGGACCATCCTATGGCTAAACCAGCGGGTTTGGGCGGATGCGAATGGGCGACTGTAGTTGGACTACATGGGTCGCTTGTACTCGATGTCGTCCGTCGCGCACTCGCCTGAACTCGCATGGTCTAGTCCACTTACTGACCAACCATGTTTATTAACCCTGTTTGCTCACGCCTGTATGGAACCCATGACACCCTTCAACCACTGAAGCCTATTGATAACCATTTGAAACCGATCTACAGACTCGAGAGTCGGGCATGGTGGAATGAGACACTGTGTTTGAGTATCAGCCTACGCTAGGGTGACGAGCCTCCCCGTAGTGACCGCTAGCGATCCCTCTTCTCAGCACCCCCCATGTGCTTGAAATCGGGGATAGGGAACCCAGTGGGATCAAGGATCGCGGGGTCCCGGCCTCGCATGTTATGGGGCTTTGGCCTCGCAATCAGTTGAGAGTAATGATACGTGGGGTGTACCAGTTTCTCCAATCTGTTGGATGAACGAAATTAATTAAATACTCCGCTAACATTATTCATGGATCATATTAACTAGTATTTGGCGACTCGGCAGTTAAGGTCGCAATGAGGGAGTGTTGGTCATACACGACCATGAGATGAAGTCGCTCGAGGGAGTGTTGTTGCGAGGTCATATATCATATCATAATACATGCATATACATTAACAAGACTAGTTAGGGATCTGTGAATGTATGCATTTCATTAAATTCATCTTATAATTGATGCTTGTTGTAACTTAAGGCTAATAGTAACCACTGAGTTAGCTACTCACTCCCACTCTGGGACGGTGTTTTAAAACACCAACCAGATACGTCATTAGATGCAGGTGAGGCGGATCTCGATGAGCTGAGCGGGGTGAGCATGGATGAGGTGGAGGAGCTTCCCTGCTTCCAGACTTTCGACGGATCCTTCTAGTCAGAGTTCGGGCTACCGCGGGGTATGGGTCAGGGCTCTAGTCACTTTGGATCATATATGAGTGGGACGTAGTTCCCTATTTAGATGATTTTGGATTTGTGGGTTTAATACTTTTATATTTAGTGGCACTTGATACCGCTTTATGACTTACTTATGCTTCATGCATGGCTAAACTCTCCATTGTTTATAAGATCATCCAAATGTAATTAAAATCTTAAGCCTATTAGGGCACTCGTGGCACCTGCGAATTCGGGAGCCGAGTTCCTACATGGCTCCTGAAAAGCCGGGGTGTCACAACACTTCCATCAACTTGGGTCTTACTGACAAGACGAGAGTCTGTTGCCGGCCATTCTTCAATCGATGCCTGCTACTACTCTCTCTCTCTCTTTTCTCTCTTCCGTACACAGCTATACATCATTTCCCAGTGTATATCTCTCTCCAACCATCTTAATGTAAATCACTCTCCAATAGAGAAAACAAAACCCAATGGCTCTCAATGTATATCTCTCTCCAATAGAGAAATCCTATGAAGCTTCAAAACCCAATGGCAGAAAGAGAGGGATTTGATCTACCTCAAGACATCTAGCTAGCCTTCGTCTTGCCTTCTTCTTCAACCGAAAGGGAGAGACAGATATAGAGAGAGATAGAGAGAGATAGAGAAATAGAGTTGGGGGCTCAGGTGTACAATCGACGGAGTTTTTTGGCGCCAAATGAAAAGCCAAAGATGCGTGAGCGGTAAAACAGGATTTTGCAAAATAGAGGGATATTTACATCCCGAGTCGGGTCAGTTCAACCCTTTCGGTCCAGGTTTTCAGATCGGTTCTATTCAAATACACCACTATTCGAATCCGACCCGAAAAATGATTGGATCTGGATGAACATACTCGATCAGGGTCGATCTAGGCCGTCGGTTCTGTTTAGAACGGTACCGAGTCGGGTTGGATCGGGTCCAACATGCCCACCTCTACTCGTTAGTGACTACCGACAAGTATAAAAATAATGAGAAGTCATCCTTAATATACAAGTAATCGACTATGTCTAATAATTAGCCAATTAATCAAGAGAATATAGAAAAGATTGATTTTGAATACAATTCTTCAACAATTTCCCTTTGTGCCTATAAATAAGGTAAAAGAAAAATTAAGAGATCTGGGCCCACACCAATCAAACACATCTCTCTTATATAGTGCAATGTTGCCTATCTTTCATCCCTCATGGACGTTTATCTTAGTTTAGTCTAATCTAGCTTAGTCTCAATCTAACTCATCCGTTGTTAGCTAGCACAATGCGGCAAAAAGCATGGACCGATTATATTAGTTATCCCTCCACCCTATGTCCACGATCACACCGCTGAACTAGTAAGAAGATTCATGAGTTTCTAATGGAAGGCCAATAGGGCTTTCTTACCTACGTGCTTAGCAATTCTGTTAGTTGTCGTGCCTATGAAGTTCAACTCGATAATAAATAGATCACCGTCTTATAACGGTCAACTCATCTACGAAGCCCAATCAAGGTCCAAGCGATGAACAGGTAGTCATTAGTTATAACTAAATCACCTACCAAGTTTGGTTCCAAGCGACGAATAGATTGTCACTCCACCGGCCGTCTTGCCAACGAAGTATAATTCTGGGCAATGAACAGGTTATCGTCTACCAATGACTGTCTAGCCTACAAAGCCTATCCATGAGATGAATAGACCATCAAAGATCCACCTGCCATCCAATCCTGCGAACTATGATTATCTTGCCTACGATGTTCAATTGAGTAATAAATAGATCGTCGTTGTCAAATGATCATTAACCTACGAAGCTTAGTTGAACAACAGCGGACCATCGTACTCAACAACCATCTTGCTTACGAAGCCTAATATCTTGCCAAACGACAAACAAGCTTTCATTAGTTATCCTCTTTTTTTCCATACTATTGTAAGTAGTAATCTAAATATCAATATAATACTTTTACCTTACGACTATTTTCTTTTATTAACTTTTTCATATCATTGAATTGTACAAGCTCTCATTATTCACACCCAAAGTATAGGGTTGTGATGTAGTAATAATCTCGGTAAGACCGAGGTCGAATCCACAGGGACTGAACCTTGTACGTAATCTGAAAGTAACTCGAACTAGAACTAGGCAAAGATGTATTCTAAATCAAGGAATTTTAACTGAGTAATGGTGAAATATTAAACTAAAACTTGTGAAATTCAAAGGTGGAAAACTAGGGTGCCAAGGATCCACTTGTAGAGATAAGGGAGATCTATGCTTGATTCATAAACACAACTAGATTTAGAGTCTCATCTTCATCCAGTTGGAGGATATAACATTAAAAATTAAATACGAACTTCCGTTGATCTAGTTTTCAGGATGTGAATTAGACTTGATTCCATCACAAAACCATGCCCGTGCGACAAAGTAAACAACAGAATTCAACCAATCCACATCCAATCTGAGAGAGTTATGAATGTCAGGAAGGATTCCGTTATTCAACCATGCCCATGAGACGATGGTGAACAACATGGCTTCCTAACTTCACAATTATAATAACAAAAAGAACATGCTCAGAGCTATCGCAGATCCATTGTAATTTAAGTCACAATAAACCATTAAAAACTAAAAGCATTCTTTATAATCAACTAAAATCAAAGATATTTCAACTAACATGAATCAAAGCAATAGAAACCAATCCCATCACACTACAAGCTTCACCTCTTAGCCCTAGCTAAGAGGTTTAGCCAACCACCAACATGATTGCACTAAAAATCTCTTAAAAGCATAAGAAAACAACTAAAGAAATAAAGAGAAACCGAAGGAAGAAACTCTCAGCCGGCTACACGCTCCACACTTTCTCTCTCTCCCTTACTTCCACACTTCCAAGGATGGTCTTCTCTCTCTCTTCTCTTCTCTTTTTATAGGCAGCAGGGAGGATGGTGGCTGGGAGTTGGTTTGGAGTCGGACCGACTCTGTTTCGCAGCAGAGTTCGCAGCAACGCAAATAGTCTTGCGTTGGAATGAAATTTGGGACGGTTGACCGTCCTCTTCTTGGATTCTGACTCCTTGGTAGGGTTCAAGACCCCCTCTTGCAGCTTTTGGACTGTCCAGATCATATATCCGACCATGATCAAGATCACACAACGGCCCATGGAGGGTTGGACATCCGGACGCACGTCCCTTACGCACGTGACTGCGCTGGACTGTTCGGTGGGCCCCACAGTGATGTTTTCAGAAAACTCCACTCCGTTCATTAGATTCCTGGCAAAATTTCGATTGGAAAAGAGTGGTTTTGGTCGAGTTTTGGTGCAGTCCACTGTATCAAATCACTCCACCGTTCATCATGCGTTTGACGGCGATCTGCGTGTGTATGCGTGCATAGGACCAAAATGAGAGCTTTACTAGGGTCGTGGCCACCCCCTGGACACAATTAACGGTCCGGATTGACCATATGATCAAAGATGGTGGGCCACTCATCATCTCAGTGCCAGAACATGCGGGTGCTGGACTCTCTTTCTAATATTGTCGGGTCAAAGTCGGTTTGACCCGACTTGAATTTCAGTGCACGGCGAGTGCACTTGTGCTTTGCACACGCACACCACTCAAGATGGGATCCACAATGATGTTCTAATAAATCCGCCCCATCCATCCTTTTTGTCATCTAATTTGAGGGGTTAAGACCAAAATTGAAGCATATCCAGATACCAGGTGGGCCCGAGATGAGTGATTTATATGTTGATCTGTCCGTTGGGCCACTTTCACAAAGATCCAAGGGCTGAATTTCGACGTGTATGGTTAATTTAGGGTCCTCAGGCCAGATATAAATTTTTGAGCCCAATGGATGGTGGGAACCCTGTGATCTTGCATTTAGGACGACTTTCAGGCCTTTTTCAACTTCACTCACTTGATTTTCTTGGATCTTTGACATGTAATTTCTTCGATCTTGGTCCCCGAAGGTCCCGTCCCTTGCCTTGATGATTCTTGAGCGTTAAATCCATGCTTTTAATACCCTTTTTTCAATTCATACTCCTAAATTCATCATGCATCATAAACATGATTAAAATAGGACGTTAAACAGTATCATGTTCATAAAATCAGGTAATAACTGGGGTCTACTATGCAATATTTGACCCTCAACACTCATGTACTTAATTAAAAGTCATTTTACTACAAAAGGCAAAAATAATTCAACAGAAGGACAAACTTTGCCTTTGCAAATCGCATGGTTCATCATAATTGGTGGTTGGATAAACTCAAATATTGCATATTTATCCTCTTATATTCATTATTTCCCCATGCATTCAAGTGTTAAATTGATTTAAAAACATACGTTTTCTGCATGCGAGGTTATTTCAAAACCAATGAAGAATATGTGCTTAAACAGACAATTTAAAGCCCAAAAATCATGAAGTATGGAGAATTGAAAGGATGAAGATTTCACATGCTAACTATCCAAGAAAATCAATTACCAAAGATGGAGAAAAGTCTAGAAAATCAAGCAATCAAATAACATAAATAACAAATTGTTCGGTCCCACCTAAGTTAAGTTTGGTCCGACCGAAAGTGCTAATAATAGTCCAGCAACAAACAGTGAATTTTAAGACTAATTTGGCTCAAGCGAAGTGGTATTTGTTGCGATCGAAAATTAGTTAGGCCTGACAGAAATGAGATAGGGAGACAAAGACTTTTTGGAAAATTTTAGCTCCAACTAAAGGAACGTTTAGCTGACTTCGGTGCGAATTCAGTCCGATCGAAGGCCCTCATCGTTGCGACCGAAGTGTAACAAAAGTGCGCGATTTTGAAATTGGTTCAAGGTTGGTGTGAGATTTTTCTATTTAAGGAGGTGTTCTAAACTTCTCTAAGAATAAATTAGGGTTGGGAGAGAGACCCAAGAGGCGATGGACCTTCCATAGAGCCATTCTTCTTCTCCAATCTTTTAGTTTTAAGTTGTTTTTCATATTTTTCTTTTACTCTAAGATGTTAGTCATATTGGGCTAATATCTTAGCTAAGGCTAATGGATGAAGATTGTAGTTAATTATAGTATTTAATTTATTTGATTTAACAACAATGGTTTGATTGGTGATATTAGATTGAATTGGTTTGAATTTATTTCATAAAAGTCTTTTATTTGTTTATTTCTTTAATTCCTATTGAACTCTGGTTACATCGGATATTTTAATTGAGCAATTTCTTATCTTGATTAAGAGAATGAATCAATATGCACAATTTCTTACTCTATTATAGACCTTGGACACAATAGATGACCAAATTCCCTGCAATTGAGATCCAATTACTTTATAAGAGGGTCTTTCAATTGAATTCATGTTTTTTTCAGTTTTTATGATCGAAACTACCTGTAACGTCCTGTATTTTCACTATTTTGAATTTACAAAAACCATTGAAAATCTTCAATATGACTAGCCTACGTTGTTGCTTATTGGCCCTTGATGCTCAAAGTGAGCCTATACACGGGTAGTACCAGTAAAGGACCGCACAAATCCAATCAATCAACCGTAGGAAGCCAACGAATCCACCCGATCACTTAAACATTGAGCTTAGCCTCGGGATTTGTTCACGTAGGATCCAAATCTAGCCGACCTATCACTGACTAATCAAGACAACCGTAACTAAATAAAGATCTAATTAAAGCCGAGACAAGTAGGGTTCAGATCTTAATTAACAAACCAAATCAATCCAGTTATTCATTTAGCCTAAAAACCAACCATTTAGGGTTATTAAGACCGAATTGTCATTTCTGCTAATTATAAATATTCCACAAAATGAACGTAATTAATCTAAACCCTAATAATTGCACACAAGAAATATTCATACCTAATTCATTCTAGAAATGTTTCGATTTTCTGAACAAGCTTTAGACTGCTCGTTAGTGGGCCACTAGTTCCAAAACTATACAATAATGTCTATCTCGCTGGGCTTGATGTCCATCGCAAGTGGAGAATCAAAATAGTACCCAGAACTGCGTAACTTGGGTTAGAGGCCGAGTGCTTGAAATGCACAAATACCCTACGCTGAAGCCTGAAACTTAAGTGAAATAGACTTTTTGCTCTTTCGCAAAGTTGTGGATTTCCGACCGTTAGATCGCAATCAAACTTGAGGTATGAGTTAAGGATATTTCCCTTCTCATATCCATATAGTCGCGGCCTCAATCGATCACTGATGACTGTCCATCAAAAGTGGGGCCCCCACGGTTGATCGAAGAGTCCGATTGTCACCTGATTCTAATAAACTATAGATCCTATAGTGGGGCACCTTTCTCCTAACGTGGATGAACCAATGGGCCCCTAGAAAGACCCTATAAGTGAGAAACAACTTCCCTTAGGGTTAATATAATAGTTAAAGGGCAATAGGGCCATTTGCACCACTTCTGACACTATATAAGGGCCTCATTTGGGCACCCCCTTCTCCCATACAAATTTCATACCCTAGCTTGGGTGAGAGAGAAGTGAAAGAAGAGAAAGAAAGAGAGAGATAAAGAGAGGAAGCTTGGAAGAGTGAGGGTTTGTGCACATTCACTCTCTCATCTCTCTCTATAGCCACATTGCCACTCTCATATCCTTTATGGAGTTCTCTCGGCGGTGATTGGAGGTAAGAAATATAATCTACTCTCTAATATAGTATTTTGGGTTAGGTTTTTTAGTCCTTACAATGGTTTGTGTGATTGTTTAGGCTTTGGCGGATTTTCTCTATAACCCTAATCCTAAGAGCACTTTGAGTCGGATAAATCATTGCAAATGTGCGGACCATTATCTTTAGGTTATCATTTATCGACCCTTAAGGGTCTTAGTTAATAATTAGATGATTGTAGATGAATTTGTACATGCTAATATGTAAATGTTTTGATTTGTTTATAATATATGCTATTTGTTGGATATGGATGCTCACATGTTTGATGAAATGCTTGAATGGTGGAATGTATTGCTTTTTCGATGCTCATGTGCTTAATTTAATACTTAAGTGATTGTATTACTTTATGCATGCTCACATGTTTGATTTAATGCCTTAGTGAATGTAGTATCATACGTATGCTTACATGTTCGATGAAATGCCTAAGTGGTTGTGTAGTAGAACCTATGTTATGATTGTGTGATATAGTGTTTAGTCCATAGCAATACTTAGGATTGCTACAATGTTGGGTCAGTTGGATAACCGCCTGAACTAAAAAGGTGGTCCAAGTTAAGGCAGCCACCCTAGGCTTGTTCGATTGACCCGGGTTGAACACGGACAACTGACAGTAGCTGGACTACACGAGCTGCTTGCACCCAATGTTGGTTATGTCGTGGTTCTTCCAGGTCAAACAAATTAGTCTAATAGCCGACTGATCATGTATGTTTATAATGTATGACATGACTAAATAGAATCTAGAATACCCCGTTTTCAATTGATGTATCCATTTATAACCGTTAGTGGGATACCGTGTCCTAGCTGTCGGCCTACGCTGGGGTGACGAGCCTCCCCGTAGTGACCAATGAGCAACTAAGACTCATGAGTCGGGCATGATGGTATGGGATACCGTGTTCGAGCTGTCGGCCTATACTGGGGTAACGAGACTCCCCACAGTGACCAGTGAGCACTAATGGAGGTGATATATCATTGTTCGAAAGACCCCCATCAAATTACCCGGCCGATGGTTTTGTACCAGAATACCGTTCGAACGACTCGGGCGTTAATGAAATTGGGTAACGATCCATTTTCCTTTATGTGTTTTGGTTTTATGTGACAAGCCCGCACCTCGGAACTGAGTGATCATACCCGGTATTGGATGACGATTCATACCGGGTTGATCCTCATACATTTAGGTATCATACCGTACCTTTAGAATTGTTGATTTGTGAGATAAACGGGTAATACGTAAAGTTAGATCAAAGGATATTGGTAAGGAGTCGCTACGTGTTCACTCCCCAAGTATAGGGTTGTGATGTAGTAATAAACTCGGTGAGACCGAGGTCGAATCCACAGGGACTGAAACCTGTACGTAATCTGAAACTAACCAGAACTAGAACTAGAAAAAGATGAAATCTAAATCAGGGGAATATGAGTGAATAATGGTGAAATAGGAAACTAAAATTTATAGAATTCAAAAGTAAGAAACTAGGGATTCAGAGGATCCACTTGTAGAGATCAGGGAAGTCTATGCTTGATTCACGAACTCAACTAGACTTCAAGTCCCATCTCTATCCAGTTGGAAAATATAAACTAAAGCACAATTTGAACATCTTTTTATCTGGTTTTCAAGAGGGGATAGAGATGTAGATTAGAATAGATTCCGTCACCAAACCGTGCCCGTGAGACAAGATAAACAACGAAGACAAACTAATCCACAGTCAATCTGAGAGATGTATGAAAGTTAGGAAGGATTCCATCACTCAACCATGTCCAAGGGCAATGGCGAACAACAGGTCTTCCAATCTTCACAATGAAATTAATGAAAAAGGAATACTCAAAGCCATAACAAGTCTATTGTAATTTTAGTCACAACAATCCATTCATAACTAGAAGCATTCCTTATAATCAACATTTAATCAAAATCAATTCAATTTACTCATGAATCCATACCATAGAACAATTCCCATCACGCCACAAGCTTCACCTCTTAGCCCTAACTAAGAGGTTTAGCCGCACATGAGTGGGCTGGATCTTGCAAAATTAAGAGAAAAAACAAACAAAAAACTATAAAAATACTTTCCCTGTTCTCTCTCTTTCACTGACGTCTGCCCCGAGCCCAGCCGTAGATGCCACTTTTCTCTCTCTATTCTTCTGTTAAATACTGCCGGAGGTCGGTTTGGAGAGTTGGAGAAACTTCACGCCGAAGTTTCCTTTACGCAGAGATTGCTGGAGTCGTGAAACCTCTGACCAGCTTGTGCGCAGGAGAGGACTTACGTGACAGGATTGGGCCCCCCTAACTCTCCCGTTCCAGTGACTCTTGCTAAAAAAATATCGTCTCTCGGGATGTTTCCGCGTTGCTTACACGATGGACGGTGTGGATTGCAAAGATGGCGTGTGATGGTGGCCCACATCTGCCCGCAAAACGCGGACAGTTTTCGGTTTCCACGAACAGAGCTTGCGTAATCTTTTACGCTGTGATGGTGAGTGGGCTATGATTGGCATCAAAAGTGAAATCTACTTCGTTCACCACTTCCCCTTGAGATTTCGGTCGGGAATGATCGTTTTTCACTGGTTTCATGTGGCGCATCAGACAAAATCCCTCCACCGTCTATCCTGCTTTTGATCACATCTCTTCCTGTACGCACTTGCATTGATGCAGATGGCCACCATGGTGGAGGTAGACGCCTCCACTTGAGAGCATTGGACGGTTCAGATTCCTGATTTGGATGATAGGTGGGGCCCACAAGCAAAACCAGCGGACGACGTTATCAGACGCTGTTTGAAACAGAGACGGAGATGGAGATGCGTCGGTCAGCGCAACGCTGACCGACTTGAACTCTTGCGGTGCACGGCTGGTGCGTGCGCACTTTGTACACGTACAGCTCATTGTGGGGTCCACTTTGATGTTCGTGAGAAATCCATTCCATCCATTTAGATTGTCTCCCCATTTAAGACGTTGATTCCAAAGTTGAGGCATATCCAGAGACCAGGTGGGCCCAGAATCAACGGTTTATAGAATGATCTGTCAGTTGTGGCACTTTCATAGTGATCCGAGGGCTGAAATTTGATATGTACGGTTCATTTATGGCCCTCATCCCATGTATGAAGTTTCGAGGCAATCGGATGGTGGGAACCTTGCTCTGGTGAGTTCGGAGCGTTAATTCCATGCTTTTAGCACCCTGTTTCCGTTCAACCTCCTAAACACACATTGCAGCATAAACATAGTTAAATTGAGCCGTTAAACAGTACCATATTCGTAAAATCAGGTAATTACTAGGGTCTGATATGCAATATTTGACCCTCAACACTACGCACGGCAATGAGCCATGTGATCAGGATAAGGACTCGTGATATAACGCCGGTATCCTAGCTTTGCCAATATGCTGGATGAATGGAACTTAATAATTACTCGACTAACATGATCATTCATCGCATCACATTAGTTTAGATAGTGACGAAACGGGCGTTGAAGTCGCATGTTGAGTAAGTGTTGTCATTTGCGAACCAGGTGGTCGGATTCACGTGTGAGGGAGTGTTGTTTGGAAAGGGCATGCATCATGTCATATCTTCATATCCACATTTATGTTCTGGAAGATTTAGAATAAACTGAAAACTTTACACTTTAACCATCTTGGGTAGGTATATTGTGGCCTGTATAATCCTCATTAGGGCGGACACCACTTTTCAATTGTACTTTGACTGTTTGCCCTATATTTATTAATTTTTGTTATCTCTGCCTCACTTTGGTTTTGCTAAGTTGAATTGCGCAGCTTGATTATTCGTGTGCTAACTTAATGTGAATTAGAATGAAGACGCATGTATATTTTATTAAGTTAACACCTGAAAACTCAGGATCGGAGTCTATGTACTCGGGTGCCGATTTTCGATGCGTTACAAGTTGGTATTAAAGCGGAGTATTGAGATAACCAAGACCTTGGGAATGCGGACTATACAAACCACAATAACTAGGGTTAAGACACTTAGGATTAGAAGTTGGTCCTGTAGGGAAACTTCCTGATTTTATGAGTACCCGTTAGTGTAGAAAATCTAATAAATTAGAGATTACGAACCCTAAGACCAAATTCCTTGGTTTGCTATGGTTTGAAACTTGAAACTCAGAAATTGGAGTCTAGGATTTAACTTTCTATTGTGTTGATGGTTTTGAATTTGAACTTATAAATGATAAACTATAAGATCGAATTCCCGATTTTGTGATGCTTTCAAACTTTAACTTAGAAATCATAAACTTAGGACCGCCCTAGTTATTTTTGTCGCGTACGAAGTGTTTATATATGTATGATTCCGACTTGGAATGAATAAATACAGTAAACCCCTCTAGGGGTTAAGATTTAGCGTAAGGGTTCAAAGACTTGGTAGGATGAGTGATCCGGGCTCAGTAAAAACTCGACCAACAAGTACAAAGTTAAAGTTTTATGAAATATGAATAGTGGGTCTTTGTTCCTTGAAGTAATAGTTAAGGGTCGTTTCGCACCATGGATTTGGAGGGATTTGAGAGGATTTCAATTCCCCTGGTTGTTTGGCACCATAAAGTAACTGGGAGTTTCAAATCTCTTCAAAGAAAGGATTTGAAATCCTCGATGAGAGCTTTGATTACATCTAAAATGCTTCCAAGAGTTGCGTGTGTAATATGTGTGTCACTAGACTATTAAATCATTGGCCACATGACCCACTAATGATATTCTAAAACAACTGGATTATCAATTGCATCACTATAATAACTTTAATATAATGATCAGTGTCATCCAAACATTGTCCATGTAAATCAACGGTTAAAAGTTGTTCGTTAGTCACCTGGACATGATCTTGTGCCTGTGGCCCCTCCAATGCTTCGAATTTCATCATTTTTGAGCAAAGTATATATTTCAATGGGCTTATTACAACTATTATGTCAAACATTATATACGTTCACTAATTAGAGATATTAAAGTTGATTTAGTAATTAAATTCAAACCCTTTTAAATATACCATGTATAACTACTTTTGGATTAAAGTTGACTCCAAATCAATGGTTTCATACACAATAGGAGGATTTCAAATCCATGAGGTTCCAAGTCCAGAGGGTTTCAAATCCACGCTTCCAAATGAGCCTTTAAGAAAATAGAAGGCCTAAGAAACAAAAAAAGGAATGGGCGTGATGAGGTTGATCACCGTCTTCCTCAAGGAGACAACTACTCTAAATCCATGAAGCTTCTCTGGGCTCCTCATAAAAATACATCGAATCCACAAGAGAAAATAAGAAAATAGAAATAAATTTTAGAAAAATGTAATAGTGATATCAAACCTCGTAAGAAGTTCAGAATCAAACTCCAACTCAAACTCCCTAGAATTCTGTTGAGGGTCAAATATTGCATATTAGACCCCAATTATTACTCGATTTTGCGAACATGATACTGTTTATCGGCCTATTTTAATCGTGTTTGTGCTAAAGGGTGTATTTAGGAGCCTGGATTGAAAAATGGTACTAAAAGCATGGATTTGATGCTACAAAATCACCAAGACAATGGACAGATTCTAGGGGACCGAGATTGAAGAATTTACATGCCCGGGATTCAAGAAAATCCAGTAACTCACGTTAAACGGGCCTGAAAGTCGGACAAAATGCATGATCACAGGGTTCCCACCATCCATTCAGTTTGAAACTTGATATCTAGCCTGAAGACCTTAAATTAACTGTACACGTCAAAAATCAGCAATTGGATCTTTGTGGAAATGGCCCAACGGACAGATTATCCCACAAATCGTCAATCTGGGGCCCACCTGATCTTTGGAGATGCTTCAATTTTGGTCTTAACCCCTTAAATTAGAAGGGAAACAAGATGGACGGTGTTGATTTCTCATATACATGAAAGTGGATCCCACCTTGAGTGGCGTGTGCATGCACACTCATTGAGCACCAGAAGAGCCAGAGCGGTCAACTGACCGCTGACCGAGTTTTTTTTTTAAAAAAAAAACTTTCTTTTTTTCCTCGCAACGCACAGCTTGCGAACAGAGGGTGCGGTTGGGTCCTTGTGGGCCACCAAATTACCTCAAAGGTCTAATCCGGACCGTCCATTGGAAGCCCACAGGTCCACTGACCAAGACCTAGGTGGAAAATTTGCAAGAAGCAGCGAGGATCTGATTTCAGCCATTAAAACGGAAGATATACGGTGCAATAAAATAATCCATGGGACACACTGAATCTAACCCAAAACCAGCCAATTCCAACTGGTTTTTCGTTTTGCATTCAGTGCACGTATTGGATTTTCCTGAATCAATCAATCATGGGCCCCACCAACAGCCGGGTCTTAGAGCTCCAAGTGCAAGATCTGAGCTATTCAGTCTTCTCACCGCACGCCTTGTTACAGCGCCTCCCAAGACCCGGCTGATCCGGGCTGTTTTGTCGTCATGGCCAGGATCGGTCCGACGATCCTGACCATTCAAAATCTTCCCCTGGGCCAACCGACCAGAGCCATGAAGCCTGAATGGCTCAGATCTTGCACTTGGAGCTCCTGTAGCCGGAAATTCCATTCCAACACAGATCGGTTGCATTTCGCTGTGAGAAGACTGCGAAAGGAATGCGTAAACTCCAGCCGACCTCCTTCTTGCGTAAGAGAACTATTCCAGCCACCGACTGCGCCTCTCCAGCCACCGACTCCATCAGCCTATAAAAGAAGAGAAGAGAGAGAAAACTAATGGCATTCAGTCCTGGGATCGTCAGTGAGAGAGAGAGAGTATTTTTAGAGTTTTTAATTGTTTTATTTACTGGTTTTTTTTATTATGATTTTTTAGAGATCTAGTCCGATCATGTTGGGCTAAACGTCTTAGCTAGGGCTAAGAGGTGAAGCTTGTGGCGTGATGGGAATGATTTTATAGCCTTGATTCATGTTATGAACTGATGTTGATTCTAGTTTGATTAATAGAATATTTACAGTTTTTAATGATTTGTTGTGACTTAAATTACAATAAATCTGCGATGGCTTTAAGTATTCCATTTCCGTTATTTTGATTATGATGTTAGGAAGCCCTGTTGTTCACCATTGCCCCTTGGACATGGTTGAATGATGAAATCCTTTCTAACATTCATACATTTTTCTGATTGGTTGTGGATTGGTTTAACTATGTTGTTTGCTTCGTCTCATGGGCATGGTTTTGTGATGGAATCAACTCTAATTCTCATACCTTTCATCTCTTTGAAAACTAGATCAAAGGAAGTTCAGATCGAGCTTTAGTGATGTATCTTCCAACTAGATGAAGATGGGACTCGAAGTCCAGTTGAGTTCATGAATCAAGCGTAGATCTCCCTAATATCTACAAGTGGATCCTCTAAATCCCTAGTTTCCTACCTTTGAATTTTATAAGTTTTAGATTAATATTCCACAATTATTCCCTCATATTTATTCGAATTAGATTTTATCTTCTTCTAGTTCTAGTTCTGGTTACTTTTAGATTACGTACAAGGTTCAATCCTTGTGGATTCAACCTCGGTCTTATCGAGATTATTACCACATCACAACCCTATACTTGTGGTGTGAACAAACTCCTAACTTAATATAAATAGTAAATTTACTATTTATAGTGTCCTATCTGGCTTAACCACTTTATTCTACTAATTTTTTTCTAAGTACTTTTCATGTTAGACATAACTCCTAAAGCTCAAAGGATAAAGAGCTATAATTGAACTAAAACTTACTATAAATAGTAAAAACATAAATAAAATAGATTTTGGACCATTGATCTGATGGAATCTCACTAAATAACTAAGTTTTTGGCTAAAGTAGCTCCTCCTAACCCAAATTCATAGATGGCACATCGACTAACTCATCCCAAATTGCGAGATACATCAATTCCAAAAAAGGAGTGGCGGGACCACGCCAAATCGGTGCACCACCACCGATTTTGGCCATCAGGCCGCTGCACCACCCCCGAATTGGTGGAACACCGCTGATTCTGGACGAAATTCCGGCGGCGCCACCTCGGAATTGGTGCGCCACCACTGGAATTTTTTACATTTTTAGGTCGACTTAAAAAATTCATATCTCCTTCATTGCAACTTCGATTTAGGTGATTCAAAAGCCAGATTGAAGCTTGATGAGTTAGTTTTATATAAAAATAAGTAAAAAATAAAATAAAAATTATAATATAGTAAATTTTAGGATGTTTTGCCAACTGTCCAAAAATTATTCATTTCGGACAGCTGTTACTCTTAGAATTTTAATAATTTATTTACAACTCCAAATGAGATGAAATTTTATTTAATGGCTTTACACTTAATGATGAAACATTATAAAAATTTTAAAAATAATTTAGTTACTGAAAGTATAAGAAAAATTACAAGAAATAGATACATTTTGCATTCATACAAAAATTGTAAGTTTCAGATAAATGTCACTTCTAGAATTTTAATATTTTTTCTACAACTCCAAATGAAGTAAAATTTTGTGAAGTGAGTTTAAACTTAATGATAAACTATTATAAAAGTTTTAAAAATAATTCAATTACTAAATATATAAGAAACGTTACAAGAAATAGAGACATTTTGAAATCATATAAAATTCATTAGTTTTGGACAACCGTTACTTCCAGAAATTTTTATAATTTTTTTAGAGCTTAAAATGAAATGAAATTTTGTGAGATAAATGTTAACTTAATTATGAATTACCAAAATAATTATAAAAATAATTTAGTAACTAAATGTGACAAAGATGTTATGAACAATAGATGGGTTGAAACTAAAACTTTCTGTAACTTCGAGTTGCCGATAGACCGGACGTATCTTTTTGATATTTGAGTTTTAGAAATTTATGTCTTTTTAGAAATTGCTTCTAATAATGCCAGAGATCATCCTATATAATTAAATTATATTTTTTTAGTATATTTTTATACTTCAAGTAGTTTATGGTACGGTTGAACTACGACTCTAGAGTAGAGTCGAGTTTGATTGTTTAATACTCTCTAAGTTCGTATTTGGGGCGAACTTCACTAAAATAATATGAGTTCCTTATTGATTTGTGAATTTAAGGTTCATACCAAATTGAGGAGAAGATATTCTTCCTCTTTCATTTTCCATGCCCTTCTTAGCGTCATTTGTCCTCCAAACCTTCGAAATACTTTAGAACTCTCGATTTTTCGTTTCCTCTCGAAATTAACGAAATCGAAGAATGGTTTGCTCATAACCCACTAGCCATAGGATCGAGACGATAACATAAAGATATAATCTTAGGCCATTGAAATTTTTTTAAGATAATCGTTTGACCATAGGCATAGTGAAAGATTTATTAATCACTAATTTGGACATTAATTAAGACGAGAACTCTCTTTAACCAAGACTCGAGTGACAATCTTATAAATATGAGATTTGAACTTTTCAATGATGTGTGATATTCCCTAAACATGTAGGATGATCGGATCACGGAATTACAAAACCATACAATTGCGAGGCATTCACGGCTTAACCCAATTCTCAATCATGCGCGAGTACCAATGAACTCACTGCTTTGACCAAGTAGAAGACCAGGATCCACCAGGACTAAGAAGGGATGCAATGGGTTGTCTGCCTTGGTTAGGCGAACAATCGACATATCGGATTTGAGTCTATCACAACCGTTTTTCCGTATTAACCCGATCGTGAAGAGCAGAATATACCACCCTTAGATAAAATTTGTTGTCGAACACATAATACGATAATGGTGATTTTGACATCTGTTCCTAAATCTTGATGGTGGAAACTTTTAAGGGGGGTGGACTACAATAAGCCACAATAGTGTAGTTGGTATATACCCTAACATAAATATGAACGTGAAATCAATGAAACTTATGCATACGAAATTAAAATATCTTTACTTATTGATATTAGGCAATTTAGGGGATGAAATTATTTTTAAGGGGGGTACATTGTAACGTCCTAGATTTTCGTTATTTTGAATTTCTAAAAACCATTGAAAATCTTCAATATGACTAGCCTACGTTGTTGCTTATTGGCCCTTGATGCTCAAATTGAGCCTATACATGGGTAATACCAGTAAAGGACCGTACAAATCCAATCAATCAACCGTAGGAAGCCAACGAATCCACCCGATCACTTAAACATTGAGCTTAGCTTCGGGATTTGTTCACGTAGGGTCCAAATCTAGCCGACCTATCACTGACTAATCGAGACAATTGTAACTAAATAAAGATTTACCCAAAGCCAAGACAAGTAGGGGTCAGATCTTAATTAACAAACCAAATCATTCCTTTAGCCTAAAAACCAACCGTTTAGGGTTATTAAGACCAAATCACCGTTTTCACTAATTATAAATAGTCCACAAAATAAATGTAATTAATCTAAACCCTAATAGTTGTGCACAAGCAATCTTGATACCTAATTCATTCCAGAAATGTCCCAATTTTTCGAACAAGCTTTAGACTGCTCGTTAGTGGGCCACTAGTTTCGAAAATATACAATAATGTCTGTCTCGCTGGGCTTGACGTCCATCGCAGGTGAAGAATCAAGATAGTACCCAGAACTGCGCAACTTGGGCCAGAGGCCGAGTGCTTGAAATGGGCAAATACCCTAGGCTGAAGCCTGAAACTTAAGTGAAATAGATTTTCCGCTCTTTCGCAAGTTGTGAATTTTTTACCGTTAGATCGCAACCAAACTCGAGGTATGAGTTAAGGATATTTTCTACTTATATACGTATAGTCGCGGCCCTGATCGATCACCTATGACCGTCTATCATAAGTGGGGCCCCCACGGTTAATCGAAGAGTCCGATTGCCGTCCGATTCTGACAAATTATAGATCATATAGTGAGGCACCTTTCTCCTGATGTGGATGAGCCAGTGGGCCCCCAGAAAGACCCTAAAAGTGGGAATCAACCTCCCTTAAGTTTAATTAATGGTTAAAGGGCCAATAGGGCCATTTGCACCACTTCTGACACTATATAAGGGCCTCATTTAGGCACCCACTTCTCCCATACGAATTTCATACCCTAGCTTGAGTGAGGGAGAAGAGTAAGAGGAGAAAGAAAGAGAGAGAAAGAGAGGAAGCTTGGAAGAGTGAGGGTTTGTGCACATTCACTCTCTCATCCCTCTTTATAGCCACATTGTTACTCTCATATCCTTTATGGAGTTCTCTCGGCGGTGATTGGAGACAAGAAATAGAATCTACTATCTAATATAGTCTTTTGGGTTAGATTTTCTAATCCTTACAATGGTTTGTGTGATTGTTTAGGCTTTAGTGGATTTTCTTTATAACCCTAATCCTAGGAGCGCTTTGAGTCGGACAAGTCATTGAAAAGGTGCGGACCATTATCTCTAGGTTATCATTTATCAACTCTTAAGGGTCTTATTTAATAATTAGATGCTTGTAGATGAATTTGTATATCCCAATATGTAAATATTTTGATTTGTCTTTGATATATGCTATTTGTTGAATATGGATGCTCACATGTTTGATGAAATGCTTGAATGGTGGAATGTATTACTTTTTGATGCTCATGTGCTTGATTTAATACTTAAATGATTGTATTACTTTATGCATGCTCACATGTTTGATTTAATGCCTTAGCGAACGTAATATCCTATGTATGCTTACATGTTCGATGAAATGCCTAAGTGGTTGTGTAGTAGAACGTATGCTATAATTGTGTGATGTAGTGTTTAGTCCATAGTGATACTTAGGATTGCTATAATGTTGGGTTAGTTGGCTAACCGCCTGAACTAAAAGGGTAGCTCAAGTTAAGGTAGCCACCTCGGGCTTGTTCGATTAACCCGGGTTGAACACGGACGACCGACAGTAGCTGAACTACACGGGCTGCTTGCACCCAATGCCAGTTGTGTCGTGGTTCTTCCAGGTTAATCAAATTAGTCCACTAGCCGACTGATCATGTATGTTCATAATGTATGACATGACTAAATGGAATCTAGGATATCACATTCTCAATGGATGTGTCCATTCATAATTGTTAGTGTGATACGATCTCACTAAGACTCATGAGCCGGGCATGGTGGTATGGGACACCGTGTCTAAGTTATCGGCATACGCTGGGGTGACGAGTCTCCCTGTAGTGACCAATGAGTAACTAAGACTCATGAGTCGGGTATGGTGGTATGGGACACCGTGTCCAAGCTGTCATCGGCCTATGCTTGGGTGACGAGCCTCCCCATAGTTACCAGTGAGCATTAATGGAGGTGATATATCATTGTTCGAATGGCCCTCGTCAAATTACCCGGTCGATGGTTCTGTGCAAGAGTACCGTTCGAACGACTCAGGCATGAATGAAATTGGGTGACAAACCTTTTTTTCTTTATGTGTTTTGGTTTTATATGATAAGCCCGCACCTCGAAACTGAGTGATCATACCCGGTATTGGATGACGCTTCATACCGGCTTGATCCTCATACATTTAGGTATCATACCGTACCTTTGGAATTATTGATTTGTGAGATAAACTGGTAATACGTAAAGTTGGATCAAAGGGCACTAGTAAGGAGTCGTTACGTGCGTAACGAGCCATGTGATTCGGATAAAGACTCGTGATATAACGCCGGTATCCTAGCTTTGCTAATATGTTGGATGAATGAAACTTAATAATTACTTGGCTAACATGATCATTCATCGCATCGCATTAGTTTAGAATGTGGTGAAACAGGCGTTGAAGTTGCATGTTGAGGAAGTGTTGTCATTTGCAACCAGGTGGTCGGAGTCGCGTGTGAGGGAGTGTTGTTTGCAAAGGGCATGCATCATGTCATATCTTCATATCCACATTTAACAAGAGTATTTAGGAATTATTTGATTTCTTGTTTATTATTAACTATGCTGATTGTGTCGATAGCATGTGTAACTTAGAACTAATGGAACCACTGAGTTACTTACTCACTCCCACCTAAGACGGTGTTTTAAAACACCAACCAGGTATATTATTGATGTAGGTTCTATTAAGGCCTCTGGCAGGTAGGCTTAGATCGGTTTGCACCACCACCATTATGTTCTGGAAGATTTGGAATAAATTGAAAATTTTACACTTTAACCATCTTAGGTATGTATATTGTGGCTTGTATAATCCTCATTAGGGATGACACCACTTTTCAATTGTACTTTGACTGTTTGCCCTATATTTATTAATTTTTGTTATCTCTGCCTCGCTTTGGTTCTGCTAAATTAAATTGCGCAACTCTAATTATTCGTGTGCAGACTTAATGTGAATTAGAATGAAGACGTATATGCATTTTATTAAGTTAACACCTGGGAACTCGAGATCAGAGTCTATGTACTCGGGTGCCAATTTTTGGGGCGTTACACTAGCTTAATAGAATAATTTTTCGATTGGGTAAGATAAACGTTCGATTTCAATTAAACTATAAGAGTTGAATCAATGAATTAGATATTGTGATTGCTAATAGTGGATTCTTGGATTCTTATTATTTTATTATTATTGTTTTAATCTTTGTACATCACTTAAGTAATCCAAAATCTTTTTAATTTGATAAATTTTAATTCTAATTGTGTTCTCACAATTCCCTGTGGATTTATCTCGGTCTCACTGACTAAAAACTACATCGCAACCCTACACTTGGGGTTACCATCTTTTGGATCGATCAAGTTTTTGATGTCATTATTGGGAAATTTTGCACTGAGAATACGTTAGGTTTAGATTATGGATTAGTCTTTTCTGAATTTTTATTCTAACCTAGGGTTTTTAGATTTCAGAATTTTTAGTTAAGATTTTTTTTATTACTAACAGTGTTCTATTATTTTTATTTTGTAGGATTTTTGTATATTCTAGTTCTCCTTGTCCGGTAACATCTTCTTTCCTCTTCTTATTTTATTATTTTTCCTATAGAATTTTAATTTTGTAGTTTAGGTTTATATTTTAATTGATGTGTGTGTGGTTCATGACCAAGTGGATAGGGGATCATACATCGAGACTTCTAAGTGAATGAGGCTTAATCAGTGTACTCTTAATCCATTAAAGAGTTAGGAAACATCTAAATACTCCTGGAATTTTTAGAACTGTGGCTAAACAGAACCATTTTTATGAGAATTTTGTGCATAACATGTCACCGATTAGGACGGTGTGTGATGAGAACGAGGTACAGTAAGTTCCATCGGTTCAAACTTTATGTGACTATTTACAGCCGATGAGAACAAGGACGCCTTCTTGCATGATTTTCCCAACCAATGCCGGAAACATGATTTCAAACTAAGGATGATTCAATCATTGTTTAAATTTCATAGACTTGATTCTGAAAGTTCGTACCTACACCTTAAGGAGTTCGATGAGATTGTCACAACCTTGCACTTTAACGATGTCACCCAAGACATTATTAGATTAAAACTATTTCTATTCTCTCTAAAGAAGAGTTCCAAGTTATGGATCTACTTCTTAATGTCTAGATGTATCGAGACATGATCTAAGATGACCCGGGAGTTCCTTAAAGTTCTTCTCGCGGGTTCATAAAAATAACTCTTATGTGTGATATTATGAATTTATCTCAAAAAGGGATGAGACCTTCCAGCATTGGGGAAGGTTCAAAGACCTACTTCTCACTTACCCACACCATAACTATGAGATTTCGCGATAAAAAATTGGATTGTTTGTAGGTTAGATTGTTTATAATTAGTAGTAATGGTTGAGCTAGTACACATCCGAGGCATGCGGACTTTACCGAGTGTCTAACCAGTGCATGCATACTTTTCTCTGTATTTACGCAGTTGGTTAGTCACTATGGTTGTTGCATGCTAGCTAGATGTGCATCCCCAACTTTGAATCATTGATAAGCTAGATTGTTAGTAAATTTTGTGGATAATGATTGGGCTGATACACATCCGAGGCATGTAGAATTTACCGAGTACCTAAGCAATGTGGGTGTACTTTTCTCTGTATTTTACCAGTTGGTTAGCCACTACGATTGTTGCATACTAGCTAGATGTGCACCCTCAACTTTGGATTGTTATATAGATTGAATTGGTTGTAATTTATATTGCTTGTGAATGAGTTAATAATGGTTGTAGATACGCATCTAAGGCATGAATATCTTACCCGGTGCTTAACCAATGTGGGCGTACTTTTGTGTATTTTATTGGCTAGCTAGTTTACTATGGGTATATTTTCCCTTGGATTTTACCGGGTGGCTATTCAGTATGGGCGTGTTTTTCTATACTTTACCTATTGGTTAGCCATTATGGGCGTCACATGCCAGCTGATTGCGCATCCCCAACCTAGAATATATTTCTTGCATCCTTGTACTTAAATAGAACGTAACTAGTGAAATCACTTGTTGAGTTTTTATATTTCCTCTTTGTGTGAGAATAACATGTATAGCTTGTATGTCATGAATTGTTGTCTTTGTTAAATACATGCTTGGCTATTATGTTGTGTGTATGATCTTGGGGATATTTTTTCACTATGTAGGCCTCTGATGCATTCCATTTAACATATACAGGTGATTTAAGAGCAGTGAGTGGTGCTTTGGGGGCGCAACTGAGAGCTCAAGGAGGAAATGAGAGTCGTAGAGCCCCTTCTTTATTTAGTTTACATTCTATACATTTGTTTTATTTGTTGTTATATATCCCTAATTGAGGAATTTGGATTTGTATACATTTCATTTAGACTTGGCGTTCTTGGATTAGATTATCTTATTCACTTTTGATACATTGTGTAATAAACACGACTCTAATTGTTGGTTGTGAATTGACCGCTAATTTAACTACACGGACACGAGGGAAATTCTCCCACATGCGTTCCTATTTAGTTCATACCCTGAACTCGGGATCGGGGCCTTGTTACTCAGGTGCCTGGGTTTGGAGCGTGACACAAAGTCAAGTCGTTTTGCTCATCATATAGATTGGAATCAATGGACAACCTACAGTCTGGCTCACATGTGTTGCCCCATTACCCATATATGGGCAGTTCTCTTTTAAAAAATACTTTATAAGGAGCTGTGTAATCCAAAGCTCTATGGGGCCACTACGAGGTCTGTGTGACATCCACTCCATTGTTTTATTTCACAATCTCATGGTAGGACGTGAACCCTAAAATGAGTTAGATCTAAAACTCGAGTGAGTCATTATTTGGCTCAAAATTCGATCGTGCGTACGTTTGTATAGTGTAAGGCATGCCACAACCTTTTATAGCTCAATCTGAATCAAACGCATTGACCCAAGCGTCATGATAAACAAAGGGATTGAGTAGTTGCTAATTAATGTTCGAAAATTAGAGTAATTTCGCCATCTATTTAGCCACTCATATGTGCAATCAAGTGATTTGCAAAGGGAATGGTTCCTCCTTTCAATGAGTTCTTTTTGCCTTTTAGACTAAAAGACTTTTTCTCACCATGATAACAAAGATGATTTAATAAGTATAATATACAAGTAAAAGGAATTAAATTGTATTGATAAAATGAGAAAACTTGCAAAAGATAATCCCTCTTTGATCCAGCGCCTATAGTGCAGATGGTGGGTCCTAGAACTAAATCTTCACTGGTTAAGCGACAGGGGCATAGATGAAAGAAATTACACTACTAGAAAGAGAAAATGAAAAAAAGTCTTCCTTGCAATTTAATGCTCGGCATATATGGAAGGAAATTACACTATTCCTAATCTAAAACTAGTCTAGTGTAATAGTGTGGACGAATTATGTTAAATTAGGATAAAAGATAAAAGATAAAAGATTAAAGATAAAATTAATAAGCAGCGTTGCACTATGGATTTGATTTTATATGTGTTGGGTTGGCGAGGGTTTGGAACTCTTCCATCTTCCTTTTATGAATAGAATCTTGAAGTTAGTTGTAATGAGAGATCTTCATAGCCACTTCTCTAGTCTCCTTATGTGGAGATAACTATTTGGACCCATTGACAGTCGTGGCCTATTAAACGACGACACTTAAGCTAGTAGTTTGTCATGGGTTGACCATTAATTGTGCGCATGTCATATCCCCACTATGTGGACAGGAGCCTCTCTTAAGTTGTCATGTGTGGTGATAATCATCTACTTCTTCGCAGGATCGTGAATAGTTCTCTATAATATTAGGTCATGTTAGCGCAATCATTATTCCATGCCCTAGATATCTTCAATTGTAAGAACCACACAACCTACTGTGGTGGATCGTCCGAACTTGTCATTGGTTGTGACTGTGTTTTTGTCGAAACCTAACCTCAATCATGAGGCCTTTACAATGAACGACTGAATTTTCCACTTGTACTAGATGTGCGACATGTGTGTCCTCGTTGTATCCGACTAGGCTTACCTTTTATGAACTACTCATAACTTTTCAAATTCTAATTTCTCTTTGTCGTCAAAGAAGCTGAAGAGATCTTCAATTGATCTCTTGTGGAGATCTTGCCACCACGTGGCCTCATCCAAATCATTGGATCTAACATGACTTGATCTGGCATAAACAACCACATCATAAAAAACAATTGGGATGAAAATGCCCACCATTAAAACTTTCCATCATGCCGTGATGTTTATATGCAAAGCAACCCTTCATAAGGTGATTCCCACAAGGATGATAATGTCGTGTTTTTATTATAGAAAATAAATTTAAAAATTAAAAGTTTATTTTTAGTAAGTAAATAAATATATCGATTATGAGAACATTTCATAAAAATAGTGTATAGCTAGTTGGTAAGATAAAGAGTTTTTGCTTCTACAGCCAGGGTTCAAATCTCCTTAAGGATGGTTTGCACCATCTACGCTAGTGTGTGCGGCGTGGGCGTAGGGTTACTTGGACAATTTATTAGGCACACTTAGCACTTAGCACGTGCGCATTATTGCATTGAGCCAAAAGAGCCTTAGTTTTTTGGCACGTGATTCAAACCTTTTGGAGCCATGATGCAATTGAATTGAACTAGGGTTTCTACCCTGAAGTTTTTTAACCTTAGTGTTGATTGAAAGTGAATGTGACATGGTTGTACATGTGGCACCTACGCCACATGTTACTCATGTGGCAACAGTTAGGATGATTAGGACATATGGCTACCGTTTTATACTGTAGGATAATTGTTTCTTTCTAAAGGGTACATAAATAACCACCATAGGACAAAGAGTCATGTCCTTTCATGAAAGAATTTTGTTTGTTGTGAATGAGTATGGATGTCTTGAAGAGGCGCATGAGTATCTCTTCAGAAAGAACTCCATAACCCTTCAAATGTTATAAATCCTTGATACCATAATATAGAAGATATACTCTCCATTTTTTAGATAAAACCATTTATTTTGCAGTACTCCCGAATCTGACCTCTTGTTATATTTTTTCTGAACATTTTAAAGGAATATCGATGTTAAAACTATATATCAGTTCAATGCTTAAATGTGTAAATTTTCGTGTTGAAATTCGGATTGAGAGGTCATTATATCCTGAAGACAATTTACAGATTTCCTTCGTTTGCACTTGCTGGAACTACCAGAAAAATGACAACAAATTTGTCTTGAGAAGTTGAATATTCAAGTCTAGCCTTGAACCTGATAGATATGATTGTCTCATTTTCTTTTTCTTTTATCCTCTATTGTATATTGTATTAAATCTTTTTCAATAGATAAAACGAACGCAGCCTAACCCAAAGCTTCTAATGGTTTCTAATAACCATTTTTATTAAGGACAATTGCGTGCTTTCAAGTATGCAATGTTTTTACCAAATTCTACCGATTTTTTGAAATCATTATGAATATGGGTTCCTAGGAATAAAATTGATTAATTTGAATTTAAAAATCTAAATTTCTAGCAGTACTTTAAAGATTTAAAACAAAATTCATCATATCTAGACTTTTGAATAATTACACAAACCCCAGATTTGCTCAATTTTGGAGTTATAGTGTATTGTCTAGTACATAATGTAATAGGATATGGTTTTAAACAATTCGCTATGCAAAGCCTGAAGTTCGTTTGACCATCAACTCATGATCAGATTAGGGGTTGTAAATTATTGTTTTGACCTCGATTTGCAACGATTTTACAAAAAACCCTCGATTTATGTTTTTACGTCAACTGGGCATTGAAATCCTGATTTTTGTATGCATAGGATACTATGATAAAACTGAACTTCATTCTCATCAACTTAACATAATTTATGCTAGGAACAATCTCATATTTTAGAAAACAAATAGAAACTGTAGAAATTATTGCTAATATAAAGAACAATGCTATATACGAACAAATATACATTTTGTATGAGTAGAGTTAAATAAGATTTTAAATAATATCTAAAAAGTGAATAATTTGAGAAATTGTATGAGATAATTCACATATATGAAGCATCGAATCAGCCTAAACATAAATCCGACAGAGACTCATGACTGCTCTCTCTCTCTCTCTCTCTCTCTCTCTCTCTCTCATAAACACAATTTCTATAGTTCCCTCTCGATTTCTCTCCCTGGAATGCTCTCGCAAACACACGTTGGGGGGTGCTTAAAGTGTTCTCACATCGGTTCTCACATTTGATTTCTGGAAGTCCCTGTTATAAGAGGATGTGATCGAATTTGCTGGAAAACTACCGCAATACCATTTTTCCCACATGTTTCCTAGAGGTCTATTGATTCTCTGATTTGATCTTGTGTAATCTACTCATCAAACACACACACACACACACACACACACACACATGTTCTAACAGCCCATACGATGATTAATTTAGATGTTAGGATAAGTGGTAGTTGGTGATCAACAGTTGGAGTTTCTCGGTTTGGAGGATGACTACCTCTAATGGTAGATCTATGAACTCGATAGATCTCATCGAACCGACTTCATTGGACAATCTGGATGGTTGTGAGGGTGCTCAGGGACCCATGGTTTTGATGGTGTGGATGCATTTAGTTGGTATGTTTTCAAAGGCAGTGTTTTTCTACCACCATAAACAGCCGAGAAAGACATAAGAAATCAGAGCAGCTGAAACCGGTGAGTTTATGTTAGAGAATGACAGTGGGTCCTACGATCTTGAATGGTATAGATCTTGTAGTTTCAAGGGTTTCTAACACAGTAGACAACCAAACAAATGAGGAAGATGCATGAGATTGATCTCTAATAGTAGTGATAACTACAATTAGATGCTGATGATGGTGGGTTGGAATTGGATGGTTGAGATCTCTCCTCAAATGATTCAGATCTATTGTAGATATATTACCTTTCTGAATGAAGAAGATAGAGGGAGTTTGTTTTTAAAATGCTGAAAGGAAACTAGTAATTTTTTATTTCTTGCATGCGCACACCAAAGGTTGATATGTTCAGGTTCAAGTTCACATGTGTGAACAATTTTAGTTGGGTTGTATGTTGATCATATAGTATGTTGATCATAGTTTGAAAGGAATGCTGATCATAATTTTAGTTGAATACACGTAATGCATACTTTGGATCGTTGAAGAACTATTGCAATTGGATATTATTGATCGTATGGTTAAAAGATATTGAGCTTGAAAAGAATGTCGGGTAATACTAGAAATGCAAAATATTAGTACAAGGTGTTCTTTAAAGTGTTAAAAGTAGATGTACATTTAATTTTGCAAATTGATTATCGAATTGTGATTCATCGGACAGAGTTTGCATGGTGTAGGGTAAGAATGGATATATGGAATCATTTTTAGTTTTTAAAAACTATATAACCAAAAGATTCTACTTAGTGGGTTTAGGTATGCTAAAAATAGGCCCAAATGTGACCCAATGCGAAAAGCGATCTGGTAGATTTGTTGGGGGTTGTGTAAGAATCGTAATATCGGTTTTGTCTGATTTTTAAGTGGGTCCTCTAACGAATATGATGAGAATTCTGCTTGATGGTTGATATTGTGACTTAAACGGGGATATTGAGAATTTACAATTCAATTGGGTTGAGTAATCTTAATTTAAATTTTTGTCGCAATCGAACCCGTATAAATGGGTTTTTCGGAGAATGGTGAAAGATAGGAAAGTGTACATGCGAAAATCATTAGATGCTTAGTAAACTAGCTATAACAATATGAATTAAACGCTAACGATGGAGAATATTCATTATTGAATTAGGAATAGGATGAATGATTTAGAGTTGTGTATGGACAAGTGTGAGTAAGATGGGTTCTAATGTATTTTACGATGATGAGATGGTCCAGATTAAAAGTGAATGGTCGGATAGCTTAATCTAACAATGATGAATTTTTCAACTGTCGGTTTGATGAATGGTAGAGTATACTAAGTTATACAAATGTAAAATGATTTCTATGATGTGTAAGTATGCATAAGTGTGAGTACATCTATGAAATATTATTTCTAAACAAATAGATAGAAATTAAATAAAAATTTGCCCTAAAACACACCGGTTATTACAAGTTCAACCGTTTATTTAGCCACCCATAAAAGAGATTGGATGATTTATGAAGGGGAGAGTTTGTCATTCTAATGAATTCTTTTTACTTTTTAGCCGAAATGACTTCAATATTCATGTGACTGCGACCGTAGTTAAATAATGAATCAATAAATAAAGAAAAGATAATAGACCAAAAGTTAAAAGTAATTTTATTGATGATTTGCAGTAATTGCACTTACAATCAGCTACTAAGAATGACAATCTTTTTGTTACTTGGTGGAGACTAAGCGATCATGGCAAGAAAATCATCTGACAGAAGATAACGATCATCTTGATGGATGATGGTGACTGACTGGCATAAGATGATGATATAATGTGACTACATGCCAATTCAGTATAGTAGTGCAACAATTTAATGATGTAGTGACGTAGCAGCGTGGTTGCATAAAATTTGGTGTAGCGATGTAGTAGCATAGTTGTGTAACAGCTTGACAATGTAGTAACGTACAATGTAACGACGTAGTAATGTAGTTACGTACAATTTAATTTAGCAACATAACAATGTAGTCACAAGGCTATGTAGAATTTGGCGTAGTGGTATAATGGTGTAACCATGTAAGTACCTAACAACCTTGTGGATAAGCTATGATGTGCTGGGTTGTTGATTCTGGCCCCCTCCCTCGAGAATTTTATTCTTAGCTTTATTTATAGATAATATAAGATGGTTATGTAACTAATCTGCTACCTTCTTAGTTATGGGTGGTTACATGATAAATCCGTCACTTTTTTAGTTATGTGTGATTAATGAAGTAGTTAGGCCACTAAGGGGTCATGACCTTGTTGGGGACCTTACACAAAACCTTAGGATCTAGCCTCCCGAAACAAACCAGAATTATAGAATAATAATGCAATAAAAAACAATCAAAGCATAAACCACACCACACAAGAGATTTTTACATGGAAAACCCTCAAAGAGGTAAAAACCACGGAACCTCGTCCAGATCAACAATCCACTATGAAGTAGAACGTTACAACCTTCTTCACTCACGCAGGAGTGGATAAACAATAAGAGAAACAAAGAAAAACAGAGATATCTAACCAATTACGAGGACATAGAAGCGCTGCAATATAGATTGCGCAGTAGATAACCTTCACGAGCATAATCTCCCTTCTATAAGCTTCCTCTCTCACACCTTTGATAGCCCTAAACCCTTTAGCAAATCTCTTGTAAAGCTTTAGGAAACCCTCTTGTCCTACCTAGAAAGCCCTAGGTACCTCATATTTAAAGTTTTAGGAAACTCTTTTCCGTATCCCAGTTGTGAAAGGACTTGCGACACGAAATTCGCGCAAAATCGCGGAACGAATCTGCGTAACCTCGACTGGTCGTATCGAGTCCACGACCGGTCGAGCGCCACCCACGACCGGTCGAGATCCTCCTTCGACTAGTCGAGCACCTCGGAGAAAAATAGTCCATAGTCGCTGGACTTTGAGTCGTGCCACGACTCGACTCCACGACTGGTCGTGCACCAACCCTCGACTGGTCGAGACCGGTTGAGCAGGGCTCACGACTGGTCGAGCACAGGACAAAAATCCCATTAGACCTCTTATATCCCATGATGTGTTTGTAGTGGTATTGCCAATCAACTTCGGACATGTGACACATGTCTCATGACCAAGACCAATTGGCCATCACCAATCATTATGAATTGTAATGGGCTATCACGGATGTTGTTACTTGTTAGTTGAAAATGGCCATTGTTCGTTAGTTAGCCATCAACCATTTTAACGGCCATAAAATTCCTCATTGAGATATTGTTGCCACGTGACATATTATGAGTCATCTAATCTAATACAATCAAATTAAGCATCAACAAAATTAGACTGATAGAAGTTTTTTAACATGCATGATTTTTAAACCATCCATACTAAGGCCCTGCACATAAGTTGACTACATTTTCAAAGTTCGCCTTGTACATAATTCCCTCACCAAGCAGATTAGGTGAGACCCTAGATCCACCCAGGTAGGTGAGACCCCTGATTATGGGACCCACTATGATGTATGTAACTACATCCACCTCGTCCATCTATATTGAGAGCTCATTTTAAGACGTGATATATAAAATGAAGCAGTTCCAAACCCTAAATGGGCCATGTTACAGTAGTGATTGGCCATTAAAAACTTCTTGTGGGCCACAAAAGCTTTGGATAAGGGTTATATTTGTGTGGTCTCTTCGTCCAGTTGTTTGTGGCCTTATCAACAGGTTGGATGGGAAATAAATATTCCAGTGGAGTTCATGAAGTTTTTACCGGAGGGGATTCAATCACCACTCTTTCTTATGGTGTGGTCTACCAAAGATTTGAGTTTATTTTTGGGATCATGACCAAAAATTAGCTTTCAAAATGGTTGGAGGGTGTGGATTTAAGACCTGTACATCACTGTGAGCCCCACAGTCTAATGGTCCCACCGTGATCCGGGTCTCACCAAATCCGCTCTCTCCTGCCACTTTGCCAGCTCATTTCAGGGCATGAAAACAGTAATCAGTAATCAAATCTGAGGGGGACCGTACCATAAGAAATAGTTGTGATTGAACGCCCACCGTTAAAAGCGTCCTAAGCCTAAAGTAATATTTATTTGCCATCAAACTGCTAATGGAAGCGGATTGGCTGGTGTACCACACACGAGCTATATAGCTGGTGTAGATACGTGTCGTACGAAGCCGAGTGCCGACGCTCCTTGAGTTCCGAATTGTACGAACAGTTCAGAAGAGATCAAAGTTACATCGGCTCCCAATGATGTATTTATTATATCCACATCCTCCGTATTATATAATAAATGAATCATATCTAAAGCTCACCGCACCAAAAATGACAGCGAGGATAATGATTTTCACAGTTAGAAAATTTGTAAGGCCTACCATAATGCTTATTTTTCATCAAGTCGGTTAATAAGGTCACAAATACATATAAAGAGGATAAAAAAATTTCATATTGATCTGAAACTTCTGTGACACCCAAAATAGTTTCAATGGTGGACGTTTAATCCCCCACTGCTTTTTTCAGCGTGGTCCACCTGATCTTTAGATCTATTTTAATTTTCGGATCAAGACTTAAGACTAGATCGAAAAATGGTTGGACGATTTGGATATAACATATACCTCGGGATGGAACCCTCAGAACTTGCTGACGTCAATACATGAGCTGTATAGCTGGTGTGTGTTACACCAGCCCATCCGCTTGTACTGTTAATTACGTCTCATTGACCTCAATGAAAGACAAACACAAATTTCAACTTGATCCAAAACTTTGGTGGCCCTTATAAGTTTTTAATGGTCCCCGTTCGATCACCGCTATTTATTTTGGCGTGGTCCAATTAAGATTTGGATCTACCTCGTTTTTTGGTTCATGTCTAAAATGAGCTGAAAAAATGAATGTACGGCGTGGATAAGACACATATATTATGGTGGGGCCAACAGAGCACCGCCCTGTAGCGACTGTGAGTGTGAGCATGCAATCCGCGTTCCGTTCAAACCCCGTCTCTCTTAAAATAAAAACAAAATAAAAAACCGCGCCTTTTCTCCATTTCTCTTTCCCCCAACGACCGATCCCAACTTCGGAAAAATCCCAAGTTCTCCACATCCATAACACCTCTCTCTCTCTCTCTCTCTCTCCATTAATGCTCTGCTCAACTCTCTCTCCATTAATGCTCTGCTCAACGACTCTTCTCCTCTCTTCTCTCACCCGCAAAATGCCATCCTCCCCTTTAAATCCTCTCCATCTTACCCTCCTCTCTCTACCGATAGGGTTATACATCTCTATTTGTCTTCTTCTTCTTCTTCTTAGAAGTCGATATGTGGAATTCGTCAGAGAACGTGTTCTCGAGGTCGAACTCATCCAAAGAGATCGAAGATGATGAGGAGACCCTCCGATGGGCCGCTCTCGAGAGATTGCCGACCTACAATCGCGTCTCCAGAGGGATCTTCCGCAGCACCGGCGGCGATTCCACTGAGGTCGAGATCGGCAACCTCAAGCCTCACGAGCGGAAACTCATTCTTGACCGCCTCTTCAATGCAGCTGGCGAGGATGCGGGCCAACTCCTTGATCGTATGAGGAAGAGATTTGATGCGTAATTCCATCCATTCCTTCGTTTCCCTCTCAATCTCATTTTTCTTATTTGGTGATTGATATATATACCCCACATTCTTTTTCATTTACTACTTTTAATAGTAGAATGGTACTGAAAAACACGCAGATCCATACCTCAACTGGCAGACTGAGTGGAGATACCTTGTTTCAACACTTGAGGTCTTGGTATCGATCACTAGTGGGGGTGGCTAACATGGAGTGTGTATACTGAAATGGGACTGAAAAGTAGAAAAAGGGAATGCGGATTTGTACTGTAAACGTAGGTGGGTCCTACTGTGATGTTTGTGAGAAATCTGCCCCGTCCATCCGTTTTGTGAGTTCATTTTAGGACTTACGACCAAAAATGAGATGGATCCAAGACTCAAGTGGGTCGCACTAAAGAAAAAGGTGGGTAGAGAAATTCCTACCATTGAAACCTCCCTGGGCCTACAGTGATGTTTAAATGCCATCCATACCGTTCGTAACGTCTCTTACTACTGAGATGAACTGAAAACACAAATATTAGCTTGATTCAAAACTTCTATGGCCCCACGAAAATTTCAACTGTGGATGTTCGATCCTCACGTTTTCGGCACACTTGAGTATTGGATCTGGCTCCTTTTTGGCCCCATGTCCTAAAATGATCTCAAAAAACATATGGACAGAGTGGATTTCTCACAAACATCATGGTGGGCCCCACCCGGGTTCTGAAATCCGCGTCCGATAAAAGGGGTGCATGCATAAAAAAAGAGGGTGGGTGAATAGTTGGGACCCTTCTTATTATCAACATACCTTTTGGTGCATGTCACAGCTTTTGTTCAGGTCAGGCATATCTGAGGCTATTGAAAACGTTGGTGGGGTGGGTCACCATTTGAAGGGGCTATATCTCAAAAATCACAGCTATCAGGCTATGCTAGCGGTCATATTAGCGGCCTGAAAATGAATGGTTAAGAGAAGCTGAAAAACGATCTAATATTCAATGGTCGACAATTGTGCCAATTTGATGGTATTGAAAACGTTGGTGGGGTGGGTCACCATTTGAAGGGGCTATATCTCAAAAATCACAGCTATCAGGCTATGCTAGCGGTCATATTAGCGGCCTGAAAATGAATGGTTAAGAGAAGCTGAAAAACGATCTAATATTCAATGGTCGACAATTGTGCCAATTTGATGGTTAGGATTTTGAATCACTCCATTTTTGGGCCATGTGCTCTCCAAATGGTGGTCCACCAGATCGACGGTTTTGATTGCCACCTGTGCCACATGTACAGTGGAGATGGTGGAGTGGAGAAAGCCTCCATGTTGGGTCCATTATTTTTACCATTAGTTTAGTTTTAGTAATCATTTGAGATTTTTTTTTTTTTTTATGGGAAAGTTTGTGATACAGTAATTAATGCACATTTACATGTTCATTTATTTATTTAATTTTTTTTAATGATAAGTGAATAATGCTGTCTCCTTCAGTCTATGGAAGTTAGATATTTTCTTGTACTTCTTTATTCTCTGTGGGGTTATATTCATTTATCAGCTTACCTTTTTTTTTTTTACTACGGTAAAAAACAAGCCTACTTTTAATTTTTTTTCAAATACTGGCCAATCATTCTAAAATACTGTCTAACAAAAACTAATTTGAATTTTTTACTAACGTCTTGCTAACTAGTCCAGGATGATTTTACCTTCTGTTTTAAATTAATTCAACCGGCGCGTATCCTGTATCTTGCATGGATGTGGATTTCTGCGGAAGTCTTTGTTCCTGCGCTGGGATGCTCGATGGGACCCACCATGACGTTTTTGAAAAATCCACTCCGTAAATCACTTTTTCCATATCATTGGAAATGAGACCAAAAAAACAAGTGGATTCAAAACTCAAGTGGATCGCATGAGAGGACACAGTGGAGATTTAGTAACCACCGTTTAAGCATTCTTATGGCCACAAAAGTAAAGTTTCATATCAGGCTAAGTGTTATGTGTTTTCATTTCATCCTAATGGGAATGAACTTATAAACGGTTTGGACGACATATAAATATCAAGACAGAGCTTGGGAAGGTTTCAACAGTAAGCAATTCTTTCTTCAGTTTTCCTTTTGTATGGCTGCCTTGAGTTTAGGATCCACCTAATCTTTGTTCTCATCTCCTGAAATATTCTAAAAAAACGAATGAATGGAGTGGATTTTTCATAATCATCATGATGGGTCCCACCTAGCATCACAGTGCAAGAACTTGGGTGAATGCTTTTGCATGAAATTTGCATAACTTGTGCACGGACGAGATGCCAATCCAAGTGTACAGGAAATTTTGTTGTGGGCTCTACAATGATGTCTTTGTTTGATCCGAGCCATCCATCCTTCTTGGATAATTATTTTAGGGAACGAGCTAAAAAATGATGTAGATCCAAGTATCAGGTGAACCATGCAATAGAAAAATATTGATTTATTAAATATTTACCATAAAAAACTACATGGAGCCCACCATAATGTTTACTTGCCATCCAACCTGTTAATTAGGTTACGCAGACTTGAAAGAAGGGAAGACACGAATATCAGCTTGATCCAAAATCGTGTGATGTATATAATAAGTACCGGGAGCTATAGTAATTTTTTAATGGTACGTTTTCAATCACTAATGTTTGTTGTGATGTGGTCCACCGGAGACTTGGATATAATGATTCAAAATTTATAGACAACATGGATAAAACACATACATGATGATGGAGCCTACATATCACAACAACAGAGGATTGGAACCTCATGAGGATTGCATTTATCTCTTTTCTTGCCATCAAAATTTGAATTGGCGTGATATGTATGTGAAATTCATCCATACCACCACTTCGTCACCCATTTTAGGCCCAGGGACCAAATTTCCCCATCAATCTATGATTGTAGTGGACCACACGATTGAAAAGAGCATTGGGCAACACTTACCTTTGCAAGTTTGGTTTGCCTCCTTTGCGACACAAGGTCCAGTTTGTGTTGCCACCTATTGAGGCTCATGTTCCGGTGTGGAAGGATGATTTGAACCATCCATTTTCACTACCCCACCATAGACAAGATATTCCATTGAAAATTTTATTTTCATTGTTCTAAATTCGTCTGCAGATGGTCAAGATCAAGACCATCCGCTCCGCATGAATTTTTGAGTAAATGTTAGTTGTCGGTGACACAACTTTCGTCGGGCTGGAGAGAGGGAGATGGAGCTTTTACTCGAGAGCAATAGAGATATAAGGTTGTGTTGGGTGAGACGGCGAGGGAGAGGGAGAGGATTTTGGTTTCCTCTTTGATGGGGAGAGAATGTGATGTAGAGCGGGTCGCGAACAGTTACATGGCCAAGATGGATCAGAAAAGGCCCGGTCGACGACAGAAGTGATCCAGACCTTTGGACCTTAAATCAGGCGTATCTCGCAATCCGGAATGAGTTATCTGATGTAAAATATATGATTTTAGGGTAGAACGAGCTACTTTAGCTAACTAACTCAGCTACGCCGGGTTGCGATGCCCGGAATTGCGAAAAAACCCCTAGATTGACGGTCGTTTCCCTGTTTTAATTTCAATTTTACTATAAATAGTAAGTTTTAGTTTGATTATAACTTTTCATCCGTTGGGCTTTAGGAGTTGTGCCCAACGTGAAAAGAGCTTAGAATAATTAAGAGAACGGTTTGGTGAAGCCAAATAGGACACTTACTATTTTTGGCCGAAAACCTTGCACACTAGTAGATATCACGACCGTCTATAAATAGTAAGTTTACTATTTATAGTAAGTCGCAAATTCTAGGAGTTGTAATTGTAGTTTGATTCTGATTTCTTTCCCATTGCTCGGTACCCCTATTTAAAGGGCTGTGAACTCGTTTTTATGAATTAATTAATCAATTTCGAATTTATTAAAAATTATTTCTGTTTTCTACTTTCTTTCCTCGTGGATTCGAGAAGTCTCTGTGAGGAGTCCAGAGAAGTTCCGTGGATTCGGAGTATTTATGCTCATCACGTTCATCCTGCGTCAGAATGGGGCGTGCATATGATGGTAGAGTTAGTAAAAAAGCAAAAGGGCATTTTTGTTATTTTAAAAAATATATTATGCCGTACTTGACAATATGATGATAGGCGCCAAAATAGCTAACAGTTGAAATGGTAGGCAGGTATTTGGAAAAAGTTTAAAAGCATGCTTGTTTTTTTTAGTGTAGCTAAAAAGGTTGGCTGATGGATGACTATAACTCTTTTCTATGTGCACCGAAGAAAGAACTGTTTTTATTTATTTATTATTTTAAATATTTTTATAATAACTGTTTCTCTTCTCTTGCGTCTTCTTCTTTAACGTGCACTCTACAGTTCCAGTGCATAGTGTGCGCACGATCTTTTCCCTTTTCACATTTTATTGTTTCTAGCTTCGACGGCAATATATATATATATATTCCTTATATTCCTCTGGCTTTTATCATGTGAAATGGATTTTCTTTTGTTATTTTGTGCATATGTTTTATTTAAAAATATTTGTTAATAATTTGGATGAATCTGGGCAAGGCTACAATGACGACAATGACAACGATGAAGCTAATGATTTGAATTTGGATTAAGAATGCGTTTTCCATTAATTCATGTGGGTTCTTCACAGTTCTGGATTTCAACTTTTGTTGTTGGGTGTTTTTTGCTTTATCCAAGGTTTCAGATTTATCGGTGGTTTGCATCAAGAATTCTCTCTCTGGCAGTTATTTATTATTATTTTAATTTGTTTGTATGCAGTTGGCAAACAATGTAGAATTGCGTGAACCTGGTTGTTGATTCTGTTTCTTTGTTTGTGAGTACTACAGAGTAGATTTGAAGTTCCCAAAAATTGAGGTTCGTTTCCAGCAGTTAAAAGCAGACGCATATGTCCACATTGGAAGCAGAGCATTACCCACAGTTCCTAATGTTGTTTTCAACTTGACTGAGGTAGGGTTGAATACTTTACATATGTTGCAATTGATAATGTCTTTGTTCACAGCTTGATTTTCTGATCTGATGTTCTATCATTGCAAGGTCTTCTTGAGGCAGTTCAAGATCTTCCCAGGCAGGAGAAAACGGTTGTCAATATTGAATAACATTAGTGGGATCATTAGGCCTGCAAGGTACTGTTTGGACCTAGTCAAAATTCTTACCATGGAATTGGAGACCCATTTCTTCTGAGATGCTGATATCTGTATTTCTGTTCTTTTCTTTTGTAGAATGACACTGCTGCTGGGTCCTCCAAGCTCTGGAAAGACCACTTTACTTTTGGCTCTTGCTGGACGGCTCGGACCTGGTCTGGAGGTATCTGGAGTTTGTTTCTTTTGCATGGCAAGCAGATTATATCTTTACTGGATAAGAGTACCCTCCACTCCAGTAGCAAAGTACAATCTTGTGACAGAATTTCTTACTGGCAGTAAACTCCTAATAGCGATATTGTTGGTCTCTCTTATGGAACCTTCAGTTAGAAACCTTATGATTAGTCCTACTCCCACTACATGATGCTAGGGGCTGGGCAATCCAGCCCATGGTCTAAATACCTGTAACTAGTCTCTCACCCTGCTGCCAGCTAAGTGACAAGGTCCAGGCCTGACCTAGCTCATTGACCCAATACCAGCCCAATAGTGTTAAATATGTCTAGCTGGTTTAGGCTGTCTTGTTGGGCTTTCATGTGTGCTCAAGCCCACCCCAGGCTCTGTAGTTATTGGGCCTAAAAATCATTCCCAGTTCATGCTCATGGGCCATAAGCCTCAAGCCCAAATCCATTCTAAAAGCTGGCTGGGTTCGGGCTGGGCCTGGGTCAGCCTGACCCAATTTCAGCTCTACATGATGCCAGCATGATCTGGACCATTCATTGTCAGACTATGGATTGGTTAGAGGCCTAGAAATGCTCTGACCAGATGAATAGGTCGGAAGCCAAATGTTTCGACTAAGAGGATTCATCACCAGCCTAGTAGAAGCCTGAAGTGGGAAGGGTTAAAAAAAAATCAATTGTCCACATGTGATGGGCTTAAATCATCTGATTGGGTGATTAGGATTGTCCGGTCAAAAAATTTTGTCTTGCCGAAGGGCCTGTTTGGGAGCATGGATTTGGAACCCCCTGGATTGGAAACCCCCTGGATTTGCAATCCTCACCATGTGTTTGGCACCCTGGAGTGTGAATTAATTTTAATCCAAAAATACCTATGCATGGTATATTTACAGGGGTTTCAATTTAATTACTATGGTTGTGATAAGCCCGCTGAAATATGCTTTGCCTGAAAATGATGAAATTCCAAGTCTCAGATGGACCGCAAGCACAAGATCATGTCTGAGTGACTAACCAACGAATTTTAATCGTTGATTAATAGGGACAATGTTTGGACAGTGCTGGACAATGTTTGGACGGTGCTGATTTACATGGACAATGTTTGGACGGTGCTGATCATCATTAGTGGGCCATGTGCCCAATAGAATGATACTGTACAGTGACACACATGTCACACCTGCAACTATTGAAATGATTTTAGGTGTAATCCAAGCTCTCACCGTGGATTGCAAACCCCCTCAAAGAGGGGATTAGAAACCCCCTGGATTTGCAACCCCCAGTTACTTTATGCGCCAAACAACCAAGGGGATTTGAAACCCCCTACAATCCCCTCCAATCCACGGTGCCAAACGACCCCAAGGGCAACAATGGTTGGCACAATTAGAGCAGTGGTATTGATCATGGTAATTCCATGTGGATTGGCCCAAATTTCAAGACTTTGATCAGAGGTTCCACTAAAGATTTCCTTTTTTTTTTTTTTTTCCTCTTTCTAATATATCATGAGCATTATAATTTAAGGGTATCGACATGTGTGTGTTAGGTTTTATGTATTACTGTTGGGCACTTTATTTGTTTTTCACTCTAAAACATTTGTGTCCAACTTACATAACAATTAAGTATTTGTGTCATAGGTTCCATTTAACTCTTTATTAGCATCTGCTTTGTTACTGCCATTCAAATGGTTTGTAGATGTCAGGGAGCATTATGTATAATGGACATGGTCTAAAAGAATTTGTTCCTCAAAAGACGACAGCTTATGTCAGTCAGCAGGATTGGCTTGTGCCAGAGATGACAGTGCGGGAAACTTTCGAGTTTGCAGCACGTTGTCAAGGTGTTGGGATCAAATATGGTAAGCATAACGACTAATAAGTTCATGTTGGGTATAGCTGGTTGTTACTTTGGTGTTGTAAGCATATTTTCGTATGTTACAGATATGCTCTTGGAACTTTCAAGGCGAGAGAAGAATGCTGGTATAAAACCTGATGTGGATCTTGATATATTCATGAAGGTAACTGGTGTCGCTTATAATAAGTTTTCCTCTCCTTTCATGCTTCAGAAATTGGTGGCTCATACAAATATATATTTTCCTTTCCAGGCATTATCTTTGGGGGGAGAAAAGACGGGCCTTGTCGTGGAGTACATAATGAAGGTATTTGATTAGATAATGCAAATGTCGATACTCATTACAATGGCATTGGAAGCGAAGTAATTGCGGACTGTTACTAGTTCCCTGAAAATCAATCAATGATGCTGCATGATTGAATTAATGTTTTGTTGTGGTCTGGAAATGGATTTGCCTACTAATAGTCTTCTATTTGATTCATACATTATGCCATTTTATGTTAACTTAGCTGCATATTAGGAAATACAACACTTGACATCTTGTGTTTCTTGAGTGGGCCCTTTTAGATGGGTATTGAGGTGTAACCCTGTTTCTAAAGCCTTTAGCCTGTTCTTGTTCTCTTCTTCTTTGAAATGGTCTTTCTTCCTTATCAATCAAGTTCCAAGAATTTTCTAATATAAAAAGAAAAGAAAACACTCGATTCATATTTGTGAAACTAGTGTTATCCGGAGAAGTGTTCAACCATAGTCAGGTTCTGGTTTGCATATTGGCATCTTTTCTTCTTCTTCTTCTTCTTTTGCTTTGTTTCTTTGTTTCTTTGTTTCTGTTCTACTGCATATGATTGTGGATGTAAACTTAAGCAAAATGGAAAAAAAGTGGATCTATGTGCTCTGCTCTTAATTCAAAGCTTGGGAACTGATCTAATGCCTTTGGGAGCATTGTCGTGGCTGTACCTCCACATACTTCTCTGTGCAACTGACATATATGGATGAGATCCATACAGTTCATCGTGTTGTCTGCACCATTGATTGCTCACTGACCAAAAAATGTCTTTATTAAACAATCCTAACCATCTAGTCAATGAAGTTCTTGATGTGATGTGGTTATCGAATTAGTGAGCTTTCAATACCCATATTGAAAGAATGGATGAATAACACACACACACGCACACACAAAACAACAACAACACACAAGAATATGGAATAGAGAGGGATGATCAGCTTTATTGAAATTGAAACTTCTTCATTGCTTACAAAGACTTAAATAAAGACTCAACATAACTCATAAAATGTAATGCACTATACATCTTAAAACAACCCCTATTTATAGACCCTAAAACTAAAAGACACATTCCAAAGTCCCTGTCAATCATTATGATTTTCTAACTATTTAGATTGAAATCTATCTAATCTAAAGATAGAAACAACTTTATATACAAATATTTGGCCAACTTGTAATGGCCTAAAAATAGCATAAGTAAATCTAGAAAATCATCCCTAATATCTTTAGAGAATCTTTAGAATCAGCAACTATATCTTCAACATCAGCACCCCTATCTTCCAAAAATGGTCAATGGTAGTGTTTGAAATTTAACCCCCAAAACTATAAGGAAACAACCCAAAATTTAGCACATGCTGGACCTCGTGCCTAGGTAAGCTCTTTACCATCCAATGCAAGTCATTGAGACTTTTTTTTTTCCTTCTCTTTTATAACCCACTGATTAAAGGATTAGGACTATGATCCATTCACTATTTAAACTTTGCTCAATGAGAGATTGGCATTAAGCTATTCTAAAGTGGTTACATTACGGCCGTTATGTAATGGTAATGGTGGCAACTTATCATGCATTATGGGGCTATAATGGCCGTTATGTAACAATAAAGGTGGTAACCGTTATGTGTTATGGGTCCGTAATAGCTGCTATGGAAAAAAGCCTCTAATTGCCTTGTAACGGCCCTGTAAGGCTGTAACAGGCCAAAACATGCTTTTTTTCACAAAATTTTTTTTTTTAAAAAAAAAAAAAAAAAAAAAAAAAAAAAAAAAAAAAAAAAAAAAAAAAAAAACCATGATGGCCATTACGAGGGCCATAACGGCCGTTATGATCCGTATCGTAATGGTAATGGCGGTGGCCATTACAACCACCGTTACTATTAATGAATACCTCGATTGGGATTGCTTCCATTTATGCCGCATGTATGGCAACCGTTGTGGAGGCATGCCTATTCCATGCCCCTAGAGGCATTGGATCTAGATCAGCTCCCTTAAACTAATATAACTCTAGTCTTGGCCATGGGCTCGTAATGTTTTCCATTTCTAACGCTCTGAAAATTGGCTCATACTGTAAAATCATAGGAATTAACAAAATTACATTAGAAAATCAAATAGTAAAATGTGAGATTTTGAAACTTTTTCAACACCATTAGTAAAAATAGAAATATAATATATGCCAAATAAACCATATTTTAATTCCGTAGGTGTATATGCATGTAAGGCTTATGACTGGGCCCATAAGTACATATACTTGGGCTTGTGTGTTACAGGCCTTACTCTTAGCCTTTTTCCTATTTTATCTTTATTTATATACTTTCCTTATTTGTCCCTTGTTTTTATTTTGTTTTTTCCTCCTAACAAGGGCATATATGTAATTGTCATAGTTTTGAAAATCGGTTTCGCATCGGCCGATACGAGCGTCTCATGTCCGTATCGGTTTGATATGATACATAACATCTCAAAAAAGAAGTGCACATAATAGGTTTCTTTTGGATAGGGTCCTAAGCTATGCGTTGTCTAATTGAACTAATGCAACTATATTCAAATTGAATGCATAACATTTAAAGGGTATGTGATGATCATTTCATCAAACACTCCTAAATACTTTGAAATTAGTCTCAATTGACAGCTGGTTGAAGGGAAATTTGGAAAAAAATAATATTTTAATAATTTTTAATTAAAAGTGAATTTTATTCACTGAAAATTGACAAGGACTTAACAAATTAGTAGATGAGCCCTCATACATGCTTGGTTTCATGTTTGGAGTGCAACATTGCAAGCAATTTGGGAGAAATTGGGGAAATTTTGAATTTTCCTCAATTTCCCCAAATCGGACCACCAACACTCGAATTTTGAAATTAGAATGTATGTGCTGATCATTTAATCGAATACTCCTAAATACTTTGAAATTAGTTTCAATTGACAATTGGTTGAAGGAAAATTTGAAAAAAAAAAAAAAAACATGAAGAACCAATGGATATCAAAATCAAAGCTCTAACTCCATGATTTTTCATGTAAAACATGAAGAACCAATGGATTTATAACCATTTGACGTTGATTTAAAATAATTTCAACAACAACAAAAAAAAAAAAAGCAGAATTGGAAATTGAAAATGCTCATTGGATCAAACATGTGGTATATATCGGCACTACCTATGCGTTTTGTATCCCACATGTGGGATACAAGGTATATCGTGGGATATATTAGCTGATATCGTTGATATTTAAAACATTGCTTATAAGAAGGGGGTTTTTGTAGTAACGACATCTATTTGTATATTAAACTATAGATTGTCATGACAAGTTTCTGTCTTGTTTTTTTTTTTTTTTTTTTTTTTTTTTTTTGTGCTCCCATTTTCTGGATGAATTTTCTGATTCATTCCATGTTTTGTCAAGTAAGATTTTAGTTGAAAGTGTAAGGGGCCTGTTTGCATGGATGAAATCCTGATGGATTTCAGTCCCCAGCACTATCTGACACAAGATCCACTTCAGATGTTTGTTGTCTTGTGGGAAAGCACCACATAAAAAAGACTTCGCTTTTATTCTTCTTGGAGACCAATTGAAACCCATTTGGTTTGTTCCTCTCTTTCCTGCAAAAAGACAGGTCATGTACTGACCTTGATCCTGTGTCACAGACTATTGTGATTGAAATCCATCTGGATTTTGTCCATGTAAATAGGCCTCAATTGTTTTCCTTGGGATTGAATCAAATTGGAATAGCAAATCGTAGGATTTTTGCTACAGTGTTACTTTCTGTATGAGCATTACCTAAGACATTACATCAAAGGGTGGTTTCAGTCTCTGCACATTGTTTGGAATACAACAATGTTGGTAGCATATTGAACTGAAACTGTAACAGTGAAAGTTATTGGTTTTACTGTTTTCATTCCATGCACATCATCATCATCATCATCATCTTAGCCTCATACTAACTAACTGAGTTGGCTACGAATCCTGTTCTGCCATTCCACTCTATTTGGATTCCATACATATTTGAAGTTCTAAACTTCTAATGTCCATCTCCCTGATGGTATCTTTCAAGCAATATTATGAAGCATTCATGATTTCATTCATAATTTCCCTGGTGACTTTGTTTGAAGACTCTAAACCCACAATATGCATTGTCCGTGAGAAATTTGAGTTCGTGCTTTTGGTTAAATACATTGCCTGAAACCATAACATGCAATGTCTATGACAAATTTGGACTTGTGTTTGTTACGTAAAATACAAATTGCATGCGTTTTACATAGACAATAAAGTAATTACCATCAAGTCTCTAGAAGTTCTCTGAAGTACTAAAATTTACCTGGCAAAGATTTTAGGCTTGGACATGTGTGCTGATACATTGGTGGGAGATGAAATGCTCAAAGGAATCTCTGGGGGACAGAAGAAGCGTCTTACTACAGGTACGATTGCATTTTGTCTTTCTGTTTTTGGCACTTCTAGGGCTAGAAAAATGTTGCTGGAATTCTTTAAGAATTTGTTGATGTGCATTCGGCAGGTGAATTACTCATTGGTCCAGCTAGAGTGCTGTTCATGGATGAAGTATCAACTGGTCTTGACAGTTCAACAGCATATCAAATCATCAATTATCTCAGGCATTCGACACATGCACTTGATGGGACCACTGTCATATCTCTCTTGCAGCCGGCTCCTGAGACTTACAAGTTATTCGATGATATTATTCTTATATGTGAAGGCGAGATTGTGTATCAGGGACCTCGTGATGCTGCTCTTGACTTCTTTGCATTTATGGGTTTCAGGTGTCCTGAACGGAAAAATGTGGCAGACTTCTTGCAAGAAGTAATAAGTTGTTGCTGTGATTTTAACAGAATCTTACAATGTTACCTTTCCTGTTTCTATTTTATTTATTTATTACTTACTTCTTTATTATTATTTATCACTCACTCTAGGTTACATCAAAGAAGGATCAACGGCAGTATTGGTCTGTTCCTGACTGCCCATACCAATATATACCAGTAGTGAAATTTGCAGAAGTGTTTCGTTCATTTCATATTGGTAAGAGTTTATCCCAGGAGCTAGCTGTTCCATATGACAGGCAGTCTAATCATCCTGCCGCATTGTCAATGTCTAACTATGGTGTGAGCAGAGCTGAGCTTTTTAAGGCCAGTTTTTCCTGGCAAATGTTATTGATGAAACGGAACTCTTTTATCTATGTCTTCAAATTCATGCAGGTAATGCTGCTTCTTGCCATTTATTAAAATTTTAAAAAGGCCTTTTTAGTATATTACCAAAAGAGGAATTATATGATCTGTGAATCAAGATATGCAAAATATACTGAGATTTTCAGTTTTTACTAGTGGGGCCCATGGTTCAGTGAGTCAGATCATTCATTTGATGGACCCTACATCTGATGCCCCGAAAATCTTCTTTATAGGACAATCCTTACCTTTCAATTTGTGGGCTGCAAATAGATATTTTATAAGAGAAATACAGCAACATTTCATTCAACTGAAAAAGGCCTGAGATTGGCGTCTAGAATCTTCCATTCTGACAGTTTTTTGGGGCATTGTTCCTCCACAATGACTTGCATCTCAGACCTACATCTGCATCACTGCACCATGCATTTCCCACTTGTTTAGATTACCCAATGATACCATGTATATCCTCAGGTCTAGAATCACATAGTTCCTCTATACTTGAATGGCTCAATGGCCACCAAGCCAATTTGTAAAGTAATTAGATTGCAGATATTACAGCACAATTCTAGAGATATAGTCTCATAGCTTGGCCGAATTGACTCAAATCAGAAACTGACCTGAGTTAAACTAATGTTGAGTTTGATAACAATAAAAGATCATTAGGCTGTTATCTTCACAAGCTGTGACATTGATACAAGTATGTTAATCAGAATGTCATGTGATTTGGTGCCGTGAGTTGACAGTCTGGGACTAACATGATGAGGTGTTAATAAATGCTGAAACATGACTATTGGGTGTTATTTTGCAGCTCTTATTTGTTGCTCTGATGACAACGACAGTATTTTTCCGGACAAATATGCACCACAAGACGGTTGAGGATGGAGTTGTATATCTTGGGGCTATGTACTTGGGAACTATAGTAGTTCTATTTAATGGATTCACGGAAGCTGCTTTGTTGATGGCAAAACTTCCAGTGCTTTACAAGCATAGGGACTCACACTTCTATCCCTGCTGGATTTACTCACTTCCTTCCTGGGTCTTGAGTGTTCCAACTTCACTAGTAGAGTCTGGTATATGGGTGGTGGTTACATACTATGCCATTGGCTTTGATCCACTAATAACTCGGTAATAACTTTTCTTATGCACTGATGAAATTTTGTTTGAAATTTTGTGGATCCACTTGTAATGTATTTTACTATTTTTGTGCATTGATCCACAGATTCCTCCGGCACTTCCTTTTATTTTTCATTTTGCACCAGATGTCTTTGCCTTTTTTCCGTTTGTTCGCATCCTTGGGTCGGAATATGATAGTGACCAACACCATTGGATCTTTTGCATTGTTGGTCGTCATGGTTCTTGGAGGATTTATCCTCTCTAGAGGTCAGATATGATCTTTTCTCAATGTGTACAACTTCAGTGTTGTTTGTTTGTTCATTTCTGTCCTTCTAATCGCCACAGATAGCATTCCAAGCTGGTGGATTTGGGGGTACTGGTTTTCTCCATTGATGTATGCTCAGAATGCAGTTTCCGTAAATGAGTTTCTTGGACATTCTTGGCATAAGGTAACATGATTCTATGTACCAATAGTCTTTTTATGAAAATCTATGAACAGATGGTCTCAATCTCGCACATAGTAGAATCTGCTCTTTTCTTTAAACACTCGAGATCCACATTTCATCTATATTCGATTTGTGCATCATTTTCTTCATATTGATTATGGCTAAGGCAGATAAAATTCTGAATAATTTAGGCTTATCTTCATATTATATAGAAGATGGGCATTGAGGAGGCTTTCATGCGCTTGGGAGTCAGCACTATTGTCGGTTTACCTATGGTCACATCATCTGATTATTGGTTAAATTTGTTAGAGACATTATAGGTACATGTTGTTGGAACATTTTTAGAGAGGGTGGATTTCTTGTGTGTGTGGACAATGCACTCATTGTTTTTAGATGTGTGGATGGTCAAATTGTGGATTTGACCATCCATTAGATTGGCCCCACTTTTCATGTCCACCATGACAAGTGCACACCAATCAGAGGAAATTTTCCATCTGATCAGTGCCATACAGAATGGTTGGTTTGGATCAAAGGAGATCCAATAATCAATTCCATCCGATAAAGCCCACTTTGGATAACATACATCTCCAAAGAACCCTTCTTTCTTTTTTTTAAAAAAAGATTGGTAATGCAAATCTATGAGGAAAAGAAGCCTAAAGGGCAACTAATACAATGTTAGGGTGGGCAACACCATCATTCATGCTACATAAAAACCTGAGCCCACTGGAAGAAGTCATTTTTATAATTGCTTGAGAACTCCTCTGTCAACCTGGCCATCAAATAAACATATTTGCTCATATATTCAATGGCCTGAATATCTGATTCAGATTCGTCATTAAGTGTCCTATTGTTTCATTTATTCCATGCGACCACAAAATTGCAAAAAAAACATAGTTGCTTCAAAAACTTTCCCTTCATCCCATTAAGTCCTGCCTTTCCATGCCTCTAGCAGCCTCTACACAGAAGCTGGCATTGACCATGCCAAGTCCAAATTGCTAATGCTCCTTCCCCAAATAGAAGTGACAAAAGTGCACTGGAGAAAATGGTGTTTTACAGTTTCAGCTTCCTCAAACAACTACACCAATTTTTGTTTGTTGCTCAAGTGATCAACAGTAAGCACCTCATCCCTAATATGCATCCAAAAGCAGTGACTGTGGGGGGGTCCCCTTGCGCCCCCATATACATGTTGGTGTAAAAATTACTAGGAATGACTGTAGTTAGCACCTTGTCCCCATATCCTTTATTTGTAGAGAAGATTTTTGGTGTTCCCACAAATGATTACTAGAAATTGCTCTTATTGCAGTACATGACTGTGAACTGTAATTGCTATCGTTTAAAAAATGATTACTAGAAATTGCTATCGGAAAAAAAATTACTAGAAATTGCTCCTATCACAGTACATGACTGTGAACTGTAATTTGATCCAATTAGCTGGTTTTTCTATATCACTATTCAATACAGTGGGTGTGGAGTAAGGAAAAAAGGAAGGGTGACATGGAGGTAGCCTTTCTAGCAGGCATTTGGCTTCCGTGGGGGGAAATGAATAATTGGTGTTTCCAAAATCAAAGTGGGACGGTGTTGGAGGTCTTTAGAAGGGCAAAGTTAGATGTAATGGGTTAGGCCTCAAGCACAAAGGTCCTCAATGAGTGTAACCTTTCTTCTTTGTATTGATCATCGCCAGTGTAATTTGCCTTAAATTTCCATCTTTGGCTTTCCTTTTTCTAATAAAATATTTTCGAAGAAAAAACTATTCAAGAGTCAAGACAGATTAGGAGAAATGAAGAAAAAAGTGTGGAGTTGCAGAAAGAAAATCTGTGATGAATATCTCCATACTCTTTACCAATATTGTTTGCATAAATATTGTTAGACAGGTTCACGTGCCTTGTATACCTTGTATAGCTAGTATACCTTGTATAGTTCGTTTCCATAGGTAGATGATTTTGATTTTATTATTTTCCTTGTATAGATGACTGTAATCTCTATATATTCAACCCCTTTGGGTTGTCTCAAATACAAAAAAGCTTCAGCTCCTCTCGGCTTTCATGGTATCAAAGCTTCCCTGATTTGAAACCGTCCCTGCATCATCCGGTCACCACCCCTGCTGCGTCGTCCCCCATCCCTACTACGTCCGCCCATTGTCCCTGCTCGTCCGACCGCCTCTACGTCGTCCGACCGCCCCTGTTGCATCGTTCGGCCATCCCTGCTGCGTCTGGCCACTGTCCCTGCTCGTCCGACCCCCCCTGCGTCGTCTGGCCTGTTAGACAGGCCACATGCCTTGCCTTGTATAGCTGATTCTATAGATAGACAATGTATAAATAGAAGATTTTGTATTTATCATTTTACCTTATATAGTCATTGTAGAACTCTATAAATTCAACCCTTCAGGGTTGTCTCAAATACAGAAAAGCAAAGGAGAATCATTTTCCTCAAAACCTTTATTGTTTTTTACTTTGTTTACATGGTATCAGACCTATAACGATCCTAATCCGGCATCTTCTTAATCACCGACACCACCGTCTGTCAGATCCGACACTCCCCTGTCAGATCCGGCTCCTCTGTCAGATCCGACCCTCACGAAGCTCGTCCGATCGTCCCAAGCTCTGTCCGCACCAAGCTCTGTCCGATCGTCCCTTGCGCACCAAGCTCTGTCCGATCGTCCCAGGCCTGTCCACACGCCCCTGCTACACGTCCCCTGCGCACGATCCTGTGCACGCACCTGCTACACGCCCCTGCGTACGCTCCTGCTGCGTCAACAGCTCCGTCCGACCATCCCCAGGCTCGTCCGATCGCACCCCAGGCTCGTCCGATCCTCCCCAGGCTGCGCACGTCCTTGCTGCGCACGCCTTGCTACTGTCTACTACGTCAATAGCCCTGTCCGGCCCTACTATTGCTGTGTCCAGCCCTGCATCTAGCCCTACGTCTGGCCCTACTATTGCTATTGCTGAGTCAACAGCCCTATCCGGCCCTGCTATTGCTATTGTTGTCTGTCTGACCCTCCTGTCTGCTGCGCACGCCCCTGCTACCTCCTGTTGCAAGGTACCTTCTTCTTTGGCGTGGTTTATATCATTCCCTAACTATGAACAAAGACTCCCATACAGAGGCCCCACGATGTAGTTTCGATGGCACCAACTACAATCTATGGGTCATCCACTTTCAAAATTTTCTCAAGGGTCGAGGTTTGTGGGGACTAATTGATGGATCTGTTACTATCCCCACTTTCACCGATGCCGACAAAATAACTGATTGGGAAATAAAAAATGGACGGATTATTACATGGATTCTTGATTTGGTCGATCGATCAATAGTTTTTGGCCTCACGCCACATCGCACTGTTAAGGCTATGTGGGATCATCTCCAGACAATCTATCAACAGAGTAATGCGGCTCGGTTATACCATCTGGAACAAGATCTGGTTCACCTTATTCAGGGTGACAAAAGTATTCAAATTTTCTACTGTACAATGGTTACAATTTGGACAGAGATGGCTATGATGGATCCAGAATTCCCAAATGACTTTAAAATCTTCCACACAATGCGCGAGAGTGCGCAAGTTAGACAGTTTCTTATGAAACTGTGTCCGGAATTTGAGCATTGCAGGCTGCTCTTCTGAACCGTAGCCCAACTCCTTCAATGAATTCGGTTATTAATGATTTATTAGCTGAGGAACAATGACTGCAGGTCCTCTCTCAGGGGACATTGTTGAAGTGATAAAAGTCCCTTGATATACATTGATACACCACACTCTTACAGCTTGAGCTTTTGGAGTGAATGGTTGTTTGACATGGTATCAAAGCGGAAGATCCTATGTTCGAATCTCGAGAGGAGCAAAATATGCCTCTCTAAAATATTATTCTCCTACGGGGGACCAAGAAAATTAGGTCCGGCTCCAGGACTGGGAAATCAAGCCCGGCCTATTTATGGTGTGGGTCCCTCCACCCTCGTCAATATGTTCCTGTGCGGAGTTTCCACCCCGCACGTGCGGGGGGTGTTGAAGTGATAAAAGTCCCTTGATATACATTGATACATCACACTCTGACAGCTTGAACTTTTGGAGTGAATGGTTGTTTGACAGACATCTCAGGGACCATCTGACCTGGCACTTACTGTATCCACCTCTGCACCAAACCGTGGCTCCACTACTTTAACTTGTTGCGGCTGTAACAAAGTAGAACATGTCGTCGCTCAGTGCAAAGATTGGTGCACGTATTGTCGAAGGACTGGTCATGGTATTCAGAACTGTCGTTCACGTGCCTACACATCCTCATTTGGCCGTGGACGTGGTGGTCGAGGTCGTGACCGTGGTCGTGCTCTTTCTGCTACTTCTACTACTACTTCCGAGCCTTCTGTTAGTGATACTGCATCCACTGGTTCTGTTGAAGGTCTTTCCTCACCTTTAACTCATGCGATGCTCTAGTAGATCTTGCAAACCCTTTCTGCGTCCGGTATGTCAGGTATCACCTCATCTTCTCCATGGTTCAACGATTCCAGTGCTTCAAATCATATGACTGGTGATGTATCACATCTCTACAATACTCGTCCCTACATTGGCAATCAGACTATTTCTACTGCAGATGGCACTAAACTACCCATACAGTCCGTTGGTTCCTTAACTTTCTCTCCTTCTGACCATCGCCAGTTTACCCTTCGTGATGTGTTTCATGTCCCTAAACTCTCCTCAAATTTAATTTCTGTTGGTCAACTTACATCCAATAACTGTTTGGTCATCTTTCTTCCAAATTGTTGTTTTATGCAGGATCTGGCAACGGGGAAGGTACTTGGGAAGGGTAGGCGGCATGGATGTTTGTACATGCTGGACTTTCACCCATCCGTTACTCCAGCTCGTTGTTTCTTCTCTCTTTCTTCCTCGGATATTTGTTCGGCAAATAAAATGTAGAAACTTCGGCACTTTCGCCTGGGTCATCCACATTCTGATCGTTTGATTCAGCTCTTTTCTTCTAGCATGTTAGGGAATATTTATCTTAATAAAAGTGATTTGGATTATTCTTGTTCTTCCTGTTGCCTTTCAAAAAGTAAGTGTATTCCCTTTCCTCTAAGTACTACAAAATCATCATTTATGTTTGATCTGGTGCATATGGATGTCTGGGGTCCTTCCCCAATTATGTCTCTCTCTGGACTACGATATTATGTTATATTCATTGATGATTTCATTCGTTACACTTGGATTTACTTTTTGCACTCTACGTCACAAGTATTTGAAAAATTCAAAATATTTCATTTTATGGTAGACACTCAATTTTGAGTAAAAATTCAAACTCTCCGCTCTGACTCAAGGGGAGAGTATCTCTCCACAAATTTTCGTACATATCTTCAGGGTCATGGGATTACTCATCAGACCACTTGTTTTGATACTCCACAACAGAATGGGGTGGCTGAACGCAAAAATCGCCATAATGTTGCAAACTGCCAATTCCTTAATGACAGCTATCAGTGTTCCTCGTTCCTTCTGAGCGGAAGCTATGATGCATTCAGTCTACTTGATTAATCGGTTGCCAACCACAGTTTTGAATAGTAAATCCCCTACTTTGTTCTCACCGGTTCTCTTCCTACATATTCCACATTTCGTGTTTTTGGTTGTGTATGTTATGTTCATCTGGCATCACGTAAACGTAACAAACTTTCCCCAAAATCAGTAAAATGTATGTATTTGGGATTTGGAGAAACTTAGAAGGGTTTTCGTTGCTCTGACCCGGTCTCTCGTCGTGTACAGGTATCACGACATGTTGTTTTTCTTGAGCATATTGCCTTCCATTCATTTGGTCCTCCTTCGCCTACACCAGCCTCTCCTGGTCTTACTATTTTTCCTAACATTCAGTTGCGTCGAGTCCACCTCCTTGTCCATTGCAGGTTTATTCACGACGACCACGTACAGATCCATCACCTACTACTCTCCCTACTGTACCTGTAACCGATCCAGATCCTATCTTGGTACGTCGTTCCACTCGTGAACATCGACAGCTTGATCGCTTGATATACTCTATGTCTGCCATGAATACTATCCTGGATACTATATCTATTCCTACTTCATACCATCAGGCAGCTAGTCATGATTGTTGGAAGTAGGCTATGGCAGAAGAACTTGCAGCATTGGATGATAACCATACGTGGGATATTGTTACTCGACCTCCTGACCACCAATTATTGGCAGTAAATGGATTTATTCTGTGAAGCTCAAGTCTGACGGATCATTGGATCGATACAAAGCTCGGCTTGTCGCTCAGGGATACAAACAGGAACACATAATTGATTATGATGAGACATTCGCTCCTGTGGCCAAGATGAAAACTGTTCGCACTCTTTTGACAGTATCATCAGTTCGCTCTTGGCCACTCACTTAGATGGACGTGAAAAATGCTTTTCTTCATGGAGATCTCCAAGAAACAGTATATTTGAAACCTCCTCCTGGTTCTTTTATCCCTGCCGATAAAGTCTGTCGCCTAAAGAAAGCTTTATACGGTCTCAAACAGGCCCCTTGGGCATGCTTCCAACGTTTTCATGATGTTGTTATAGGAGCTGGCTTTACTCAAAGTGGTCATGATCCATCCTTATTCTTATGCACCTTGGAGCATGGAATCGTCATTGTTCTCATTTATGTTGATGACCTACTTCTGACTGGTAGCGATGATACTGGCATCTCGGCATTAAAGGACGTTCTGAAGTCATCCTTCAAGATGAAGGACCTGGGTCATCTAACATACTTTCTTGGACTTGAATTTTCGCGTTCTATACATGGAATCCTGGTCAGCCAGCATAAATATGCCAAGGATCTTCTCGCCTTGGCCTCCTTAACGGATCAGAAGACAGTTCAGACTCCCTTGGAACTTAACGATCAATATGGCCGTGACGATGGTGAACTCCTTGCAAATCCCACATTATACCGCCGTTTGGTTGGGAGTCTGATTTACTTAACAATGACTTGTCCTGATATTGCCTACGCGGTCCAAGTTGTCAGCTAATTGGTTTTCCTCCTCGAACTCTTCATATGACTGCAGTATTACGCATCTTATGGTACCTACGTGGAACTTTGGATCTATCTCTGTTCTTCTCCTCTACAGCCTCTCTGGATCTTCGTGCTTATTCAGATGTTGACTGGGCCGGTTGTACTCTCACCCGCAGATCTACCACTGGCTACTATGTTTTTCTTGGCACTTCTCTCATCTCTTGGAAGTGTAAGAAGCAGGCCACTGTTTCTAAATCAAGCACGGAGGCCAAGTATAGAGCAATGTCAGCAGCTTGTAGTGAGATTATCTGGTTACGTGGACTTCTTTCTGACTTGGGCGTTCATCTACAAGATCCTACTCCACTCCATGTAGATAATCTGAGTGCCATTCAGATTGCCTCTAATCCGGTTTTCCATGAACGGACAAAGCATATTGAAGTTGACTGTCACTTCATCCGCGAGAAGTTTCAGTCTCGGCTCATTTCGCTACCACTTTTCGCTTCCCATAATCAGATTGCCGACATTCTCACGAAGTCCCTCACTTCTGCGCGCCACTCATTTTTAGTTAGCAAACTATTACTTGTCGATGATCCACATTAGTTTGAGGGGGGATGTTAGACAGGTACATGTCTTGCGTTGTATAGCGGATTCTATAAATAGACAATGTATAAATAGAAGATTTTGTATTTATCATTTTACCTTGTATAGTCGTTGTAGAACTCTATAAATTCAACCCTTCAGGCTTGTCCCCTCAAATACAGAAAAGCAAAGGAGAATCATTTTCCTCAAAGCCTTTATTGTTTTTACTTTGTTTACACGGCCGCCCCTGTTGCATCGTCCGGCGACCCCTCTGCTCCAGATCTGCTCGTCCAGATCTGCTGTTCCAGATTTGCTGTTGCACCAGATCTACTCATCTGAAACCTGTTCCAGATATTAACTTTGTTCCAGATCTGCTGTTACTCCAGATCTGCTCGTCCAAACCCTGCCCCAGATCTGCTCGTCCGAACCCTGTTCCCGATCTGCTTGTCCGAACCCTATTGTTATTTGAACCTGTTGCTGTTGCTCCATATCTGCTGTTTGAACCCTGTTGCTGTTGCTGTTGTTCCATCCTGTTTCAGATATGCTCGTCCGAACCCTGTTGCTGTTGCTCCAGATCTAGAGCCCCTGTTGCTGTTGTTATTCCGCCAAATCCAAAAATTGCAATTACTTGGGTATCTCCTGCTGTACGGTACATCTAACACCTTCTTCTGCTGCAACTCTTTGCGTGCTTTACATTACTTCAGATCAATGGACAAGGACTCATCACGTAAAGAAGCCCCACGTTGTAGTTTTAATGGTACCAACTATTCTTTATGGGCCATCCATTTTCAGAACTTCCTCAAGGGTCGTGGTTTGTGGGGACTCATTAATGGATTTGTTCCTATCCCCACTTCCACAGATGTCGACAAATTAGTTGATTGGGACATGAACAATGGATGGATTATTACCTGGATTCTCGATTCGGTCAATCGGTCCATTGCTACTGCTAAGGCAATGTGGGAGTATTTCTAGACAATTTATCAACAGAGTAATACGGCCCGATTATACCGCCTGGAACAGGATCTCGTTAACCTTACTCAGGGTGATGATAGTATTCAATCATTTTACTTCATAATTGTCACTATTTGGACAGAGATAGCTATGATGGATCCAACATTTCCTCATGACTTTAAGATATTCCAATCTATGCGCAAGAGTGTGCAAGTAACCGCATTACTCTGTTGATAAATTATCTAGAAATTGTCACTATTTGGACAGAGATGGCTATGATGGATTCAACATTTTCTCATGACTTTAAGATATTCCAATCTATGCGCGAGAGTGCGCAAGTAAGACAATTTCTTATGAAGCTGCGTCCGGAATTTGAGCATTGTCGGGCTACTCTCTTGAACCATAGCCCTCCTCCTTCCTTGAATTCGGTTATTAATAATTTATTGGCTGAGGAACAAAGACTGAAAGTTCTCTCTCTTCCTTCCTCAACTCCGGGATCATCTGATATGGTGTTTGTTGTGTCCACTACTACACCAACACGTGGTTCCACTCCTTTGACTTGTCGTGGCTGCAACAAGGTTGGTCATGTTGTTGCTCAATGCAAAGAATGATGTGTTTATTGTCGACGGACTGGTCATGGTATTCAGGACTGCCGTACACGCGCATATGCATCTTCTTTCGGCCGTGGACGTGGTGGTCGTGGTCATAACCATGGTCGTGCTCTTTCTGCTACTGTTGCCACTATTTCTTCCGAGCCGTCTGTTAGTGATTCTCCGTCTACTGTTTCTGCTGAAGGTCTTTCATCACCTTTGACTCCTGCGATACTCCAGCAAATCGTTCAGGCCCTTTCTGAGGCCGGTATGTCAGGTATATCCCCATCTTCTACATGGTTCTTCGATTCGGGTGCTTCCAATCATATGACTGGTGATGTATCCCATCTTTGTGATATTCGTCCCTACACCGGAAATCAGGCTATTTCTACTGCGTATGGCACTAGACTACCTATTCAGTCCGTTGGATCATTGACTTTCTCTCCTTCTGCTCATCACCAGTTCACCCTTCATGATGTGTTTCATGTCCCTAACCTCTCCTCCAATTTAATTTCAGTTGGTCAACTCACAGCCAATAACTGCTTAGTCATATTTCTTCCCAACTGTTGTTTTGTGCAGGATCTGGCAACGGGGAAAGTACTTGGGATGGGTAGGCAGCATGGTCGTTTGTTCGTGCTGGACTTTGATCCATCTGTCACTCTGGCTCGTTGTTTCTTTTCTCCATCTTCATCAGATATTTGTTCGACAAATAAATTGTGGAAACTGTGGCACTTTCGCCTGGGTCATCCACATTCTGATCGGTTAATTCAGTTATTTTCTTCTGGCATGTTAGGGAACGTTTCTCTTAGTAAAAAAGATTTGGATTATTCTTTCTCATCTTGTTGTCTTTCAAAAAGTAAGTGTATTCCTTTTCCTCTAAGTATTACAAAATCATCTTTTATGTTTGAGCTAGTTCATATAGATGTTTGGGGTCCTTCACCTATTATGTCTCTCTCTGGGTTACGTTACTATGTTATATTCATTAATGATTTCACACGTTACACCTGGATTTACTTTCTGCACTCGAAGTCACAGGTTTTTGAAAAATTCAAGATATTTCACTCTATGGTAAAGACTCAATTTCGAGTTCCAGTACAAACTCTCTGCTCTGACTCAGGGGGGGAATATCTCTCAACCGATTTTCGTTCATTTTTTAAGAGTCATGGGATTATTCATCAGGCCACCTGTTCTGATACTCTACAACAGAACGGGGTGGCTGAACGAAAAAATCGTCATATTGTTGAAACGGCCAACACCCTGATGACAGCTATGAGTGTTCCTCGTTCTTTCTAGGCGGAAACAATGTTACATCCAGTCTACTTGATTAACCGGATGCCAACCAACATTCTGAACAGTAAATCTCCATACTTTGTTCTCAACGGCTTACCTCCTACATATTCCACATTTTATGTTTTTGGTTGTGCCTGTTATGTTCACCTGGCTTTACGTGAGCGTAATAAACTATCTCCAAAATCGATCAAATGTATGTACTTGGGATTTGGAGAAACTCAGAAGGATTTTCGATGTTATGATCCAGTCGCACGTCGTGTTTGGGTTTCACGACATGTTGTTTTTCTTGAACATATTGCCTTTCATTTCTCTCTTCCTCCTCCGCATGCCCCAAAATCTCCTGGTCTAACCACCTTTCCTGATATTCCTTTTGCCTCGAGTACTCTCCCTCGTCCGTTGCAGGTTTACTCTCGTCGACTACGTACAGCTCCACCACCTATTACTCAACCCGAACCTACTGTACCTGTTGTAGATCCTGAACCTACCTTGATACGTCGTTCCGATCGTGTACATCGAGCGCCTGATCGCTTGATATGCTCTATGTCTGCCATGAATGCTACTCTGGATACTGTTTCTATTCCTACTTCATACTCTCAGGCAGCCACTCAAGATTGTTGGAAGAGGGCTATGGCAGAAAAACTTACGGCATTAGATGATAATCATAAATGGGATATTGTCACTCGACCCGCTGACCAACAGCTAATTGGTAGCAAATGGATTTATTCTGTCAAGCTTAAGTCTGATGGATCATTAGATCGATACAAGGTTCGACTTGTCGCTCAGGAATACAAACAGGAATACGAAATTGATTACAATGAGACATTTGCTCTCGTGGCCAAGATGAAAACTGTTCGTACTCTTCTGGCAATATCTTCCGTCCGCTCTTGGCCACTTTCTCAGATGGATGTGAAAAATGCTTTTCTTCATGGAGACCTCCAAGAAACAGTATATCTGAAACCTCCTCCTGGCTCCTTAATCCCTGACAATAAGGTATATCGCCTGAAGAAAGCCCTGTATGGCCTCAAACAGGCACCTCGGGCATGGTTCCAACGCTTTCATGATGTTATTACAGGTGTTAACTTTACTCAAAGTGGTCATGACCCATCATTATTTTTGCGCACCACTGCTCGCGGAATTGTCATTGTTCTGGTCTTTGTTGATGACTTACTTCTGACTGATAGTGATGCTACTGGCATCTCGGCTTTAAAGGAAGTTCTGCAATCCTCTTTCAAGATAAAGGACCTCGGTCATCTCACATACTTTCTTGGGCTTGAAATTTCACGTTCTAAACGTGGGATCCTAGTCAACCAGCGTAAATATACCAAGGATCTTCTCACCTTGGCATCATTGACGGATCAGAAGACAGTTCAGACTCCCTTAGAACTTAACGTTCAATATGGTCGTGATGATGGTGATCTGCTTACACAGCCCGACTTATACCGCCGTTTGGTTGGGAGTCTGGTTTACTTAACTATGACTCGCCCTGATATTGTCAATGTTGTCCAAGTCGTTAGTCAGTTTGTTTCTGCTCCTCGGACTCTTTATATGATTGCGGTGTTGCGCATCCTACGGTACTTACGTGGAACTCTAGATCAATCACTATTCTTCTCCTCCACGGCGACTCTGGACCTTCGTGCTTATTCGGATGCTGATTGGGCCGGTTGTGCTCTCACATGCCGATCTACCACTGGCTACTGTGTTTTTCTCGGCACTTCTCTCATCTCTTGGAAGTGTAAGAAGCAGACCACTGTTTCCAAATCAAGCACAAAAGTCGAGTATCGGGCGATGTCCGCTACGTGTAGTGAGCTTGTCTAGTTACGTGGACTTCTTTCCGACTTGGGTGTTCCTCTGCAGAATCCTACTCCACTCCATGTTGATAATCTAAGTGCCATACAAATTGCCTCTAACCCAGTTTTTCATGAACGGATGAAGCATATTGAAGTTGATTGTCACTTTATCCGCGAGAAATTTCAGTCTGGGCTCATTTCTCTTCCACATGTTGCATCCCATGATCAGATTGCTGACATTCTCACCAAGTCCCTCACTTCTGCACGTCACTCATTTCTAGTTGGCAAACTATTACTTGTCGATGACCAGCATTAGTTTGAGGGGGGATGTTAGACAGGCTCACATGCCTTGTATACCTTGTATAGCTAATATATCTTGTATAGTTCGTTTCCATAGGTAGAGGATTCTAATTTTATTATTTTCCTTGTATAGATGACTATAATCTCTATATATTCAAACCCTTTGGGTTGTCTCAAATACAGAAAAGCTTCAGCTCCTCTCGGCTTTCAAATATATCCATGCACTCATATCGTCAATCAAAACTACACCATCTTCAAACAATGTACACCACAAAATCTATTCATATAATGCCTCATTAACTCGTCCGAAGGTGCTGGCTCAATGCCAGCCCCTAGTGCAAACCTACAGTATTGGAAACTCCTCTCTCCACTAGTAGTCCTCATATTTGTTACCACTCTCTCACACATCCTTAATCATGTCAATATATACTCTTGAAACTCCATTATGTCCCAACAACCACTAAATTATATATACTATGATCATGGTAGATATACATAGTATAAGTACAAGTAGAGGTTGATTTTAGTAACAATAGGAGTGAAAAATGAGGAATTAGTTAAGATTGCTGACCAAGAGGCACCGCAAGATGACCATCTTTAATATGTTGGTCTAATAATTCAGGGGAGCAGAGAGATTGAAAAGGATATGGCTCGTAAACTTACAGCTGGGTGGATGAAGTGGAGATGTGCCTTTGGAGTTGTATGTGATTGCTGCATACCTGAGAGACTGAAGAGGAAAGTTTATAGGATAGCTATAAGACTGGCCATACTTTATGGGACAGAGTGACGGGCAGTCAAGGAACAACATGTTCATAGGATGAGTGTAGCAGGACGAGTGTAGCAGAAATGAGGATGTGGAGATGGATGAGTGGAATGATGAGGATAGAATTAGGACTAAATACATTCAATGTAACCTAGGAGTTGGGAGTAGCACCGTCAGGTATAAAGTGAGGGAAAGTAGACATATGGAGGACAGGGAGGGAGGGAGAGGTAACTGAAGATGTGAACCTGTGAAAGTGATTGAATGTGTGCCTTACTGGTTTGGGTTCACCAATGACATAGCCTAAAGCCATGGTGCATGTGGTTCTATATGCATATCTGCCCTAAATCAAGTCTCTCCATGGTTTTGATACTCCTCTCAGTTTTCTAGCTTGCTTCCGCAATGTAGACTGATTCGATTAAGTTGTCATTTAAATCATCTACAGTGCTACTTATAATTTTGTACAGTTCATTGCGTATTTGTGGTTTTAGCACTTCCCCTTTGCATGAAATCTGCAAGTACCAATTTACTGATATTTTGTTTGTTGCTGCAGAAAGCTTCAAACTACACGAATGTATCATTAGGTGAAATGGTGTTGAAAGCGCGTGGTTTATTTACAGAGGGTTACTGGTATTGGATTGGTGTTGGTGCTTTGTTAGGTTATACAGTCATATTCAACATCCTGTTGACATTCGCTTTGACTTGGCTCAATCGTAAGCGATATTTCTGTCTTTGGAAGCAATTTAACCTAGAAGAATTTTCTTTTGTTTGTTAAATAGGTTGCCAGAATTTAGCTTACGTTTTCAAATTTCCATACAGCTCTGGGGAAGAAACAGGCGGTCGTGTCTAAAGAAGAGCTCCAAGGAAGGGATCCGAAAAGTAAAGAAGGTTTTGCTATGGATCTAAGACCTTATATGAATTCAGGCAAACTTATGTGTTTTCAAGAATATATTGTTTATGCACGTAATTTCTCGAATTCACTTTCCTTCTCTAACTCAAGTTGGGTGCAGGAGTAAATGGTAACAGACAAAGAGGCATGGTTCTTCCCTTTCAACCTCTTTCCATGTGCTTCAGCAATATCAATTACTATGTGGATGTGTCTGTGGTATATCCCATCCCTTTTGATGCTTGGGATTTTGAAGTTAATTTGTGTTCCTTCTATCATGTGAAGCATTGTTTGCAGGAACTGAGGAAGCAAGGCATCTTAGAAGATCGACTGCAGTTGTTAGTTAATGTTACTGGAGCATTTAGGCCAGGAGTGCTTACGGCTTTGGTTGGAGTCAGTGGTGCTGGTAAAACTACCCTCATGGATGTTTTAGCTGGTAGGAAAACTGGCGGACTTGTCGAAGGGAGCATAACTATTTCTGGTTATCCGAAAAACCAGGAAACGTTTGCAAGAATTGCTGGTTACTGTGAACAGGATGACATCCATTCTCCATGCATTACTGTTTATGAATCAATTCTATACTCTGCATGGTTGCGGTTACCATCTGATGTTGATTTAGAAACACAAAGGGTAATAATCAATCATTGTTGAGGAATGCGAACAGAATTCATTTGATTATGATAACAAGATCTCTTCACAGCACATGTACAACTAAGACACTTGTGCATGATTGGGGTTGTTCATGAGGCGGCCCCACCATGAACACAGCCTGGCTGAAAATCAGGCTGGTCCTCTGATCCGCAGGGCCATACATGTACTTCCAATCGGGATTGTTAGTGACTATAACTAAACCATTTTATTGTTTCATGTGGGCTACCTGATGAGAGTGGCCTGATTTGCGTCCACATGTTCACAGTGTGGCTACCTGTTGAAAGGTCTGGACTGGTACCCTTGTGTGATGCTTTCATGTTTTCTGGGAAGAGATTCTCAATCCTCTTCGTGTGAGTGCTGTAATAGGACTCATAATTATCACACTGCTCAATATATTTGATTTACAAATGGATTATTTCTTTATGGACTAATTTGCAGGTTTTTGTGGAAGAGGTGATGGAACTTGTGGAGCTCACTTCATTAAGTGGTGCCATCATTGGTCTACCAGGTGTTGATGGGCTATCCACAGAACAACGCAAAAGGTTGACCATTGCAGTGGAGCTTGTTGCCAATCCTTCTATCGTCTTCATGGATGAGCCCACATCGGGATTGGATGCCAGGGCTGCAGCCATTGTTATGAGAACAGTGAGGAATATCGCGGATACTGGGCGGACGATTGTATGCACAATCCACCAGCCAAGCATTGATATTTTTGAATCTTTTGATGAGGTATCTCCCTCTTCTTGTTTGGTTTGCACTCTTGGTGCATGCAAGAAATCTCAGTCAGTCCTTCTAGATAACAAGGCTTACAATGGGCATGGATGGCTCACTGGGCTTCCAGCATAGCCCTGCAATAAGCTGCCTGGGCCTGATTTTTGGCCCCGACAAAAGGTTGCTGGTTTTACAATCTTTTCTGTAGAGGCATGGTGTCACGCTGGATCCAAACCCATTTGTCGCTTCAAGGGTTTTGATTGGAGCTTTATTTTAGGGCTTTAAAATATACTTACCGTGCTCTGGTTGGCACTGCCCTGGCCTCAACCCGGTGCATTGACAGCCCAATATGTCTTCAAATATACACTAATGCCTGATATTTCTTCAAATATACAGTAATTGTGGATTCATATTTAGTCTCTCAAATCTGCACTGTTATTCACAGCTTTTGTTTATGAAGTCTGGGGGGGAGCTTATTTATGCTGGTCCAGTGGGCACCAATTCCCACAAGCTTGTTGAGTATTTTGAGGTAAGGTTGTGCTTGTTTATTATGAAAAGAACATGGCACTTTTTAAAATTGTGTCATGGCGTATATACTCATGTCTTTGTCTCTCAAGCTCTTGCACACAGCTTGGACAAAAAATTATCTTTATGATTATGTCTTTATCCTTTATTTTTGGGATACTCTTTTTGCAAGGTTTGCTAGCTGCAGACACACCTAGTGTTGCAAATTGGTTGGGTTAGGTTGAAGGGAATTCCAGATTTGACCCTTTTAATCGGGTTTGGATTTTCACATCAAACCCGACCCATTATGTTCAGGTCAGGTTTTGGTAGGGTCCAAGTCAAAATAATCTGGGCTGGATCTAGATCCAACCCATTGATATAGGGTTTACCTAGGCTACATAGTTTCCCTATTTAGCATAAACTTCCTAATAAGTACCCTTTAATGTTTCATTCCATTAGTTAAAGGAAGTCAATTCAAAAAAAATTACTTTTTTTTCGAAAGGTAACAAAATCTACTAACTTTAGAATGTGAGTTCACAAAAACAGTAAGAGGTGAGATCTAGGTTTTGAATATTGGTTTCCAAGGGCATATCATCTGGGCCAGAAAATGAAGTGAGACAGTGTACTGAACCCGTATCAACTTTGTATATTTTTTGCGAGAATGTGAACAAAAATCGAAAAGAAGACCATGGGAAACACAAGAGTGCATCATTTATTTGTGTTTTGACACGTCTTTAATTGTTTAAAATTCCATTCTTTGGTGAGAATGATTTTTTTTGGCCTGACTTGTTGAAAGTTGAGTTTTTGAGCTGTTGACCTCTAAACAGTAACAATAAAAGAAGTAGAAAGCACTAAAAACAGCAAAAAAGAAGTAACAAATATACATAGATACTTTTAAAACATAAACATGTTATACATGTTATCAAAAGAGCATACATATGGTAATTTCACATTGAAAAAAAGAAGCAATAGCATATAATGTAGGGTCTTCAACGTTGCTAGGAACTCGAATTGGGCCCATTGGGCTCCATGTACTGATCACCTAGCCATAAGGAAATTGGGGCAACTCTCCTCCTCCTTTGATAAACTATAAAAGGTGCTCATATGTCCTCATCACCCCTAGTGTAAGCCTTCAATAATTGAGAACTCACCTGCCTCTCTAGTAGTGGTCCTCACATTTGTTATTGCTTTCTCACACGTATTCTTAATTGTTAGTATCTCCTTTTGAGACTTGTTTCTTTTACAATACTCACTAGGTTATCTCTCTAGTGATCCTTTTATATGCTTTCTTTTAAGTTAGTAAAGATCATGTGGAGATCCTTCCTCCTCCCCTATACTTCTCCATCAATTGTCTAAGTAGGAAAATAGCTCTATGGGAAAACCAACCAAATAGGCCCTATATCCTAATAAAACAGAAATCAAGCATGGTTTGGTGGATTAGGGCCAATTACATTAAGAACAACAAAAAAGGACAGATGCAGAAATCAAGGTTCGCCATTTTCAGATTTTCCCATGATGTTACACCCAGCTTCGATTTGTTGAATCGCCCTTGAATCTTGTGTTCCGCCTTCAAAATAAGATAGATTTAGTCGAAACTCCGGTCTATTGTTCAACCACAAAATGAAGGAAAAAAAAAACAGAAAAATATGGAAAAATGGGTTCATCTGAAGAAAGAACGCATTTTTGTATCTCTGCTTGATATGCCATATGCGGATATGCTGGAGTGTGAGCGCCGATACAAGTGGTGTTGGCAAGCAAGGGCTGCTATACCTGCTAACACAACTAACACACCAGGAGACATTCATATTGCTCCTTGGTGCATGTCCATATACCCTATCAGCTGATATGTCTGATAAGTAACCAATTTTTATGTCGATGGGTGGGACCTACCTTGTAGATGGCTAAAAAATCATGATAGTCAATTATCAGGTTGGCCAAGATGTATGAAAAATTGATGGCTAAACTCAAGTTTTTGTAGACCATCCATTGTTTTCATACATGTGGGGGTAAGGCTTAGACTGATTCATTGCTTCCGTACGTGTGACGTATCTGAAGGTTGACTGTTCGATTTTTCTGGCCAGATCAATTACATGGTGGATGGTACTTGATTCATGGCTGTAATATCCTGCAAGTGTGCTGAGTTGGCACATTTGTTCATACTGAGGTGAAGTGGATGGGTGCTTCAAGGCTAGCCAACCACCTATTTGACATATGAATAAATGATTTCTGCGTTTGTTATTCTTATTATTTATTTATTTTATATTTTTATGGATAGATATTTAAAACTCTATATTCGTAAAAACATGTTAGCAAATCTAAGTTTTAAAAGCTACCATGTCTGACACCCATATTTGCATCCAACTTCAACATGTGTCAACAGCCAAGTTACATAAATCTGTACATTCACAAACTATTGCATGCATCAGCCTGATGGGAAGAATAATTATGCTGCCTCTTTATCACTTAAAACTCGTTATGTTTGAAATTTTCATGTCTAGATGGTTGAAGGAGTTCCTAAGATAAAGGCTGGTTATAACCCAGCAGCATGGATGCTGGAGGTCACCTCTACCGAACAAGAAAGTCGACTTGGTGTGGACTTTGCTGAAGTTTACCGCAGATCTAATCTATTCCAGTATGTAACTTTTCAGGAGACAATGGTGAAGATTTCATGAGAATGATTTATTCTAATTGTCTCTCATTGTTTCAGGCAGAACAGAGCATTAGTTGAGATTCTAAGCAAACCAAATAATGACTCAGAAGATTTAAGTTTTCCGACCAAGTACTCGCAACCATTTCTTGTACAATTTATTGCTTGTCTTTGGAAGCAAAATCTGTCTTACTGGAGAAACCCGCAGTATACTGCAGTGCGCCTCTTCTATACTATCATCGTTTCCTTGATGGTTGGAACAATCTATTGGAGATTTGGCTGTAAAAGGTTACCCCTTAAACCATTTTCTTGTCACCATAATGCTTCTTAAAGCTTTAAAACTCTGGCTTGTTATCATTATGTTTCATTCATATGCTCTCTCCTCCCAGTATATAGCAATGAAACTAGCCACACTATTGGCCATAAATCTGTTTCTCCCTTTTCCTCCCTTTTTTTTAGAATGTAAATCATTATTATACAGTTTTAGGGCCTGTTTGGATGCCTGTAACTTTTTTAAGTTGTAAGAAAGTTACATGTAAGTTACTTACAGGTGTAAGTAAGTTACAGGTAATCCTGTTTGGATATAAGTTGTAACTTACAGGTAACTTACTTTTTGTGTTTGGATAACTTGTAACTTTATTACAGGTAATAAGTTGCATATTCACACTAAGTAGAGCTTGAAATAGGGAATCGTTGAAAAATCAGATTTACACGTAAAAAAGATTGGATAAAATTATTCCATTTTATCAAGCCCATGTAAATGAATAGTTTGGTTGATTCTTAGGCTAAACAAATCAACAAGTGGGTCATAAAAGTGGGCTCACGTTTTCAAAATGCTTGTAATGTAGGAAAAAAAAAAAAAAAAAAAAAAACTTAAGGTAAGATATCCTAGCAAAAATTTCCCACAAGAGTAACTCTTGTTGGCAAGGATCAGTTAAAGAGAAATCACAAGCATAGGAAGCTGCTTCCACCAAATTTTGCATTAGAAGTTAAAATCTCAAAGTGGGACATTATTAAAATGGACCAATATCAAGGGACTGTTTAAAACTAGATATCTTAACACTTCGATGTACCCTCGATTTCTCACCATTTGACAATAGGCAAGAATCCAAATGCAAATGGATTGGGACAGTTTGAAAATGGATATGTTAACAATGCAGTGGGCACTCAATTTCAAAACACCTGAGGACGTGCAGGAATCTCAATGTAAATAGAAATTGGGAGTGTTTAAAAAACCATATGTTAAAACAGATTTGGGACCTACATGGGGACAAGTTGCAAAGACCAACAAGCCCCACTTATACAAAATGAACAATCGAATGTGGGCCCCACTATGATGTATTTGTTTTATCCACACCATCTATCCATTATTCTAGATCATTTTAAGAAATCAACACAAAAATAAGGTACATCAAAATCTTAGGTGGACCAAATCACTAGAAACAATGTTCATTAAATGCCCACCATTAAATACTTTTGGTAGGCCACTGATGTTTTGGATCAAACTGATATTTGTTTTGTTCCCTCCATCCAGGTCTTTCTGACCTAATCAACAGGTTGGATGTGAAACAAACATTACAATGGCCCAAGGAGTTTTTTAATGGTGGACTTTCAATCATTACTATTTTGTGTGGTGTGGTCCACCTGAGATTTAGATATCATTTTTGGAATCAAGCCCTAAAACAATCCAAAATAATGAATGGACGGCATGGATAAAACAAATATAGGATGGTGAACCCCACAGACCATCGGACATTACCCACGCCTCTAGCCAAACTGCCTCCGTCAACCCTGATAAAAATAAAATAAAATAAAATAAAGGAAAGGAAAACAAAAAAAAAAAAAAAAAAAAAGAAGAAGAAGAAAGAAAGAAAGGGGTTTTCTAACCCTGCTGAAGCTGGATCGGAGAGGGAGAAGGAGACTAGGAGAGGGAGAATGAGACCGAGAGTTGGGAAACGGAGGCCTTCACTCCATCTGAGAAGGTAGGTACGCTTCTTCAATGCAGGTGCGATTCTTCCCAACAATTTTCATTTCAAAATTTCCAACCGTTACCTGTATCTTTACTTGAAAAACGACTCAAGTGCCTGTAAAATTTTCGCCTCTTTCTCCTATAAGAAAGTCGCAGGTTGAGAGAAAGTTGCTTGTGACTTTCCTCCCCCAAACACCAACTGTAACAAAGTCACCTGTAACTTTGTTACATTTTAAAAAAGTTTAAGGCATCCAAACAGGCCCTTAGGATGTTGAGTAATATCTTACGCTATGAATAACATAGTTGATAATATTGAATTTTATAGGGAGATGCAGCAGGATTTCTTAAATGCCATGGGATCCATGTATGTAGCAGTCATATTCGTTGGACTTACCAATGCGAATGCTGTTATGCCAGTGGTTTTCATTGAAAGGCTTGTTTCATACCGAGAGAGAGCTGCAGGGATGTATTCTGCTCTACCATTCGCATTTGCCCAGGTCTGGCTCTTATATTTATACTTCCATTTCTGTAGAAAACCTATTGTTTTGCATTAGTAACCACTTAATCTTTTTGTGGGCAGGTCGCTATTGAGTTTCCGTATGTATTTGTACAGACACTTATCTTTGGCTCTTTGTTCTACTCCATGGCCTCATTTGAATGGGCCCTGTGGAAATTCATCTGGTACCTATTCTTTATGTATTTCACTTTATTGTACTGCACATTTTTCGGCATGATGTGTGGTGCAATCACGCCCAATCAGCACATGGCTGCCGTTGTCGCTTCCCCATTTTATATGATGTGGAACCTCTTCTGTGGATTCATAATCACTCGCAAGGTAATAAACTGGGAACTACTTGTTTGAGAACCTCATTATTTGGAATCTTTAAACTGTTAGCCATCTCTTAAGAAACCCTATGCCTACCCAAGGTTTCTTCATCATTGGACATTCATTGTATGATACTCTTTAGTAGTCTCTGTGTCAGTGTTTACTAGGTAACTCGATGCAGGACGTGAGATTAGGCTAAAGTGATGTCATGAGATTAATAAACGGATTATCGTATAAATGAGAAACATAAAATTATATAATCTACCATAGATATAAAAGATATTCAAGTAATTATGTTTACATTCAAAATCTAAAATTCTACAGTATGGATCCTACAAAAATATAGATCAAAGAGAAATAGGTCAAATGGAAAATGGGACTTCCATTTATAGCATAGGGATTGATTTACGTTTAAGGGGATTAACACATGTCCATCATAGGTCAAGTATTTTAGGTTTGGATTAATTGGGAATTAGGTTAAGTGTTTGGGATTGGGGATTTAGGAACTTAGAGTTTAAAATTTAGAGGAAAAAAAAAAAAAAAAAAAAGAAAAGAAAAAAGAGGAGGAATTAATGGAAGTGAGAAGATAACTGTTCAGGGCACTATTCACGGCATTGTTCATAGGCTGGGGAAAAGGGTGTTGGTTTAGGTTAGGTTTTGATGCAGTCGGGATTGGGTTTTGGTAGGGATGGGAATTGGAATGAATATTGTGGAAATGGGTTGAGAAAAGTGGAAAATAGAAGGAAAATTTGAAAGAAATAGAGATGGAGAGAAGAAAACTTATGTATTAAGATTAATGGCTTCACACCATTCCAATTACTTGAAATTGTAATGAGAAAAACCCTAGCAGAGAAATCTCATTCATAATAATCATAGCATTCTCAAATTAGGGCTCCCATAATCCTTAAATAGTCTCAATTTGAGACTTTTACAAAAAGACGCTTCTCAATAAGGAAAAGTTATAAGTACTTCTTACTTTTAAGCCAAAATAAGACAACCCTATAACTCTCTAACAAATAAAAAATAACCCCTAGCTAATGAGAAAAACGTGTCTTCACGTGTAAAACGTATGTCGATGCTCCTAATAAGCAACCTACATGCATCTCCCCAATGTAGGGTCTTCAATGATGCACCAAATATGCATGTGGGGTCTTCCATGCACCTGTGCTCCAGATCTGGGCCCCACGTAATGATCATTTAGCCATACAGAAACTGAGGTGTGGGCCACAGCTCGTCTCCTCTGATATACTCGATATGATGCTTGGATGTCCTCATCATAACTTCATCATCATTTAAAAAAAAAAAAAATTAATTCTGAGTTTGACTCAGTCGAGTTGATGAAAGCTTGTTGGTCTCCATAAAATCGGAGTTTTTGAGATGGTTCTTAGAATCTTGCTAAACGATCTCAGTTCAGCCTTGTTCTGAGTTGGATTTCCATCATTGGTGTATGTACATAGTACAGAGTATGGACACTATTAAAACAATTGTGTTGGTCTGTTGGAGATGAGTCTTGCTACTTGCCCAAGACATGTTGGTGCGATAATTAAGAAAAACTGATTTATATATATTATGTAACTTGTTTTATATATTTTTATTTTTGCTGTTATAAAACAGATCACTCTGCCATCCTGTCCAATTTATTCAACCTGCCTAATAGATTACAAATTGCTACTGATTATTTCTGCCATTTATAACCATTAGATTGCACATTTGTGACGGTCTCTATCTTTGCCATCTTGGATGTATTAGATGCACGTCTGGAATCTTATTGAAACATTTATAACATTTACTCAGAAATCTTCCAACCCATTAGATTGCAAACTGGCAACCGTATTTCTATTATATGACCTTACAATGACCTTACCCAGCATATTGCAAATTTACACTTATTCCATTTGTTCTTAAAATTCTTCACCCTTGGAAATCAATTTTCACCCATTTAACCTTCCTATGCTATCCCCTCTCTGTTTGCATCATATGTCGCTATAAATAGTATGTATTATGTGCTCACACCTGACAGATACATCTTTATTGATTTTCTACTATCATATATGTATATCTGCTGTGAAATTATAGGGTCCTGATAATAATATTTTTTTACCTTTCAAATACACACACACATGCCTCCAGAAACTCCTAGGTGTGAAGATCTATTATCACATGATCAGTGGGTTATGGAAAGCAAAAAACAAAAATACAGCAATGCTCATCCATGGACATGTTCTTCTCCACCATGCCACTAACAAACACACCCATTTGCTCGTTTAACAGTTTGATATATTGGCCCTGGGCAGTTTCTACTTTGATACAAGGAGAAGTAAATGGCTGAATTGGCTTTTTCTTCTTTTTCTTTTCCTTTTTTGCAGAGTTTGCCTGTGTGGTGGAGATGGTTTTACTGGGCTAACCCTGTAGCCTGGAGTCTGTATGGCCTTCTGACGTCCCAATATGGTGACATTGACAAACCCATGAAGCTGTGGGATGGACTTCACTCAGTGAGTGTACGAAAATTCCTGGAGGACCACTTTGGCTTCCGGCATGATTTCTTGGGCATCGCTGGAGTCATGTTGGTTAGTTTCTGTGTGATGTATGCTGTGATTTTTGCTTTTTCAATCAAATATCTCAAATTCCAGAGGAGATAGGACAGGAGTTGCATCAGTTGCAGGCATTGGATACTGATAGTCGATCAGTGTTATAAATGTCAAATGAGTTCCGGGGAATGGTACGAGAATCAGATTCTGGGAAGATCAGTGGCTGGGAGATTGTACCCTCAAAAGTAGATTTCCGGCTATTTATCGTATCGCACCTAACAGAGAGAGTATGATCGCAACATTTTATTCGCAGTTGGGATCTAGCAGGGTCTGGGAAATTAATTGCGTCAGGAATCTTCACGACCGGGAGGTAGAGGAATACGTGGATCTGCTTGATTGCCTCTCTACTGTGTCCCTGGATCTCTCCTCTTTAGACAATTTGATCTGGATGCGTCACAAATCTGCAACTTTTCAGTGAAATCTTTATACTCGGTTCTTGTCCCCACTTCTTCCTCTCCTGGGCAGGTCTTCCTGATTATTTGGAAATACGTAGCCCCTCCCAAGATCATCTGCTTTGGTTGGCTTACAGCTATGAACCGGATCCTTCCGATCGATAACCTCAGGAAGCGTGGGATGCAGATCGTTAATATCTGTCTCTGTTGTATGAGTAGTGAGGAGATAGTTGACCATCTCATGGTCCATTGTTCCTTCGTCACCCAGATTTTGTGGGACATTTGGTCTAGATTCAATATCGTTGGCTGCATCCCAAACTCAGTAACATCCTTCTTAGCATTTTGGCATGGCCATAAACTTGGTAAAGTGAAAACCAGAATTTGGAGAATGGCGATAATCGCTATATGGTGGGCAGTCTGGAAGGAAAGGAATGATAGGTGCTTCAATGATTCTCAGTCTACGGCTAAAGAAGTCGGATCCTTCGCCAAAAAGCTGATTTTTGAATGGGTGTCGAATGTATTGGGTTTAAAAGATTATTATCTTGTTTTCTTAGGAGTTTAGTTTCCCTTCAGTCTGCTATCTCAGCAGTCCTCTTTGTATGCTTTTTTTTCCTCTTATTAATATATTTCCTTCGTTATCTTTAAAACATAAAATAAAAAAGTCAAATGAGTTTTGTATTTAAGTGTATCTTTCCTCTATAATGCAATGGTTACTATCGTGCCCTTATAATTAATTCCTAATAAATCAGAGCCAGATGAAAATAGACTTAGAAGGATAGTTGGGTTTGGCTCTTCTTTAGAATGATAATCTGCATGGATGTGTTTGTTGATGTTCTTGCATGAAATCTACAGGCCAACTGCACTGCAACAGCCGGCTGTGAAAAGTAAATAAAATAAAATAAACTTTTTCATACCTCTGAATTTTCATGGCTGAAAAAGCACTGAAGATACGCCTTTTAGGTGATCAATTCTCCTTTTAGACACCTTCATAGACTCTTTCAAATAAAATAAAATAAAATTTTTTAAAAATAATAATAATAATTCCAAAAGTGAGGTTTATCTAATATTCATACAGGAAAACACCTGCCTCTGATAAACTATAAAAGGTGCTCATATGTCCTCATTACCCCTAGTGTAAGCCTTCAATAATTGAGAACTCACCTGCCTCTCTAGTAGTGGTCCTCACATTTGTTATTGCTTTCTCACACGTATTCTTAATTGTTAGTATCTCCTCTTGAGACTTGTTTCTTTTACAATACTCACTAGGTTATCTCTCTAGTGATCCTTTTATATGCTTTCTTTAAGTTAGTAAAGATCATGTGGAGATCCTTCCTCCTCCCCTATACTTCTCCATCAATTGTCTAAGTAGGAAAATAACTTCTATGGGAAAACCAACCAAATAGGCCCTATATCCTAATAAAACAGAAATCAAGCATGGTTTGGTGGATTAGGGCCAATTACATTAAGAACAACAAAAAAGGACAGATGCAGAAATCAAGGTTCTCCATTTTCAGATTTTCCCATGATGTTACACCCAGCTTCGATTTGTTGAATCGCCCTTGAATCTTGTTTTCCGCCTTCAAAATAAGATAGATTTAGTCGAAACTCCGGTCTATTGTTCAACCACAAAATGAAGGAAAAAAAAAAAAAGAAAAATATGGAAAAATGGGTTCATCTGAAGAAAGAACGCATTTTTATATCTCTGCTTGATATGGCCATATGCGGATATGCTGGAGTGTGAGCGCCGATACAAGTGGTGTTGGCAAGCAGGGGCTGCTATACCTGCTAACACAACTAACACACCAGGAGACATTCATATTGCTCCTTGGTGCATGTCCATATACCCTATCAGCTGATATGTCTGATAAGTAACCAATTTTTATGTCGATGTGCGGGACCTACCTTGTAGATGGCTAAAAAATCATGATAGTCAATTACCAGGTTGGCCAAGATGTATGAAAAATTGATGGCTAAACTCAAGTTTTTGTAGACCATCCATTGTTTTCATACATGTGGGGGTAAGGCTTAGACTGATTCATTGCTTCCGTACGTGTGACGTATCTGAAGGTTGACTGTTCGATTTTTCTGGCCAGATCAATTACATGGTGGATGGTACTTGATTCATGGCTGTAATATCCTGCAAGTGTGCTGAGTTGAAACATTTGTTCATACTGAGGTGAAGTGGATGGGTGCTTCAAGGCTAGCCAACCACCTATTTGACATATGAATAAATGATTTCTGCGTTTGTTATTCTTATTATTTATTTATTTTATATTTTTATGGATAGATATTTAAAACTCTATATTCGTAAAAACATGTTAGAAAATCTAAGTTTTAAAAGCTACCATGTCTGACACCCATATTTGCATCCAACTTCAACATGTGTCAACAGCCAAGTTACATAAATCTGTACATTCACAAACTATTGCATGCATCAGCCTGATGGGAAGAATAATTATGCTGCCTCTTTATCACTTAAAACTCGTTATATTTGAAATTTTCATATGTCTAGATGGTTGAAGGAGTTCCTAAGATAAAGGCTGGTTATAACCCAGCAGCATGGATGCTGGAGGTCACCTCTACCGAACAAGAAAGTCGACTTGGTGTGGACTTTGCTGAAGCTTACCGCAGATCTAATCTATTCCAGTATGTAACTTTTCAGGAGACAATGGTGAAGATTTCATGAGAATGCTTTATTCTAATTGTCTCTCGTTGTTTCAGGCAGAACAGAGCATTAGTTGAGATTCTAAGCAAACCAAATAATGACTCAGAAGATTTAAGTTTTCCGACCAAGTACTCACAACCATTTCTTGTACAATTTATTGCTTGTCTTTGGAAGCAAAATCTGTCTTACTGGAGAAACCCGCAGTATACTGCAGTGCGCCTCTTCTATACTATCATCGTTTCCTTGATGGTTGGAACAATCTATTGGAGATTTGGCTGTAAAAGGTTACCCCTTAAACCATTTTCTTGTCACCATAATGCTTCTTAAAGCTTTAAAACTCTGGCTTGTTATCATTATGTTTCATTCATATGCTCTCTCCTCCCAGTATATAGCAATGAAACTAGCCACACTATTGGCCATAAATCTGTTTCTCCCTTTTCCTCCCTTTTTTTTAGAATGTAAATCATTATTATACAGTTTTGGCCTGTTTGGATGCCTGTAACTTTTTTAAGTTGTAAGAAAGTTACATGTAAGTTACTTACAGGTGTAAGTAAGTTACAGGTAATCCTGTTTGGATATAAGTTGTAACTTACTTACAGGTAAATTACTTTTTGTGTTTGGATAACTTGTAACTTTATTACAGGTAATAAGTTGCATATTCATGCTAAGTAGAGCTTGAAATAGGGAATCGTTGAAAAATCAGATTTACACGTAAAAAAGATTGGATAAAATTATTCCATTTTATCAAGCCCATGTAAATGAATAGTTTGGCTGATTCTTAGGCTAAACAAATCAACAGGTGGGTCATAAAAGTGGGCTCACGTTTTCAAAATGCTTGTAATGTAGGAAAAAAAAACTTAAGGTAAGATATCCAAGCAAAAATTTCCCACAGGAGTGACTCTTGTTGGCAAGGATCAGTTAAAGAGAAATCACAAGCATAGGAAGTTGCTTCCACCAAATTTTGCGTAAGCAGTTAAAATCTCAAAGTGGGACATTATTAAAATGGACCAATATCAAGGGACTGTTTAAAACCAGATATCTTAACACTTCGATGTACCCTCGATTTCTCACCATTTGACAACAGGCAAGAATCCAAATGCAAATGGAACTTGGGACTGTTTGAAAATGGATATGTTAACAATGCAGTGGGCACTCAATTTCGAAACACCTAAGGATGTGCAGGAATCTCAATGCAAATAGAAATTGGGAGTGTTTAAAAAACCATATGTTAAAACAGATTTGGGACCTACATGGGGACAAGTTGCACTGAGCAACAAGCTCCACTTATACAAAATGAACAATGGAATGTGGGTCCCACTATGATGTATTTGTTTTATCCACACCATCTATCCATTATTCTAGATCATTTTAAGAAATCAACCCAAATATAAGGTACATCAAAATCTCAGGTGGACCAAATCACTAGAAACAATGTTGATTGAATGCCCACCATTAAATACTTTTGGTAGGCCACTAATGTTTTGGATCAAACTGATATTTGTTTCGTTCCCTTCATCCAGGTCTTTCTGACCTAATCAACAGGTTGGATGTGAAACAAACATTACAATGGCCCAAGGAGTTTTTTAATGGTGGACTTTCAATCATTACTATTTTGTGTGGTGTGGTCCACCTGAGATTTAGATATCATTTTTGGAATCAAGCCCTAAAACAATCCAAAATAATGAATGGAAGGCATGGATAAAACAAATACAGGATGGTGGACCCCACAAACCATTGGACATTATCCACGCCTCTAGCCAAACTGCCTCCGTCAACCCTGATGAAAAAAAAAAAAAAAGGAAAGGAAAACAAAAATAAAAAATAAAATAAGGAAAGAAATAAAGGGGTTTTCTAACCCTGCTAAAGCTGGATCGAAGAGGGAGAAGGAGACTGGGAGAGGGAGAATGAGACCGAGAGAGGGAAACGGAGGCCTTCACTCCGTCTGAGAAGGTAGGTACGCTTCTTCAATGCAGGTGCGATTCTTCCCAACGATTTTCATTTCAAAATTTTCAACAGTTACCTATATCAAAGATACAGGTAACTTGAAAAACGACTCAAGTGCCTGTAAGATTTTCGCCTCTTTCTCCTGTAAGAAAGTCACAGGTTGAGAGAAAGTTACTTGTGACTTTCCTCCCCCAAACACCAACTGTAACAAAGTCACCTGTAACTTCGTTACATTTTAGAAAAGTTACAGGCATCCAAACAGGCCCTTAGGATGTTGAGTAATATCTTACGCTATTAATAACATAGTTGATAAAATTGAATTTTATAGGGAGATGCAGCAGGATTTCTTAAATGCCATGGGATCCATGTATGTAGCAGTCATATTCGTTGGACTTACCAATGCGAATGCTGTTATGCCAGTGGTTTTCATTGAAAGGCATGTTTCATACCGAGAGAGAGTTGCAGGGATGTATTCTGCTCTACCATTTGCATTTGCCCAGGTCTGGCTCTTATATTTATACTTCCATTTCTGTAGAAAACCTATTTCTTTGCTTTAGTAACCACTTAATCTTTTTGTGGGCATGTCGCTATTGAGTTTCCGTATGTATTTGTACAGACACTTATCTTTGGCTCTTTTTTCTACTCTATGGCGTCATTTGAATGGGCCCTGTGGAAATTCATCTGGTACCTATTCTTTATGTATTTCACTTTATTGTACTGCACATTTTTGGGCATGATGTGTGGTGCAATCACGCCCAATCAGCACATTTTTGGGCATGATGTGTGGTGCAATCACGCCCAATCAGTACAGAGTATGGACACTATTAAAACAATTCTGTTGGTCTGTTAGAGATGAGTCTTGCTACTTGCCCAAGACATTTTGGTGCAATAATTAAGAAAAACTGATTTATATATATTATGTAACTTGCTTTATATATTTTTATTTTTGCTGTTATAAAACAGATCACTCTGCCATCCTGTCCAATTTATTCAGAACCTGCCTAATAGATTACAAATTGCTACTGATTATTTCTGCCATTTATAACCATTAGATTGCACGTTTGCGACGGTCTCTATCTTTGCCATCTTGGATGTATTAGATTCACGTCTGGAATCTTATTGAAACATTTATAACATTTACTCAGAAATCTTCCAACCCATTAGATTGCAAACTGGCAACCGTATTTCTATAATATAACCTTACAATGACTTTACCCAGCATATTGCAAATTTACACTTATTCCATTTGTTCTTAAAATTCTTCACCCTTAGAAATCAATTTTCACCCATTTTACCTTCCTATGCTATACCCTCTCTGTTTGCATCATATGTCGCTATAACTAGGACGGATTATGTGCTCACACCTGACAGATACATCTTTATTGATTTTCTACTATCATATATGTATATCTACTGTGCAATTATAGGTCCTGATAATAATATTTTTTTCCTTTCAAATACACACACACACACACACACACACAACACACACACACACCACACACACACACACACACACACACATACACGCGCCTCCAGAATCTCCTAGGTGTGAAGATCTATTATCACATGATCAGTGGGTTTAGGAAAGAAATAAACAAAAATACAGCAATGCTCATCCATGGACATGTTCTTCTCCACCATGCCACTAACGAACACAACCATTTGCTCGTTTAACAGTTTGATATATTGCCACTGGGCAGTTTCTACTTTGATACAAGGAGAGGTAATTGGCTGAATTGGCTTTTTCTTCCTCTTTTTCTTCTCCTTTTTTGCAGAGTTTGCCTTTGTGGTGGAGATGGTTTTACTGGGCTAACCCTGTAGCCTGGAGTTTGTATGGCCTTCTGACGTCCCAATATGGTGACATTGACAAACCCATGAAGCTGTGGGACAGACTTCACTCAATGAGTGTACGAAAATTCCTGGAGGACCACTTTGGCTTCCGGCATGATTTCTTGGGCATCGCTGGAGTCATGGTGGTTAGTTTCTGTGTGATGTTTGCTGTGATTTTTGCTTTTTCAATCAATATCTCAAATTCCAGAGGAGATAGGACAGTAGTTGCATCAGTTGCTGGCATTGGATACTGATAGTCGATCAGTGTTATAAATGTCATATGAGTTTTGTATTTAAGTGTATCTTTCCTCTATAATGCAATGGTTACTATCGTGCCCTTATAATTAATTCCTAAATCAGAGCCAGATGAAAATAGACTTAGAAGGATAGTTGGGTTTGGCTCTTCTTTAAATGATAATCTGCATGGATCTGTTTGTTGATGTTCTTGCATGAAATCTACAGGCCAACTGCACTGCAACAGCCGGCTGTGAAAAGTAAATAAAATAAAATAAACTTTTTCATACCTCTGATTTTTCATGGCTGCAAAAGCACTGAAGATACACCTTTTAGGTGATCAATTCTCCTTTTAGAAACCGTTATAGACTCTCTCTGTTTTTTTTTTAAAAAAAAATCCAGAAGTGAGGTTTATCTAATATTCATAGAAACCGTTATAGACTCTCTCTGTTTTTTTTATAAAAAAAAAAAAAAAAAATCCAAAAGTGAGGTTTATCTAATATTCATAGAGGAAAACATTTGTTGGATTCGACTGTTCAATTTCTCTAGCAGACAAATTATTTTTCATGCACAGGGCCCCCTGTTGATAAGATGGGCCTAAGACAAGGCATCTAAGGCCTGAGATGGGCCTGATGAACGGCCTAGATCTGTTGCATGTAGAGCTGGGCATCGAGTCGAGTCGGACCGAGTTAGGGCTTACCCAACTCAATCCAGTTTTGAAATAGGCCTGACCTGAACTCGACCCGACTCAGTACCGAGTCCAGCATGCCTGACCCGATCTAGTCCGGGTCTGACCTGGACTAATCCAGACCGAGTCCGACCCTGGTCAAAAGTACCGACTCGGGTCAAGTTGGCACTGAATCTGAGTAGAGGGGGGGGGTTGCCGGGCTTGGAGAGGAGGATGAGTGAGGGAGAGAGAGTTTGGGTTGGGGCCCGATGCGGCGGGTAGGGTTACAGATACTTAGAAATTAGGATATATATATATAATAATATATATATAATATATATATATATATATAATATACTAACCACACCCACACACACACAACACACACACACAAACACACACCCACACCACACACACACACTCAAATCCGAGTCGAGTTGGGTTTCGGATCGAGTCGAGTTACTAGGTAACTTGGACTCTACTTAGTTTGAGTTTGGATTGGGTGAAGCCTACTCGGTTCGGACTGACTCACCCATTCAGTTTGAATCGAGTTGGGTTTGAACGATTCAGATGAGTCGAGTCATCCCATGCCTAGCTCTAGTTGCATAGCCATGTGTTAGTAGCTAGTACCCAAAACGTCTCTCATGTTTTGGGGAGTATCTGTATTAGTGTGGGGGCGGTGCATGGGCAGAAACATTACTAATTGTTCTTCAAGGGAAGTGATGCATTAGACAAAGGACTCTTGTAATATCTAATACTGCATGAAACATTTTTTATTCATTTGTATATGATAGAAGCATGTTGATTATTGCATTGGTAGATTGGAGACGATCTGTCCAATTCCAATCATGTTAGGATTCTTTTGAATATGTGATTATCAAAATACCAAGCACCATCATGGCTATTGCAGCGGATATGCTTACCATATAATCCACGTTTAAAGTTTCAAACTTAAAATATGTTGGAATATTTGGTTGAATTAAATAGACTATAGAAAATCGAGAACCAAAAAAAACAAAATAAAATTTCGAGAAAGAAGACTTATTGAATTGAGTCGAGGCATGACTGAGTCACTCTGCTTGAAATCGAATTTGCTCCCTTGGACAGCGTCCCAAGTGCACAGGTTTCCAGAGCATCGACCTCCAGGGTGCAACCACTATGATGACCCGGTCCCCAGCGGTGCACTCACTGTACACGAGCTCGAACCACTTGCAGTTTCCCAAAAGTGCTGAGTTGACTCAGCGATGAACTCAGTAAAATTCTTAAACCAGAATATCAGAGAGAGTTTTATAAAATAAAAGAATTTTCGTATTTGCAAACATAAATCGGAAGTCTTTATATAGACTCCGAAGTGGTGCATAAGCACCATTTACAAAGGGTTAGGTCCGTTGGGTTTAAACCCAACAGGTGCGACCAACTGGAACGGATACATCTCTTTGGTTTAAAA
>JAJHSJ010000002.1:97252609-97315109 GCA_021015155.1 Magnolia officinalis
GGAAAAAGTAGAAGGATTAATAAAAACTACTCCGAATTGGGTAGGATCGGATCTGTCTGGATCCAATCGGATCGGGTTTTCGGGTCGGGTCGGGTCGGGTCAGGTCAATCCGAACCCAACCCGAAAAACTATTGGATCTGGACGATTAGTCCCGATCAACCGTCGGTTCTGTTTGGAACGGTACCGAGTCGGGTCTGGTCGGGTCGGATCCACCAGATCGGGCCCAGCTGCCCACTCTACTCGAAAGGTTCAAAGAAGATCAAAATTATGTGGGCCTTACAATGTTGTATTTATTATATCCACACTATTCATCCATTTTGAAAGATCATTTTAGAGCAAGATCTCAAAAATTAGTCGTATCCAAAGCTTAAGTAGACCACACCACAATTGGCAGTGGGAATAATGATTATTACCGTTAAAACATCCGTAAGGCCTACCATAATGTTTATTTTCCATCCAATCCGTTCTGAAGTTCACGTACCTAAATGAAAAAGAAAAACAAATATCATATTGATCCAAATCTTCTGTCACCCACAAAAGGCTTTTATTGCTAGACGTTCTACCCCCACTGCTTTTTGCGGTAGAGTCTACTTGATCCTACTTGATCTTTGAATTTATCTTATTTTTCAGCTCAAGCCGTGTAACGAGCTCGCCAAATGGACGGACAGTATGGATATTACACATACCTGATGGTGGGCCCATAGAGCCTGGTGACGTAAGCACACCAGCCGATTCGGTGGTGTGCGGTACACCAGCTAATCCACTCCCCCAAACGGGGATTATTTTCCTCCCGTTTGGCCAATCCATGCGGTCACAATTGTGAGGATCCAAAAGCCATAGGCCTTCTTGGACTGGGGACTGGTTTGGTGATCCATACCGTTGATCTGATAGTCCTGACAGTGGATGGCCCCTGGCCCAAGATTTTCGTCAGATGGAAAATACCAAACCTTCCATCAACGGCTAGGTAATGAGAAAGAAGGCCATGGATTGAATTGCAAGGAACTTTCAATATGGGAGATTTTTAGGCATGGTCCTCTTGTTGCAAAATATTAATTTTAATATATATTTATAATAATAAAAAATTATATTATATATATATATATATATATATATATATATATATATATGGAAACGCTCACCTGTGAACCAGTCGTACGTACTACGTACTACATACGAACTTTTTTGAGAACTCATCATATCTGATGAGTTTCGAAAATCTGAACGGTCCACATGAAGTATAACCTCATGAAACTCCCTGGTACGAAATTTTACTTTGATCCAAAACTTCGGTGGGCCATGAAAAATGTAGGTAGTTTCTTCCCTTGATTTGAATTTCTCTTTGCTATGGCCCACTTGAATCTTAGATCATGGTGAAAATTCACCCCCTAAGGTTTCATGGGATTCTACATCTTATGGACCGTTCGGATTCGACACCCATGACACGTGTGCAAAGGTGCGCACGTGCCTAGGTGAGCATGCCCTCTCTCTCGAGAGAGAGAGAGATAGAGAGAGAGAGAGAGAGAGAGGGAAAAGGTACAATGCGCTCTAGCTGATTTTAACGCCCTAAGAGGTCGAACTGTGTGGGCCCCACCGTGATGCGTTTCGAACATCTACCCCATCAGTCAGATGCACCATTCCATCGTGAGCCTAGGTCTCAAAAATCAAGTCAATCCGTGACTTGTGTGGGCCACACCACATATAGAAGTGGGGAGACCGTGCACCATTAAAAATTCATAACCATTTTGAGGGCCCACCGAGATGTAGTTTGCAAATCCAGCCCATCCATTATGTGTGTCCCACTTGAATGAGGGTTCAAACCAAGTTTCAAGCGCATGCAAAACTCAAGTGGGCCCCACCAAGTATTTTATATGTTTTAACGGTGTCTTCACATAATTTTAGATGGTATGGCCCACCTGAGTTCCGTATACGGCTAATTTTTTGATATCCCATAATTTAAAGGGTACCCATCAAATGCAGGGTGTTGATGGTCGAAACACATCACGGTGGGGCCCACACAGCTCGACCTCACGGGAGCTTATCGTCAGCTCGAACGCATTGTACCTTTTCCATATATATATATATATATATATATATATATATATATATATATATATATATATATATATATATAGAATAGAGAGAGAGAGAGAGAGAGAGAGAGAGTCCCGGTCTCCTGCGCACAAGGCCGCACCGACCTTAAATGAAAGCTCGGTTATGTGCCGTTAGATCCCTCATCGGCTGGGATTCAATAGCCATGCACAAGAGAGAGTCTCTCGAAGGAGGACTCGCGCGGCACTTTTTTCAGCATCTCACGGGAAGTGACGTCTCCAAGTTTTGTGGGCCACACCATGATGTATGTTTTGTATCTACACTGTCCATCCATTTGGAGAGATCATATTAGGGCATGATCTAAAAAATGAATCAGATCCAAAGCTCGAGAGGACCCCATCACAAAAAACAAAGGGGAGAGTGACGCCCACCGTTAAAAAGTTCTAAGGGCCACCTCAGTTTTCGTTCAGGCGAATATTTGTGTTTTTCTTCTTTCATGTCTGCTTTAACACATGATCCGGCTGGAATCTCAAATAAACATCATGGTGGAACTTCAGAAGGTTTCAACGGTGGGCATCACTGTTTTCTGTGGTGGGGTCCACCCTAGCCTTGGATCTGCCTCGTTCTTTGGACCATGCTCTAAAATGATCTCTCCAAATGTATGGACGGTGTTGATACAACACATACATCATGGTGGGCCCATAGAAGTTGGTGACGCCACAGCCTGTCAGTATCCAATCCCCGTCACGCAAGAATCCTTCCCGGACTCGGATTGCGTCCTAACCCCGCCCGGACGGTAGGGCTCTGTGGGGCCCACCGTGCTGTAAGTGTTTTATCCATGCCGTTCATCGCTTTTTTCAGATCATTTTAAGGCATGATCCTTAAAATAAAGCAGGTCCACAGCTGCAGTGGAGCACAAAGTGGGGATTGAACGTCCATCTTTAAAAACTTCTTGGGAGCACATTGCTGGCTATTTGTGTTTCAGATCAAGCTGATATTTGTGTTTTCACTTCATCCACAAGTAGTGACCTTATGAATAGGTTGGATGGTAAAAAAAAAACATCACGGTGGCCCTGAGAAAGGTTTCAACGGTGTGTAATTTGTTCAAGTTTTGCTTCTCATCCACTGACCACAAGTTTGCCACCATTTATTCAAGTTTTGCTTCTCATCCACTGACCACAAGACAGATTTTGAAGGCAATCCGGTCCACCCAAATTGTGGAACCCACAACGGATGGTACACAGCCCGAAATTGTCAATGATCAAAAGTAAGTAATCATCTTGATTCAGAAATAGAATTTGAAATGGTGATTATTTTATTTTTAACTTTTCCAATTGATAGCCAACAAATGGATGGTTAGGATTTTTCTATCAGCTTGATCTCTAGGATGTGATCCATCCACTAGACCATACAATTGGACAACTTGGGTTGAAGTTAACAGTTGACACGTGTAGAATGTATGAGACACCATAGCTTAAAGAATATAAGCAGACAATCGTTGTGTAGTGTACCAAACAGCGAGAGAAGTGCTGATTGACTTTTGACTATTTCAGGAGCTCAACGCGTGTGGTTTTCATCACTCTCATCACTATGAGAGAAGTGCTATGTGGGCCCCACTATGATGTATGTATTTCATCCATGCCGTCCACCCATTCTTTCAGATCATTTTTTGGTATGAGCCCAAAAATGAGGTTGATCCAAATCTCAAGTGGACCACACTGTTAATTGAATGCCGACCATTAAAAACTTCTTCGAGGCCACAAAGTTTTAGATCAAGCTGATATATATTATTTCCCTTCATCCAAGTTTGTATGACCTCGGATGTCAAATAGCCATTATAGTGGGCCCTAGGAGGTTTTTAATGGCGGAAATTCAATCAAAACTGTTTTCCAATGGTGTGGTCCACATGTGATTTAGATATACCTAATTTTTGGGATAAAAACATAAAATTATCTTTCAAAATGGATGGACGGCGTGGATAAAACATATACATCATGGGGTCCACATAGCACCGACCACTAGCCACAGCTGATGGCAGCGTCACCAGCCAAACCGCGTCCCTATCTCTCTGTCAAAGTTGATGCCACACGCCACGCCTTGATGAATAGGTGTGCGGTCGGACAACACCCCTCTCTTGCCGAAAAAAGTGACGCGCGAGTCCTCCTTCAAGAGACTCTCTCTTGCGCACGGCTGCTGAATCCCAGCCAATGAGGGATCTAACGGCACATAACCAAGCTCTCATTTAAGGTCGGTGCGGCCTTGTGCGCAGGAGACCGGGACTCTCTCTCTCTCTCTCTCTCTCTCTCTCTCTCTCTCTCTCTCCTATATATATATATATATATATATATATATATTATAAAAAGTGTTTGAAAAACACCTTTTGTGGGTTTTTGGGAATAGTCCCACATTGGAAAAAGAGAAGAAGTTTTTTAGGTTTAAATGAAAGTGTTGGAGTACTATAATATTTGCTTACCTAGTCCGAAGACTATGGGACTTGCGTGTTCCAGTGCGTACTAGAACACCCTGCGCTCGGGCTCGGGCACAGGCACAGGCTCGATGCGAGGGCATGGGCATGTGAGGCAGTGTGGCTGTAGAGGCGCTAGTGGCGCAGTCTTGGTCACGGGCTCGGTGCGAGGCCGTGGGCGTGTGAGGCAGTGTGGCTGTAGAGGCTCTAGTGGCGTACTTTACACTTTGACGCGTCCGCATCGTGTCGCAGAGGGTCGCTCCTTCGCGCCCTTGAGCGAACCGGAGCGAGACGTGTGCGAGTTGCGGTGCGACTAAGTGGCTAAGACGGATGACTGGCTAAAGGGGAGACTAGAGGACTGAATGAGAGTCCTCCAATATATATATAGAGCTGAAAAAAGAGCTGTTGCAGCAAATCTGTAACAGCTGTGCCATTAGTGCAGAGTCCAGCAGTAACTGCTGCATGGCTAGCCCAATAGCTAGAAAATGGCTAGTTGCATCTCACAATAGTCAGCATGCAGCAGCTTAATGATCCATGCACAACAGTCAGAAAACGGCCATAAAACGACTAGTTTTCTCCAACAGCTAGAAAACGGTCATGGAATTTATTTCCCTGGACCATAACCCCCAGCCACCATAGCCTATAAAAGGAGGGCCTGAATGGGTGTCCAAACCATCTCAAAACCCACTCCAGCAGACCCATACGAACTGAGACAGTCAACCACTCATCTCCTATACTCCAGTGATTCCAGCAAGACAACAAGGGTTGAACCTTTGCTTGAAGAACAGACTATCAGTGTGGTCTAGAACGGTTCAATTGAACCAATAACTGAAGAACAAGAAGAATAGACCAGTGCAGTGGTCTCATTTATATATATCTTCTTCTCTCTTTTTCCTTTTGGGATTTTTCTCTTTTATTGTATTTCTGTCATATTGAGTGTAACAGAGTTCCATTTGGTGGGCCTTCGTGTTTACTAAACATAAACCCACACCAGACTCGTCGTATCCTAGAAGTGGTTTGCCTGTAACCTATCAGCATACTCAATTCACTTGAATAGGGGCAAATAACGCTTTAACAACAGTGTTTCAAACATGCTTCAACCTGTCCTTATTTCAGATTAATTTGCATTTTTCGATTTCCACATTTTACAGAAAAAATATTATTCTATAAATTTTCCAACACCTCTCAAGGTGTGCCCATTAGACCAATATCTTGGGACGCAGAACTTCGAAAAAACACAGCATCCACTAGACACGTGTGAGACCTATGTTGTGATTGGACGGGTTGTGCAGAACACGCATGAAATCTACACTAGAAACTAAATACGATAAGTGTAACATGAATGCACGCAACATGTGCAAAACACGCGTGAGATTTACAGTATAAAGAAAACAAGACAAAAGTAACATCGTGCTTTTTCGTTACCATTGGATATGGGTGCGCCCAACACCATACCAGACCCAATCCACATCCAAAGAACACTGTTAAATACGTCACTTTAATATAATATTCCAACAATACGGAATTGATTATTCGTCTGTGAGTTAGTGGACAGCAAGTGAAATTCACTATCATTGTGAAAAATACAGGGTATGATTATCTTTTTGACCTTTGGTGAGATGGGTTACACCACAATGTTCCTTTACCACAACTCTATATCTACGGCACTCATCCACGAAGATTGGGACTGACCTACTAATGGGATGGGACCCATCATTACAGATTGAGCACAAAACAAAAATCATGCTGGTGGGAGGATTTGTTAAAGGTGCAACTTCGGTAAGACGGCAGATCTCAATATGAGTCACCATGCTTCCCGGCCCAACCTGAGACCTACCTAAGCTCCCAAACCTGAGCCCAACAGGATGTATCATGTCTCAATGCTAACCCATCTGGGTTGGGTTGGGTTGGGTTGGCTTGGCTTGGCTTGGCTCATAAGTACTCTACACTCTACTAATAATAGTGTTTTAGTTTCTTATATTATATGTACATTAAATATAAATAATTTATACACACCCAGATCCATATCTCAACCGGTAGACTGAGTGGAGATACCTCGTTTCAACACTGGAGGTCTTGGTAGTTTCAACACGAAGTGATGGGTTGGAGTACCATTGTGGTGAAAAACCACTCTGGTATGAGTGTGTGTTTAAAGGAAAATAAAAATAAAAAACAAAAAACAAAAGGTTGGGTAGAGTTGCTGAGGTCTCAACCTGAGCCCAACCAGACAGAGCCGGGGGGAGGGTTTCTAGCCTAAGGGCCTGTTTGGGAGCGCCGATTTAGAACCCTCAACTTTAATATCTCTAGTTAGTGTACCCTCAACTTTAATATCTCTAGTTAGTGTACATATGTAATGTTTGACACAATGGTTGTAAATAAGCCTGTTGAAATATATACTTTGCCTAAAAATGATGAAATTCCAAGTTGTAAATAAGCCCGTTGAAATATATACTTTGCCTAAAAATGATGAAATTCCAAGTCTCGGATGGGCCACAAGCACAATATCACATTTGAATAACTAACTAATGATTTTTAACTGTTGATTTACATAGACAATGTTTAGACGGTGCAGATTATCCTATTAAAATAATTATAGTGATGCAGTTGATAATGTAATTGTTTTGGGATATTATCAGTGGGCCATGTGCCCAATTGATTAGTAGCCCAGTGAGACACATGTTACACATGGATTTCCAACCCCCTCTTTGAGGGGATTTGAAACCCCCGTTTACTTGCCTCCCCCCTCCCCCCAAACAATCCCAACTAAAATTTCGGGTTCAGCAAGTTAAGTTTAGTTGAGCCTAACCAAGTCCAAATGTCCAAATCAAACAGTAGGATAACCATTATAATATAAGGTTTCCCATTTTACAAGGATATTAGGAGCTGTTTGATTTTCTAATTGCCCTTGTAATTGAATGTCAATAGGTAAGCTGACGTTGACAGCTACGCTCTTTTATAGCACATCGTTGCGTCACTCAAGGAGAAAATATTAAAACTATGGAGCCTACCGTGATGTATATGTCTTATTGATACCATCCATCCCTTCGGCCTACTCATTTTAAGAAATGAGCGAGAGAGAGAGAGAGAGAGAGAGAGAGAGAGAGAGAGAGAGAGAGAGAGAGAGAGAGACGGGCTATAGAAGTTTTAAATCCAATTGATAGTTTTGTTTTCTCTTTATCATGATGGTATGACCTAGAAGAAAAATTGAAAACGATGGAGATGTTTGAATAAAAAACTGCTTTCTTATTATTGAAAAACGTGATCACCCGACAATGGCTTTAAACTAATACAAAGGACTTCTATTTAAACATAAAAACATAGTAACAGATTGTATGAAATCCAGGGGGCAATATTCTCAACGATATGCTATGCATCTTGACTGATTTCAAACACCACCAAAGGTGATCTGATTTGATTTGAATCTGAGATATGATCTGATTTGATTTTTGTTGGAGTTTCCTTATCTTGTTGAACTACCATCTTGGGTTGAATCTGTTGCCATTGAAACTCCTTCATCCTCCAACGTCTCTCCACTAATATAGGCAGATTTGTGGTAGTAACCATCCTTATCTCTCTGACAGTTTTGGATCTCCTTATCACTCCACTGATTCCCACAAATCATGTCGAGCTGCTGGGTCTGGGTTATGCTAATACTCTCCCTCAAACTGTGTTGAGGTTGGAGGTAGAGTTTGGTCCGAAAATAACTAAAAGCAGCCTTTGACATTGGTTTAGTGAAGAGGTCTGCTACTTGATAATTAGTGGAGATGTGTTGAGTGACGAGAAGTCCAAGTGCAACTCGTTTGCGCACAAAATGATAATCCAACTCAATATATTTACTACAAGCATAAAACACCGGATTAATTGTCATATGAAGAGCACTAAGGTTGTCGCAGTAGAGGATCGGAGGAAAGGCAAGTGGAATGTGAATATCTTTTAGAATAAATGTCATCCACGTGAGTTCGGCTGCAGTATTGGCCATGGCTCGATACTCCGCTTCGGTGCTGGATCGAGAGATGGTATGTTGTTTCTTCGCACTCCAGGAGATGAGATTTCCTCCAAGAAACGTGCAATATCCAGTGGTGGAGCGCCTTGTGGTGGGACAGCTCGCCCAATTTGCATATGAGAAAGCACGTAGATCAAGTGTAGTATTGGAAGTAAAGTGTAAGCCTATGTCAATAGTGTCTTTGATGTATCTTAAGATACAGTGAACCATTTTTAAATGCATGATAGTAGGAGTATGCATGAATTGAGATACATAGTTAACACTGTATGAAAGATCTGGACGTGTGAGTGTTAGATACTGTAAAGCACCGACAAGTCTTCGAAAGTAACTTGGATCTTCCAATAAGATGTCATTTGATGAGGTCTTAGTCTTTGCTTCAAGTGGTGTGCTCATGGGCTTACAGTCGACCATGCTGGCTCGTTCAAGGATGGTAAGGGCATAGTGTGATTGGGACAGGTGGAGGCCATCAGGTGTTTAAGAGATCTCGATCCCAAGAAAGTGATGAACTGATCCCAAGTCCTTCATTGCAAATTTTGAACTCAGAAGCTGACTGAAGGTTGTAATTAGAGCAGTAGGGGATCCTGTGAGAAGTATATCATCTACATAAAGAAGGAGAATTAGTGTACCAAAATCAGAATGAAAAATGAATAAGGATGGGTCTGCTAGGCTGCAAAAGAAACCATATTTAAGAAGAAAAGTACTAAACCGATCAAACCAAGCACGAGGTGCATGTTTGAGACCATAGAGAGCCTTTTGAAGCTTACAAACATGTGTTGGATATTGAAGGTCAGCCATTCTTGGAGGTTGTTCCATGTATATATCTTCTAAAATTAAACCATGCAGGAAAGCATTTTTTACGTCAAGTTGACGTATGGACCATTTTTGAACAAGTGCTATAGTGATGACCATGCGGATAGTTCCAGGTTTGATAACTGGAGAAAAGGTCTCAGTGTAGTCCAACCCATCAACTTGATGATACACCTTTGCTATAACTCGAGCTTTGAGACGATCTAGTGAGCCGTCAGGTTTGAGTTTTGGCTTGAGCACCCATTTAGAGCCAATAACATGCATGTCAGAAGTGCGAGGAACAAGTTGCCAAGTCTGATTATGAAGAGCCTCAAGTTCCTCATCCATTGCAGCCTTCCAGCTAGGGTGAGCTAAGGCAGATCGAATATTATAAGGTTCACGAGAGATATTGGCTGAGGATGTGGAGGAAGTCAAGGCATGTTTTGGATTGAGTTTAACAATTGCTCTTTGTTAGCGAGTAACCATGGAATGTGAGAGAGGTGCTTGTGGAGGTTGAATTTGTTGAATTTGAAAATTTTGGGGCAGTGAGACTGTTTAAGAGGGCTCAGACTCAGGCTGTGAAGAATTTGTGGGTTGCTCGTGCATCTCAGACTCGAGATGCTCAAGTTGTGGCAGCTGCATCTCAGACTCGAGTTGGAGTGACTCGTGCTCAAGGGGTGTCAGATGCATCTCGAACTCGAGTTCAGACCTGAGCTACTGGGCTCCATGTCGACTTGTATCTTCAGTTGGGGAGAGAGAACCTGCAAAAGTTTGTGAATCTAGAGTGAATATTGGCACTGCCGATAAAGGACTCAAACATGTGCAAGAATTTCTAAATGTGGAAATCCCAGAGATCTGTTGTGCATAGAACATGGAGATCAAGGGTTCGGATGGCTTACCTAAGTGGGACGCCATTGCTGAGAATAATAGAATACCAAAGTTGTAGTCTTCCTCTCCTTCACACCAATACACAGAATAGTAGATCGGACTTAGGTTCTGTCGTTGTGTAGGATTGGGGACCTAGCTCTTCTCTTATATAGAAGCTGGGAGATGAGAGTTTAAATCCCATCATAACTCTCTCCCCTGCTCCACATTGTTGTGTCCTACCTCAACTTAAAGGCCCTGCGTATCCCTGCGTAAGGCTATAGAATTCCAACCCTAATACGTATTGCTGCGTAATCAGAGTTGTGCAGCGGATCACCTAAAGTGGGGCCCACTGGTTTACTTAATCACATAGTCCACTGATATGACAATCCAGGTCGTTGATCAATAAGGCCCACCACATAGAGTTCTTACATTCTCCCACTTGGGCCTCATTGAGCAATGTCAATGATTATCATATAGAATAATGTTAAAAACAAGTTTTGATTTTAATAAAACATCCAAATGGTTAACCAATGAAATTGTTGGACTATATGAGTAATGTTATTTAATTTGGTCCATCAAGACTGTCAGCATTGAAACGCGGTAGTTATCACAACATTTAATTTAGGCGAAGTGTGGTTAAGCGCGATCACAAGTACTTTCAATCTTGACGACATAGATCAAGAACTAGGTAATGTGGTATAAGGATTACACACTTAGTGTGATGATATGTGCCTATCCTTAAAAGGTCCTAAAGCTTTTTCATGTCTCCAACGAGACACGACTGTAGTTCTACTTACTCAAATTTGCGCATATATATATATATAGAGAGAGAGAGAAGCAGAAATAAATCTTTATATCAAAATCATAAAAAAAAAAAAAAAAAAACCGTATAAAAACGAGATCTCTAAATGTCTGTGAAAATTAAAGTACGCTCAACTCCCACTAACTGAAAACATCTGTGAGATCAATGACTCCCATGGATGTCACATGCTCCTGAAATGGCGGGATAGGGAGCCCTTTAGTGAGCGGATCTGCAATTATCTGCTTAGTGCCGATGAATTCCACGGACACTTGATGATTCTGAACTCTTTCCTTCACATCAAGATATTTGATGTTGATATGCCTCAACCTTGATGAATGCTTGTTGTTACTAGAGAAGGAAATAACAGCTGAATTATCGTAAAATATTCTCAATGGTTTCTGGATATGCTCCAGTACCCGCAAACCCGAGAAGAAACTCTTTAACTATAGTGCCTGATTAGATGCCTCGTGGCAGGCAATAAATTCAGCTTCCATAGTGGATGACGTTGTGGTAGACTGTTTCACGCTTTTCCACGATACAGTCACTCCAACCATCATGAAGATGTATCTTGTGGTAGACTTCTTAGTGTCAATATAGCCAGCAAAATCTGCGTCTGAATATCTGATCAACTCCAACCGATTAGATCTTCTGTATGTGAGTCTGAAGTCCTTTGTTCTCTATAGATATTGTAATACTTTCTTTGCAGCTATCCAATATTGCATTCCTGGATTAGATAGGTATCTTCCCAACATTTCAGTGACGAATGCAATGTCCGGTCGCGTACAGACTTGAGCATACATGATGCTCCCCACTACTGATGCGTACGAAAATTCTTTTATTCGATTCTTTTCCAAATCATTCTTTAGACACTGAAATAGGCCAAATTTGTTGCCCTTCACAATGGGCGACTGTTCGGAAGCACAATTTTGCATGTCATACCTTTCGAGTACACTAGTAATATAGGCCCTCTGTGATAGACCGAGCAGTCCAAGTGATCTGTCACGGCGAATCTCAATGCTAATGACGTAAGAAGCTTCACCAAGATCTTCCATTTCAAATATTTGAGATAAGAATTTCTTGGTGTTGCTCAACATCCTAGTGTCACTGCTAGCCAGCAGAATGTCATCAACATACAAAATCATCATAACGAACTTACTCTCACTGATTTTAATGTAGATACATTTATCTGAAGTGTTTTCTACAAAGTCGTATGAAGAAATTACTTCATGAAACTTTAGGTATCACTGTCGAGCTCAGTGATACCCTAAATGTCATGAATAATTTCTTTAATTTATAAACCAAATTTTGAGCCATCAGCTACAAAACCTTTGAACTGCAACATGTATACATTCTCATTCAGATCCCCATTGAGAAATGCAGTCTTTACATCCATCTGATGTAACTTTAAATCCAAATGAGCTACAATTATGATCCTAAATGAGTCTTTCTTATATACTAGTGAGAAAGTCTCCTTAAAGTCAATGCCCTCACGTTAGTTAAAACCCTTGGTAACAAGTCTGGCTTTATATCTTTCAACATTACCCTTGGAGTCCCCCTTGGTTTTAAATATCCATTTACAACCAATCGACTTTATTCCAATGGGTAACTCTATAAGATCACATACTTTATTGTCCCTCATGGATTTCAACTCATCTTTCATTGCATCAAACCAACGAGAAGAATTAACTCTTTGTTTGATTTATGTAAAGGATTCAGGATCCTTTTCCACCCCTATGTCAAAGTCGTGCTCCTGTAAGTATACGATGTAATCGTCCTGATTTACAGGCCTTCTCTCTTTCAGATCTTCTCAATGGTTCTTCTTGTTGGGTGTGATCTTTATTTTCATCATCAGTGGTTAGTAAATGAAATTCTATGTGGTGTTCTGTAGTGACCACAAAATCGACTGCATTATTAATATCCACACGATCTTGATTGACTATGACTGGAGTCACAGTCTTTTGTTCCTCAAATACAAAATTTCTAATGTTTGTGCTCCCACTGTTTTCAGTGTCCTCAATGAATTTGACATTCTCAGTCTCAACAATCTTGATAGAGTGGGAAGGACAGTAGAATCAATAGCCTTTTAACCTTTCTGAATATCCAATGAAGAAACAACTTACAGTTCTAGGATCAAGCTTCTTTTCATGCGGGTTATAAATTTTGGCCTCAGCAGGACAACCCCAAACATGTAGATATCGGAGACTTGGTTTTCTCTCATTCCACAACTCAAAAGGGGTTTTGCTTACTACTTTGTTGGGGACCCTGTCTAGTATATAAACTACAGTTTTGATCGCATCACCCCACAGTGATTCTGGCAATGTCAAATTACTAATCATGCTTCGCACCATATCTATAAGGGTGCGATTACGCCTCTCAACCACACCATTCTGCTTTGGAGTACTAGACATTAACAATACCACAATCCTGCAGGTATCTAGCGAATGACCCTAGATTGCATCCTGATTCGTCATATCTGTCATAGTATTCACCACAATGGTCAGATCTGACAACTTTAATCATTTTATCGAGTTAATTTTCAACTTCAGCCTTATAGATCTTAAAAGCATCCAAGGCATCTGATTTCTCATTAATAAGGTAGAGGTACCCAAAATGAGAGTAGTCATCTATAAAGGTAATAAAATATTTGTGTCCACTCCATGAAGCTGTAGGAAATGGTCCACAAATGTCTGTATATATCACCTCTAATAGACCTACACTCCTGGTTGCACCTTTCTTTCTAGTTCTAGTCTGTTTTCCTTTTATGTAATTAATGTATACTTTATAGTCAGAGAAGTCTAGAGAATGCATAAAAATTTCTCACACAAGCCTATCTAATCTCTTACGAGATATATGACATAGCCGCCTGTGTCACAACATGGAGGAATTCTCATAGTCTAGCCTTCGCTTGAATCCCACTTTATTTTCATGCAAGGTATTAATATTATAGACGTGAGAGGCAATCAAGTCTAACTGGTATAAGTTGTTCACCATAGAGCCGGTCCCAACTCTAATCGAATTAAAGTAAATACTAAAGTTTTTATTTTCAAATTGAAATGAATATCCCAATTTATCCAAACAGGAAATTGAAACTAAATTGTGTCTTATAGACGGCACACAAAATGTATCTACTAAATCTAAAAAATAACTAGACTTCAACTTAAGCCTATAGACTCCTATTGCCTCCACGTCTACCTTGACACCATTGCCTACGTATACTGAGCGCTCTGCCTTAGTTGGTGGCCTGACATGTAGTAATTCTTTCATATAATTGCATACGTGAATAGTAGTTCCTGAATCTATCCACCAGGAATCCAATGATACATCAGTTAGATTAGTTTCAAAACAGACAAGAACAGAATAATTACCTTTCTTTATGAGCCAATTCTTAAACCATTCGCAGTCTTTCTTTAAGTGACACGTCTTTTTGCAAAAGAAGCACGGTTTGTCTTTAACCCGTTTGCGTTTAGATCCATTTCAAGATTGATTCTCATGGTTTCCATATGGATGACCAGAGGATCCATTATTAGAACCTTGTTTCCTTTTCCTTTTACCTTTATTTCCTTGCCCATGCCATTGACCTGAAGTCACCATATTAACATTTTGAACTTTGACCATCTGCCTGATCCTTTCTTCTTGAATGCACTGAGTGATAATCCATCTAATGTCCACATGTCCTTCAGAGTGTTATAGTTTACCAGGAACGTGCCGAATTGGGGAGGTAGGTTGTTCATGATCAAATGAACTAGTTGATCATCAGTGAGTACAAGCCCTAGAGAACGGATCTTAGAAACAACCTCGATCTGTTTTACAATGTATTCACAGATATTACCTTTTTCATCGTAGGATGAGCGAGTCAATTTATTTAAAAGAATGCTCACTTTAGACTTATCAGATTTCTTGAATCGTTTTCCCATTTCAGTCAGGAAAGTTTTGGCCTTATCTGTTTCAGGCATGACGCCCTTCATCAATTCAGAAATCAAATACTTAATGACTTTCAGGCATGTGTCATTTGATCTAAACCTGCCTCCCATCGATTATATTCTACTTCAGTGGCATTATCAGACGGTTTTGGTGGTTCTAGTGTTATCAGGGCAAGATCTAATTGAAGGCAGCCCAGTACAACTTCAATAGCATTCTTCCACTGAATATAATTAGACCCATTTAGGGCAGGGACTTGATGCGTATTAGTTGGAATTGAGACTGAAATAGAAGAGATACATATATACTCACGTTAGTTCATTATTTCACAAACCAATTTCGTGAATGTAAACAAAATATCAGGTAAAGATAATCAATTTAGTTGTTAAGGGAGGCATCAACTAAATCATCCAAGATGACGATGGGCCCAACCATCTCATCCTGGTGAGAATCTGTTACATCATCATCATTCCTCCTGTGGGCGGTAATAATAACATGTTAGTGATCCTCCTGAACATGAAGCTAAGTGATGTCAGTTATGTAAATCTGAGACACTCAACACCTGTGGCTGAGATGAGTCTTTCAGCTTTATATTACCATCATCATTTACTTTACCCGTTCATGTGTCTGTCAAACGATAAACGTCTGTGTTTTCGTTACTGTAAGCATGAAAATGTGAACGCAACTGTATACAATCCACCTTATCCCAATCTTACAAGTCTGTACTTGTAAAAATTTTATCAATTGAGGTCACTATGGTGGCTAACACAACCGAATCCAACACTACAAATATAGACTTAGGATCGCGATTATAATCCTGCCTCTCAGTGGATTATATCTTAATTAGTCTGATGCGGCTCATAGGTTAGTTGGTATGGACCTTTTGGAAAATAAAGGTACTTTAAAGTGAAACATACGGATAAGTTTCACATCATATATTCCAACGGTCCATATCAACTCCTAAGGATGGGTGATGGGCCAATAATAGGGCCGAATCAGAACTCTTATCAGATCTGTACTAGTTCAAATGAGCATAAATAATCAAGCTCCTGACATTCTCGTGATAGACAGATAGTATGGACTATATAACTTGATGGGCAGATCCATGTATAGTTGTCCATAAGTTGAACATATAAGATCAAAAATTTATAATCAAACTAATAGACGGCCCAAATCAAAATAGATGGTCCATATCCTCTGAATGAGTTAGACTATGAGCTCATGATGTAACCCATAGATGGCCTAGACCAAAACAAAACATTATTGAGTGGACCAGATTCTTCGATTAATGGGCCTACAAGGATATCAGGGCCTTAAATGAGTCCCAAAAGGATGGGCCCCACTTACTGTATGATTAGTATGGCCAGGATATGAATAATGGGCACACATATGCAATCAGGCCCAAGAATCAAGCCCACTCCATATTTAGAAATTCGATACAGGCCCAAGAATCAGGCCCACTCCAGATCTGGAAATTCGGTGCAAGCCTAAGAATCAGGCCCACTCCAGATCTGGAATTAATCATGGGTCCAAGACGAATACCCGAAATTACAAAATCAGGTCCGAAGACCCGTCATCATATAAGGTCGTTTCTCGACCTAACGTGCGTCGCAAGAGGAGAAATTCCAGGTTGTTTTCGACCTGCTGCACACAGCAGCTGAAGAGAGGGAGATGAAATCTCCAGCCGCCGCAGGAGTATCGCCGACGATTAAGAAGATTAGATCCTAAAAGGTGGGCGTGATCAATGACAGCAGCACCTAGCCGCTAGATAAAGGATCAGACGGCCACGAAACGCGATGTGATGGCTGACGGAGATAGGACAAGTCCATCTAGAGCCTTGGATGAACGGGTCATGATCAGAAAGGGCGCCTGAATCTCCGGCATCCATCGAGTGTTGCCGTCAAGCATGGCTATCACCATGGATGATATAGGTAAGGGTTAGAAAACCCTAATAGTTGGTTTGGGGATAAAAAAAAATCCCAAACTGTCTGTCTGGATCCCTGGATTTAGGGTTTCAAATCCAAAATCCCTAATTAAAACTGGATTTGGGGTAATAAAACTGAAATCTCCAATTTGGGATTCGGGATTCGAAAACCCTATGTAAGACCCGTATCCTAGTTCGTACTTTTCAGAAGGCTTCCGCGATCCTTCCGGTCGAATTCCGGCAACCTTCGAGCTGTATTCGACGTTGCGCACGAACCTAAGCCGAGTCCCGCATATCAGAGTCGACTCGACCCGAAACTTGTACCTTAGCGACCGCGCCGTCGCCGCGACTCACGCACCGACCCGATACCCAGGCTAGAAGATGTCGACCTGCGTTCAATTCGAAGAAATACCGCGCGTTGCGAACTTCGAAGGAATCTCTACGATATGTCCCATCAATCAATCAATCACTCATGTCAAGTACAAGTCAAGTCACTCCACACCCCAAGTACAACAACCCATCCCTCCTTTTTCAAAAGTCCACTCTCTCTCTTCCATCACCATTCCTCTTTTACAAAAAAATCAAACAAACCCATACCACATTAATTACAACACCACTCCACCCATCCCTTCCATCCATATCTCCCATCACTTCTCTCTCTCCCTCATTTTTCTCAAACCTCTCCAAGCAACAAAAAATTCCATACGTTCCAAGCTCTCTCCCTCTCCAAATTAAAAAAAAAAAACTCCAAGTGTGGCCCACTTTCCCCTACACTCTCATCTCCCATCTCAACCGTTGATCCATCATCTACCACCGTTAAAACTCAAGCAAAGGAGCTAAGGAGGCTTAAGGAGCAAGGAAAAGGCCAATAAGGTGGGTGATTTATTGTTGGTTTTCAATTTGATGGCCCACTTGTGATGGGATTCAAATCTAATGTATGTGTTGTAGTTTTATGAGGGGCCCATAGTGGCGGGGCCCCTCCACTAAGCCGATCTCCCTCTCCTTCTCTCTATCTATCTGTCTTCCCTTTTTCTTGTTGATGGCCCACCTAATATGTGTGTGTGGCCCACCATGGAGTATGCATGCTATCTAGGCCGTCCACCGAGTGGTCCACATGGTCGTCCATTTGGACATGCCTGATCAAAGGAAAACACGAATATCAAGTGGGCCACGTCCACGTGGGACCCACCACATTAATGCATGTGTATCCATACCGTCCAGCGTCCCTGGACGCTAGACGTGAGGACTGGCTAACATGGAGTGTGTGCACCGACTTGGGTGTGTACTTGCAAGCTTTTTAAAAAAAAAGGGGAAGGAAATGGTGGACCGCCCATATAGGCCCCACCTTGATGTAAGTGCTCAATCCAAGCCGTCTATCCTTTTCCTCAGACTATTTGAGGCGTTGAGCCGAAAAATGGGGCCAATCCGATTTTCTGGTGGGCCATAGTGTAGAGAACAGTTTTCTTACCATTGAAAACCACCTTGACGCTTCTGTACCCCGAAACACGCCCAATATTGGGCTCGTTTATTTTGTATTAAACAGAGAAATCCAATGGATGGGATGGATTTTCTGGATGTGGGCCCCACCTGTGAAAAACCATAGGATTTAAATATATATATATATAGCAATAGCGGTTGACGCTGCTGTTGTCAGGAGCGCAGGCAGCGCCTGCTTGCTGCGTGCGACGGGCGGACAGGCAGGCTGGCCCTCACGGCTCCAGCCGTGGGCCCCACATGATGCGTTTCGAACATCAACACCATACATTTGGTGGGTCCCCTTTTTCTATAGGGCGTCCCCAGAAATCAGCCGCAAACGGAACTCAGGTGGGCCATACCATCTAAATCATGTGAAGACATGCCTAAATCATATAAAAACACTTGGTGGGGCCTACCTGAATTTCTGATGTGGCTGAAACTTAGTCTGGACCCTCAGACAGGTGGGACACACATAATGTATGGGCTAGATTTGTGAACCACCTCGCGGTGGGACCCCTGACAATGTGACCTTATCAACAGGTCGGTTGGCAAATAAATATTACGGTGGGCTCCCTGACGTGGGCCCAGGTCACGTATGACCTTATGAATTGGTGGGCGGCAAGTAAACATTACAGTGGGTCCTGGCCCACGTGATCTCATGAACAGCTTGGATGTCAAATAAACATTCCAGTGGGCCCTACCCTTAGTCTACATGACCGTATGAACAGATTGGAGGTAAATAAACATTGCAGTGGGCCCTAGGCCCATGAGACCTTATGAAAAGGTTGGATTGAAAATAAACATTTTGGTGGGCCCCCTATTCATGTGGCCTTATCAACAGATTGGATAGTAAAATAAACATTATGGTGGGCTTCACATGTGGCCCACTTGGATGCATATGGACCCGTGTACTTAGGCCCATCTTGATGTATTTTTAGGCCCATTATTAAGGCCCACTTTGGTATATATATGGGCCCATGTATGTAGGCCATCTTGATGTGTTTATGGGCCCGTTGTTGGAGCCTACCATGTTATATATAGGCCCACGTTATGAGGCCCGTTTGTTGTATTTGTGGCCCATTGTTGAGGCCCACTTTGATATGTATAAGGCCTATGTGATTAGGCCCATTTGATACACATAGAGCTTATGTGATTGGGCTCATTTTAACGCATGCTCAGGCCCATGGATGATGGCCCATTGGTGAGGTTCATTGAGGTGACTCACTTGATGAATATAAGGCCTATGAGATACGGCCCATTTGATGTATTTGGGGGCCCTATAGGAGGTACCTAAGGCACATTGCAATGTGTGATTCCACTGGGATTTATTTAATGGTATTTGAGGCGAGCCGAGCCTTGGGGACAATGTTGGTTTGACGTCCACATTGTATGAGTAATGTTGGTTAGATGTCCACATTATAACTCTCCCTAAGGCCACTGACAGGCCCGTATCTGTTTCATGTAGGCCATCTAGGCCCATCTTCATTGAGAGGATAGTTTATTGCTTTATAACATGTTTAGCACAGCCACATGATTCATGATCATACGCATCATATGTATGTTTGAGATGAGGAGTGTCTGATCATAGCATATGCCTTCGGGCAGACTGTTTACGGGCTCCCCGATAGGCGGAGTTGTCCTACATGAGTACATGTTATGCGCAGGACTGTTGCATGACTGGTAGTGTGACTCATGCACTTGCATTGTGTGATCGTAGTTGTTGTAAGCCCTAGCAACATCAGGGCCATAGCCTCCACAGACACATCGTGGGTGGCTGGATTGGATACCGGAAATGTTTTGGTTCTAGCATACGGGCTCCATAGATGTCCCTGGGTGAAAATCCCTAAACCCAATGGTACCAGAGGATGACTCCAACGTCGAGACCGAGTGGATTTATGAGCGCTTGAGGGCCAAATATCAGGAGGTCGCATCTCCCACTATGTCGCGGTCGGTTGGAAAGGGGTGTGGCCTTACTCGCCCGAGGGTAGGGGGCAATACTAGGCTGAGTCTGACTAGCTCATGAATGGGTTCGCTATCGACGTGCCGGATAGGTATTGGCAAACTATTGGCCAGGCGGATAGTGAGGTTTCTTACGCTCGCTTGGACTGTGCGGCTGGGAGAGCGACAGTGCCATTTGGAGTGTATTAAACCCCGGTGATTATCCAGACTGAGAACTGTATCGACATGAGGATTTGGGTGAGGATTGGCATGCTTGAGCTGCATCTTGCATCGCATGGTCTTGGTATGGCCGATTGCATTCATATCTTGTACTGCATAGCCTTGGTATGGCTGATCGGCATCCATATACTCATTATTATTATTCTGTATTACTCTGACCCTGCATCCTGAGCACGCTATTATGGCGCACACACTTACACCACCCTCTAAACTTTCTATAAGCTTATGCACGATTGATGCGTGCAGGTGACGCCAAGACGTAGCCGTAGTCTCGCTACAGTTGGAGCATACAGACAAGCTTTTGGAGTTTTGTTATTAGCATTATCTTGTATTTCCCTTTCTTATGCATTGTACTTAAAGTTTTGATCATAGTGGATTTTGTAATGGTGTTCTTGTGGTTATTGTTCGTGGGTTATGCTTGGTTATGCTCATTACAAATCAAATTGATATTAGAAATTCTCCTCGTAGCATCCCAGGATCGGAACTTGGTGCATGGGTGTCGGGAGCCGAGAATGGGGTACTACGGAGGCTGTCGGTGCCGGATTTGGCGATCAAAAATTTTGTGAGTCCGGTTTCCGAGTTCGGGGCATGACACCCTATATATCTTATTTCTGAATTTAGGGGAAAAAAATCCCTAATTATCTAATTTGGAGATTTTGAAATAAAAAACCCTAATTTCTTATTGAATACAGGGATTCTAAATCCCTAATCTCAGCTGGATTGCGGGGTTATGAAACTGAAATCCCAATATTGGATTTGGGATTAAAATCCCTAAACATTAATACAGGCTTCGAATTGGGAAGAAATAAACCCTGATTACCTATATGGGTTCTGAATTTGAAAACCCTAATTCGAATCTGAATATGAAATAGATGAATCTGACATCCATGCCTCTGCACAGTGTCTCTGATACCAACTGTAAGAATTTTTGGATGCGAAAATCTCAGAGATCTGCTGTGCATAGAACATGGAGATCAAGGGTTCGGATGACTTACCTAAGCGGGACGTCATTGCTAAGAATAACAGAATACCAAAGCTGTAGTCTTCCTCTCCTTCACACCAATACATAGAATAGTAGATGGGACTTAGGTTTTGTCGTTGTGTAGGATTAGGGACTCAGCTCTTCTCTTATATAGAAGCTGAGAGATGAGAGTTTGAATCCCATCATAACTCTCTCTCCCCTGCTCCACATTGTGTGTCCTAGCTCAACTCAAAGGCCCTGCGTATCCCTACGTAAGGCTATAGCATTCCACCCTAATACGTATTGTTGCGCAATTAGAGTTGCGCAGCGGATCACCTGAAGTGGGGCCCACTGGTTTACTTAATCACATAGTCTACTAATATGACAATCCAGGCCGTTGATCAATAAGGCCCACCACATAGAGTTCTTACAACATGATGGTGTAAGTGTTGGCAACTGAATCTCTACAACAGGATTGGAGTCAGTAGGAGGTAACCATGAATCAAATATGCTAATGACATGTTATGTAGGAGAAGTAATGCTTTGATTCCGAGTACTTTTATAAGGAAAAAATAACTCATCAAAAACCACATGATGGGAGATAAACAAAATTTGCTAGAGGGATGAAAACACTTGTATCATTTATGTTTATCACTATAACCTAAAAAGATGCAAAGTACAGTTTTTGGATCAAACTTGTGTTGTCGTGTATCCCAGGTGTAAGGAAAACATTTGAACCAAAGACACGAAGTGAAGAATAATCAAGATAAGTATCATGCAGTGTAAAGTATGGAGTTTCAAAATTACGAGCAGACGAAGGCAACCGATTAATAAGGTAGACAACGGTAGTGAAAGCTTCTACCCATAAAAATAAAGGGGCACCACTGTGAAATAACATAGTTATACCTAGTTCCCGTATTATCCTATGTCACCTTTCAACCATACTTGTTTGCTCTAAAGTATATGGACACGATACCTGATGAATGATACCGGTGGAAAGAAAATGAGATGATAGCTTGAAGTTTATGAATTCTCCTCCTCCATCAGAGTGAAAAATCTTGATTTGTTTGTTGAATTGTCTGGTAACGTACTGTTCAAAGGCTAAATAAGCATTTGCAAAATCAGATTTATGTTGTAAGGGAATGATCCAAGTATACTTAGAAAAGTCATTGTTTACACCCCAAATATAGGGTTGTGATGTAGTAATAATCTTGGTGAGACCGAGATTGAATCCACAGGGACTAAACCTTGTACGTATTCTGAAAGTAACTCAAACTAGAACTAGAATAAGATAAAATCTAAATCAGGTGAATATGAGGAAATAATGGTGAAATAGTAAACTAAAACTTGTATAATTCAAAGGTGTGAAACTAGGGATTCAGAGGATCCACTTGTAGAGATCAGGGAAATCTACGCTTGATTCATGAACTCAACTGGACTTTGAGTCCCATCTTCATCCAATTGGAAGAAATATCACTCAAGCACAATCTGAACTTCCTTCAATCTAGTTTTCAAAGAGATGAAAGATATAAGAATTAGAGATGATTCCATCACAAAACCATGCTCATGAGACAAATTAAACAATATAATTAAACTAATCCACAACCAGTTAGAAAGATGTATGAATGTTAGAAAGGATTCCATCATCCAACCATGTCCATGGGGCAATAGTGAACAACAGAGCTTCCTAACATCACAATCAAAATAATGGAAAGGAATACTTAAAGCCATTGCAGATCTATTGTAATTTAAGTCACAATAAATCATTAAAAACGGTAAACATTCATATTAATCAAACTATAATCAAAGTAGTTCAGAACATGAATCAAGACCATAGAATTCTTCCCATCACACTAAAAGCTTCACCTCTTAGCCCTAGCTAAGAGGTTTAGCCCAACATGATTGGACTAGATCTCGCAAAAATCATAATAAAAAACAATAAAAAAAAAATTTTTTTAAAAAAAAACTCTTAAAAATACTCTCTCTCTCTCTCTTCCAGACGTCCCAGCCGTAGATGATTCTCCTCTTTCTTCCTCTCTCTTTTATATCTGTTAGGAGGTCGGTCGGCTGGGTGTAGAGGCGGTGGAGAATTCCCTTTACGCAACAGGGAGGCGGTGGAGAATTACGCACCACTTGCATTTACGTAACAACTCGCGCAGCTGGTCCCTGTTTCTGGAGCCAAGAAAACGGGAAGAACTTCCCCACTTTCCTTCCTTTCTTTCCAAAGAAATAACGTCCCCTAGCACGTTTCAGGGTGGCCTACATGATGGACGGTCTAGATCAGCCATCCGATCAATGCCATGATCGTGCAATGGCAAAAAAAAAAAAAAAAAAGTCCAGCGTCCGACGCGAAAACAGGGTTTGTGCACTGATCGCGCTGTGACGTTGGTGGGGCCCATTATTGATGCCATCAGAGAGATTCGACCCGTCCATTGAATTCCTCTCGGAATTTCAGTTGGGAATGCATAATTTTAGATGGCCCTTGATGCGGCCCACCTGATTTTTGTTTAAGTCACCTGTCTTGCGTTCGATCACAGGGACACCGTTCGCGCGACCCTCTTCAAATTTCCTCCTCTAGGCTTGGTCATAGGGTCCTTGAGATTCGAATGGACGGTCTAGATTGGACGACGGATCTGAAATGGTAGGCCATCTGCCTCCGTCTGCATCCCCTATTCACAGCAGAGGAAATGGATTTGAAAACAACGCGAGTAAAAGTCGGTTTGACCCGACTTTGCATCCAGTGCACCTCCTGTGCACGTGAGATGTACACACTCACGTCATATAAAGTGGGTCCCATCTTAATATTTTGAGAAATCTGCTCCGACCATCCGCTTTTTCAGCTCATTTAATGGGTTGAAACAAAAAGTGAAGCATATCCAGCTATCAGGTGGGCCCAGTTTGACGATTTGTGGGCTGATCTGTTTGTTGGGCCATTTCCACAAGGGTCCAGTGGCTAAAATTTGACGTATACGATTAATTTATGGTCCTTAGGCTATATATGAAGTTTCGAGCCGAAAAGATGGTGGGAACCCTGTGATCTTGTATTCTGTACGATTTTCAGGCCTCTTGGACGTGTAAATTCATCGATCTCGGTCCCGTGGGGTCTGTCCTTTGCCTTGGTGACTTCGGAGCATTAATTTCATACTTTTAGTACCCTTTTCCAGTCCCAGCTCCTAAAAACACCCTGCATTACAAACACGATTAAAATATGGTGTTTAAACTGTATCATGCTTGTAAAATCAGGTAAAAACTGGGGTCTAATATGCAATATTTGACCCTCAACAGTCATCTACCAAACATGCATAATATCTAAATTTTTCAATTGATAAAATAGGAGCAGGTCCCCATAAGTCATGATGAGTTTTTTCAAAAATACCAAAACCAGAATGTTCAGAACAGGAAAACGGTAATCTACTAAGCTTACCTAATTGATAACTATCACAAATGTGTTCAGGTTTTACAGCGCCTATAACATCAATCAATCATTTATTCTTTAATAACTGTAAAGCAGAAAACTGAGGATGTCCTAAGCGTTGATACCAAACGTCTGTTGAGCCGGATTTGAATCGATGAGAAAAATAGAGCTCCGGCAAAGTGGGAAGAACATAGAGATCACCCCTGCACCTCCCTGTGATCACCGGCTATCCTGTTTGTTGTTCCTTAACACAAAAGTCAACATTAGAGAATTCACAATTAACAGGAAACTGAGTTGTTAGCTGACTTACAAAGAGTAATTTTTTTATATATATATAAAGTCAGGAGCTAGCAGGACATTATGAAGAGGTAAGGTATTATTTTTTTGCTTAATGCTAGAATCTCCAATACCAAGAATTGGTAGAGAAGATCCATCATCAATAAGAACTGAATCTATAGCAAAGTAGTTGTGAATATTGGTTAATATACCTAGCTTACCTATCATGTGGTTAGAGGCTCCTGTGTCTAAGGTCCAATCTGTTTCAGTGATGGTGTTGTCCAAGTTGAGAGCTGCAAGAGCTTGTGGTATGTCATCATGTTAAGTTGGCTTTTTGGGCACCCACCAACATATTTTTGCAATATGTCCCACCATGCCACAGTATTAGCATTTTTCTTCATAGTAAAGATCTCGTTCTATAGGGGTCATACGACGTTCACCAGGTGGTGGAGGACGTCTTTGTTGATAACCCGAAGTGGGGCTAGCAGAATAAGCACAGTTTCGTTCTTTGGTTGTTGTGCCTGAAATCCTCTCCCAGTTAATATGAATTTTTGTTTGTTGCCATGATATCCTGAGGAGGATTGCTGGAAGCGCTGTTGTTGTTGCCCATAAAATGCCATTTGAAGAGTGAATGAGTTTGGGACATTTGTATGATTAGAGAACCAACTGCGTCGCTGATGAAGACTTTGGAGTTGTGAGACTAGCTCAGAGTATGATGGCCTTGGTGGCTTCAGCATGGTAGTGGTGAAAGTTTCATATTGAGGGCCTAGGCTAGTGAGAAGGGAGAAAACTTTTTCTTTCTCTGGGACAGGTTTCCCGATAGCTGCAAGACTATCGCATAAACCCTTGAAGGTGCGAATATGTTCTCCAATGGTTTTGTCATCCTCTTTGCGAAGATATGTTACCTGTTGTCTGAATGTGAATTCACGTTCTTGTGAATCTTCCGCATATGCATTCTTGAGTGCATCCCAGACAGCATGGGCTGTGTCTAAGCCAACAACTAGGCCGAGCGTTTCTTCAGAGAGTGTTCCAATTATCCACCCGCGAATTAAGAAGACGATCCGCCATTTGTCAGGCAATGTATGATTCGGTTAATCTTGGTGCAGAAATTTCTGTATCTGTGATGTTATTTGAATCTGGTATGGTGTATTTGGTGGGGGCAGGATCTTCATTAGTAAGGTGGCCGACCAGTTCTTGGCTTTCTGCAAGAGCCAAGGCTTGTTCACGCCACAAGAGATAATTTGTAGGACTGAGTTTGAGGGTAATGAAGTTGCCAACATTGAGAGATAGTGAAGTCATGGTTGTGGGGAGCTGTTGGGTTGTGTCGTGTGTTCACACAATGCTTTGATACCAAGAAGAAAAATTGAAAATGATGGATATGTTTGAATAAAAAACTGCTTTCTTATTATTGAAAAACGAGAACACTCAACAATGGCTTTAAACTAATATAGAGGACCTCTATTTAAACATAAAAACATAGTAACGGATTGCATGAAATCCGGGGGACAATATTCTCAACGATATGCTCTGTATCTTGACTGATTTCAAACACCACCAAAGGTGATCCGATTTGATTTATGTTGGAGTTTCCTTATCTTGTTGAACTACCATCTTGGGTTGAATTTGTAACCATTGAAACTCCTTCATCCTCCAACATCTCTCCACTAATATAGGTAGATTTGTGGGAGTAACCGTCCTTATCTCTTCGATAGTTTTGAATCTCCTTATCACTCCACTGATTCCCACAAATCATGTCGAGCTGTTGGGTCTGGGTTGTGCTAATAGACCTAATGAATAAGTTCGATGATAAATAAACATCAATGTGGCCTCTAGGGAGAAAACAACTTTCAACTGTTGACATCTTTAGGACCATTGTTTCTTGAGGTGTCCACTTGAGCTTTGGATCTGCCTTATTGTTTAGCTCATGTCCTAAAATGTGTTATTAAAACAAATGGATGGCATAGATAAGTCACATACATCATGGTGGGCCCATAAATTTAAATCAAAACTCGCAAGGTTTTTTCTAGATTGATTTTCGAGTTCAAATCCTTGAACATTTTCATCTCTTGCAAACTTATAAATGAAGTCATTATTACCTATTTATGTGTATTTACCCAGATAAATTAAAAATAAACAGTCCCTTAGTGTATCTAAAACCCTTGCAAACTTGCTATCTTGAGTGAACATTTTATTCTCTCCTTCCACACCATCTTCACCACACACCCAATGCATATGTAGTTGGTTTTGGTGGTAATTATATCTATAGGCATAGCTAAAAAGTGTATGTAAATGTGAATGGACACTCTTGGAATTGGACTTTATATTATTTACTCTTTTTTTCTTTCTTTTTTTTCAATAGGTCTATTTTCAAACCATCATATTAGAATATTTCGCCTTTTGAGGATCTTTTTCTCCATCGAGATGCTTTTTGTTGGTCTGCTTTGTTGCTTTGGGGTGGAAAACCTATCTTGTTTGGCTGTGGATTCAAAAAGATACTTGAAATCATCACAAGCTAGTAAGGCTCAAGTCCACATCCGTCATAATGTAGCAAGGAAAGTTTCATGCAATATTCAAGCTGTTCTACAGGTGGCCTCATCAGATATGATAGAAGCTTTACATACATCTAACGGCAGTTTTTGTATGGAAAGTTTTGATACTTCTACTATATATGATGCTTGATACATAGACACTCAGAAATGGTATATGTGGTATGTATTAACTCAAAATTTACAAACTAAATTATGGAATTCACTATTGAGTAACATCTAAGCATTACATTGGTTGAAAATAATCCTAAGCTCTAATTCATGGACACTTGCTTCTTGAAATTGGACCATTGGATATTTTTTCATTCTTGACCATACATAAGTACCTAGCAATCTAATAGTCATATGATCCAATAAAAGTAATTTCTAGTTCATGTTAGATTTAAGATGGTAGCTAAAATTTGAATGGTTTAGTTTGAATTATTTACATTCCATATGTGGTTTCTCAGTAATCTCTAACTGCCTATATATCATTCATCATACTCTCTGATAGTTTCAAAGTATTCTCATATTTGGGAATAACTCAAGACAGAATAAAAATAGAAAGATAAAAGAGTAAAGGAATGAACAAATATGCTTCGAGCCATGTTAGAAAGGTCTCTCTTTTTCTTAGATTTCAATGTAGCACTGATTTGGTTTATTGTTCCCAACTTGGCTGTCAAAGAAAATGAAAGAAAGAAAAGGAAAAGGAAACAAGATTTGAGGCACTTCAAAGAGCTATATGGATTAAACCACCATGACTACCTAATCCAATGGTGATTAGGACTATATTGAGATAGGCTTGGCTTAGAGAATACAAATTTTGAATAAGCCTAGCCCAAGAGACCAGCTTGAACATGTCAAAATCCAGGCCTAAGACAACTCTAAGCCTGGCCCACTACATTAATGATCCTGGTCACCTTGAAAATGTGTGTTATTGTGGTACAGTTGAGCAATTTGACAAATATTGCTTAGATTATGAAACTTTGGAAAGTGTTTTTTTTTTTAAATATATATATTTGAAAATTCAACTAAGAGCTGTCATTGCCAAATTTCCAAGATTTCAGTTGTTTTAACTTTTTTGGGATTTTGCGATTTATCTTGATTGCAGAAGGTATTAAAAAAATGAAATTACTTCAGTGAATATTTAGAATTTTAACAATAATTATCAGTTAATAATAGATTTTTTTAAAACAATTATATATTTAAGGTTTCCCACCACAAAACACAAAAATTAAAAACTCTCCCAATAAATTCACAAGAAAGATATTTGTCACTGTGCACCTACGGAATGGAAGAGAGCTATGCAACTTTCCTGTGACACCCACATGTAAGGAGTCCTTGGAGTGGAAGCTCTGTGGAGCCATTGTGATATCCCTGTGACTGTTCATTAGTTTCATCAGCTAATATTAAAGCATGATGAAAACAATGAGATAGATCACAAACTCAAGCGAGCTATGCCACAAGAAATATTGGGATTGAACGCCTATCATTGAAACCTTCACAGTGGGAATATATCTTTGGATTAGGCTGATATTTGTTTTGCTTCATTTTAGTGTAAATGACCTTATAAAGGGCTTGGATGGCGTATTAACATCATGATAGCCCTATGAAGGTTTTAATGATAGGCATTCAATCTCCATTATCGTTAGAGTCCTTCTTCATGTTGATTGAGACGCATAAGTGTGGCCTTAAGTAGCATCTTAGTGCTACATATGTATAAGGGTATTTTGATCTTTTGGCTAAGCAACTGAAATAAGAGGAGAGTTTTTTGCCTAGAGTGAATTAGAGTAACATTTGGGGTTTCATTTCTTGAAGAAAAGAGAAGGAAGAAGAAGAGAAAATAGCATTTTGCAAGAGAAAAAGAACAAAAGCTTTCTACCATTGAAATCTCTACATCTAGGTTTGTGAAACTCCATCCATAACATCAATTCTTTCTATTGTTTTCTCCAAGGGTTGTGTTGGGAATTTTTTTTATAACTTTTAGTCAATAAGAATTCATTTCTTTCATATTATTTGTAACCTACATTTGAATGATGTAGGTGAGATATACAAAAGAAGTTTCTTGATGATTGTACTTTCATTATTTTGATTATAATGAATTTGTATTATACTAGGTCTGTGATTTTTTCCTATACATTGAAAAGTTTTTCACATAAAATTCTTTTCTCTTGCATTCTATATATTTAATGATTTACTTATTGTATTAGTAGTGATTTTAATACATTGAATATTTTATATTGTTAATCTCATTAATTGATTTGTCCACAATAATGCCGATTGTAACGTTTCCTTTCCATTCAACAACCAAACTTGGACGAAGGAAATATTAAGATCAGATGGATGAAAAACTTTCATGTTCTATAAAAAGCTTTTAATAGTCATTCATTTCACCATGTTTCCAGTGGTGTGGTCCACCTGATATTTGGATCTACTTAAGTTTTGGGATTATGTCCTAAAATGATATGGGAAAACAGGGGGCGGCATGGATATACAAATATTCATCAATGTGGGCCCCACAGGTTAAGGGTAACACCCACTGAGGTGTAATCCGGCTAACACCTAATCCACTCCCTCTGGTCACTTCCACAGTGTACCTACCTGCCTACGAAGTCACCATACATTTTTGTGCCTCTAGATTCTGTACCACCCACGTGGCACGTGTCTCAGCCAAGCTTCCTGTGGGCTTGCCATTGATTGTAACTGAATTTTCGTCATGATGGGAAATTTCAACCATCCAATAAATACGCCTATGCATCCACTCAAAGGCCTAGATTCGTCCAGGCCATGTTGGACAATGCACATTCACCATTGCAGATACAAAGTGGACGGTTTGGATCCCCCACTCATGTGTGCCACCTTGTTGAGAATGACATGGAGATTTGTGTGCTGCATGCCTTGCCTATGGAGGCATGGAATCCGCTCTCCGGTCCAAATGAATGCACATTGCTACCGTACTGATTTTTATGTACCTTGATCTGAACCGTCCAAATTGTTGGCCACTTTGTGGATGACGCATAAAACAAAATCTAGCATTAAAACGATGATCCTGGCCATTGGATTACTAGACATCAAATGGAGGGACACAATGAAGACGGTTTGTGCTTGAGGCACGTGTTTGCCGTATTTACAAAGTTATCCTCGCACTTTTGTAGTAATTGTGTTTTTTTTTCAGTCATGACAAGGCATCAGTTTCCACTACCCCGCACGTTTCTGGCCACGAACGGGCAGATCTGTGGACCCACCGTCATGTATCCGTTTATCCACACTGTCCATACCTCTTATCAGATCATTTTAAGATATGAAGCAAAAAATTAGGTAGATCCAACCTCAAGTGTACCACGCCAAATAGTAAGCTTGGTTGCATTAAATGCAAGAGTGACCTTTGGTGTGGTCCATTTGAGCTTTTTAACTTCCTATTTTTGGGCTCGTTCCTTAAAATGATATGAGAAAAGGGATTGGACGGCGTGGATTAACAAATACACCACGGTGGGCCCCAACAGATCTGCCCGTTAGAGGCTAGAGACGGGCGGGGTTGGACGCAATCCGCGTCCAGTTTCCAGAAGTTTGCTAGACTACATCCACATGCATTGCAACAGGATACGTCGGTCGGGACTTTAACCGTTGGATCAGAGTACTTTTTATGATGGTACTTATCGTGGCTAGAGTATTACCAAAAGCATTTTCGAAATGGAGTGTTTCAGCACTTTGGATTATTCAAATGTTAAAGAGGCAGTCCATATTAAATGAAAAGGTGTCAAATGATCAAAGGTCGAAACATTCTAATATAAGATATTTTAGTTTTTGACCTTGTTTCTTTCTGAGGCCCATCGTATCAACGGTTCGGATCGATGAAATATGACCTCAGATCAAAAGGCAAAGGTCCCAACGTATGCTATAGCCATGCGTCAAGATGTATTCTAGCAAAGACAAACTAGGGTTATTCACATATTAAATATACTAAATTTCAAACGCTCCATCTTTAAGCGCCATATAGAAGCGCATCACACGTACCAACTTAGAATATGTAACAGCTATCGAGTACGTTCATTAGATGAAATTTTCAATAAAAGAACGATATCTTAAAAGTAAGTCTGTATCACTCATCAGATGAATTGCATACACACTTTAGATTATAACCGTTTGTTATCATTTCCATATCCATCAACTTCTCCTTGCATGAGAATCTCAGCTCATGAATAGACTTACTAGATCCTAGTACTAAGAGGTTCCAACCATGAGGCACCCTATGAACGTCGTGGATATATTACACGTGTAGCATGTTGGTACGTGGGTGGCGCTTGTGTTTAACGCTCGTGCGCAGTTAATGCACGTGACTCTTCGGTCCGAACCGAGAATCGTGCAGGTGTGCAGACAAACATCCGTCGAGGCGTCAACAATTCTTCCTGAGAATAAGTGCGAAGATAGATTCTCTACATGGGTTAGAATCCATAGTTAGTTCTGCACAATTTAAAAATGGTGCTGACTTATCCTACACACACGTGGGACTGAGGTGAAGTTATCCAGACCATCCAAATTGTAGGTATCCTCATGGATGGGGTGCATCTACAATATCACATTGATCAAGAAATTCTATCACTCTAATAAATGGCTATCAGATGGATGGTTAAAAATAACATACTAAATGGTTCAGATTCGCAGGAAAAAATCAGATGGTTAAGATCATATTTTCAGTGAAAATTTTCGGTTATACTCTATCTATGTTTGTGTCAGATATCTAGACAGAATGGATTATGTGCAACTACCCCACATGTATGGTTGGAGAGTCTCCACCGTTTTCAAAAATGTGGAAAATAATACAAACACTCTAATTGAGAAATTTGGGACTGTGGTCCTATCTTTTATCCAGCTGTTTTTATAAAACAATACAATCTTTGTTTGGAACTTAGACCTGCTCTCACGGACAGCGAATTTGAGGACGAAAATACCCCTCCTTTCACGGAAACAGATTGGGTATTCCCCGCCACCAGCCAATGGCGGATGGTCAGTGGTCTATGGGCCCCACCATGATGTATAATTTTCATCCATGCCATCCATATATTTTTCCACATCATTTTATGATATAAGACGAAAAATGAGGTATATCCAAATCTCAAGTGTACCACATTACAGGAAATAGTGTTGAATGAGCATCAACCATTAGAAACCTTCAGGGGGCCCACTGTGATGTTTGTGAGAAATTCTCCCCATCTAAGTTCATTCATAGGGTCACAAAGACCTGGATGAAGAGTAAAAACAAATTTCATAATGATCCAAAACTTCTGTAACCCTAAAAGGGTTTCAGTGGTAGACGTTCAATTCCCCACTGCCTTTTACAGTGTGGTCCACTTGATAGTTAGATCTATCTTATTTTTCGTCTCAAGCCTTAATATGAGCTCGCCAAATAGATGGACGGTTTGGATATAACAAAGACCTCATGATGGGACCCACAAAAGCAACACAACAAAAAAGAAAAAAAAAACACAGACAGCAGCGACACTGCCTCCCGAGGAATCTGGCTACGATTTTGGCTACGGTTATAATCCGTAGCCATAGTGTATCGAAAATTGCAGGAATTTTAGACAAACTCGCTAGACAGATCTGAACTTTTTCGATAATATCGAAAGATCTTCGAAATATTGAAGCAACGATTAAGGCTACGGTTATAATCCGTAGCTATAGCGTCCCACTGACCCTAACCCAATGGCTTTTTTTTTTTTTTTTTTTCATTGTAATCCCCACGACATTTTGTGGGTCCCATTATGAGGTATGTGTTATATCCAAACCATTCATCTATTTGACAAGCTCATATTAAGGCTTGAGACGAAAAATAAGACAGATCTAGTAATCAAGTGGACCACACTATAAAAGGCAGTGGAGGATTGAACGTCTACTCTTAAAATCCTTTACAAAAATTTTAACAATGAAAATCAATTTTCCCACTGCTCTTTGTGGTGTGGTCTTGTTGATCTTTGGATATGAATCTTTTTTTTTTTTTTTTAATGCTCCCAAAGGATCTCGAAATATGGATGAACATTGTAGATATAATAAATACATAATTGTGGGGCCCATGTAACTTTGATCTCCTTTGAGCGAGGCGAACATAAAAATCGAGCAGGGCAAATTAGAAATTCAACAGGGGCAAACATGAAATTGAGCGGGGTAAACTATAAATTCAGCAGGAAAAACTGAAAATTGAACGGGGCAAACTAAAAATTGAGCGGGGCAAACATGAAATTAAGCAGGGTAAACTAAAAATTGAGCGGGGCAAACTGAAAATTGAGCAGGGCAAACTAGAAATTGAGCGGGGCAAACTGAAAATTGAGCGGGGCAAACATGAAATTGAGCAGGGTAAACTGAAAATTGAGCGGGGCAAACATGAAATTGAGCGGGGCAAACTAAAAATTGAACGGGGCAAACTAGAAATTAAGCGTGGCAAACTTAAAATTGAGCGGGGCAAACATGAAATTGAGCGGGACAAATACGAAATTGAGCGGGGCAAACATGAAATTGAGTGGGGCAAACATAAAATTCAGCGGGGCCAACGAGAAATTGAGCGGGGCAAACATGAAATTGAGCGGGGTAAACTATAAATTCAGCGGGGTAAACATGAAATTGAGAGGGGCCAAATGAAATTGAGCGGGGCAAACATGAAATTCAGCGGGGCCAACAAGAAATTCAGCGGGGCAAACTAGAAATTCAGTGGGGCAAACATGAATTTCAGTGAGGTAAACATGAAATTAAGCGGGGCAAACACGAAATTCAGAGGGGCAAACTAGAAATTCTACGGGGCAAACATGAAATTGAGCGGGGCAAACTAGAAATTCAGCGGGGCAAACATGAAATTGAGCAGGGCAAACATGAGGTCTGTGTTAGGGACCGAATGCATTTTATATAGGGAGTGGCTATGGAAGAGAGTTCTGTGAGTCTTACCACGGGGTATATGTTATATCCAGATCGTACATCCATTTGGGGAGCTTGTCTTAAGGCTTGAGATGAAAAATAAGACAGATCTAACTATCAAGTGGACCACACTGCAAAAACCAGTAGATGATTGAACGTCTACCATTAAAACCCTTTTTGGGCTCATAGAAGTTTTGGATCAATATAAAATTTGTTTTTACTCTTCATTCAGGTGTTTGTGACCTTATGAAAAGATTGGATGTAAAATAAACATTACGGTGCGCCCCGCTCAATTTCATGTTTGTCCCACTGAATTTCATGTTTGCCCCACTGAATTTCTAGTTTGTCCCGCTGAATTTCATGTTTGCCCTGCTGAATTTCGTGTTTGCCCCGCTCAGTTTCATGTTTGCCCCACTGAAATTTATGTTTGCCCCATTGAATTTTTTGTTTGCCCTGCTCAATTTCATGTTCGCACCACTGAATTTCATGTTTGCCCCGCTAAATTTTTAGTTTGCTCCGCTCAATTTCGTGTTTGCCCCGCTCAATTTCATGTTTGCCCCACTGAAATTCATATTTGCCCCACTAAATTTCTAGTTTGCCCCGTCCAATTTCATGTTTGCCCCGCTGAATTTCTCGTTAGCCCCGCTCAATTTCATGTTTGCCTCGCTCAATTTCTAGTTTGCCCAGCTCAATTTAATGTTTGCCTTGTTGAATTTCATGTTTGCGCCGCTCGATTTCTAGTTTGCCCCGCTCAATTTCTAGTCTGACCGCGAAGTGATTGAAATTGACCACGAAGTGAATGAAATGGATTTTTGACCATCAACCCGATGGAATCTTGTAAAATAAATAGGTTTGTTGGCTAAATTAGCTTCTCCTACCCCAAAATCATATGTGGTACGTTAAGTAAATCATTCTAGTTTAGGAAATATGCTTGTTGAATAAATAAACAAAGAAATTAATTAGAAGAGAGATTTTTTTTATATGCTTATATATATTTATATAAATATGTATTAGAGAAAAATGTAGGTAGAATAAAGTTCTCCATGTAAAAAAAAAATTAAAAAAATTTATGGCTACGGTTATAATCCGTAGCCATAGGGAATACTGCAGGATTTTGGCAAATTCGCTAAACAGTTCAGGACCTTTTTCGATATATCGAAAGACCTTCGATACATATCGGCAAAGTAGGGGCTATGGCTATAGCTACGGTTATAATCCGTAGTTATAGGTTCCGGGTTTTTTTAAATTTTTTATTTATTATTATTTATTATTCTGTTGTAATTCCCATCGTCTTTTGTGGGTCCCATCATGAGGTCGGTGTTATATCCAAACCGTTCATCTATTTGGCGAGCTCATATTAAGATTGAGACGTAAAATAAGATAGATCTAACTATCAAGTGGACCACACTGTAAAAGGCAGCGGGGAATTGAACGTCTACCATTGAAACCCTTTTAGGGGTTATAGAAGTTTTGGATCATTACGATTTTTTTTTTTTCTCTTCATCCAGGCCTTCGTGACCTTATGAATAGATTGGATGGAAAATAAATGTTATGGTGGGCCCTACAAAATTTTTAACGGTGAAAATCAGTTTTCCCACTATTCGTTGTGGTGTGGTTCAATTGATATTTGGATATGATTTTTTTTTTGAATAATGCTCCGAGATAATCTCGAAATATGGATGAACGTTGTGGATATAATAAATACATAGCTGCGGCGGGCCATGTAACTTTGATATCTTTTGAGCCGTTCGTACAACTCTCGGTTGGAGGAGCGTCAGCGCTCGTATTCGAAAGGAAGGGAAGGGTATTTTCGTCCTCAAATTCGCTGTCCGTACGAGCAGGTCTAAGTTCTCAAACAAAGTTTGTATTGTTTCATAAAGGTCTAAATTCCCATACAAAGTTTGTATTGTTTCATAAAAACAGCTGGATAAAAGGTGGGGTCCACAGTCCCAAATTTCTCACTCTAATTCCCTCCACGCATGTTCAACGAATGACCTCTCTCGCACGTGCTCATCGTCGGTGGCCACCCCAAGTACTCGAGCGACTGCATTTTTCGTGACTTGCAGCTTACCCATGTGGACTTGGCTCACGTGTTCTAGATCCGAGACCTTCGATGTGAGCCGGAAAATCAGACGGGCCACACGAGTACAAAAGAATCAAAGGTCCACATAAAACGTGCATGCGGCCCACCTGAGAAGGGGACTGACCGGATATTTAGCCACGCGTCTACGCTTGGGCGCGCCTGACGTGCTGAATCTCGAACAGTTGGCGCTTTCGCACGTGTAAACTGCACACATTTATGGAAGAGTTTGTAGGGGGGCATTTACAGGTACAATTTATTTAAACGGTGGCAATTCATCCAATGTACAAGTGGCAAACCCAAACGAGAATCCAGACCATCCAATTCGCAAGCGACACGCTTAATGACGTAGACCGAAAAAACACAGTGATCTGATAATCCTAACCATCAGATTGCTAGATCATGATCCCTCTACATTGGGGCCAGCGATTTGAATGGTTGAACTTGCTCTGCATGCACGCCACGTGTGCCTTGGACGAATTTCACGTTTAACAGCTGTTACAGGAGAAACTCGACGGTCCTGAATTCCCAAAGTTGGAACCCGAAGATTGTCCTTTGCATGGATGCTGATTGTCTAGTTTGGGTCCCACCGTGATGTATGTAGCATTATCCACGCCGTCCATCCGTTCTTCCAGCTCATTTTAGTACATTAGCTCAAAATTGAAGCATATCCAAAGGCCAAGTGGACCACACCACATAAAACAGTTGGGATAATGATATCCACCGTTGAAACTTTCCTTGAGCTATGTTTATTTGGTCACACAAACATGGATGAAAGGAAAACACAAATGTCAGCTTGATCCAAAACTTAAGTGGCCTCCAAGAAGTTCTCAACGGTAGGTGTTCAGTTTCCACTATTTCTTTTGGTGTGGTCCACTTAAGCATTGGGCGTTCTTCGATTTTAGATTCATGAACTAAAATGATCTGAAAAAATGAATGGACGGCATGGATAATGACACATACATCACAGTGGCCCCCATAGAGTTTAGTCATGACGCTAGTGTGTTTACTACACAATCCGCGTAACTAAAGCACCAGCCCGCGCAACTGGAAGAATAGATCTTTTGATCCTGACTGTTGATCTGAAGGTTCCATCTTGGAAGGTTAAAGCCTTGAAATTCTCTAGAAGAATCTCAAATGAGGGCATACAATATAAACGGTGAAGATCATCCTTAGCCAAGCTGAGCCCAAGCAGGGAACGGTCAAGATGAAGAACCCAAGCTCCATTTATACTAACTTGTGACAAACACACACCGTAAGGTAGCCAATAAAAACCCTCGTCCCCCTCTCTGTGTGTAAGTGCTGCAGCTGCAGAGTTCTGTCCTCTGCAAAAAACACTGCCCATGCAAAAATACAAAGAAAGCAGAAAACCCTACCTTTTTCTTTTTAATGCAATCAGAGAGGTTATGAAAAAAGGCATCTGCAGCTGCTTCTCTGTTGCTGCTGCTGCTTTTCCTTTTGTCTTGTGAAAATCCGAGCTTCTTTTTCTCTCCCTTCTCTCTTCCCTTTGGGGACTTTCGTCGAGCACTTGTTGCCTTTTCATCATGAGGTTTCCCTCACTTTCCTGAGGGAAATGGCGATCCTTATCATGGCCAATGACGGAGACAAGCCGATCTTCCACGATTTCTTCGGGGCTACATGCACTGACTCGGCTGCCGTCCTGGCGCCGGCTGCCAAGAGCGTCGGTTTCCGGGAAATCGGAGCTTCAGAGGCGTCGCCTTCCGTGTCCGTAGGAGCTTCTTCCGGCGCCCATGGCCCTGTCTCGGCCAGTTCTGATCTGGGTTCAGGTGATTTTTCAATTGCTGTTTTTAAAAAAAAAATTATTTTTGGATTTTTTTTGGTGGGTTGATTTTCATGGGTACTTTTTTTTAAAAATTTTTTAAATTTTTATTTTTAAAATTGTTGAAAATGAAATTCGGTTTCTTATATAGGATTGTTTTTGCTGTTTGGGTTGTTTTGGTTTTTGAGTTATTGCTCTTTTTAATTTTTGTATATATATATATATATATATATATATATAATATATATATATATATCTGTGTGTGTGTGTGTGTGTGTGTGTGTGTGTACACACGCATGTATGTATTTTTTGGATATTTTTTAGGGAGTTTGTAAATCGTCTTGGTAGTTTTTCCTTCTTAGGTTGCCTTCCCCCCCTCAAACTTGGGGTATGCAGATTTTGAGTTTTTATTCATTTCTCTTCTTGTGTTGCTGCATTTTCATCTGATATTGTTAGGCATGAGGAAAAACCAAATTCAGTTTTGATTTTTGTGCTTCCTCATAAACCAGATTCAATGCTGTTTGGGTTTCTCCTTTTTGATGTGTAATGTCGGTTTTGGATAGTGGCAATTGATATCTATACCCACCATGATTGATTTGCATCCACCCTTTCCCAGAATGGAAATGGTTTCACTGTCTTCATGATTGCTTGGAAACATCTGGCCAGGGGCCGCCACTTGACATCAAACATACTCCTTTACCCGGTGGCACAATCACTCCCATGCAGAGTCCAAAAATGGAAAATGGTGTATGCAAATCGAAAAGTTAAGGTGTAATTTGGAGCTTTCTTTTTATGGGAATCATCCTCTTACTTTTATATCATTCATCAAACAATGCAGCATAATCTAGAATGCTAAATTTATTCTTTTCTTCTTTCATTTTTTAATGTCTGATTATCATTGTTTGGGTATCTTAGTACTTTGTTTTGCTGATACATCTGTTTACTTATCCATACCCTTATATGAATGCATGATAGGGTGGAATGGCCGAACAAGATTCTTGTCTCTGACCCCAATTCGTTGGATAAGGCTTTGATGATGATGATCCATATATGAGTGCACTATTGAGTTTTTTTTTTTTTTTTTCACTATTGAGTTCAGTTTCAAATAAAAGTGTTATGCATTGGATGGGCCAAGCGATTGTATAGGCTTCGATGATGATGATGATCCATATATGAGTGCACTATGAATTCAGTTTCAAATAGAGGTGTTATGCATTGGATGGGCCAAGAGATTGTATAGTTAATTATAGTGGGCCCATGTTTTGCTGATCCACAACTTTGAAGTGGTGAGATTGACAGTGGATGGCACATGCACCAAAAATCTCCTAGATTGGAAGATCCTAGCTATATATTTTGCTTTTTATTGGTTAAATGGGAACTCGTTTTCATCCGTACTTTGTTGGCTGCCTATTGGAATGTTTTGGTTTTTCCATCTGTGAGATTTTTAGTCCATCAACCCTCTACATTGGGGCACATGATATGAACAGTGTGGATTACTGAACAATGGGCCTTACTTGCACAAACTAGAAACTGAATGGTACTGTGCAATCTCTCAGCCGAGCACTGTATAATACCTTGCATAATCTTAGATATGTAGAAACAAAATTGATTCTGGTGTTTTATTGGAAATTTGGAGCTGATAGGATTTTACTTCGAATTGAAATGTTTTGTGTTTATATTTCTCCAAATTCCATAGATGTAATTCTGATTTTTTTTTTTTTCTAACCTTTTCTTTTTAAATTTCTTTGATCGTTTGTAGAGAGGCAGGCTGGGAACAATTTTGAGGGGGTTCAGTTTCATGGTGGGAAGAGTGATTTCTCAGGGCCTGAGATAAGTAACAGATTCTCGGGAACAAAGAGGAGCAATTCGGACTCATCCTTTATGGCTTCGTTGAGAGATAAGATGATTCAGATGGGACCAGATTCTGTTGAAAGTGCACGGCTAATAAAGGTAATTAGAATTATTATATCACAAATTATTGGTTAAACACATAGGGGCCGTTTGGATGGGAGTAAATGGTATTTGAGGTGTGTGTGGCTGGAACTAAATGCATGGAAATGAAATGGAATGGGATTAAATGGGCATGTAAATGAAATCCTCTATACAAGAGAGGGTTGGGAAGTAAATGGGGGTGAAATGCCTTTTTAAGCTCCCTTGGAGAGTCGCACGAGTAAACAAAGGTGGCGTTATGCACTTGTCCGCCATACACTTAACATGCTAATGTCCTTTGAAACAATTCAATTATTGGGTACATCACTACAATCACACCAATAGAATGATCCAAACCGTCCAAAGGTTGGCCATCTAAATGGGTGGTTAAAAAGCGTTTGGCAAGTTGCTTGTTTGTGATCCTTACGTTTGTGGCCCACCTGAGGCTTTTTTTTTTTCGGCTAACATATATATTTCAATGGGCTTATTATAATCATTCTGTTAAACATCACATATGTACACTAATTTGAGATATTAAAGCCGCTTTGGGATATCATATATATTCCCGTGAATATATTGAAAAATTCCAATCCATTCCAAGTCCTCTCATTTACTCTTCAAATGCATTTTATTTACACCCATCCAAACAAAACTGAGTAAGCCATTTACTCCTAGTTCATTTACCTCCAATTCCAATTCCCATTTACCTCCATTTACTAGCTCCCAATCGAGCCCATAAGTTAATTGATCTTCTTGCCACGTGTTAGGTAACGAATCCTTGGCATGGTGCATTCACATTTTCTCATGCCACGGTGTCATGTACCATCATTCTCATCTTCATCATCTTACCTTTTAGCTATTCCTCGTCCTTTAATACATTCTCAACTTCTACTGCAGATGTTCCAAAACGAGGCAGTGGGAGATCGACCAAGAAGATCAAAGGACGATGAACCATACTTTGCTATGCAATACCCAAGGCCAGCTTCTACTTCTGTCATATTACAACCGCCCATTGGTAGTCGACCTGATTTGGTTGTTTCCAGTTGGGATCGGTCTATACCAATGCATGCGGGTCAAATGATGCATTACCCTTCCCGCCTCGGCCAATTCGCAACTTCTGCAGATAAGCTTCCTGCAAATAGATATAAGGATGCTAGTGCTAGTACTTCACTTATTTCTCAACCTGCGGCTGATGAGGGTTCTAGAACAGGCATTAAAGGCTCTGGCCTTGTGAGTATCATTAACACCAGCAGTGGAATTGCTGAGAAAAATTCATCTGGGGTGTTGCCTTGTAGCAATAGACCAAAGGCCTTTCCTCAGAACATTGAAATGGAAACTACTAATCCACCAAGGTAAAACTTATCCTTGCTCTCAATCTCGAATAATCTAGCTTGGGAAATTCATATTGCGTTTCCAGGCGACGGAAAAGCAATGCATTCTCATAAGTATATATATATATTTTTTGTTGGCAGCCGCCGTAGTTTAACATCTGCTAGTCGTCAGATGACCATATTTTATGCCGGACAAGCACACGTCTTCGATGATGTTCATCCAAACAAGGTCAGCTTATGATTCTTATGTTTTTTTTTGTTTGTCTAGCCTTTATAATGTTGATGGAACTTTAGATAGAGATCCCATGGTGTATGTTGTTTGCAGATGACATAGTTTTGACTGACAAGACGAGGGAGGGTGTAAGCACAAAAGGTAGATTTATGGAGGAAAGCTTTAAAATCTAAGATTTAAATTTAGTTGGACTAAAATAGAGTATATGGAGTGCAATTTTAGTAACAGTAGTGGTGGAAACTAGGAATTAGTTTAGATTTGCTTTTTTTTTTTTTTTTTTTTTTTTTTTTGAGAAATCATGATTGCATTAAAAGAGGAAAGATACAAAAGAAGAGAAGGGAGGGGGGAAGGGCCAAAACGGATTGTTGAGGCGGCAACCGAGCTAAACGCCTAGAAAAAGAAATTCATTACCCTTCAAAGCAGGCGCCAAGGCCGCTCATTCTACAATGAAACCCTTAGCCTTAGAAGCCACCACGGAAGAGGAAAGAGTGATGTCTCGAAAGCATATGCTATTCCTCTCATTCTACACCGCTCACCACACAGCAAGGATCACCATTCTCCACAAACGAGTTTTGCCTTTGTCAAGCCGAACTCCATGCCAGGCCTTGAGGAGGAGATCCGCCGAAGAAGGAAAGCACCAGCTGACACTAAAGCGAGATCGTTGACTGAAAAGTATCCCAAAAGGACTGCTTTCGATATCTTGGGCCATAATTCATGAGAGTGAAGATTGAGAAGGTTGTTGGCTATGGAATTTAAGATGGGTGGAAGAAACCGAGATGTGCCTTTGGGGTTTCATATGATTGTGGTGTACCAATCAAACTGAAGGGACAATTTTATAAGATAGCTATAAGACTAGCCATGCTTCATGGGGCAGAATGTTGGGCAATTAAGGAACAACATGTTCATAGGATGAGGGTAGCTGAGATGAGGATGTTGAGATGGATGAGGTAAGATGACGAAGGATAAAATTAGAAATGAATGCATTCATTGAAACTTAGGAGTAGCACCAATAGGTAAATAAGATGAGAGATAGTAGACTTAGATGATTTGGTTATGTGCAATAGAGACAAGAACTCTGCTGGTTAGAAGCAGCGATGGGCAAGATGAAGGGCTCTAAAAGGGCACAAGCCGAAAAGGACCTGGGTGGAGGTAGTAAGAATAAGGCTTAGATGATGATGATGATCATAATGATGATTTCTTCTTCTTTTGGATCAAGTGGAGGACTTTTTATTGATAAAAAAAAAAAACTAGAAACAAGATACAAGCTAAACATGGAACCTCCAAGAAACAAAAACTAGAGCAAACTAAAGGGCCCAAAACATGGAACCTGTGGATTTATTTGAATGTTGGGGTTCAAGCCCTTAGCTCAATGGTAGACAATGTGTATCAACAGTGAGGTCTTAGGTTCGAGCCCGGGTTACTCGGCCAAAAAAAAAAAAGGAACAAGAAGGATTTATGTGAATGTCATTCCCAAAGATGCAAATGAGATGGTAGATAACCTTTCCAAGCTTGTGGGAAGAAAGGAACGCTAGATGTTTCAACAACACTTCGAATTGGGAGTATGTTGTTTCTTCCAGGGCGAGAGCGCTGGTTGTAGAATAGGTTTCCTATTCTAATTTAGTGGGGGATTGTTGTATTGATTTTCTTCTTTGCGCTTGGGTTGCCATCTTGGCGCCCCTTTGTGTTTTGCCTTCGGTTTTTTAATAAATTTTCAGTTATCTCTAAAAAAAAGAGTAAGGAGTAGTCTGCTAGGATTGGAGATAAAGTCATTGCTTCCATTTTGTCTCTTGGCCCTTGGTTTATGGGTTGTTTTTTTTTTTTTTTTCTTTCTAAATATTAAATATTCCATGGGCTAACTTTCTGTATTCTTCTTTTGTGAATAAAAATACTTCTCACCCTTCAAACAAAAATGGAAAAAAAGAAGAAGGAAAATATATGTATCGTGTGCCTTCTAGATGTAGAGTTGGTGGATCATTTGTTTATGTGCTGTGACTTTGGTAGGGTTGTCTGGGGTTATTTCTTCAAGACATTTCAGTTATGTTGGGTGAGTCCTTGCTCGATTGCCACCTTTTTGCTGTCTTGGCATGGAGGAGGCCAATGCTATAAAGGGAGAATTTTGTGGAAGCTTTCTCTCCTTGCAGGATTGTGGGTGATTTGGTCTGAGCGAAATGGTAGATGCTTCTGTAATCAATCTTGCAGTTCTGATGTGGTGTTTAGGAAGGCCAAATGGGGCATGGTCATGTGGGCCAATTCGCTTAAGGACTTTGATTGCAGCACTTTAAAATTTTCTAGCCCTTTTTGGTCTGTTTTATTGTAAAGTTGTGGGCCGATGATTCCTCATCATCACCTTTTTCTGTTTCCTCATCGAATAAAGCTCTCTAAAAAGAAGGATAACCAATGAGTTATTCTATGACAGTCATATAGGCATCTGCACTATTCAACTTGTCACTAGCAAGCGTTAAATGTAGATTAGTACTTCATTTCACAGTGCATTTTAGTTACATTTTATAAATAATCCGCCAGTCATCATCATCTAAGCCTTTTCCCAAACTTGGGGTCAGCTTTAGGTAACAATGAATGAATCTCACATTTTTGTACATAACCACTTCTTTCTGTTTTTATCAATTGACTGCAGTCATTACATGATTTTTGAGGCCCATTCTTTTCACTTAGATGGTGCTTAATGACCAAGAATCAGTGTTCTTCTTCGCCACTGATGACAGGCAGATGCAATAATGGCCTTAGCTGGGTCAACTGGAGGGTCATGGTCCACAACTTATTCCCCAAAGTCAAGTGCTCGCCCACTGCTTGTCAGTGAAGCCCACACACCGAGTGGAGAGAATGAAATGAGCATCAACAACATAGCATTATCGCATAATATACATGGCAGGCTATCTGTGCTGGGAGCTTCAAATCATGGATTTGGCCAAGGTGGACGAATCTCAACCCCTGCATCAGGTCATTCTTTGAACTTACTATCAGTAGATAGATTACTTTGGGCCTCTTTTAAGTTCAAATATGTACAATCATGTAACTGGGATGTACTGATTATAATCATGGTTGTAACTGTAATGTGGACTGTAGGAGGTGATCAAGGCAGCGGGCCAGTTAGAGATAATAGAACTGCGGTTCAAGCAGCAGAACCGAATACCGAAGGCAAAAGAGAGGTATGATAGAGGCCATCAGTCTCTTAGCTTCTGTTCTTGTTGTTAGCTTTTGAAGATTTTGAGCTTTTTCCTTCATCCATTGTGGGTTGAACTGTTTGAAGTGTTGGTGTTGATTTCGGCTTCTCTCAGCTTTTGCTTCTCTCTACAAGGTGGTAGTCATTGCATTCTTCCATGTTCAACTTAAATGCCTCTTTTTCCCCTTGGCATTGCTGCCATGATGCGCTCACTTCAAGGAGTGTACACCAAAACATCTCTGCCATACGCATGGAACTTGTGTGCAATTATCAGGACTGTTGATTTATGGGCCATTATGCACACGGATCATAGTCCAAAGTTCAAGTTAATCAGACATGAAGTTGACAAAAAAAATTTAAGCTAGGGTCGACATTCAACTGGAAAAACTCCAAAATCGTATGCTGTTGATTGTCCAATCACTTCAGTGCCTGTGGCCCATCCATGTGGTGGTCCCCCTCTGTATCACGAATCCCTATTAACAAACTCATTGGTGAGATGTATTGCGAGGGGCCATGCTTGACAGCACTTTCATTATGCAGTTGGATTTCTCATTTTTCTTTGATCTGATTGATTCTTAGTATAGTCGTTTGAAGTAGAGGTGTTGAACATGGATCATTACACTATACATGAGAGGAGATGACACTGTCAGAAGCTCTTTTGTGAAGCATTCCATTCAAAGGGCTTGACTGGGCCCATCCACACATCCAAATGATATAGACCATGTCTGAACAGTTTGGAAAAATTAGAAGTGTAAATTCAATGTGCCATCTTCATCCTCCAATCGACTAACCCCAGCAATTGGAAATAAGAGATCTGTAAACAGATGCTAGAGTAGAGGAATTTGTGTGGACTTAGATTTAAGAACGCAGACAGATTTGGAGACAGTTTCTCCATATCTGAGTTCAGTTCTGACCAATTGATCTTGGCAGAGCCCACTTCCTCCGCCTCCGATTGGTTCACGTTGTTAACCTATTGTCACTGGCTTTCTTGCTGAATCCATTCCAACACCTTGAGCGAGGGCAGGGTCCATGTTATTAAAAAACGGTTATGTAATGGCTGTTAGGTAACGGTAATGGTGGGACCCATTATGCAATGCAGGGCTGTAACACCCATTCTGAAAAAAGGATGAACCTTAACTTATCAGCCCATAACTATTCGATACAGGTCCGAAACTTTTTTTTAAAGGTTAATGGAGGTCTGAAGCTTTTTCCTCCTCTCAAAAAAATTTACTCATTTCAGGGTCATAACGGTCATTACGGCCCATATCATACCGCCCAAAAGGCTAGTCATTACAACCAACATTACTGTTGTTGAATACCTTGATAGGGCCTGCAGTGGACCACTTTCCAGGATGCTTGCCTTGCTGCCAGCACAAGGGTATTTTTTTTTTTTGAAAAGTCACATATTATAATAATAAATGAAAGGGAGTACAAAAACAGTAGACTGCACCACCGAGGGAGCTACACAGACTACTATGAGCCTGAAAACAGCAAATTACAGTCCTTTAAATTTACTACATTAACTGCCCATTCAGCAACTAGAAATCTAGATCTGGAAGCAACAAAATCTGCTGATTTGGAAATCCCGCAAAAACACCTGCCATTTCTTTCTTCCCAAACAGCCCAGCAGACAGCGAGAAGTGACATTCTCCAAAGAGACAACTTATTCTTCTCGAAATAGATGACATGCCAAGCCTTTAAAAAACTACCAGCCGAAGAAGGGGCTGCCCAATTCATTTCAAACCGAGAGAGGATATCCTTCCAGATAATGAAGGGGCAGTGAACCTGTCACTGTCGCTTACTGTCACTACTCATCCATCTTCTGCACTGTTAGGATAGATTACATAAATCTTAGATTGGATTAGGTTAGATGCTGCATTGTTTCCTAATTAGGGCTGTAAACGGGTTGGATATGGGTCAGATATTGCAATATCTGTATATGATATCTGACTTGAACATTGGATACAGAGACAGATTCAGATTTTGTCCAAAGAAGTTGGATATAGGTCGGATATGGATAATATACAAAGAAGTCATATGGTCAGGTAATATCTAATTAAAAAACTAAAAATTAAGTTAAATACCTAATAAAATTAACAAAAACTACCATTTTGATCTATCATGGTATCATCAGAGCTACAATTTTGATCTACTGCGACCATTCTCTGCCATTCCTTTTTTCATGATCCTGACCCTGATCTCAACCATTGGATCCACACATCTAATCCCACTGGTTTCATTCTCATCTTTTCATTGCCTAATTGGAGGCCTGATCCTCTAATCACCATCTCCATTCTTCACCCGCTTTAACAAGAGACTGGTTTTGCCATCAGTTTCTACATTCGATATTTCTGTCAAGATCCATTGGACCACTTCTGTTGCAATTGATCCAATGATTCCATGATAACTACTGCAACCCGGAACTGGCAGCTGTCTGTTCAATCATCTACACCATCTTCAATTTGCCAAGCACATACATTCCTCCATTGATCTTTATCTTCTCAGTCACCATTGTGGTCTGCAATTGCTCCAATCCCATCCAGATCCGAGGTGAACCTTGCCACTCTCATCAAATACAGAACTTGCCGTGCCATGACCGGTAGGGCAACGAATCTGATACTACTGTCACTCATTGCTACTAACCATCTTGTAGCCTGCTACTGCAACTCTCTGTACCCGTAACCAACACTCCAGTAAGCCATCCTGTCACCCGCTAGAACCCATCACCACTACCTTGATCCGTCCATCTGCACCCTCCGGAACCAGATTTGGCGAGGGCGATAGAGATCTACTTTGTCACTCCAGCATCGCCTCCATGGTTTCAAATATGGAAATCTGACCATCTGCACCCGAAATTGATTCCCTTTTCATCTGCATCTCTGGCTCCCATTTTCCATTGCCAGTGATACCTATCTGCCTGTCTGAAACTGCAACCCATCCTGTTTTCCAACTACATCTCCAGCACCCATTCCCGCTGCCAGTGAGACCCGTCTGTCCATTGGAAACCGCAATCTTTTGGAACTTCCTGATCTGTTCTCTGGCCACCAGATCTCCAAGTATTACAGCCACAATCCCTGACTTCTCAGCCTCCAGATCAGCGCTACTATCCAGTCGACAGCGTCTGCTATTGATTCCAGCAACCAATGCACCACCAGACTTTCTCTGAACCTGAACCCAACCATCATCATTGCCAAATCTGGCTGTTCATCATCTCAACACTCACCAACCCAAACCCACCATGCTGCAATCCCAAACCTGAAACCCGTCTTCTCCAACTCAGCTCAGCTTGATCCACAACTCCCAATTTCCACAGTGCTACAAACTTTCCCCCAAAACCCTGCAACCTTCATCCGTTGTCAGGATCTCGTCAGAAAAACCCACAAGGTCTCATCCTTTTTGCTGCAAATTGTCACTAGCTCTGTTAACGTCTTCTTTGATTGTCCTTGTCGCCGATCTAGCAATCACCAGTCTTTGAACCAAACTCCACGACCGCATCACCTGTGTTATGGAGACGAAGAAGGGGCGCCCAATCCATTCTCTTTTTCCCACTTTGTTTCTGGTGCTCTGCAAGTGTGCTGAAGTGCACCAGACTTGTGCACTTTCAGTTATATATAGAGAACTGTTGGATTTGTGTCCACATCTCCTCGTTTCTAGTCTGTGATCGTTGAGTTTGCACATATGGTTCTGCATTAGATTCCCATCTCTAAACATATTGATGGATTCTAGGTCTCTTTGATGTCCAGGCCTTTTGGCCAGGCAATTTTATTTTATTTTCCCTGATGCCGGGCCTTCTGATTGAACCTGATCTTTGTTGTGCCAGGCTTCCATACTGGACCTGTTTTGATGTGCAGGGCCTTTCTGACTGCACATGCTTTGTTGTGCCAGGCCTTTTTGGCCAGACCGTTTTCTTCATCCAATACTGATCCGATATGATATCAGTTATTATTCAATTACTGGATGTATTAATCTAAAATATTGTGCACTTGAAACCTGGGCACCTGAAGCAGTTATCAACTGCTATCTGCAAACCTGTTTCGGCACACTTTCCTTTGCGGAATAAATTTGCCGGTACACTACTTATCTGGGTTAGTTCTTCTGCTTATTTCTCTGCATTGCCTGTCAATGTGGGCTCCAAAGTCCAAAACCTGGTTGTTGCCGCTCCAATTTCGTCTCTGTTAATTTCCTTTATTCATTTGGACCTGCATGCATTGCCTACCATGACTGACATCACTGCTCTGAGTTCCTTGCTTTGGAAGGCGCTTTTTTTTTTAAAATTTTTTAAAATTTTTTATTTTTATATATAGTTTCATTTTGAAAGTTTTCTTCTGAATAAATTTGTTAATGCTATTCACAAATCTGTTTCAGCACACTTTTCTTTGCAGAATAAATAGCCAGTACTGGATCAGGTTTGATGTTGCATTATTTCCTAAGGTCTGTTTGGATTCAAACCTCATGCATATACTTGTGACGCTCTCCATACAATAGAAACACAACATAACACAGTTCTCCCAAAATGTAGTCCTTAAATCTATCATACACAACCCCAAACCACCACCACCTCTGTTTTCCAACAGCTGATCTTCAAAAGCAATCTCTGTCAACTCCAAATCGCCGTCATCATTCGCAGACATCTGTCCTTTGCCAGCAGAGGAACCTACAGCCCTAACGCATCTAGTAGGTGTCACCATACTCAGCCGAACCCACCATCTCTGGATCGTTTGACTTCATAGCGCCGGACACTGTTCAGAGTATTGGTATTGTTGCATGTATCGATGACTGGGGATATGGAAATATGTATCGGTATTGCTGAAATTATTGCCAATACTTGGAACATATCATTCTTTGAGGGAAACATTGGGGAAACACTATAAAAAAGGTGGAATTTTTCAGTGAAACTTTGGGCGATGTTAAAAAATGCATGTTTACACAAAATCAAAATATTACAAAAGACAACCAGATATAATAAGTTTCCATTTTATATGGACCTAATCATGAGTTACAGAAAAAAATCAGTATAAAATAAATAAATAAAATTTGTTGCCAATTAATAGATCGGCTAACACTCGCTAATATATCAAATTTCTAATTAATAGTGAAAAACACATACTTTTCCAATATGAAAAGGAAAAAAAAGGATTTCACCAATTTCCCTCATTTTTACTTAAACGTTATTATTATTATTTTGCCACAAATCCATGTCAATGCATGAGAATCATGCACAGACATTGATTACCATTGCGACATATGCTAAAATTTGAAAAAAAAAAAATTTATATGGATTTTTCATCACCTTTAAGTCCCGGCTTGCCTTTGTTTCAAGTTGAGATTTCTCCCCAAATCCAAATTTTGATTCAATAAAAACCAAGAGTGATCGAAATCACTCAAGGAACAAAATTAAAGAAAAAAAATCCCCTAAAAATGGAGTTTTTTTTTTTTGGAAAATTTCACAATGTTCTGTCAATTTTCACTTATCTACAAATGTTTTTTTTTTTTGGTTTCGGGGATATTATTGATGGTATCGCCAATATCATGAAACTTTTATTAGGGATTCTTCTCAAATATCCTTGGTATTGATGATATCACTAATATTATCTAAAATATTAGTGATATTAAAAAAACTTCCAGTATTTATTTATTTATTTATTTTTTACAATAACTGAAACTATATTAAAGAAGAAGAAAAAACGATACAAAAAGAAAAAAAAAAAAAAAAGGACCCTGCTGAGATAGCAGAGAACCTAGAACCCAAGGAACAACAGATCGTCCTTGTTCACCCCATTTACAATTCCCGCCCATTCAAAAATTAAGAATTTCGCCCTTTGCCAAACTTCTTGGACATCTGCCGATTTATCATTGAAGCACCTGTTGTTTCTCTCCTCCTAAACCAACCACCAGATGGCCAGAATGGCCATCCTCCATACTTGATTTCTAACTTTCCTCATCTTAACCCCGTGCCACGAAGACAGAAGCGAGGCCATAGAGGACGGGTTGCACCAGCACATGTTGAACATGGGAAGGAATTCCGCCCAAATCTGACTAATAAAAGGACAATGGAGCAGGAGGTGATTGCCGGTCTCCTCTGCTTTCATGCAACACAGGCAGATGTTGACCATCTGCATGCCCCTTTTCTTTAGGTTATCTACTGTGAGAATTCTATTCTTGCCAACCAGCCACCCGAAGCAAATGTATTTTGGAGGGGCCGCATACTTCCAGATGAACGGGGCTGGATGGGGAGAAGCAATAGAGGACGAGGAGAGATGGGAGTAGAACGATCGGACAGAGAAGACGCTAGATTTATCGCAGGTCCAAATGATCTTATCCTGGGAAGAAGGCAGGGGCACAACACTGGATGTGACATTTAATAGGTCCACAAACTCGGGGATTTCCCAGTCATTGAGATTTCTGGTGCACTTGACGTCCCACACAACATTAGCTGTTGAAATAGAACAACAGTCCGCCACCGTCACGCTTCTGTCAGGAGCCAATCGGTAAATGGTTGGGAACCGGTTTTTAAGCGGCGTGTCGCCAAGCCATTTGTCTTCTCAAAAACGAATCCGGTTCCGGTTGCCGAGCTCAAACGTAATATTTCTGACCATTTCCTTCTTAGAACGCATGATAGCTCTCCATAAGGGCGAGGCTCTAGCAACCGTAGACTTTTTAGTCCACTATCCACCTTGCGACGATCCATATTTACCTTTGATGATGATGTTCCAAAGGGCATCTTCCTCAGTCCCCAATCTCCAAATCCATTTCTTGAGAAGGGCTTGATTCATCAGTCTCAGATTCTTAATACTGGCGCCGCCCTCTTGGTAATGTTTACAAACCTCCTTCCAATCAAGGAGATGCAGCTTCTTCTGATTGTCCTTGCCAGACTAGAGAAAGTCACGTCTCAAATTGTCGATGGTCGAGAGCACTGAAGGGGGGCATTTGAACAGTGACATAAAATATGTAGGGATATTGGATAAGGCTACCTTAATGAATGTCATACGACCACCAATCGATAAATACCTGCATTTCCATCTGGCGAGAGCTTTTTGGACCTTGTCCACAACCTTGTCCCATATCGCCTTCGTGAGGGAGCCAATGACAAGGGGCAGACCAACAAAGGAAGAAGGGAAAGTGGCAGAAGGGCAACCGAGGATATCAGAAAATCTGTCATCCTCCTCAACCGAGAGGTTAATACCGAAAAGCTTGGATTTGGACATGTTGATACTCAAACCCGAAACTGCTTTGAAGCATTTGAGGGCCGTGTTAAGATTCTCAATGAACTCCTCGGAAGCCGTAGATAGAATAAGGGTATCATCAGCAAATTGGATGTGGGATATGGGCGTAGACACCCCCGACATTTGAAGGCCTCTAATGACACCTTCCTTCCGACCTTTGATCATCATCTGAGAAAGCGCCTCGCCAATCACCAGAAACAATAGCGGAGAGAAGGGGTCACCCTGCTTGAGGCCTCTTGAGCTCTTGAAAAAGCTGAAAGGTGTGCCATTCAGAAGTATAGAGAAATGGGCAGAACCAACGCATGCATCAATCCACTTCCTCCATTTGTGGCCGAAGCCCATGCGACCCAGAAGATATTGCAGAAAGTCCCATTCGACGTGGTCGTAAGCTTTTTGAATGTCTAACTTACAGAGCACGACCTTATCACCAGAGGCATGGTAGGAGTGGATCACTTCATTAGCAATTAAGGCGCAGTCAACAATCTGCCTACCTCTGAGGAAAGCACTTTGGTTAGTCGAGATGAGCTTCCCCATTACGTTGGCCAGACGAGAAGATTGGACTTTTACTAAAATTTTATAGGGACCACCAATCAGACTGATAGGTCTGAACTCGGAGAAAGAGCTTGCACTTGACACCTTTGGGATTAAGGTGATGAACAAGGCTCCTAATCCTTTCAAAAGTCTTCCTCTGGCATGGAATTCCGCCATGAATTCCAACACGTCAGGCCGTATAGCTTCCCAGAAGGATTGGAAAAATGCCATGGGGAAACTGTCGGGGCCCAGGGATTTGTTGCTGCCAAGCGAATCAACAGCGGCTTTGACCTCTTCCTCAGAGAAAGGAGCTTCCAAGGCGTTAACTTCCGCTTCATTGAGAGACTTAAACTAGAGGAAATCTAACCTCGGCTTGATCCATCCCTCGGAAGATAGGAGGGATCTGAAGTGATTAATGGCTAGCTCAGCGATCTCCTTTCTATCCTCAATCTGGGCCCCGTCCACAGAGATACTATGAATGGCCATAGTCCTAATGCGCATGTTAGCTATCCCGTGGAAGAATTGAGTATTCTTGTCACCTTCAGAGATCCATTTTGCCCTCGAGTTCAGCTTCCAGGTCTTTCCTTCTTCCAATGCCCTATCAGATAAATTTCGGATGATCTGAATGCGTTTACCCATAGTATCCAAAGACATCGGCGATCCTTCTGCTTCTAGATCAATGCGATGAAGTTGGTCAAGGAGGTCTTTTGTTTTTGCTTCCCTCTTGCCCAGTTCGCCCGATTTCCAGATCTTCAGCTTCTCCCTTAGGAGTTTAAGCTTGCTCATAGAGCTGGGCAAATTGGGTCCGATCCGGCCCGATTCGAACCGATCCGACGGGCTGGATCGGTGCGGATCGGGTAGTCCCAACCAAATCCGAATCCTTTTCGGATCGGGTTCGGGTTGTGCCTGATCCGATCCGATCCGATTCGGTCCGATCCGATTCGATCCAGGTATATTTTGCAATATTTATTTTTTAAAAATATTTTTTACTATTTTTTAATACTTTTTAAATATTTTTTTATTTTTTTACCGATCCGAATTGTGTCCAATCCAATCTGACTCGGTTTTCCTGACCGAGTCGGACTCGGATCGGATCAACCCACTGAGTTTTCGGATCGGTTCGAGTCAGGCGACTCGATACCGGATTGGATCGGGTTCGGGTCAGCCCAATAACATTTCGGATCGGTTCGGGTTGGACCCAATCCGGTCCGACTCAAACCGATGCCCAGCCCTACTTGCACAAGAGCTTGTGACTCGCGAAACCGTCAGATTGGAGAGAAGGCAACCACTCCTTAACCAGGTCTTTGAAGCTAGGGATAGAAATCCAGGAGGAGTTGAATTTGAATGGTTTTGGGCCCCAGCTGGCATCGTCCAGAGTAAGCAGGATCGGGCAATGATCAGACGTTGTTCTGGGAAGGGTTAATTGGGAAGCCAGAGGGAACATCTCCAACCAATCTGCTGACAGAAGAAATTTATCCAGCCTAGACTGAATAGAGGTGCGACGACCATTTGTTCAAGTGTATCTGGCTCCAGACAGCGGGAGATTGACCAGTTCAAGGGCTTGAATCCAGTCGGAGAAGCGCTTCATCGCAGGGGAGACTCTTCTTTTACGGGAGTGCTCCTCCACAAACCTGATAACATTAAAATCACCAACAAAGCAACAAGGGCCTGAGAAGGACTGCCTAATGTTAGACAATTCTTCCCAGAAATCTGCTCTAATTTGGTCCTCATTCGGGCCATACATCGCAAAGATAAGACGAGAGAAAGAAGAGGACTTATCTTGAAGGATGACAGAGACCGAGAAGGAGCTAATCGCCGAGGATACCAAATCCCACTATAACGATTTCCAGACCACTAAGATACCACTGGAGGTACTCGAAGCATTGAGCGCAGTCCAGTTGATGTCCTTAGCTTTCCATAGAGAGGCCAGGATGGAGTTCCTGAACAACGGGATTTCAGTTTCCTGAAGACACAACACGTCTGGGTCTCTTCTGCTGATTGAGGCTTTGATTAGGCACCTTTTTTGCCTAGCGCTTAAACCCCTAATATTCCAAGAGAGGATTCTCATTGGGAAACCGAGCTTCCCTGGAATCCCCGTCGATGTTGACGAGCTTTGACCGCAGAACTTAGTCCGGGGCTCGGCTGCAAGCGTTTGAGTTCTCTGTTGCTTGAGGACCTTGGAGTCTGATTTGTGGATTTGCGCGGGGTGACAATGGGTCTTCCTCTGTTTTCTATCCATTGGAATATCGCGCCGTAATCCTCTGTTCTGTCCCCGAACGACAGCCCGAGAGATCTACCTACATGTCCGACAACATCTCTTATCCACTTCTTGGTATGAATTTCTTCAAAAATTTCTTCTCTGCTTTTGCCCTCTCCTAACGTGTTGTCTAGAGGTACCTGATGCTGAGGAGGGAACTCGGCACACATTTGCAGAGGTTCAGCATTGATCACTTGCGCAGACTGCTCTTCCTGAAACAAGGTTATGGGGCCCACATCGGCCCAATCGCGGGAGTGTGTAAGGGAATAGGGAGGGGAGGTAGGCATAGAGGAGATAGATTGAGATTTGGAGAATCTACTATCAGAGTCTTCCGCTCTGGAGGTGTCGTCTCCCATGGCAGAGGGTGGATTGTAGCTGGGGGATTGGAGGGATGGAAGGCTGAGATTTTTGGATGGAGGGAGGGTGAGGTTGTTTTTCGAAATGGGAATAGGGGAGTTGAGCTGAGGGAGGACCCCAGGGGGATCTGTGCCCGAATCAGAAGATCGGGTGGGTTGAAAGAACCCGCTCGGAAGTATAGAGGATGGCACCACGTGTCGGGATCTGGAGGTTGTAATCGAAAGAGTCTCCACGTGTCGGTTTCTTAAGTGAGGTGGGTTGTCAGATCTTGGGCATCTGGGGGAGTAATAATGAGGGGGGTGATGTGTAGAGAGGGTGGCGGGCCACGTGTTCTTTCCGGCAGAAAGAGCAGCATGCGACAGAGCTGAAATCGATGTTTTGCCGGGTATGTTGCCACGTGTTTGCTTCTTCGGGCTAGTCTTCTGATGCTCTCCGCCTCGATAGTCCGCAATGTCAGATCTCGTCGGCGGACTCTCTACCGTTGCGCCACGTGTTTCTTCGACGGGTAGGATGGGGGTGCGATCTGCGAAGAGGCCAGGGTCGCTATCAGCTAGAGCGACCGGTACTCCGCTGGAGGATGTCGCCTTCCATGCTCCGTCGTTGCAGTGGAAGTTGGGGTACTGCTCTGGAGATGCCGGAGGAGCTTCTCTCGTCTTCCAAAAACCCCCCCACCTGAGATAGACTGCGTCGGACGTTTCTTTTTGAACTGGGATTAGGATTTGGTGTTCATCCAAGTTGTCTGTCAGGTGGGATGGGAGGGGGATGCCTTTCTTCCTTCTCACCCTGACCCTGATAACACCCATCTCTTCCCCTAGCTTTGTCTTGGAGTCCAACTCTAAGAACGGGCCTAGGGATTCCGTAGCAGAGATAAAAAACTCCTTGAACCAGCATTCGAGGGGGATGCCCCATAGGAGAAACCAGACGTTTTCCATTCCCAACATGGAGAAGTCTTCCCACGGAACGACTTTGAGGATTGGACCTTCCGCATGCAGGTGTCCCGCCATCGTGAGCATTTCCAGATTAATCCCTGGGCAAACCTTAACCCACAATTCATTGAATCCAATTGGTTTGATATTGTAGTTACCTGGGACAAATCCGGTGCGTTCCATGATCCAGTCTTTGACCTGAGGAATCGAAGCGCCTTCTCTCGTGATGATGACCACAGTCTCCAGCAACGCAACTCTTTCCATGGCGAAGCATTCCTTGCTGATTGATAAAGTGAAATCCTGTCAGTCCACCTTATGCTCCGCTTTGGGCAGCGTAGGGGAGACATTGTCTTCCTTTTCCGATTCGTTACTGATAGAGTCTCTGACGGTGTGGGGCGAGGAGTTCTGGAGGACAACATCTCTAAAGGACTGACCTTCCTTTCTACTATCCACAGGAACCTTAAAAACCGTGAGATGGTTTGTGGGTATCGTCTGAGAATGATCTGTCGTCCGCTTCCTCTGAAGATCTCTGTGATTCAGACCAAACCTAGCCCTCTGAACAAGAAGTGGGGTGCTTGCGAATTTCACCCCATGAAGCATTTCTACAGCTTTGGCGAGTTCCAATTCCGAACTCATTCTGACCAGGGCGAACCCTCTATATTGACCACTTCCCGGGTCTCTTGGCATGACGACGTCCATCACCGCTCCAGCACGTCCGAATATTCTTGAGATGTTGATGGGAAGCCATCCCCCCGGATATCCCCTCACAAACAGAGTGGGATAGTGAAATCTACTCCTACCCCTTGACCCCCCGGTCATATGGTTACGCCTCGCGTAGGAGACCTACTTCCATCCTTGATCTCCCAGGTCTTGTAACGTCTCATTTCCTGTAGCTTCTTTCCCACCGTAATATGTGGAAGTTTCCGGTGCAGAGATTTTGTTCGAACCACCAGTATTGGCTTGCACAGGTTTAGATGGTGGACAAAATCTTTCTTTACCTCTCTTCGCAACTTGTTTTCCTTTACCTCTTTCGACCTTCTGATAGTCACGATCGTCCATAACCTCCCAGACTGAGTTCCAATCCCTCATCCCCCATAATCGTTCATCGATCGTCCTTCCTCGCGTCGTTCATCGATCGCCCTCTGCAACGACGAAGCAGGTGATACCAAACTTCCAGTAATTTTGGTATTGCTGATAAGGTGATACCAATAATATTGGTGATATTATCGATACTATCGCTAATATTGGAACATTGTCGTGGATTCTATTTGCATCAATGCCCATTGGAGCACTACCATTCGTGATTGTTGCTACCCATTGTAATTTCCAAATGACAACAACATCACTAGATTTCGGCCTTGTCTCTGTTCATCATCAGTGTTTGTGTGCCCAGGTTTGATGGCATGCTTGTCATTCCCATCATCTTTCTTAGAAACCAGTTAACTCAATCGGGAAACCATTCCCTAATGCCATTGCTGTCAATCTTCTTCGGACCTCCATTCCTTCACCCGTGATTGTAAATGGTGTAGGATGGCCTAATCCAACCTTAAATTAATGTGATATTTGAAAGGGGTAGATTTATGCAATCTTTAACAACAAAAATTAAAAATTAAAAATCAGCATTATACATCATGAACACAAGAAGGAAATAAGGTGAATGCAGCAATGATCATGACCATCCATCATAAACACGTAGTATTAAGCTTAAAAATATGAATTTAGTCGGATCCGACGAAAGATAGGACTTTCGTCTTGCAATATGTCCGTCTAACGATCCACGTGGATTTTTTAATACAAAAAATAGGATTTTTCTGGATTGGAAAATTTGGAAAATTCAGAAAAAATTTGATGGTTCTTCAAATCTAAGGCTTTGGGTGATGAGGTTTGAAGAATGTCAAAATATGTAAATGTGAGAATGAAACTCTTCTAAGATCTAATGATTTAGATAAAAAGAAACGGGATCGGCTTATAGATCTAAAGATTTTAGGAGAAAAGGAAGAAAATAGGTTTAAAGAAAAGAGTACCTTGAAAAAAGAAAGTTAGAGGATGAGAAATCACTTCCTTGAGCCTCACGCCCTCTTCCAATCACTGGAAGTCGAAGTCGAAATTGTCAGAAGCAAAAACTCTTTCTTTTCTTAAAACATAACATAACATGTTTTAGGTTTAGGGTAAAACACTCTTATAAATTCGTAATTACATGAAATGACCAAAATACTCGTACTAAAAAAAGTTGAAAAAAAAAAAGAAATTCGCACAAAAATTGTGCGCACGCTGTCTCAAAACTCAAATAAATCAAATGTTCATAAACTAAATTTAAATTCAAGATGCCCGATGGGCTCTGATGATAGCGTCGTGAAGGTGGCGCAATGAGGGTGGGTCGTGACAATCCAACGGTCTGATCACACTATCATCGCGATCCAACGGTCCGATCACACTATCATCGCGATCCAACGGTCCGAATGTCTCTTTCAAACAACTTACACATGTCACGAACACATGTGTAAGGTCTTCAACCTCTATAGACTCGACCCGTACATGTCATCTAACCACGTTGACATGGGTAATGCATGATTCCTGCGTTGATATACTTTGAATGGCCTGATGTCCGCATCAGTAAGGGTTTGTGAAACCCATCTCATTTTGGGGAAGAAGGGCGTGGGCACCCCCTTTAAGTTTCTTTCTTTTCTTGCTCCTTGAGTGCATCCAATTTTGCGTACCTTAATATTCACTTCATATTACACCTTAGCACTTCTTTGGTCCAAAAGTGGAGCTAGAATCTAAGTCAGGCTTTTAGTCCAAAACTCAAACTCAAGCCAAGCTCAGACCAGTGTTTTAAATATCGACGATATCGGCCGATATATCCCACGATATATCTTGTATCCCACCTGTGCGATACGAAATGCATAGGTAGTTCTGATATATCCCACCTATTCAATCCGGTGAGCATATTTGATTTTTGATCCTTTTAAAAAAAATGTAAATCACGTTAAATCAATGTCAAATGGTTACAAATTTATGATTCTTCATGTTTTCCATGAAAAATCATGGATCTGGAGCTTGGATTTCGAGATTTGGGGGAGATGGGGCAAGTTGCGGAACATAGGGAAAAATCAAAATTTCTCAATTTCTCTCAAATCAATTGCATTCTTTGTATCCAAACACAAAATCAAACATGTAACCTGATCTAGTGATTCTTCTTTTGCTTTTGAATGTATTGCTTGTGTTTCCATACATGTCTTCTTACGTTTATAAATTATATGTATAGACTTTAAATATACTTGCATCAGTTCAGTTGGACAGTGCATGTATTAGGACCCCATACAAAGGAAAACCCTATTATGCGTGTTTTTTTTTTTTGTAATGTTTTGATTTCTAAGTGTGTATTGATGTCTTTTTCAACAATCCTTGAAGTTTCCTTGAAAAAATCGACCAATTTCCCAATGTTCCCATGTTTCCTAACAACAACGATGCATTATGCGATACAACTGATATATCCCATGCGATAACCGATATGTATTTGTTTCCCAAGGGTGCGATACATTACTCGATAACGATATTTAAAACATTGGCTCAGACCAAGCCCGAGCCAATTTTGTCCATATCTATCCATCATTGTCAACAGATTTGCTAGTCTGTGTTTTTCTTATGCTGCTACCAATGATTGTCTGCCGAGCTACCACTCACAACTAACACTTGTGCCCATGCTCTAGTCTGCATCCATGTTCATGGTCATCCATCACTGCCAGCTTCATCTGACCATTGTCACCTATAACCAGCAGGACCATCTTAACTGCACTTGCTGAGTATTTCTGCGAGCTCTTTTCTTTGGCTGAACCCATCGCCTGATACCTGAACCTGAATATTTGAACTAACATTTGAACCCTTGTTCTCTGAAGCCAATCTAATATTTGGGTTGTTGTTGGATTTCCTGATCTGCAAATCTGAACCACTCTCCAACCAAACTGTTGTGAACCTAAGGCAGTCTTTACTTGCTGTATGCATTGCAAACCTATATTGTCACATTGTGTCTGCCAACCATAGTTGAAAAACTCGATCAAATGTTCGTTCCAGTGACTGATTGACTCTAAGACTCGACGCAGCTCGACTTGACTGTTAACAACTATAAATTGAAAATAGTAGGAATAGTAAGAAATATTTAAATTAGTTGTCTTTCGTATAAGTATTATAAAATAAGAAACCAACTAGTTGTTGCATAGTTGTTGGTTGAAGTACTCGCTCTCTAAAAGAGGTCCCAGTCAGAGCAATTCACGTCAATACAACCAAGTTAGCAAGTTGACTCGAGGAATCTCACATTGACTTGGCTGAGTCACTCTCATATTTGAGTTTCCAAGTGACTCGGCTCAAAATCTCATCAGGTTGAGTTGACTCGGATGTGTTTTGAGTTAGGTCAGTGACTTTTTAGAATTATGCTGCCAACTACTGAATTGCTAGTCATTGGTGTCTGAATTCAGATCTGATCTCATGTCTTTGGATGGTCTCTTGTATTTACTGATCTGATTTCCTGTTTACATATATCAGATTCTTGTCTACTATCTGAGCTCTTGTTCACTTTTTCGCTGCATTCTGATCTTTGTCTTAGATGTCACTGCTTGTTCACCAGTATGATCATCTAAAGTTGTGTGCATCATCTGCCTCAGTTGGCTCTCAAGTCAGATACCTACTGTCATTGATCATTAATCTCATGGCACTTGTCACCAATGTTTGTCAGCAGCATTTTTCTCGTCACTGATACCTGTTGCCTGAAGTTTGTTGTCGCTGGCATCTGATTATCAGAATCTGAAGTACGGCATCTGTTATCACTTCACCTTTCATCTCTCATGGCATTTCAATCCATCATCGTTGCTCGTAGCTGCTCACACTTTGCCTTTGAAACCATCTCCAGGTGCTGGAGATCTAACCACTGTTGCTATATGGACTGACCCTTTATGTTTTCTACCTTCAGTTTGAAGGTCACAGATCATGTGGCTAGGATTCTTAGATATGCATGTCTTTCTATTTAAACCCAGAGAGTTCCCCAAAACCTTGTATGGATTGCCATCTAGCATATTGATTTTTTTTTTTTTTTTTTTCCCTTCAAAATAGTCACTCAATGATGCAATCTCTCCAGCATGTGGCATGGTTAGAAGCGGAGAGGGATTATTCCATCCTTGACCATGAATATGCATTGTCTCTTCAGGTCTTGGATCTGTATTAGTTAAGCCCATAATGTTGATGATCATACGGCTGACATGATAAAGTTTTGTCCTGATTTGAAAATACCAGTCTTCCAAGCTTTGGCCTCTTCCCCCTATTTCCAGGCCGTCTATCAGGGTGTTAATTGAGCAAGTCATTCTGCAAATATGTGAGATAACAGGGCTTTAATCAAATGCCCCACCATAAACACCTCTGCAAGATCTGAGTCTTCATTCAGTTGCAGGCCCGCATTAAAATGCCTGTCCAAATGGACGATCCCACCACCAAGTGGGCTACGCATGTGGGGTGTACGTAAGGTCTTCCCCATATTCACGTGCGGTTCATTGATCTTCCTCTTTAAATTTATGGCCCACCGGATTGGCATATCAGCCCTGCATCTGATCTGGAGTGTGCCTGTGGGAGTCCCTCCAACTCGTATGTGACAAAGCTTGCATCAGGCTTTATCCATAATCCATCTAATTACTCAAGCAATATCTATCAGGGCAACATCATCAATAGACCATGCTGAAAAATCTCCTCAATCAGGCTCGCTAGGATTTTCCAATTTTGGAGATTTTGAGGGCATGATCCATCCATCAGGGGGCCATCATATCAGTTACTTGGGTAAGCCAACCTTGGTGCACAGAAGGGAAGTTCCCTCTTAGTTACTAACAGAGAACCTGGACTCTAATCCTATATTTATTTAGATAATTTATAAAAAGGAAGATAACCTGCCTGATGATGATTGTTGCAACAATGACAGCCGGTGTTGATGATGACATGTAAAAGAGAACCACAGTTCTAAAACTCGCAAGGTTGACTCAAAATTGGGACAAGTTGACTCTACGGGATTTCCAGCAAAGTTGCTGGGGAACTTGGTCTTGGGCTTGACTCAACACTCATCCATTCAACACGACTCGCTGTGATGTGAAC
>JAJHSJ010000002.1:97317609-97764771 GCA_021015155.1 Magnolia officinalis
GTTTTAGATGGTTTGGCCCACCTGAGTTCCTAATACAGCTGATTGACCCATCAAATGCACGCCGTTGATGTTCACCATTTACCCCACACACACACACACACACCTCTCTTCATATGTCAAAGGAGGCTCGCTCACCCTCCATGTTAAAGGAGGCTCCACATGAAGGAACGTCTACATCAAAGGTGAGGCTCCCACATAATGGATGGTCCACGTCCTAGGTGGGCTGGTATGATGGACAACCCACTTCAAAGTTGGGGCCTATAAAATGGACAGCCCACATCAAATGTGGGTTCCACATGATGGGCAGTGAACATTGAAGCTGGGTCCCACATGATGGACGATCCACATCAAAGGTTGGCCCTTGTTGGTGAATGACCCACATCCAAGGCGAGCACTGCATGATGAGCAACCCACATTGAAGGTGGGCCCCACATGATGGATAGTCCACATTAGAGGTAGGCTCCACATGCTGAGAATAAAGGTGGGCCCCACATGATGGACAGTCCACATTAGAGGTGGGCTCCACATGATGGATGGTCTACATCAAAGGTCGGCCCTAATGATGAATGGCCAATATCCAAGGTGCGCCCTACATGATGGACGCCCACATCGAAGGTGGGCTTGACATGACGGGCGGTGGATATTGAAGGTAGGCCTCACATGATGGACAATAACATTGATGGTGGGCCCCAAACGATGGATTACCAATATCAAAGGCGGGCCTTACTTTAAAGATCAACCCCTAATGATGAATGGCCCACATCCAAGGTGGGCCACGAATGATGGATGACCCACATTAAATGTTGGCCGCAACATGATGGATGGTGGATGTAAGAGGGACCAAACAAACCTTAGGGATAATCGTGATTTTGTAACCCAAACATGATTTTTTAGCTTTTGGCTAATAAGTATATCTTTTACCAAAGATACTTATCTAGTTGTACCATAAATAGCTTATCTTGGTTTTTACTTGTTCAGTAGAAGCCAAGATAAGCTATTTATGACATAAGTAGCTTATCTAAAGTAACTTTTGATCCAAACAGGCAGGTTCAAATAAGTTACCTTTTTTACTTGCAATATTAGATAAGTAACTTATTTGAGATAAGTAAATTTGGTTTAAGATCAATTGTAAGTAACTTTGTCACTTAAAGTTACTTAATCACTTTAGCTTAGTAAGTAAAAACTAAGATAAACTACGTAGGTATATGTAGCTATCTTAAGTAACTTAAGATCCAAATGCTTGTCAAGAGCCACCAAATAAGTTACTTTTAAACTTATTTTAAGTTATTGAAGTTGCCTTTCCCACTTAAAGTTAGTTTGACAAGCATCATTGTAAAAGTAACTTATTTGTTGAAATTAACTTATCTTGATAAGGTTTTTTTTATAAGCTTTTTATATCACTTATCTACTCTCTCACTCTCATTGTCCATGTCAAAGGAAGTTTTCTCATGGTATGTATGAGGTCCATGTCAAGGAGGCTCTCTCGCTGTCCGTATGGGCCCCACTTGATGGATTGTCCACATTAAAGGTGGGGCACACATGATGTATGGTCCACATTAAGGGTGGGGCACACATAATGTATGGTCCACATTAAAGGTGGCCCCCACATGATGGATGACTCTATTTAATGGATGGTCCATATCAAAGGTTGACCCCTAATGGTAAATAGCCCACATCTATATCGGGCCCGTATGATGGATGGCCCACTTCAAAGGTGGGGCTACATAATGGACTGTCCAAATCAAAGGTGGGCTCCACATGATGGACTGTCCAAATCAAAGGTGGGCTCCACATTGAAAGGGGGCTTACATGATGGACGGTCCTTAAGATGGGCTCTGGATAACATGATGGACAATGACATTGATAATTGGCCCCACATGTTGGATGACCAACATGAAAGGTGGAGGTCAGCCCCTAATGATGAATAGCTCACTTCTACGGTGGCCCTGCATGATGGACGGCCCACATCAAAGGTGGGGCCTTCACCATGAACAGTCCACATCAGTTAGGCGTCACAGTCAAAATGATCTGGTGAGCTAATCTGATGACCCAAGCTGCCATTTTCTCACACATGTGGCTCACCTGATGAATCGACCAATCTGATTTGTTTGGCCTCCGGGCTTATTTACGTGTGCATTACTTAATGAATGTCCCAGATTTCAGATACCTATGCCGAGCCCAGCATTTTAGCCGTTCAAAAAAAAAAAAAAAAAAGAGAGAAAATGAACCGTTATTTTTTTCTCTAGACGCTTAGGGTAAATTCGGGACACGTTATTGATGATGATGATGATGATGCCTTTTCATTCATTAAATTGTATGTCTTTCTGTGCATAGTGTGACACGTGGCACATCTGATATTTAAAAGTGTGCACCAAATATCAGGAAAGTAGACGGCTTCTTCGAGAAGCTCTGGCATTACAGAAATCTTCGTATAAGAGTAAATGCCTGTTAAAGCTATATTAGCACTGAGGTCCATTCATTATACCACAATAAAAAATAAAAAAGGTGTAATCACTCTTTCCCAGCTGATCATATGTGAAGATGTCATATGGATGATCGACTATTCTCTCTATGCTAGAGAAGGCTATAAAACGAGGCAGATACGAAGAGAAGTCTCCAACTCTTGAATCCAAAACCAAAGTTTCCGTAAGAAAGTAGAATTGATCCAGTGCGATGTTGTTTATCTTAATCTAGGATTAGCCCCTCTACCGCTCTTAGTCGTGGGCCCTTACATTAGAAGTATAATAAGTTTGCCCCTTCGACCACGACGAATCAACTTGTAGCTGTTGCCAACATTTGTAATTCTCTTTCATCTGTGCTTGTGTGTCGGATCTGAAGGAAAAACTTAGTCATGTAATCTGTTTGCTCATGCTCATACATTGGGTCGACCATAGTTGTAATTTCTGAAATTGTCATAACCTCACTCATTAGCACACTGCTTTAAGAAGCATCCTGCCACTCTCAGCTAAGCTGGTGATCTCTTTCTAGTGGAAAGTCACACGCGTTTTTCCACATTCACTTCTTTATTTCTTCCAGATCTACCACACCAATTATTGCATTGGAGGAAGAACCCTAACCTCCATAAGCAATCTGGTTAATGAGCGTATAGTTGGCTGAATAGACGATTTTGACCAATTGGTCAATCAAACAAGCATTGCTTTATCTCAACACCAGGGGTCAACGGTTATTACGGTTTGAATTGGACCCAATCAGTTATGGCACAGCGCATATCACACCAACAAAACTCATATGATAAATGGATTATTTATTGTTGAAGGCAATGAAATAATGAGAGGAAGACGGTTTCGGGGGTAATTCATGATGTGGCCCATCAAGTTAATGGTTTAGATTATGGAACACTCAAAAGGTGGGCCCCAATTGTACATTTCATTTGGCTGAATCAATAGGGCCGTTGATGTTCAATTTAAAATACACCAACTTGCATATGTTAAATGTTTATGTTCTCAGGCACATCTCATGTGGTCTCCACCAACAATTAGCTACTGATTAATTTGCATTGGTGGAATGATCCATACCATCCAATCGAGGATTTTATGGATGAAAAAAATGAAAATTTTACAAAATACTGCCTACTTAATATGGAATTTATATTCTGATATTTTTTTCAAAATGGTTTCTAATGAGCTACCTAGGTTGGCCATGTGGTTGGGCCCCATCGTGATGTTTATGTGAAATCTGCCTTGTCCACTGGGCGAGTCACCCCATGTTAGGCCAAGGCCCAAAATTTCAGGTGGACCAAAATGAAGGTGATCCAATTCTCAAGTGGGCTACACCTCAGGAAACAGCGATGATTGAAGGCCCACCGTTAAAACTACCCAGGGCCCATCATAATGTTTATTTTTCATCTAACCTGTAATTGGGTGACTGGAAAAAGCAAATATCATCTTGATCCAAAAAATTTCTAATCCATAAAAAGTTTCTGATGTTCTTTCACCAATTTTTTCAGTGTGGTATAGTCCATTTGAGATTTGATCTACTTCATTTTTCTTCTCATACCCTAGAGTCATTTTACTAGACATACATCAAGGTGGGCCCTACTGTCCTTAGGTCCGCAACTGTGTTGGGTGATGCCAGGGCCGCACCTAAACCGCTCATTAATTATGACCCACCTTTGCCCGACTGAAAGAACGCTCTGGATTGCGTCCATTTATAGGAATGAAGATAAAATGCCAAAAGGGAGTTATTTGATACTCTGACTGGGTATGACGCTTGATACACAGTCACTTCAAAATGGTACACGAGGTAAGCATTAACTCACGTTAAACCTCCCAAATTGTGGGACTCAGAGTTGCCAAGTTACCTTCAACAATAGTTTGGTTGCAAAATAGCCAAGTTGCCTTCCATAGTTAGTTTAGATGCAAAATTCCAAACTCTGGTTGGTGGACATTTGCTTGTTGAAATAAAACCACTGGATAATTTTATTTTTAATGGTCCAATAAATGTCCGAAAATCTGATGGGAAGATGATCAAAGAAGTTTAATATTTAGTTCATGTACATATGAACTTGTATAGGTTTGGTATGAAATATAACTCCACATGTCCATTTTCAATCTAATTTTTACTTGTCATCTATCAAACTTTACAAGTTTTTCTTGTGGTGAAATTGGCTGTGAATAATGTTTGTAGCCTTTTCTTTTATTTTCTTTTTTAATGTAATTTTTAAGTTCCTGCGTGTCATCCATCACACTTTGATAAAGCTTTTCCTGTGGGGAAATTGGCAGTGAATACTGTTCATTGCATTTAAAAAAAAAAAAAAAAAATTTTAAGTCGAAAATGATTTTAGATATTTTCTTTTTAGTTTTTCTTGTTTTTTTTAAAATAAAAACCTTTATATATATATTTTTCTTCCATTCTCTTTATGTTACGTTGAAATGGGCTTGTAATGGGAAGAAAATGAGAGGAATAAATATTGTGAAAATTTACTTTTAGAATATAGGTTTTTTTTCTCTCTTTAAAGCAGAGGAAAAATTATTGTGAAATTTTACTTTCAGAATATAGGTTTTTTTTTTTTTTTTTTTCCTCTCTTTAAAGCAGAGTCGCTTGGGATGAAATTGATAGAAGTCCAGGGATTTTAAAAATTCTATTTTTAGAAAGAGTTTTTCTTTCTACAAAAGATTATACTTAATGATTGCACTATTTGTGACCTGGACTTTGAGCCAGCTGGACTCGGAGCGCACTTAAATATAAACGGTCTTCAAAGGAGATGATTGAAGCCGATCAAATTATCTTTCTAACTATTTCAAAATCATTTCGTTTCAACCTGTAACAAAGGAGTTACGAGTAATTTTGTGAAATCGCGTAATGTTAGAGCAACTTAAATTAATAGTGATCACTGCTTTATTACAATTATGATCGCTACTTTGCTATAATTGTGATTGCAGTTGTGGCAAAGTAGTGATCACTGTTGTTCTAGCATCATGCTATCCTAATAAAACATGCATAACTCCTTTGTTATACATTTGATCGGAACGATTTTAAACTCGTTGAAAAGATAATTCAATGAATTTTTAAATAAGACTGCAATCATTTCATTTAAAAGTCATTTAACAATTTAAAAGTGAGTTGAAATTTAGCTCACAAATAGTACAATCATCTAAGCATAATCTTTTAAAAGTGAAATTTTCGATATATCTCAATTCTTATAAAATTCTTCCCAAACAAACTCATTTAAGTAAAATCTTTTAAGATAGAAAAATCCATCTTCTAAAAGTAATATTTTTTCATCTCATTTTCTTTCCCAACAAACCCATTAAGAGATAGAAATAAAAAGAAGAACCCGACAGGTCCATGCAGAATTATTTTCAGCTCCTTTTAGAGGGATTAAAAAAAAAAAAAAAAAAAAACCTTTTTCCCATACGGACTGCACCATAGATGAAGCATAGCTCAAAATAACACAAATCCCAAATTCAACAAGAGAAACCTAGATGGTTAGGATCGTCCGATGAGTATGAATTTCCGGCTGCAGTCCATCAATCGGTTGGGCCCGCGAGAAGCACATAAGCTTTAAGTGCACTGTGCACTCAGGTGTTCAGACACGCTGGCGCTCCAATTACTGATCTGGACCCTCCAGCAGCCTCACCCCATTATGTGAAGGCGACCATAGAAAATCAGGCCAATCAAATGATACTTTCCATGAAAACAGTTCCAAACAAAATGGACGGTTTATATCATTTGCGACAAAGCAAGTTGGACTTATAGATGTCGACCATCCCTTAGTAGGACCCACCTTCCATTCTCTATCTCCTCTTTCCAAGGAGTTATTTCGGTCAGGCGATCATAATAAACATATACCGAGAAATGTACGGCTAAGATTCATTGTAATTGTTTCTATGAATATTAATATTTGAGCTTCTTAAGCATCCAGTCGTTGTAGTATAGTGGTGAGTATTCCCGCCTGTCACGCGGGTGACCCGGGTTCGATCCCCGGCAACGGCGTTTTTTATTTTTTTAAATGTATTGCCAGATATTTTTTAATTTCTTTTCTTTTCTTTTCCTTTTATTTATTTATTAATCGTAACATAAGTTGCAACTTATGGCCGTCCGATGGTTAATATTGCAGTTGACCCGCAACGAAGAGAAATTACACAAAACATGGCAGATGGTTGGGTAATCCAGACCCCTAATCTATTGTGTCCAATTATGGATGGATGGATGGTGTCTCAAAAATAAACATGATGGACAATGTCTAAAATCTCCCTGATGGATGGTAAAGATGATAAACATGACTAGGGTCCACATACAACTGAAAAGGGTTTTAATGTTGACTTTGGGATTTTCCCACTTGGAATATTTTTGGGCCACTATGTAACCACAATGGGACTCAACACCAATGATCTGGATCACAAACCAAGGCCCACCAAATGTGGAATTGAAAACTCATGTAATTGTCCCACAATGAATCAGAACCCCTGGAGAACCTTACAATGGCCTTATGAATATCATAATATACTTAAGCTACTTAATTATCCCTGCGTAAGTACTTATTTTGTTTTTTGTTTTTTTTTTTTTTCCACCGTCACATAGGATTTATTCCTCAAGTTTGTTTGGTCCATCCTCATATTTACGGTCCATTATGTGAGGCCAATCTTTGATATTAACTGTTCATTGTATGGGCCCCACTTTTGATGTGAGCCATCCATCATGCAAGGTCCACCTTGGATGTGAGTCATTCATCATTAGGGGCCAACCTTTAATGTCACCGTCTATTATGTAGGGTCAACCTTTGCTTTTGGTCATCCATCATGTAGAGTCCATTATCAATGTTATTGTCTATCACGTGGGGTTTACCTTCAATATCCACCACCCATCCTGTGGACCATCCATCATGTAGGCCCCAACTTTGTGGGGGTCATCCATCATGCGGCACCTGACTTGGATGTGGCCACTCATCATTAGGGCTGACCATTTATGTGGATTGTCCATCATCTAGGGCCCACCTTGATGTGGGTCATCCATCCTGTGAATCCCACCTTTGACGTAGATTGTTCATCATATTGGCCTCACCTTCAATGTGAATTTTCTATCATGTGGGCCTCACCTTCAACATGGGTCATCCATCATGTAAGGCGCGCCTTGGATGTAGGCCATAAATAATTAAGGGCCAACCTTCTATCTGGACTATCCATCATTTGGGGCCCACCTTGATGTGAGCCATCCATCATGTGGGCCCCGCTTTAATGTACACTACCTATCATGCGGAGCCAATCTTTGATGTGGACCATCCATCATGTAGGCCCCACCTTTGAAGTGGGTTGTCCATTATTAAGGCCCTCTTTGGATGTGGGCAATCTATCATTAGGGGCTAACCTTTAATGTTGAACACCCATTATTTGGGCCCACACTAATATGGGATCATCCATCATATGGGCCTACCTTTGATGTGAATTGTCCATTGTGTGGGGTGTCAACTTTGATGGGGCAGTCCATCATGTGTGGTCTTCTTTGATAAAGACCATGATGCAGCTGGATTGAGAGAGAAAAGTGGAAAAGTAATAAGTCAAAAAGTTATAAAAAAAATATTTATTTAAATAAGTAGTCTTTAGCATTAAGTTACTTTTTTAATGATGTTTACCAAACTAAATTAAGTAAAAATTAATAAAAAACTTAATAATTTAAAATAAATTAAAAAGTAAGTTATATGGTAAGTATCCAAACAGGCCCTGATCTTCCTTGCCAAAAAATGTAATTTAATTTTAGCATGTAAAACCTGAAAATTCAACTCTCAATACATAGGCTAGTCTAGTTAACTCAAAGGCTCAAGGCATTGTTGAGGAATGTGGCCCATTTATCAAAGCTAAGCCAAGGAATTACAATTCCACAAAAAATTCCGAGAGGTTTGAAACCATATGTTGACTATATGACACTATATACAGTTGTCAGTTGATAATAGCTACTTGGTAAGTACTCAATTTGAAAGATTTTAAACTTTTGATCAATGACCTAAAAACAGTAGTTAAGGAGATGATCCTTCAAGGGAAGGTTGAAATATTATAATACAGGAGTCTTTTTTTTTTTCTTTTTCTTTTTTTTTTATTCAATTTAAATCCTCCAATCCCCTCTTACAGTATACAGGCTTATATCATTGTGTTTTTTTTTTTTTCGGCAGTGCATAACAAAAACCGAAAGCATCATATTCCAGCAATCTGTTTAAGGACATCTTGCGCAGGTATTTTAGTATCCTTGTAGTAGGACCTGATGAAATCAAAGTGGTCAAAAGGCTTGTAAATCAAGGGATGTTCTTCATCCACGAGCTCATCAGGGGCCTTAATCATCCACCCTGCTTTTGGAATCATGAAGAAACCAGCTGAGAACCTCTCCTTGTTTTCAGTCAGGGTCACTCGATGGAGCGGCGAACGAACCCTTCCATTGCTCCATGCCTGCAACAACAACACCAATGCATTAGAATTGTTAGGTGGTCCACATATTCAAAACACAAGGTTCACTAAACCCCATATGATAAATAGGCATTAGCTCCAATAGATATTTGGGCCACCTGAAGTCCTCTTTATAGCCTTTCCCAACAACCCCTTAATTAAAATAGTAGTAGTCATGTGAACAAAATGTGGAGCATTTAGGTATGTTTTAGGATGAAATAAAATTAAGATTTTATGACCATTACCATGAAAGAATCACCGCAGAAGATGGTGAATGAGTTGGGGGAAGGGAACACTGGGGTCCATTGTCCTTCTTTAGTGAGAATCTCTATTCCATTCACCTCATCTTGCAACAGTATAGTTAGGAAGTTCATGTCTGTGTGAGGAGCTATACCGGGGGCCGAAACCGACACGTTCGGCTGCTTGTAGTGGATTACTCGAAGAAGGGTCTTCAAGGAATCTGTGAGGGAGTCATGGTAGTTGTCCACACCTAAGCTCTCCAAAATCATCATTCTCACTATCTTTTCAAAATCAACTAACTTCTTGGTAAAGCTGTTGATGGTTTCACTAGCAAAATACAAAGTGTAAAAATGCTCAGTTATATGAATCTCTCTCTCTCTCTCTTTCTCTCTCTCTCTATGTATATATATATAAAACCTAAGTTCGTTTGAAGCTCTTTCTGAGTGGGCTATTGCCCTAATTAATTAGCTTAAAAGATGATCCTGACTATTGAATGTTAGCCATTTAAGATTCTTTTGGATTGTTCACATTTTTACATCTTGATGATAAGAATCATCCTGTTCAGCCCAAGTTTCTTACTACAGCCCATCTAGAGTACAAGACGGAATATGGACCATTCAAGATCATCCAATACTTCAGGTGGGGCCCAATGAGATCACATGTGTTGTGATACCCAGTTGTCACATGCGCGAAACGAATGTAAGGGTGGTGATGGGTCGGTTTGGGCTGAGCTAAATTGTTAGAAGGTTAGAAAATGTGACCCATTTAAGTAAATGGGTCAGGCTCAGGTTGAATCCTACCTTACCCAACTTGCCTACTATAGCTTATGACCTAACCCTACTGGACCATAATTGGCGCAGGGATGGACATGATGAGATCGATCATAATAGCTTATGATCCACGGAGCTCTCTGGACTGCTCATAGAGCTTTCTTGAATCAACGAGGGATAAAAGCAGGAATAATTACTAATAAAATTGAAATAATTTGATTCATGATAAAATAAAATAAAAATCTAAATTACATCCCTTTAAATCTAAGACGGAGTTTTAGACTTAGACTCCAACTCAAACACCCTAAAAATGTGACTTACTATAAATAATAAACTATTTTACTAATAATAGATGGTCTCCATTCTTACTAGACTTCATGTTTTTTGGCAAAAAAAAAGTGTCTAATTTGCATCAACCACGTCATTCTCCTAACTTTTGTAAGGCCCATATCATAGTCCGTACCGTTCCTTAGGATCCCGTGGTCCTCCCAGTCGAATTCCGATAACCCGCGATGCGTAGATAGCATTTGCGCGCGACCTTGAGTCGCACTCTATTAACCTGAATCGGCTCAACTCGAAACTTGTATCCTAACGAACGCGCCGTTGCCGTGGTTCCAACGCCGCGTCTCACGCGCTGATGCGATACCCAAGCCAGGAGTTGTGGGCCCGTGTTTATTTCGAAGAAAATGCCACGCATTGCTAATTTCGAGAGAATCTTTATAGCTCATCACATCAATCAATCAATCACAAGTCAAGTACACAACCCATCCCTCTCTTACACAAGCCTTACCCAAAGTCATCTCTCTCTCTCTCTCTCTCTCTCTCTCTCTCTCTCTCTCTCTCTCTCTCCACCCATCCCTCTCTCTTCCAAAATTCAACCAAGCCCATACCCTTCATGTCATTTTTTTACAACATCTATTCCTTCCATCCTTTTCATCCCATTACCCTCTCTCTCTCCATCTCATTCCATCCCAAGCTTCCATGAGAGAAAAAAATTTCTAAGGAAAGAAGAATTCAAGAGAAGGCCCACTCCCTACCACCCAATCTCTCATCCTAGCCATTCAACCTTCATCATCCACCCTTAAAGAGCTAGCTTAAGAGCTAAGGAGTCCAAGGAGCTAAAGAAGGAGTGTATAGGTGGGTGATATTAACATTTCCATCATTGATTTCTATCGGTGGGCTCACATGTATTGGGACCCACTTGATGTACGTGTTGTAATGCATGGAAGGGAGGGCTCATAGTGGCGGAGCCCTCCATTGCATGCCAATTCTCTCTCTCTCTCTCTCTCTCTCTCTCTCTCTCTCTCTCTTTGTGATGGAATGTGGCCCACCTGATCTAGACCGTCCATGTGTTGGGCCCCACCTCGCTGCCTGTCCATTTGGACAGGCCTGGATGAAGTAAAAACACAAATATCAGCTTGATGCAAACGTGGGGCCCACCTCGATGACGTGCTACCTCCAACAAGTGGGACCCACCTGAAATGGAAGTGGATTAGCTGGGGTTACTTCACACCAGTTATATAGCTGCTATATTTACGTCAGCAAGTTGTGTGGGTCCCACCGGCTGTATAACTGCTGCTATGACGTCAGCAGGTGGGCCTGATCACAAGGCAGGTGTTATGCCTACACCGTTCATCCATAGGGCCACCCTGCACGTGCTACACATGCAAGGCATGGGGCCCACCCTGATGTATATACTCTGTATCCACACCATCCAGAAAGTTGGATGGTGTCGTGTGGGATACATCGTGAGGTGTGGGTTTAATCCCCACCATTCGTCCAATATACGGACGTGGGACCCACCATAATATGTATGCTATATTCACCCATCCATCTGCTGGTCACGCCAACAGATATAGTTGTTGTAATGACGTCTGTAAGTTCTATAGGCCAGCAAGTTTTGTGGGTCCTGCATGATGTATGTAGCAACGTCGTCCATCTATTTTGTAGGGTGTGGGACCCACCCCACACGTGCTGCACGTGTGAGGGTGGGGCCCACCTGCTGATGTGTAGGCCATCCTGTGGGACGCACCATGAGGTATGTGTAAATCCATACCGTCAAGCAATTTGTAGAGATCATTTTATGGCGTTACAAAAGAGAATGAGATAGATCAAATTTTCTAGTGGGACCCACCCTACACGTGTGGGGGGTGGGGCCCACCTTTATATTTGTGTTTTACCATTCGTCCATCTGGACGTGACCCCACCTGGGGTATGGATATCATACACGTCGTCCATCCATCTTACAACAGTAAGATGGCTGCTATATTGACGTCACAAGTTCTGTGGGTCCGATCATGATGTATGGGTCTTATCCACACCATCCAGATGGCTGGACGGTGGGACCCACCGTTGCATGTATATGTTCTATATCCACACCATCTATCAGATGGACCAACCGCAAAAATAGTGAAGGATTGAACATCCACCATTGACGCCTGTTTGGGGTCACAGAAGTGTTGGATCAATATGGAATTTGTTTTTCCTCTTAATTTAGGTCTTTGTGACCTTATGAACAGATTGGATGGAAAATAAATGTTATGGTGGGCCCTGTGAATTGTTAACAGTGAAAATCATTGTCTCCACTGCTATTTGTGGTATGGTCCAGATGATCTTTTGATATGATTCATATTTTTGGGTAATGCTCTAAATGATCTCTAAAAATAAATGTATGGTGTAGATATAATAAAATGAAAATATAGTATGTGGGTCCCACCTTAATGTGATGTATATTGGGCCCGTATGAGAGGCCCATTGTGATGTGTTTGAGGCCCATGGTTGTGGCCCATTGTGATGTATTCAGGGCCCATGGGACGTGGCCCATTTAATGTATATGAGGCCCATGTATTGCGGCCCATTTGATGTATATGAGGCCCATGTATTGCGGCCCATTTGATGAGGCCCGATGTGATGCATATGTGGCCCATGAGTGAGGCCCATCATGATGTGTATTAGACCCATGAGTGATGCCCATGGTGATGTATATTAGGCCCTTGTGTGAGGCCATAGGTCCACTATACGTTTGCCTCTATGTGGGCCACTCATTGGGAGCAATGTTGGTTAAATGTCCACATTTATGGGCAATGATGGTTAAATGTCTACATTGAACCTTTTCTTAGGCCTTGTTAGGCTCATTCTTATCATTCTCTAAGTGGGTTAACAGAAATCATTGGGCCCCATTGATGTTGCATGGTCCATAATCGCCGTAGACAGATGGCTCCGTGCTACCGGATTTGGTATATCCACGGACGAGGGCCGATCTTTATATTGTGGTTTAGATCGGTTGTTCATCTATGGACCCCCCCTTGTATATAGGCCGATTATCGATGTCGGTTATCGATACTGATTATGAGTATGTGACAGTATAGCATTATGATACATGCCCATACACATCATTTGCAAGTTCGTTATGAGATATGGTTGACCATTGCATATGTCATAGAGCATGTCGTTTATGGGACTCCCTGATAGGCGGAATTGTCCCACATAAGCGCACGGTATGCGCAGGATTGATGTATGACTAGATTGTGTGACTCATGCATCTTGCATTTATGTTGTGAGTGTTGTACGCCCTAGCGACATCAGGGTCACAGTCTCCACAGGCATATTGTGGAGGGCAGGATTGGACACCAAAAATCTTCTTTTTTACATGGGGTGCGATAGATATCCTTAGGTGAAAGTCTCTAAACCTGACAGTACTGGAAGACGCTCCAACGTCGAGACCGAGTGGATATATGAGCGCACGAGGGCCGAATACCAGGAGGCCGCGTTTTCCACTGTGTCGTGGTCGGTTAGAAGGGGGTGTGGCCTTACCCGCCCGATGGTAGATGACAATTGTTAGGTTAAGTATGACCAGCTTGTAAATGGGTCCGCTGTCGACGTGCCGAATATGTATTGACAGACTATTGGCCAGGCGGATAGTGAGGTTTTTTACGCTCACTTGGACTGCGTGCTTGGGAAGGGGCAGTGCCATTTGGAGTGTACTAAACCTCGATGATTATCCAGAGTGAGAACTGTACTGATATTTGATGCTCCAGTGATGAGTCGCATTGATATGTGGATTCGAATAAGGATAGGTATGCTTGAGTTGCATCTCGTATCGTATGGCCTTGGTATGACCGACATCATTCATACCTTGCATCGCATGGCCTTGATATGACCGATAACATTCATGCATTGCATCACATAGCCTTGGTACGACTAATTGCATTAATGGACTTACTAGTATATTCCACATTACTCCGTATTACATTCTGAGCACGCTTATATTGCGCACACACTTTCACCACCCTCTAAGCTTTTTATAAGCTTATGTACGACCGTTACATGTAGGTGACACTAGGACGCCGTAGCAACATTGAGCTTGGAGCGTATAGCCGACTTCTAGAGCTTTTGATTATCGATATTATATTTTCCTTACGCATTGTACTCAAAGTTTTTTATCATAGTGGATTTGTGATGATGTTGTTGGTTGTTGTTTGTGAGTTATGCTTATGGTTATGCTTGTTACGGAATAAATTCATGTTGAAAAATCCTCCTTGTAGATCCTAGGATCGGAACTTGGTATATGGGTGCCAGGAGTCAAGAATGGGGTACTACGGAGGTTGTCGGCGCCGGATTTGACGATCGGAAATTTTGTTAGTCTGATTTTCGAGTTTGGGGCGTGACAACTTTAATACTTTTCATGTTGGACGCCCAACTCCTATAACTCCAAGATCAAAAGTTACATTCAAACTAAAACTTATTATTTATAGTAAAAAATTTAAGCGGGACTTTTGACCATCTATCAGACGAATCCTGCGTAGTGGGTTGGTTGGCTTAAGTAGCTTCTACTCCAAAAATCATATATAATATGTTGAAAAACTCATCTTTGTTCGACGGATATAAGGTCCCGAAGGTCTGTATCGTTTCCACCTCCATTCGGGCCTTCTCTAGTCCAGCTTTGCCATGAAAGTGTCTGCGACCCACTCTACATCAATAATCCAAATTAATGGACAACAAGTATGAATATACATACACGTGATGTATGTATCTATGTTTGATGCATTCGATAATTAAGTAGGACCGGTCTTACATTAAAGCCTGTATTCCATTCTTAAGCCCAAGTGCAATCTTGCTGGGTCGGGTCAGCCGGCCGGTCCCATAGTTTACAATGAGTTGGGTCAGGTGTGGGTCAGTTGTGCCATGGTTAGATTTGGGTCAGATTTTTTTTAATCCATTTAGTAAAGGGCATGCTTGGGCCCAACCCAAACCCAAACCCAAACCCAACCAATTGCCCAACTACCAATTACATATCCATGAAAACACATCTAAAACCATGCCAAGTGCAAGACTTCACCTGAAACCTGAGTTCCCCTCAGGCCACATGAGGTTGGAGAAGGTCTGGACATCTTGGAACACGTCTGCACCGTCGATTCCCATACTCTCAAACAATGGGAAACCTGGATGCTGGCCAGAGTAGCCATGGAAGGGCTTGCCGTAAGAATTCTTTCGTTTTGTTTCAACAGGCAGTGCAAAGAGCTGTTTGAGTCTACCAAAGAACTCACCACGCTCGGTTTTTGTGATGGCTGGATATATAATCTCAAAGCATCCGTATTCTTGCACTGCATTCAAGACCTCAGGTTTTAGCTTCTCCCATGCCTCTGTTCCAGGGGACAATCCTTCTACAGAGAAATCAACGGCTGGGATCTTTGATGTCGTTTCAGACCCCATAATCCTTACCAAGGCTTTTGACTCTTTTGGTCTGTTGATCGCTTTGCACTGAGTGTTTTAACTTATATAGACATGGGAATGGTCAAAACAACACTACAAGTGGGCCCACGGTCCACATCACTGGTCTATTTTGGCCTTGTTGTGTAGTGGCCATTTGGCATAAATCTCCTTAACAGGACAATCGTAACCGTCCAAATTGTTGCCGGCCCATTTATTAGGATTGTCATCACGTGATTGGAACTAGGCATCTAGAGAACGGATCAGATATAAAAGGCAATGTACCAAAACTTGTGGTACCAGCTCATCTATTCTGCTAACATGGAATTTTTGTAAGACATCGGTGCTATGAAAATGGTAGGTCACAACGTATTAGATCATCTGGGACAAAAATCAAGATGATCTGCTCATCGAGTGGGCCACACTTTTGGAACTAATGACAACTGACGGTCTGATTTCACATACCGGTGTCGTCCCCATATTGAGCCGATCAGGCTGATTTTCGACAAGGATGATCTTTATGGTGGGGCCTACCGTTTTCATGGTAATGATTTCCCACTAGAGTAGCATGTTGGTGAGAAAGAATGTATTGTCGTGCGTCATTACGATACGACGGTGATATTGCCATTTGTCAATTAAAATCTGAACTAAAAAAAACTTGTTTAATAATTATGGCTGTAGTCTAAAAATTAAGTACTGAGTCTAAGACAAATTATCTATTAACAAACATCTTAAATGTCCGAAATATGTTAATTTGATACATTTGCATCTATCTCTCGTTTGGAAATGTTTTACATTATGGAGAAATTATTTTTTATTAAATAAAAATAAAATTATTATATTTAATTTAAATAAATTAAAATACTTAATAAAAAAGACCAAAATATCATCATAATGCCCTCAATTTCTCTTAGGAGGAAGATTGTCATTGTGTGTTGTATAGGATTAAGCGCCAGTAGCAACAAAACCTTCAAATAAGGCTCACCTTATATTTATATGTTATCCAAACTCTCTGTAAGGTCATTCCCAATAGGATGAAGTGAAAATATATTGATCTAAAACTTTTGTGGTCTATTTAAGTTTATTTTCCATCCAACATGTTCATAAGGTCACAAATGCCTCTCATTTTTAGTATCAAGCCCTAAAATGATATTTAAAAATTAATGAATGGAATGGATGAAACACATACATCATGGTAGGGCGTAAAGAAGTTTCACAGGTTAAAAGTTGATATTTTATTGTGCAAATAATTTAAAGAGAAAACATTGCGTTAATTTTGGAAGCAAAAATTTTTATTTAATGGAAAATTCACTAAGCGCATTCCGTGTTAACGACAAATTAACAAACACCACTAAACACTGAACATTTTCCAATTTAAGTGCAAAAATTGAGCGTTAACAAACAGGCCCTACGTATAAGGACAAGAATGCCCTGGGATTTACATCCTACTTAATGCAAAAACGAAAGACATTTTCTTTTCTAAACCGCTGAGAAGGCTTGTTTATGCGCCGTCTGTGAAGGGGACGCGGATTAGGTGGTGTTGCCAACACCACCACACCTTGATGTATGTCTCTTATATCCACGCCGTCCATCTGTTTCTCCAGACCATTTGAGGGTATTAAACCAAAAATGAAGAAGATCTGAAGCCCAAGTGGACCACACCATAGGAAAAACTAGGGATAATGGCACTCACTTTTGAAATCTTCCCAGGGCCTCCGTAATGTTTATTTGCCATCCAACCTGTTGATAAGGTCACAAAAACCTCAATGAAATGAAAACACAGATATCATCTTGATCCAAAACTTTTGTGGTTCCCAGGAAATTTTTTACCGTGGGCGTTCAATCACAACTGTTTACTGTAGTGTGGTCCACTTGAGCTCCAGGTCTGCTTCGTATCTGAGTTCATGCCTAAAACGAGCTGGAAAATTAATAGATGAACGGCGTGGATATAAAACACATATATCACGTTGGACCCACAGCGCCCAACATGTCGGGGAAGCGTTTTGGCTAGTGACGCTGCCACTAGCCAGGTCGCTATAGTGTTCAGTGCTATATGGGCCCCACCATAATCTATGCATTTTATCCACACCGTCCATCCATTTTACACAACATTTTAATAATTTATATTAAAAACTAGGCAGATCAAAATCTCAGGTGGACCACACCATGAGAAAACAGTAGTGATTGAATGTCTACCATTACAAACCTCCTAGGGCCCACTGTAATGTTTATTTGACATCCAACCTTTAGATTAGGTCATACAGACATGGATAAAGGTAAAAACCAAATATCAACTTGATCCAAAACTTTTGTAACCCCGAGAAGTTTTTAATGGTGAGAGTTCAATCAACACTATGTGGCCCACTTGAGATTTTGATCTACTTCATTTTTGGGTTCATAACATAAAATTATTTGGAAAAATGGATGGACGGCATGGATGAGACACATACATCATGATGGGCCCACAGAGCACCGACCACTAGCAATTGGCTAGTTGCAGGGTGAGTAGCCAATCCGTTTCCATCAACAGACCACCAAATCCAAGGCGACCATAGAAAATCACGCCAGCCCAAGGATCCCGTCCATGCAAATTGTTCCAAATAAAATGAACGGCTTTTGTCATTTACAAGACTTATCATCGTCCACCATCCATTAATAGGACCCACCTTGTATTCTATATCATCTCTCCACAAGGCGTTATTTGGTCAGCCGATCACAACAAACCTCCTTTTCTGGTACTGGTTATATCAAGTAGGCTGAATTGAATGGTTAAGATTCCTTATCATCTTTATATAAATATCAATTCCTTAACCCTTCAAAGCATCTGGTCGTTGTAGTATAGTGGTGAGTATTCCCGCCTGTCACGCGGGTGACCCGGGTTCGATCCCCGGCAACGGCGATTTTTTTTTTTTTTTTACAGATATTTTATAATTATTTTTAAAATCCTTTTTTCTTTTTTAAAATGGTAACATATGTTGTAGCTGATGGCCATCTGATGGTTATTGTCTCAAAAATAACTATGATGGAAAATCTCTAAAATCGCCCTAATGGATGGTATAGATGAAAAATATGACTAATGTTGGCTTTGGCATTTTCCCACCTGGAATATTTTTGGGACTCAACATACCAATGATTTGGATCACAGACCAAGGCCCACCAATCACGGAATTGAAAACCAATGTGTTACGTGCTGTGGCCCACATCATGGAATTGTCCCACAAAGAATCAGAACCCTTGGAGAACCTTACAATGGCCTTATGAATACCATGATTGAAGCAAATGTTTAAAGTCACATCTTTTCCCATTAAAAATTGTAATTTAATTAGGCATATAAAACCCGAATTGGTGGTCCATTCCAAATTAGAAGATTCCAGAAAAATGGGCCACATTTCAATCTTCAAACCTCCCACAGTCCTTCACTTAACTAAAATGGGCCACATTTCAAATTGGAAGATTCTAAACTTAGCAGACAATCCACATATTTAAAGGAACAAGGTTGTAATATTCTAATATAAGGGTTCTTTTTCTCACAGCATACAGGCTTATATTACTCTTTCTTTTAGGCAAGGTGCATAACAAAAACAGAGAGCATCATATTCCAGCAAGCTCTTTAAGGACATCATGCGCAGGTCTTTTAGTATCCTTGTAATAGGACCTGATGAAATCAAAATGATCAAATGGCTTGTAAATCAAGGGATGTTCTTCGTCGACAAGCTCGTCGGGTGCCTTGATCATCCAACCTGCTTTTGGAATCATGAAGAGGCCAGCTGAGAACCTCTCCTTGTTTTCAGTCAGGGTCACTCGATGTAGTGGCGAACGAACCCTTCCATTGCTCCATGCCTGCAACGACAACACCAATACATTAAAATTGTTAGGTGGTCCACATATTAAAAACCCAAGTTCACTAAGCCCAAACAATAAATGGAATTAGCTCAAATAGATTACTAGCCCATCCAAAGTAGCCATATGAACAAATGTGGAGATTCATAATCTTCGCGAATCATCTATGTATAGAAATCTTGGGAATGAAAATTAAAATTTTATCACCCTTACCATGAAAGAATCGCCAGGGAAGACTATGAAGGAGTTGGGGGATGGGAACATTGGGACCCATTGCCCTTCTTTAGTAAGAATCTCTACTCCATTCACCTCATCTTGCAATAGAATAGTTATGAAGTTCATGTCGGTGTGAGGAGCTATACCAGGGGCCGAACTTGACACGGCGGGCGGCTGATTGTAGTGGATTACCCGAAGAAGGGTCTTCATTGAGTCTGTGAGAGAGTCCTGGTAGTTGCCCACACCTAAGCTCTCCAAAATCATCATCCTCACTATCTTTTCAAATTCAACTAACTTCTTGGCAAAGCTATTGATTGTTTCACTAGCAAAATACAAAGTGTAAAAATTGTCAGTTATGTGAATCTCTCTCTCTCTCTCTCTCTCTCTCCTCTCTCTCTCTCTCTCTCTCTCTCTCTCAATATTTAATATATGCAACATGAGTTCTTTTCAAGCTCTTTCTGAGTAGCCTTTGGTCCAAATTAATTAGCTCAAAGGATGATATTGACCGTTGAATGCAAGTCACTGAGGATTGTTCACATTTTTACATCTTGATGGTAAGAATCATAGTCCATTGAAGTAAATGGGTCAGACTCAGGTTGATGTTGAGAAAAGTCTTAAATCTAAGGTTTTGAAGTCGTTCGACCGGTCGTGGGAAGCTTCGACTGGTCGTAGGAGACGCTCGACCGGTCGTAGGTTCGAGTCCTTGTACGACTCAAAGTCCAGCAAGTTTTTGCTGTTTTTTACTGTAGCCAGGACTGGTCGAAGGTGGGCTACGACTGGTCGAAGGTGGGCTACGACCAGTCGAAGACTAGCTACGACTAGTCGAAGGTTACGCAGTTTGTTCTGCGATTTTGCGCGAAACTGCGGATTTGAGTCCTTTCGCACCTGGGATGCGGAAGGGAAGTTTCCTAAACTATAAATAGGTATTCCTAAGGTTTTTTTAGGAAGTTGTGATGAATGCTAAGGCTTTCTAAAAGGGTTCCAGGGTTTCTAAAGGGTGTAGCAAGGGTGAGATTCGAGGTCGTTCGAATCGGGTAAGTCCTTTCTCTTTGTAATTGATGCTTTCATAGTGGTGATCTGTCGCTTTGTGCCGTGGTTTTTTCCCGCAAGGGTTTTCCACGTTAAATCTGTGTGTTCTCTTTTCTTGTGTGTGCTTGGTGCCATTGGATTACCATCCTAGATCTAGATCTGTGTGATTCCGCAGGCCAAAAATCCCAACAGTTGAATCCTACCTTACCCAACTTACCCATATAAGCTTACCAACGGGCTGAGCTAGATGACCCAACCCTACTAGCCCATAACCCGAATTAATAGACTACAAGTATAGATATACATACACATACACATGATCTATATATGTTTGATGTATCCACTAATTAGGTAGTGCCAGTCTTATTTAGCCCCATATTCCATTCTTAAACCCAAGTGTTGTCGTGCTAGGTCTCGTTTGAAATGAGTTGGGTCAGTCCAGTTGATGTAGAGCAGGCCACGGACACTTTCATGTCCAAGATTGACTAGAGAAGGCCCGATCGAAGGCAGATGTGATTCGGACCGTCAGAACTTTACAAAAGGCGTATCTTGCAAAACCGGAATGAGCTACTCAATGTAGCATATATGATTTTAGGGTAGGAGAAGCTACTTTAGCCCAACCAACCTGGCCACACGAGGTTGCCCACACCGAATTTGTGAGATCCCATCAGATTCACAGTTGAAAATCCGTTTTATTTCTGTTTTTACTATTTATAGTTAGTTTTAATTTGATTATAACTCTTCATCCTCTTAGCTTTAGGAGTCGTGTCCAACATAAAAAGTGATAATAATGTGGTTAAGCCAAATAAGACACTAGTAAATTTATTATTTATAGTAAGTTATGAATTTTAGGGAGTTTGAGCTGGAGTTTGATCCTTAAATTTCTTCCGAGTTTAGTATCAAAGGGTTGTAAATTCGTTTTTATTATATATTAATAAAATTTTGAATTTATTAGAATTTATTTCTATTCTTTCCTATTTTTTCCTTATTTTTTCCTCGTGAATTCGAGGTATCTCTGTGAAGAGTCCAGAGAAGCTCCATGGATTTAGAGTAGTCATCCACTTCAGGAAGATGATGATCAACCTCGTCACACCTATCCCTGCGTCACCAGCCAAACGGTAATGGGACGTGGGTCGGGTGTTCTAATCTTTTAGTAAATGGCAATGCTCGGGCCAACCCGAACCCGACCCATTGCCTCACTGGCAATTACATTTACATGAAAACCGATTTTGAAACTATGCAAGTGCAAGAGTAGTTCACCTGAAACCCAGGTTCCCCTCGGGCCACATGAGGTTAGAGAAGGTCTGGACATCTTCAAGCACATCAGCACCGTCGATTCCCATACTCTCGAACAATGGGAAACCTGGATGCTGGCCAGAGTAGCCATGGAAAGGCTTGCCGTAGGAATTCTTTCGTTTTGTTTCAACAGGCAGTTCAAATAGCTGTTTGAGTCTACCAAGGAACTCACCACGCTCGTTTTTTGTGATGGCTGGATATATGATCTCAAAGCACCCGTATTCTTGCACCGCATTCAAAATCACAGGTTTTAGCTGCTTCCATGCCTCTGTTCCAGGGGCCAATCCTTCTGCAGAGAAATCAACGGCTGGGATCTTTGATGTCATTTCGGACACCATTCTTCTTTGATCGTTTTGCTGAAGTGTCTTAATTTATATAGGAATGGGAATGTTCAAAACAACACTACAAGTGGGGGGGCCATGGTCAACACCAACTCTCTATTTTGGCCTTGTCTTGGATTGCCGGTTTCTCATAAATCTCCTTAATAGGACAATCCTAACCGTCCAAATTATTGCCGGCCCATTTATTAGGATTGTCATCACCTGATTGGCATTAGACATCTAGTGAACGGATCAGATATAAAGGCAATGTACCAAAACTTGTGAAATCAACTCATTTTTTCTGCTAAAATGGAATTTGTGTAGGACATCGGTGCTGTGAAAATGGTAGGTCCCAACGTATCAGATCATCTGAATAAAAATCAGTACGATCTGATCATGGAGTGGGCCACAATAATGGCATCAATAACAACCGACGGTCTGACTTAACATAACGGTGTTATTTATATATTAAATGGATCAGCTTGATTTTCAAGATAGATGATCTATATGGTGGGGTCTACCGTTTTCATGGTAATGATTTCTTACATGAGTAGCATGTTGGTGAGACAGAATGCATTGTCATGCATCTGTTTGATACGATCGGTGATATCGTCAACCTTCTCTCCAAGTGTAACGACAAGAATGACCTCAGTTTTGTAGGCTACTTTTGCAGAAAAGGAGGGACAGTGATAGTCATTTTGTCTTTCTAAAACACTGCCGGAGTCCATGAGCACGATTCGCCGCTCGTATATTTACACGCAGCAAACCTGGAAACGTCGCAGGTTTGTGAGACATCTGAGCCGTACATAAGGTGGACCGAACCATGAAGATAATCACATACTGAAATCAGGACACTCCACTTATTAGGTGGGCCACTCCTATTCGAAAAGAGAAGACAGTTGAAAAAAAACATGTCAATGATCTACACTTAACTATGGCCTGCCTCATGAGTAGATTGGCCTGATTTTAGTTTGGAGTCATCTTGACCGTTGGGAGGCCTTATGCACTGCTCAAATGTCCCACCACACTCTACTCAGGTTGGCACGTGTGTAGAGTTAAAGATGCGTGTAGGGCTAGCAAACCCTCGTCACATATTCAGAGGCTGGTTCCGCTATTACTATTGTAGAATAAACTACAATTTCGGGTGTGGCCCCACCTTGATTCGTGTGATTGACATCTAGTCCGTCCACAATGTGAGCCCCCTCATGTTCTCCTTTGAGCCCCAACATCACAGCCATCCAAAGCTCAGGTGGACCAGGCCATGTAAAATCATGCCTAAAACCTATAAAATCACGTAGTGTGGTCCACCTGAGTCTTAAAATCGCCTGATTTTATAGGATGTCCATTCATCCTGTTGGGGCCCACCTTATGAATGGATTGGATAGCATATAAAAACACAGTGGGTGCAGAATCTAGAAGGTTTTTATGGTGTCCCCATCCCAACTATTTCCTCTGGTGTGACCCACCTGGGTTTTGGATCGGCTGAGCTTTGGGATTCTTTGTGAACTTGAAGGCACACCTTTGGACGGAGTGGGTGTGGGCCCCACATCATGGCGAGCCACATACAACAATTGTAGTATAATCTCATCACAATAGTTAGAGAGGAACCGGCAACCTTATATTAAATAATTTATATACACGTATGTTTTTTTCACGTAAGTTTTGTAGATTCCATCTTGTAATTTCCTCAATTGATTATATGGCCACGGCAGTCACAGGAATCCCTTGTAAGTCCAGAGTTTTGTGGGGCCCACCGTGATGTTTATGTTGTAATCCACCCAGTTGGCTTATTTCTCCAGTTCATTTTAGGGCATGAGCCCAAAGGGAAATCTAAAACTTAACTAGGCCACAACACAAGAGAGGAGGAAGTATGAAAATGCCCACCGTTGAAACCTTGCTCGGCCCCACCATGATGTTTATATGACATCCCAGCGTGTTCATAATGGAAAACCCAAATATCATCCTGTTCAAAAACTTGTGTGACCTTAAGAAGGCTTCTATGGTGGGCATTCAATCCCCTTTTTCTTGTGGGGTGGAGCCACTATCATGCAGGGCCCACCTTGGATGTGAGCCATTCATCTTTAGTGGCCGATCTTTGATGTGGACTGTCCATTATGTGGGGTCCACCTTGATATGGGTCATCCATCATGTGGGGCTCACTTAAATGTTATTGGCCATCATGTAGAGCCTCCTTCAATATCCACCACCCCTCATTTGGAAGCCACCTTTCATGTGGACCGTCATCTACCATGTCGGTCCATGTGGTTCCCATCTTTAATGTGGACTGTCCTATGTAACGTGGGGCTCACCTTTGATGTGGACCACCCATCGTGCGGGCGCTACCTTTGATGTGAACCACCCATCATGTGGGGCTTTCTTTGATATGGAGCATCCATCACATGGAGAGGTACAAAAGTTGAAAAGTGAAAAAAAAAAAAAAAAAACCCTCATGGGGATGTAGTTACTCGAGTTTCTTTTAATGGTGATTATGAGAAAAGGTCCATTTATTAGATGGCTAGGATAGTCCAATAAGATCCATTTTTTAAAATTAATTAGTAGAGCCTGTAAGATGCCCGGTTCAGATGATCACGATCACGCGCTTGTGAGTGAATGCAGTGGAAATTAATAAACTTTTGTGTGTAGATGAATATGCTTAACGAGTGCATACAACAATACAACAGATGCATTTGAACATCAATCACCATCTAAGTTCCACTTTTTAGACAAGGGTTTTATCATTTATAATGACCTATTATCGGCCTCAAGTACATAATATCCTGGCCCGCTTCGCCCTCATGAAGCCCACTCTGTCAATCAAGACTTTCATCTGATAGTCTCCAAAGGCAATGATCCAACTTGACATCTCCTCAAATGTGAAAATCCTAGCCCTTCATTGGTGAGCCCCACAAACAGACAATTAAGAAAAGAAATAGAGCGTGGGTCCATGCTCAACCGAAAATGACCAATCGAGCCGAATGGGTAGCAGGTCAGATTCAAGCTAGAAAATGTGGCTCATTTAACTAAATGGGTCGAGCATGGGTTGAATCCTACCCTGCCTGACCATTTAATATAGGTTACAAATGGGCTAAAGGCCAGATGACCTAACCCAACCCTGCCCAAAACCTGATAGAAGGTAAGGTCAACAGAGATTCAATACATGTAGTTGCATATGCATCGACTAATTCGGCCAGACTGGGAAATCCCTTTTGCCCCATATTTCCTTCTTAATGAATTAGCACATATCAGGTGAGGCTTGGGCTTGATGAATTTTAAGCCGCTCAGTTCGGGCCAATGGCTAATGCGGCAGGATCAGGCCAGAATTCTTTGCCCATCATTAAACAGGTCAGGCTTAGGCCAAACCCGAAACATTCCCATCCCTACCAAGGACTCGATTTGTACAATGTTTCAACCTAGGAGATCCTACAGAATGCTTCATTCAGAGTGGGGCCCACCATAACATAAGCCCCGATCACTGAACCATGGAACCCGCTGGTACAACCGAAAACCAAATGAAGCCATGCCGATGACTTAATAGTGTTAACTAACAGTTTTCCCAAACACAGTGGGAAAAAAAAAAAAAAAAAACCTAGAGAGTAGTCCCAATCATGTTGAGAAGTGGAGCCACATGCGCGGATTTCATATCGCAAGTCCTTTCGCAACTGGGATGCAGAAAGGAGTTTCGCGGATTTCGTGTCGCAAGTCTTTTCGCAACTGAGATGCAGAAAGGAGTTTCGCGGATTTCGTGTCGCAAGTCCTTTCGCAACTGGGATGCGGAAAGGGAAGTTGCCAAAACTATAAATTGGAGTCCCTAGGGCTATTCTAGGTTAAGGTGAATATTGAAAAATATTTCTAAAGTGTGGGCAAGGGATTTTCTCTGTACTTCCAAGAGAGAGGTTAGTATATTGCCTTGTAATCTTCGTTCTTCATAGTGGAAGTTTGCATCCGTGGTTTTTTACCCTAGATTGGGGTTTTTCTACGTTATCTTATCTTGTGGTTTGTTTTGGATTGCTTTGATCTGTTTCTAGTTTATATTTCTTCCTGTTTATCGTTTGTGGGTGAGGCCTGAGATTGGATCTAGGCTCACTGCGTTGTTGGCATGCTGCGCAACAACTAGTATCAAAGCTATTGGTTTAGTTCTATTGGGAGCGATGGCAGAAGATGGGAAAACTAGAATTGAGAAGTTTGATGGTTCAAACTTTGCCTTCTGGAAGATGCAGATGGAAGATTATCTATATCAGAAGGACCTCTATATTCCTCTAGGAGGAAAAGAGAAGAAATCAGAAAAGATGACAGATGATGAATGGTTTTTACTGGATAAGAAGGCTTTAGGAACAATCCGACTCTCTTTGTCTAAGAGCGTCACCTTCAATATATCCAAGGTAAAAACGACAAAAGAATTAATGGAAGCCCTAGACACCATGTATGAAAAACCTTCAGCATCCAACAAGGTTCATCTTATGAAACAGTTATTCAACATGAAGATGTCAGATGGTGGGAGCATGGCTGAACATCTAAACGAGTTCAATACAGTCACGAGCCAGTTGGAATCCGTTGGCATTGTTTTTTAGGACGAGGTCAGAGCGTTATTGATCTTATCCAGTTTGCCAGACAGATGGGATGGTTTGATGATTGCTGTGAGCAATTCTTCAGGGTCGACAAAGCTGAAATTTGATGATGTGGCCAGTCTAATTCTCAGCGAAGAATCTAGAAGAAAGGCATTAAGAGTTTCAGGGGATTCAGGGAATGCTCTAAACGTTGAAGGAAGAGGAAGATCGCTGAACAAAAGAGACAATAAACACGGGCGTTCTAAGTCGAGGAAGAAGTTCAAGGGACCGAAAGACAAAGATGGGTGTTGGCATTGCGGCAAGAAGGGACAAATGAAACGTGATTGCAGGGCGCTTAAAAAACAAGAAGGAAGCTCTCAAAGCGGGAAAGATTCAGTGAATCTATCTGAGGAAAGTGACACAGAGGCGTTGATCTTGTCTCTTGATGCGAGGAATGAGTCTTGGGTTATAGACTCGGGTGCTTCGTTTCATGCCACTTCATGTAAGGAAGTTCTGCGTAACTATGTATCAGGTGACTTCGGGAGAGTCTACCTGGGTGATAATGAGCCGTGCAATATTGTTGGAAAGGGAGACGTTCATATAATTCAGAAAGACGGAACAACATTGAAATTGAAGGATGTCAGACATGTACCAAGTTTGAGAAGGAATCTGATCTCAGTAAGGCAGTTGGCCGATACCGGTTATGTGACAACATTCACTAGTGATTCCTAGAAGATCACAAAAGGTGCCTTGGTGATATCTCGAGGCAAGAAAGAATGTACTTTGTACATGACTTCAGGATCGTATAGTTCACTCGCAGTCGCATCAACTGGACTGAATGGCCAGTTATGGCATCAGAGGTTGGGACATATGAGTGAGAAAATGGACGAAAGTGTTATTGTCAAAAGGAAAACTACCAGGACTGAAGTCTATTAACTTAGAATTCTGCGAGGACTGCGTGTATGTCAAGTAGAAGATGGTAAGTTTCAAGAAGACGGGACGCGCTCCAAAGACGCATCTGTTGGAGCTTGTACACACTGATGTATAGGGACCGGCACAGGTATCATCTCTTGGTGGCTCATGTTATTTTGTTTCCTTTATTGATGATGCTAGTAGAAAACTGTGGATTTATTTCTTAAAGCACAAATCTGATGTATTTGATGTATTTAAGAAGTGGAAAGTTATGGTAGAAAATGAGACAAGTAAAACAGTAAAATGTCTCAGATTTGATAATGGGGGGAGAGTATTGTGACAAGAGGTTTGAGGAGTATTGTGCAGCGAGTGGAATCAAACATAAAAAAATGATTTCAGGTACACCGCAACAGAATGGTGTGGCTGAGCGCATTAACAGGACCATCCTTGAGCGCGCCAAGAGCATGATGTTACATGCAGGGTTGCCCAAGACATTTTGGACAGATGCTGTGAATACCGGCGCATATCTCATCAATAGAAGTCCCTCAGCACCATTGGATGGTGGGCTACCAGAAGAAGTGTGGACTGAGAAAGAAGTGAACCTTGCACATCTCAGAGTGTTCGGTTGCACTTCATATGTTCACATTGATGCAGAGCACAGAAACAAGCTGGATGCGAAGTCCAAGAGGTGCACGTTTATAGGCTACGGGCAGCATGATTTTAGCTACAGGTTTTGGGATGTAGAAAACAGGAAAATCATCAAAAGCAAGGACATAGTCTTCAATGAAAAAGTGATGCATAAGGACAGTGTGCAGGAAAATAAAGCCGAAGAAAAAGAATTCGTAGAGTTAGAAGAGTTACCGGACACGGGTGTTACAACGTCACAGGATAATCATGCACAAGAGAATTATAAAGCAGAGCCACACACCGGTTGTGAGGAGGTCTACTCAGGAGAGGAGACCCACGGTCCGATATTCACCCTCCTTATATTATCTACTGCTGACAGATAATGGTGAGCCAGAGTGTTTTGAAGAGGCATTACAGTCAGATACACGGGTTAAGTGAGAGCAGGCCATGGATGAGGAGATGGACTTTCTTGAGTCTAATCGTACATGGGAGCTAGTCACTCTACCTAAGGGTAAGAAAGTTCTTCATAACAAGTGGGTTTACAGATTGAAGGAGGAGCACGATGGTTCGAAACGGTACAAGGCTAGATTGGTTGTGAAAGGGTTTCAACAAAAGGCAGGTATCGATTTCACTGAAATATTTTCATCTGTGGTGAAAATGTCTACGATTCGCATGGTCTTGAGTTTAGTGGCTACAAAGGACTTACATCTAGAGCAGCTAGATGTTAAGACAACCTTTCTTCATGGGGACCTTGAAGAAGAGATATATATGCATCAGTTGACAGGATACGTGGCACCAGGAAAAGAGAACAAGGTGTGCAGACTGAAGAAGAGTTTATATGGCCTGAAGCAAGCCCCAAGGTAGTGGTACAAGAAGTTCGACAGTTTCATGTCGGGAAACGGCTTTAGGAGATGTCATGCAGACCACTGTTGTTACTTGAAGAAGTTTGATACGTTATACATCATTCTTCTTCTGTACGTTGATGATATGCTTGTGGCCGGTTCAAGTATGAAGGACATCTCAGATTTCAAAAGACAACTGTCTATACAATTTTCCATGAAGGATTTAGGAGCTGCAAAACAAATCCTAGGCATGAGGATAAAGCGTGACAGAGAAAACAAGAAATTAGTTTTTCACAGGAAGAGTACATAGCCAAGGTACTCGACCAATTCAATATAGGAGGTGCTAAGTCGGTTAGCACTCCATTAGCCAACAACTTCAAGCTATCTACAGAGCAAGGGGCAAAGACGCAGGAGGAACGGGACTACATGGCTAAAGTCTCATACGCGTCAGCTATTTGGAGTCTCATGTATGCTATGGTGAGCACGAGGCCAGATATTGCTCAAGCAATGAGAGTTATTAGCAAGTTCATGAACAACCCCGGGAAGGAACATTGGGAAGCTGTGAAGTGAATCCTTAGATATTTGGTAGGTACTAAGGATGTAGGGTTGTGCTATAGTAGATCGGAAATCAAGCTACAAGGCCACGTGAATTTAGATTTGGCAGGAGATATTGACAGCAGGAGAAGCACTACAAGTTATGTCTTTACTCTAAGTAGTGCTGCAGTAGGTTGGGTCTTTCAGTTACAGAAGATAGTATCTATCAGTACGACAGAAGCAGAATATGTTGCGGCTACAAAAGTATGCAAGGAGATGGTGTGGATGCAAGGTTTCATGGAAGAGTGGGTAAAAAGCAAGCAGATTGCAAACTGTACAGTGACAATTAGAATGCAATACACTTGGCCAAGAATTCAGTCTTTCATTCAAGGACCAAGCATATTACCATTAGATATCACTTCATATGTTCGTTACTGGAAGATGGATCGATTGCTCTGGAGAAGATTCATATAAGTGAGAATCCTGCGGATATGTTGACCAAGGCGGTCACACGAGAGAAGTTGAAGCTCTGTTCAGCTTTGATTGGTCTTCAGGCTTGAAGACGGGGAGTGGTGCACTCCATATGAAGAAGATAAAGGTTTATGGCGATGTGTCTCCAAGTAGGAAATTGTTGAGAAATGGAGCCACATGCGCAGATTTCGTATCGCAAGTCCTTTCGCAACTGGGATGCGGAAAGGAGTTTCGCGGATTTCGTGTCGCAAGTCCTTTCACAACTGAGATGCAGAAAGGAGTTTCGCGGATTCCGTGTCGCAAGTCCTTTTGCAACTGGGATGTGGAAAGGGAAATTGTCAAAACTATAAATTGGGGTCCCTAGGGCTATTCTAGGGTCAAGGTGAATATTGAGAAATATTTCTAAAGTGTAGGCAAGGGATTTTCTCCGTACTTCCAAGGGAGAGGTTAGTATATTGCCTTGTAATCTTCGTTCTTCATAGTGGAAGTTTGCATCCGTGGTTTTTTACCCTAGATCGGAGTTTTTCCACGTATATCTTGTCTTGTGGTTTGTTTTGGATTGCTTTTATCTGTTTCTAGTTTATATTTCTTCTTGTTTATCGTTTGTGGGTGAGGCCTGAGATTGGATCTAGGCTCACTGCGTTGTTGGCGTGCTGCGCAACAAATCAGGCAACCATGAACCCACTTTACAAGCTGAAAACCCAATGGCACCATGCTGATGACCAACAGTTTCTTTCAATGGAGGAAAAAATAAAAATGAATTTAAAAAAAAAAAAAAAAAAAACCACAACAAAACAAAACAAAACAAAATGAGGAAGTTTGTGCATGATAGACAGACTTAAATAGAGTATATACAGAGTATTGGTATGCCTATTGACTTGCATGTGTTAACAAAATAGTAATTGATGGATTTTCTATGATGGGTTACAACAGACATGTCTCCTTATCACGAATGTAACATCTACAACAGCAACAAAAACTACTACACAACAACAGTGATGTGGTTAGTATCCAATGCAAGGAACGACTCTTCTACCGCTGGTTGAGGTTTGAAGAGCCGATGATGGGATCTAGCAATAACCTTTTTTGCAACTGCTAGACCCTCTGCGATCAAAACAAGCACCGGGGAAATATGTTAGACCTGCTGCAAACTATCTATGGTTAGAGACAGCAGTTTTACTCGTTACAGCCAAAACGACGATCACTTCCAGAGTTTGACGAATTTGTCGTGGCTCGCAGAAGCCACCAATCCCAACACATTAGATACTGCCAGGGACGTGATCTGTCCGTCGTGTGCAGCAAGTGTCATGGTCTTGTTCTCGCCCATGTCCCAGAGCTCCAGAGACTGTAAAAATGGCCAAATAGTCCAATATCATTAACCAAAGATGGGCTATAATCCATGAGACTGATGCTTCTTTGTCCCCAAGTGGGGCTCTTTGGAATGGCAGATAATCCCAGACCTTTTCAGATGTTTTCAGCTGAAACTGTTTGAATCTGAAAAGGCCGGCTGTATGGTTTCCTGAAACATCAGGGGCCGACCCGGAAATGCATTTTGAGGAACCCATTTCAAATCTGTTTCCTTTCATCTCCCACTCAAAACAAAATGAATAGGACCACTTCCATCGGATTTAATCAGCGCCACCCAAACAGTCATGCATTTAGAAACATGAATTTATCTATTTTCTGAGTTTTTCAGCATTGCTTGTATATTACTACATTTGTATTTATCTAAACCCATTTCTGTGTAATATGCTTTTGTAAAATAATAATTAAAAATTAAACAGTAATATAACTCTCAATGCTTGTTAAAAGGGAAAGCATGAAATGTTAAATGCTAATAAAGCACAAATATCAGTAAACATGGGACGCGTACAATACACAGACCATTCATCTTATTTATTTATTTAGTTGAAAGACCAGACCATTCATCTGCGGGCTACAATGTCCAAAACAAATGGACTTCAAGAACTTGCTGAGTTTTCTTCATCCCTCTATTTGTTTTGAACATTGTCCCTCCTGATAAGTAGCCACCTGTTTTGGGCCCAGGACATCGACACAAAAGGACCTGTCGGATAGCTTAGATCTTCCGTATGTGGTGGCTTATTGATGGGCTGCCATATGCATGTGTCTGGGAATAGCAAACCCTCATCGATGTATAACGTAATGTTTCTCAGGGATACCAGGTCTGCATTTTAGTGTAAAAAGTGACCTAGTTCCAAAGGCTAAAAAAAAACGGCATCTGAATCGGCACATGGATAATGAATTGCATAAAATGGTAAAGCGTTGAGCATGTAACTTGCCTGATAACAGCCAATAACCAGCAAAGATGGATACGTGGGGTGGAAAACGCAGGAGTGGAATTTGTTGCCATTACAGCTCAGATCATGAACACATTCACCTTCACTCCCGGAGCCAAGTGACCAAACCCTAACCGAGTCTTCACTGACAGATGCCATGTACTCACCCAAAGAATCCCAACAAACAGAATGGACTGGCTTTGTGTGTCCCTACAATTATAAACCATATGAGAGAGAGCGAGAGAAATGCATGATGTCAGTTAGAGAGAGAGGCATAAGGTCAGTGGGAGAGAGATGCATAAGATCAGTTCTTACTCAAAAGTAAAGGCAGAAAAAGGATGCATCAACAAACAGTTTTGATTCCACGTGAGGCTTTAATCAAAATGTTAGAGAGAGAGAGAGAGAGAGAGAGAGAGTGAGATGCATGTGAAAAGATCATCTCAAGCCTTCTTTCTACCCTTTCTGTTCAATCCAAGGAGCAACTCACTAAGGTCCTTACCAAAGCTGTTTATTCTTCGCAGTTCCATGATCCGCTGGGTAAGCTGAGCATGTCTGATATCAATGCTCTAGCTTAAGGGGGAGTGTTAGATTTGTGTGTGTGTGTGTGTGTGTGTGTGTGTGTGTCCATGCGTACATATGTAGATATGTTCATTTCGGTGCTTCCCCAGGACACCATACCCTTTTGCATATACTCTTTTAATAAAATATGTTAGGGAGTCATTTGCTCCCTAACACAACATTTTCCCCAAATCTCTTTTCCCTTCTACACAAAGGGAAATGAAGCTACAATATCCTGCTAAGTTCTGGGCTGCATTTGGATGCACGAGTGAAAGAACTGAATAGCAAACATTCGGTTTAACCAGGACATGGCACAAATTAATGTTCCTAGTATTCATAACAACAGTGTACCTCGAGTTGCAATTATATTTCTTATAAAGTCCAGCTTACGAGTAGCATAACTGCTATTTGAAGGCCAGATCCTTAGTACTTGTGCTAAGGAATGAAATTGAAATTTGGTTATTTCCACATTATTGCAATAATTATTATAGTTCCAAAAATTGTTGACGTTGTTCTTTGCGGAACAAGAAAGAGCCTAACATTTATTTTACGCCAAATGTAGAGAAAGGAGGTTAGCATGTGATTGTGGGTTTGCTGACATGGAAGCATGTCCGCAACAGCTTCTCTGACCCACCACACAGCACACCCAAACTGAAACTAAAATGAGAAGATGTCTACATAAAAGAAAACTAGTAGCATACCATTTACTCAAAGCAAGGATTCAAACATGATTCATGATTCAAAGGGGGGTGCTAACTGGATTTTGGATTCATGGAAGCAGCTCTCAATCCATCTCTCAATTTGAGGTAATTAAAGCTTTGACACCATTATTACTCTTTACATTGCCATTCCTAGATAGATATTAGGGATAGACTAATAGAACAAGTCCCAGTAATATGATTTTTGCTCTGAGGCTGGAAAATCCGGTATCCATTGCATTTGGTTTGCATCTCTTTCTAACTAGGTAACATGAGTGATATGAAAAGGGGAATCAATTCATGCGAGTGGAGTAAGAGAACCCGAGCCTTGCACTCAGCATACCTTTTTCTGGGCGTTTTGTGTTTAAGCAATTGTATGACATGGGGACAATTGCTTAGTGCATCCCTGTTTCTTATCTGTCTTTTTCTAGACTCATTGCTTAAAATTTTTTTTTAAAAAAAAAAAACAAAGAAACAAAGAAAGAAAGAAAAGAAAAGAAAAGAAAAACAAAGGAAACAAAAGGGGGCCACGTACTCAGCAACAGGCTGAACCTTATAGCTCCAAAGTCAATTGGATGAAATGGACATCCATTTGTTGAATTAGGACTTTTGACCAATCACTTTAACTCTCCATTAGATGTCCACCAATCTGCTATTTACGATTATCTGTTTAGTGTCATTTTTATGTTTATCACCAATCTATTGCAGCCAATAACTTAGATGGTTTTCCTCATATGAAAGAGAGCCACATTCACATTTCTTTGTATCTGTTAATAAACAAACCTGTAACGAGTGTCGGCAAGCTTGGGTCTCAACATCCAGTATGGATACAACATTCTCAGCGGCAGCTGCAAGGTACCTGCCAAGACGGGGTTGAAATCTCATCTGTGTGGTCCCACCCTGCGCAAATAAACAAGACTTCATATCACAATCAGAAAGTAATCAGCTCAAATGATAATTAAAGACAAGGCCCACCAAAAAATGCAAACTCATGAACCAGCACTTACAAGTACCTTGAAAACTCTGGCACAGCTTCCATTATTGATACTCCAATACCGTATTTCATTGTCTCCATCACAAGAACAGATGAGGTCCTCCTTATTTGGGTGGAAGTCCAGGGACATAACAGAGGCAGAATGCCCAGTAAAAGTGCGAAGTGAATAGTCTGGCTGCATAAAGGAGTTAATCTTGTCAGGAGAATGTCTGTTATGTTTGGAATTTTCAATTCTAATGTAAAGCAGAAGCTTAGATAGATTGCATGGCCTCATCCATAGAACCAAAAAACAATTCTGGAATGATCACATCAAGAAACCATATCCACAGAACAAGCTTTTCTTACCAGTGATGCTATTAAAGAACTAACGACCTGGCAAAATCATACTTGCTACTAATGATAGTGACTACATAGCCAACTCAAAGTCAAACCAAAGTCCAGTATGCTAATGAAGAACATGACATGGAAAAAATAAAGTTTTTAAGTTTTAACATTGCTCCGGTATTAAAGATTACACAAAATGCACATAAGCATGTTTGTACACATGCATAGACACCATGGTGTCAATAAAATTTTAGAGAAGCCCATACGGTCCTAAAATTGGCAGTCAATAAGAAAGATTCGTCACGTGCAATCTATTGCAACTTGATCATATCTTTAACAGCAGAAGGGAGCAGGTCCGTTCAAAGAAAAGGAAAAGAGAGTGGTCTGGATTTGGGCATGCAGCCATTTGCAAATAGAGGGAGGGAGGGAGCGAGCTATGCTAGTTATTCAATTCTCAGAATAAGTCCACTGGCAATTTTACTAATGAAAACTTAGAATGCTTCGACAAAGAAATCTGATTTTACAATGATCATGATAGAACCACGCCTAGTGGTGGCAAGATCAAGAGGTTTGGAGGAGTGTTAATTTGGAGAAGGATTGCTTGTTTGGTATATAAAGGGATGCATCCCACCACCGCCACCTCAGTCTCTTTGTTTTCTCATTGCATGGTTTTGTAGGTTAGTTATTTCCCTCGGTTCCAAAACACCCTATTGCTAGTCGAAACCCATCTTAAAATGTCGACTTAGAGCAGGGAGAGATTTTCAAATACATAGGAGTTGCCTTATATTAATTAAAAGCAAGTAGACAACAAGTGTTTTGGGCAAAAGTAACACCTACCACTTTCCCATCTCCTACCCAAGGTTCAAGCTTGATATTGAACTGCAGAACAATTATGGATTTTTCATCATCATCAACTAAGGTTGGCTACACGAATCTTGTTCCACCATTCCACTCTATCACAGACCACAAACTCATTTGGACCATAGGTCCTCAAGTCTTTTCGTACTACTACCCTCCCCACCCAGGTCCTTGTGGGCCTTCCTTCCCCTTGCCCTTTTAGAACCTTCAACTTGAACCAACTATTGGTGTAGTTCTTGGTCTCTATTCTTAAGTTCCCTCACATGCATTCATTTTCCTCTTGCCACTCATAAATCTCAACATCCTGATTTTAGCAACCCTCAATTATAGATTTTTAAAAGGAAAATAAATAAAAAAATAAAAAATTGTAAGTCAATATCTAACATTCAGAGGGGCTTTCTAAATAGTCAATGCAGAGTTGTTCTTCTTCAGAAATTGTCTGAAACATTAACTGCTTATCTTTAATGGTAAGTCGACAACTTAAAGTGAAAAGCTACATACTTGGCCCCACAAAAATAGGTCATTGAATGACTCACCATCATTTTCAGTCAGAAACTTCCTCGATAAGGGCCAGACTCACTATTTTCCAGTACGCGATGAAAAGCCTGAGGAGACAGTTGGCCCATATACAAGTTTCTTTTAGGCTCGACATCCCAAGGTGCCACATCGATGAGGGAAGCAGAAAGGCTACCTTACACCTAAAAAAGTTCTGCCAAACAAAGACAAGTTTACACTTCAGCTGTATCAGGCCCGACACATTCTAAGACAACCATTGTGGTCGCCAACAACAACAATGGCTTACAATGCACGACCGTCACCAAGTGACATTCTCTTCCAACAATGATTTTGACTTGGATTTCAGTCCACAATACCATCACTAGCAACAATGAAGCTTTGCCAGTTGCCACTAACGAGCTTCCAAAAGCTTCTCCCTAGCTGTCCTCCAAAGGGTTTTCCTTCTTTTCCAAGGTTCTCCATATCCACCAAGAAACCTTCATCTAGACAAGGGTTCCAAGCTCTGTACATCCTCAAGCAGAGGTTACTCCAATTGCCAAACTCAGAAAAGGATTTACAAAGAGCTGTTGGAATATCACGAACTTCATTACTGACTTGAGGGATCCATTTAGTCAAAACCACAACATACAAAGCATCCAGTGACAAAACTTCTCGACTCCAATCCTCACATTCCACATCATACATCACCATTATTATCCAGATCTTCAATTGTTTCCATTTCCATCTCAACCCAAACCCGTACCAAATCATCTCAAATGGTCCACATTAAATCATGCATACAGGACCTTTGGGGTTCATACAAAAGATTATAGAGCATTCTTCTATTACGTCCAACCTTGATTCTGCAATGGAAAGTTTCTACTAGTAAATTTATTATTATTATTATTATTTTATTTTTTATTTTTTTTGGAGAGAGAGAGAGAGAGAGAGAGAGAGAGAGAGAGAGAGAGAGAGAGAGCAAAAATTATTAAACAAGGCCAAAAGGCCAACAATATACAACAGAAAAAATACAGCTATACACAGGACCCAGGGCCATAGGCCCACCAAAAATAGAAAATTACAAATCATCCCAGACCAATTGGGCAAGATAACACTCTTTCAACACAGAGCAAAGTGTCGTCCACTCGATAACAGATTTTTTTGCCTTAGAGAAGACTACCAATAAGCTTCCCGATGAATTGTTGAAGCCCTGGTTATTCCTCTCTCCATAACGCCCACATCCACGAGTGAAGGTTATCAATAGTAAGGATCTTGTTCCATCATACCAACAAAACAAAAACCACAACCTTCTCTTAGGGGCACGATATGACCAAAAGAAAGAGTGCGATGGATTAGGGTCCACCGAAGAGCATCTAGATAGCAACGAGTAAATGGATTTAACTGAGAAGGAACCCAATTTGTCTAGAGACAAAGACATTGAATTCCGCACCGAGCTAAGCTCGATCCCCAAATGCCGCTCCAAGAAAGCGAGAAACACAACCTCCTCTTCTTCCTTCAAGTGCCTTCTGTAAAGCGGAGTACACATGTCGGATCAGCCTAGCCAAGAGAAGCAACAGGCAACCGATATATTCAAATCCAAGGAAATCAAAGCTAGACAAGGGCATAACTCCTTTAAAGGCAGGTCCCCCAACCAAGTATCTTCCCAAAACTTCACATGCTTCCCCCATCCCACACGAAGAACCCCACTCCACTCTTGAAACAACATTCTAACTCCACTATTGCCTTTCACAACCCTGTAGCCTTGTACAATGTAGATTTTTTACGCTACCGACCTACCTCCTCGACCCCATATTTTCTCACAGTAACTTCTTTCCGAAAACTCTCATTTTCTCCTTTGAATCTCTAGAGTCATTTGCTAAGAAGCGATTTGTTAACAGAAGCCAACTTCCTAATCCCTGCCCTTTGCTCACCTTTGGCCGACACACATCATCCCAATTCATCAAATGAAATTTCTGCTTATCCTCCGCACCTCTCCAGATAAAATCCCTCTTATCATCCTCACCCCCATAGGACATTTAGAAAAAAGAGAAAATAAAATAAAATAAAATAGCAAGCTAGACAGGGCAACATTTAATCAAAACAAGCCTACCACCCATAGAAAGAGGATGTCACTTCCAAGAGGATAGTTTCTTTGCAAACCTTTCAATTACCCGATCCCATAGGTATTTCAGAGGTTTCCCAATGCACAACGGGACCCCAAATAAGTAGTGAGAAAAGAGCCCGGTCTACAACCCAACACTATAGCCAACTTTTCCAACTCCTCCAAAAGAATGTCGATGCCCAACACTTCACATTTTTGAGAATTCACCTTCAAACCTGAAACTACCTCGAAGCAAATCTTTCTCAAATTATTAACATGGACCTCCTTAGTGTCGCACATCAGGAGAGTATCATCATCAGCAATTTTGAGATGCGAGACTTGGAGATCGACCATAAAGCTATTTATCACCCCCATAGAAACACCTTTCTCCATAATTCTATTGAGGGCTTCCGCCAACACCATGAATAGGAGCAGCAACAAAGGATCAACCTACCTTAAACCTCTTGAGGACTTACAGAAACCTTTCGACAATCCATTATCTAGGACCAAGAATTCGGCCGAACTCATACAAGTGGATATCCAACTTCTCCATTTGATCCCAAAACCAAGCCGCCCGAGCATACAATCCAAGAACTCCCAATCCACATGATCATGACAGTTTAGAGTCTTTTTGAAAAAGTCTGCCTTTCTTCATTGACAATCGCCCATTATATAGGTAGATTACAAGCTATTTAGGGAAGAAATACAAGCTGATCTTCAGCCCCTACCATATATACAAATACAAGCTGATCTTCAGCCCCTACCATATATACATCTATCTAAATATACTGTACAACTAATATATCCTAATTAAGGAAGGAATAAATCTGTATAACTGCCATATCAGTCAAAGCTGTAGATATTAGCTGTAAATCTGTTGTAGATATTAGCTGTAGATATTAGCTGTAAATCTGCTGTGTAGATTGATATTTCCTTTGACATCCCCCCTCAAATTGATGTTGGTAAATCGACAAGCATTAATTTGCTAACGAGAAAATGATGGCGCTGACGTGGCATGGATTTTGTGAAGATATCAGCGATCTGCAAAGTTGTGGAGATATGTGGAAGGGTGATGACTTGATGATCATAGGCTTCCCTGATTGAGCGACAGTCAACCTCGATGTGCTTGGTGCGTTCGTGATAGACTGGGTTTGCGGCAATTTGGATGGCACTAGTGTTGTCAGCATGGAGTGGAGTAGGATGTACGGGAATGAAACTGAGCTCTGTGAGGAGACCACGCAGCCAAATGATCTCGGAGCATGCTGCAGACATGGCTCGGTACTCGGCCTCAGTAGATGATTTGGAGACGTGGTCCTGCTTCTTGCATTTCCAAGAGATAAGGGCATCACCAAGAAACATACACCAGCCGGTAGTAGATTTCCTGGTGTCTGGGCAGCCAGCCCAGTCAGCGTCACTATAGGCTTGTAGCTGAAGTGAAGAACCGGAAGGGAAGAATAAGCCACGAGTAGGTGTCCCAAGAATGTAGCGAATTATGCGGCGGACTGCAGATAGATGGAGATGCCTCGGTGCTTGCATGAATTTGCTGACGGTATGAACAGCATAAGAGATGTCTGGTCGGGTAATGGTTAGATAGAAAGACTATCCTGTTGGAGAGTGGCCAATTCATGTTCAAGCTGGAAACGACGAGCAGTGTTTTGTTGACTGTAGACCTTCTTCAGGTATGTCCACATCTGAGCTGCAGTCTGAGAAGATCGAAGGTTCAAGATGATGTTGGGTTCAACGGATCCCAAAATCCATGCCATAACTTGTGCGTCCTTGACTTCCCACTTGGCGTGTCGGTCTTTGTCTTTGTCTTTGTCAAGAGCTGGGTTACTGCCATCAACATGTCCCCACAGCTCCTTACCTTTGACGAAAATCCTGAAATGAAACGCCCAAGCAGAGTAGTTCTTGCCATTGAAACGAATCAAAGAAACATCAGACTTATCGGAAGACGTGAGGTCAACAGAACTAGAATAAGAATAACCGAGACTAAGAAACTTGAGAGCACGAGACAAATGGAAATTTAGAGCTATAGCTCTGATACCATGACAGTTTAGAGTCTTTTTGAAAAAGTCTGCCTTTCTTCATTGACAATCGCCCATTATATAGGTAGATTACAAGCTATTTAGGGAAGAAATACAAGCTGATCTTCAGCCCCTACCATATATACAAATATAAGCTGATCTTCAGCCCCTACCATATATACATCTATCTAAATATACTGTACAACTAATATATCCTAATTAAGGAATAAATCTGTATAACTGCCATATCAGTCAAAGCTGTAGATATTAGCTGTAAATCTGTTATAGATATTAGCTGTAAATCTGCTGTAGATATTAGCTGTAAATCTGCTGTAGATATTAGCCGTAGATATTAGCTGTAAATCTGCTGTGTAGATTGATATTAGCTGTAAATCTGCTGTGTAGATTGATATTTCCTTTGACAGATCATACACCTTTTTCCAAGTTACACTTACAAACTAAACCACCACATCCTTCCTTGAATCTGAAGTCCAAGCACTCGTGAACTATCAAAGCACTATACAAGATTTGTCTACCTTCCACAAAAGCACCTTGAAATTTGGAGATGATCTCCCAGGCACTAGTTTGAATCTAGACGACAATATTTTAGCTAAAATCTTATACAAGTCCTCGATCAAACTAACCGCTGGCTTGAAATTCTTCAAATTATCAGCTCCCTCCTTAGAAACCAATGCTATGATTGAAGCACCAAATTCCGCCGCTAGTCTAATGCTCTCAAAGAATTCCCGAATGAAAGCTACCACATCCAATTTTACTATATCCCAAAAAACTTGAAATAATGTTAAGGGAAAGCCGTCTGCATGACTCGTCTAATGCTTTGTGATGAGGGCATCCGAGCACCTACACGAGTTTATCGGAGGAGGAGAGTTAAGGCCCCAGCCCCAATTTCATTATGGTTGGATGATCATTACATGGGGCCCAATGGACCCAATTCGAGTTCTTAGCCGCGTTAAAGACCCACATGCATGCTTGTGCATTTTTTAAGACCCCATACTAGGAAGATACATGTGGGTTGCTTATTTGGAACTAAATGATACATCTTTGGATTGTTTGGACATCACCCAGCCTGACCTGGACCACATCTGGACATTTCTAGTTTAGGTGTACGAACACTCTAGTCTGCACATCTGAGCCATGGACACGTTGGACCACATTCATCCAGCCCGTTGATCACGTGGGGACGACATGTGTGTGCCTGTTGCACATTGGAGATCACCCTTATGTCATGTGGCACATCTTTATTTCTGCTTTATTTTTCAATTTTATTTTAGGTTATTAGATAATTATGTTTTGATCTTGATCGTGAATAGATTCGGACGGCAAGAATAGCTCTAGACTTAGGATTTGCTTAGGTTTTCTTATAGACACTTGTTTGAGACTTAAGACTTGAGACTTGAGACTGGAGATGATGGACATATTAAATGAAATTCCTCTATATTTCTTTTTTCGAGCAAGAAAACTTCTTGTGAATGGAATTTGGTGTGAAGACATTGAACTGATTCCAAGTTATCTTTCTTATTCCTATCAAGGTATTTCTTTATTCTCTTTCAAAACCTCTTTTTTCATCGAATTTTTTTTTCTTCTTTCTCAAACCCTAACTCCACCATAATCAATCCAACTCATCACCAACCAAAACCAACCCAACCCCACCACGTCGTCTAGACGACTGCATGGACATGCCCGTACACTACATGGACTTGTCTGTACAGCCGAACGGCCTCTCCCTCATTGATCATTTCTCTTCTTCTCTACTTTACCCTAACCCTAGCATTTTATAAAACCCTAAATTCCCAATTTCTTTCCAAACCCAAACCCTAATACTCGAATCTAGAACGAGTCCTAAGCTAGATGGAAGTTCTCTACCTTCCATTGGGTCATTTCTGATCAATAACCTTAAGGATCTATTTTACGGGATTGTAATGTGGTCTTGAACTTGAGCTTAATTAAATATTTGATTTCTCTAGATTTGTTGTAGATTGGCTTTATTTTATACTTTGATTTACTTTGGTAATCCGTTAATTAATTTATTTGCATCATCCTAGTTTAGGCCATTTGTTCTTCATCAAATTTTGGTATCAGAGCCTAGGTTAGCATAAGGTTTAGCGAGTCCATTGCATTTAAGTCTAGTGTTTTCATATTGTCGCGTCTAGAGTTAGCAACATTTTCCATCTTCATCACATTGCATTTAGGGAATTTAGTTGCCGGTCGTTCCCAGTTAGTGTGCCTAGTTTATGCTCACCCATAGTAGGCGTGGTTTTGGTCTACACCCCACAATGAATTCGGAACAGCTTGCCAAAGCTATAAATGCCATCAATAACCGTCTCACGGCCATTGAGACCCAAAGTAAAACCACCAATAACCAACTAGCAGCCCTCTGAAATGAAACCAATACTCGCATAACCAAGTTGAAAACTTCCCTCTATACAGACCATAAAGATTTGGAAGATGACCAAATCCCAAGTGGGAGGTCAATGTGGAGGACATGAGAGAGGGCATAGCCGAGGTGTTGGCCGTGGTAGGGGGCATACCCAACTACCCCTTAGAGAGTACCAAACCCACCCTAATCCCAATGAGCGAGGGATGAAGAGTGTAAAGATTGAAGCGTCGAGTTATGATGGTCGCTTGAAGCCCAAGGCATTCCTCGACTGGCTTACAGATATGGATCATTATTTTGACGGGTACGATATGTCTGATAACCATTGGGTGAGGTTCGCCAAGATGAAGTTGGCAGGCCAAGCCAAACTGTTTTGGACGAATGTCGAACGGAAGATTAAGAGGTCGGGTGAAGATCCAATCTCACAGTTGACTAAGATGAAAGAGATCTTAAAGGAAAGGTATCTCCCCCTCTCTTACCACCAGAGGCTCATGGATCAGTGGTAGTCCCTCCGTCAGAGATCTATGCCCACGGTTGATTACATCACAAAATTTGATGAGTGTATGATACAATGTTACATCAGGGAGGACCTGTTAGTCACCCTTTCTCGCTTCAGAATGGGCCTCCAACCCAAGCTTCAGCATGAGCTCATTCCTCATGACATCAACACCTTAGAGTGTGCATATCAAGTGGTGCAAGAACTCAAGCAGTATCTAAAACCACAATTCGTGAGGCCATTCGACTCACGCAATTCCAATGTCGAGGCCACTCCCCAGAGAGTTAAGCCTAATTTTGGGAGTCATTTTAAAACCCCTACTGGCACTTCTTCCAATAACCAGGATGTGAAGGGTAAAGGTTTAGCTAGTACTAGCTCGACGGGAGGTGAGCAAGCGTGGTGTTATAATTGCAAAGGATACGGCCACTTTGCATACCAATGCCCTATGAAAGAGCGAAATAAGGCCCTCATGATTGGTGAGTTGGATGGGTATGATCAAGGCGATTATGAAAAAGTCTATGAGCCCGAAGTTGGTGCTAGTGATGGAGCTGAAGAAGTTGAGGCTGCGCCACTTATAGTTGTTAGATGTGCATTGGCCTAGGCCAAAGAAAGTGATGATTGGCGCATGAATTCAATTTTCCATACTTACACCAAGTGTGGCGACAAAAACTGTAAAGTAATAATTAATAGTGGCAATTTCACCAATGTGATCTCCACTAGCACTGTATCTCATTTGGGTTCGAAGCCCATCCCTCTCTCTCAGCCCTATCGAGTGTCATGGGTTAATGCGTCATCAATGCCGATTTCTCAGCAATGTCTTGTTCGCATTTAGTTTTTTTCCTATAAAGACACGATGTGGTGTGATGTTTTGCCTATGGATGTAAGCCACATCATTTTGGGCAGACCGTGGTCGTATAATCGTGATGTGACACTATTCGGCCATTCAAATATGTGTTCTTTTATTTACGAAGGTAAGAGGATCAGGTTAAATCCTCTCCAACCCAAAAGCGCCTTAAAAAAGGAGGACGTGAAGAAGGGTGACTCAAAATATGTGAAGAAAAATCAACCTAAGTCTCTCTTACGCCAAAGAGTTTGAAAGATAGACTAGAGTTTATTCGATGGTGTACGCCCTCGTGGCAAGAGAGGTTATCTCTGAGGTTAGCGTGGAGTTGCCACCAAAGGTGATTCCGGTATTGGAGGAGTTCCATGATGTTTTCCTAGAGGATCTACCGAATGAGCTTCCACCCATGCAGGACATTCAGCATGCTATTTATTTAGTCCCCGGGTCGACTCTACCAAACCTCCCCCACTACCGAATGAACCCCGCAGAGCATGCAAAATTGAAGAAGCAAGTTGATGAGCTTCTTAGGATATGGTTCATTCAAGGAAGTTTGAGTTCGTGTGTCGTGCCGGCCTTCCTCACGCCTAAGAAAGATGGCAAGTGACACATGTGCGTGGATAGTTGGGCCATTAACAAGATCATGGTCAAGTATCAGTTTCCTATACCGGGTCTTGGCGATATGTTGGATATGATGGCTAGTGCCATGATCTTCTTTAAAATTGACATCAAAAGTGAGTATCATCAAATATGTATTCGGCTAAGAGATGAATGGAAGACAACCTTCAAGATGAAGGATGGGCTATACGAGTGGTTGGTCCTGTCTTTTGGCTTGACCAGCAGTCTGAGTACGTTCATGAGAGTGATGACCCAGGTGTTGAGGCCCTTAATGGTTAAGTTTCTAGTAGTATATTTCGACAACATCCTCTTTTATAGTACCTCCAAGGAACAACACATCCACCATTTAAGGCAAGTTTGGGGGGTCCTTAGAAATGAGAAGCTATATGCCAACCTGAAGAAATGTTCTTTCATGTCTGATAAAGCTATCTTCTTTGGGTTCATTGTTTCATCTAAGGGCATGTCTACGAACCCCGAGAAAGTCAAGGCTATAGTAAGTTAACCCGAACTGCAAACATTCATGAGGTGTGTAGCTTCCACGGCTTAACTATTTTTTATAAGTGGTTTATTCGAGGCTTTAGTTCCATTATGGCTCCTATCACGGATTGCATTATAAAGGGAGAGTTCAAATGGACTAATGTTACCTCTAAAGCGTTCAAGGAGATTAGGCCAAAATGATTGAGGCTACTGTCATGCGTCTTCCCGACTTTTCTAAGATCTTCGAGGTTGCATGTGATGCATCTAGTATAGGTATAGGTAGAGTGCTTAGCCAAGAAGGGCACCTTGTTGTCTATTTAAGTGAGAAGTTGAACGAGGCGAAGCAACGATACTCAACCTATGAGAAAGAATTCTACGCAGTAGTACAATCCTTGCGACATTAGTGACATTACCTACTACCACAAGAGTTCGTCCTGTTTTCTGACAATAAGGCCTTGCGATACCTCAACTCCCAAAAGAAATTAAACCCAAGGCATGCCAAGTGGGTTAAGTTTCTCCAAGAGTATACTTTTGTTTTGAAACACAAAGTCAAGGTCGAGAATAAGCCTATTGATGCCCTTAGCTGTAAAGTGGTGTTAATTCAATCTATGAGCGTGGAAATCACTAGGTTCGATCTATTGAAAGGAGAATATTCTGGGAAGATGTACAAATCAATTTTGGGTGACCAGTCGAGGAGTGAGAGTGGGTTTGTCCTGATTGATGAGTTCTTATTTAAATGTGGCAGACTCAACATTCCCGGCACCTCCCTACGAGATTTTCTAGTTTGGAAGCTTCATGCCAGAGTAGCCGGTCATTTTGGTAGAGATAAGACTATTGCCCTTGTGAAGGATAGATTTTTTGGACCCAGTCTCATAATGTAGGACTTGTCAGCTAGTAAAGCAGAAAAGGCAAAATACCGGGTTATATACGCTTTTGCCAGTACCACACACTCTTTAACAAGATATCAGCATGGATTTCGTGCTTGGGCTACCCAAAACGAGCAGAAAGCATGATTTCGTTTTTTAGTGGTGGACCATTTTTCGAAAATGACCCATTTTCTTCCATATTCCAAAACATCTAATGCCTCCACAATTGTCAAGCTTTTCTTTGGAGAGGTAGTTCGTTTGCACAGTTTGCCGAAGACCATTGTGTCTGATAGAGATGTGAGGTTCATGAACTATTTTTGGAAGACACTTTGGCATATAATGAGTACGAGACTCCAGTTCTCGATGACATACCACCCTCAAACTGATGATCAAATGGAAGTGGTCAATCGAAGCTTAGATAACCTGTTGCGATGTCTTGTGGGTGATCATATTAGAACTTGGGATTCAGTTTTACTAGTTGCAGAGTTTGCTTATAAAAGTTCAGTAAATAGGTCGATAGGCATGAGTCCTTTTGCTCATGGTTACAAGCCTAGAAGGCCTATAGATCTCATTCCCACGTCAATCTCCCATAGGCAACCAGAGTCTGTAGATATATTTGCACAACATATTCATGATTTATATAATGAAATTAAGAAACAGATTACCATGAGCAATGAAAAGTATAAAATATTTGTTGATTCTCATCGCAAGTTTAAGGAATTCGAGGTAGGAGATTATGTGATTGTTCGAATAAGGCCAAAACGGTTTCCGCAAGGGGTCGTGAAGAAATTACAAGCCCATAATGTTGGACCTTAAGATATTGAAAAGATTGGGTTCTAATACCTATGTTGTAGATCTTCCACCTGATATGGGGCATTAGTTCTACATTTAATGTGAAAGATCTTGCGTCACTTAAAGGTCCAACACTTTCACGCACTAGTAGAGGTACACAAACCAAGCTAGCTCAATTAGCTCGCTCGACTCGAAAAAAGCTCGATTCGACTCGGTTTGAAGCTGAGTTCAAGTCGAGTCGAGTTGATTTTTTTAGCTCGAAAATGAGTTCGAGCTGGCCCCAGCTCGAACGAACTCGGATCGAACTTACTTTGATATTGATGTTGCTCACCAAGTGTTTGACAAAATGACTCAAAGAAGTGTGGCTAGTGGCAAGGAAGGTATGTATATAAAACCAACACCCTTTTTTTCTTGATTTTTATGTTGCTTAGAAGGTGTTTGATGAAATACCTGTAAAACCATTGTTGTTGGTCTCAAATACAGTGAGATTTTGAAGGTGTTGTCCAGGTGGTTGTGAAAATGTTGCAATGGCGAACTTGGCTCGATCTTGGCTCGAACTGGCTCGAGCTGCTGACCGAACCAAGCTGAGTTGCCCAGTCAAGCTCAAGGACCGAGTCGAGCCGAGTTCGAGCTGAGGCCAGCTCGACTCAGTTCGACTCGATGTACACCCCTACCCACTAGCCCTTCTCTCAACCCTCAGATTGATCCAAATAGTGGTGCTCCCGATCCGTTCCATGACCCGTGGCTCTTGCCAAACCAGCCTTCTCATTCTTTGCCCCCTTTACCATCCATACCTTCCAAAAGAGGAGATAAAAGGTATCTTGGATGAACAGGTAGTTTCCATCAAACATGGAGGTTTTCAAAAGTATCTCATCAAGTGGAAAAACAACAAGAGTCAGATAGCACTTGGATCACTATGAACGAGCTTTAGAGACTAGACTCGAATCTTCTAGAGCGTTATTGCAATTTTATTTCGCTAGAGGCAAACTCTTCTCAGCCGAGGAGAGTTGATGAGGGCATCCCATGGTGTCCCGTATCGGTTACGTATCGGCCGTATCGGCCGATACGTAACGGAAACGGTAATGGCCGATACGCGATACGGGGTCGTATCGGCCGTTACGTTTTTTTGTGCCCGTATCGGCCGATACGGGCCCGTATCGGTCCGTAACGGTCAGCCGTAACAGCTCTTTTTTTTTTTCGTTTTAAGGACTTTTTTTGCTGTTTTTTCCAAAATTCTTGCTTCCAAACTGTTTTTCATACCTTCTAATAGTAATTTCGACCAACCTTGGCTGGTTATTTGGGACAAAAACACGTTATATTACGGATTTGGTTGAATCAAAGCTCGGTGGGCCATTTTTCAGAAATTCGTCAAAAATAGGTATTTATTTATTTTTAATATGTTTTACTGTTTTAATCATGCCATATGATGTGTTAATCATAGTAGAACATGATAATGTGCATTTTACAGATTTGGGGTGTCATTTAATATTTTTTTTTATTTTTTTTCTATTTACGCATGAATTTTGGCCCTTTTTTTAAAATTCGAAAAATCAATTTTTAATAGTTGTTTTGTTGTTCTAATCATGCCATATGATGTGTTAATCATAGTAGAACATATTAATGTGCATTTTACAGATTTGGAGTACCATTTAATATTTTTTTATATTTTTTTTCTATTTACGCATGAATTTTGACCCTTTTTTTTTAAATTCAAAAAATCATTTTTTAATGATTCTTTTGCTGTTTTAATTATGTCATATGATGTGTTAATCATAGTAGAACATATTAATGTGCATTTTACAGATTTGGGGTGCCATTTTATATTTTTTTATATTTTTTTCTATTTATGCATGAATTTTGACCATTTTTTTTTAAATTCGAAAAATCAATTTTTAAGGGTTGTTTTGCTGTTTTAATCATGTCATATGATGTGTTAATCATAGTAGAACATATTAATGTGCATTTTACAGATTTGGAGTGCCATTTTATATTTTTTTATATTTTTTTATATTTACGCATGAATTTTGACCTTTTTTTAAAAATTCGAAAAATCATTTTTTAATAATTCTTTTGCTGTTTTAATGATGCCATATGATGTGTTAATCATAGTAGAACATGTTAATGTGCATTTTACAGAATTGGGGTGTCATTTTATATTTTTTTATATTTTTTTTCTATTTACGCATTTATTTTGGCCCTTTTTTTGAAAATTTGAAAAATCATTTTTTAATGATTCTTTTGCTGTTTTAATGATGCCATATGATGTGTTAATCATAGTAGAACAAATTAATGTGCATTTTACAGATTTGGAGTGCCATTTTATATTTTTTTCTATTTACACATGAATTTTGACCCTTTTTTTTTTAATTCGAAAAATCAATTTTTAAGGGTTGTTTTGCTATTTTAATCATGTCATATGATGTGTTAATCATAGTAGAACATGTTAATGTGCATTTTACAAATTTGGGGTGCCATTTTATATATTTTTTATATTTTTTTTTATTTACGCATTTATTTTGGCCCTTTTTTTGAAAATTCGAAAGATCAATTTTTAATGGTTGTTTTGTTGTTTTAATCATGTCATATGATGTGTTAATCATAGTAGAAGTGTAAAATATATTAATGTGCATTTTACAGATTTGTGGTGTCATTTTATAAAAAAATTTTTGTATTTTCAAATTTGTGACTTTATATTTTTATTTGCTTATATTGGACAGGTTTTGGAGCTTCTTAGGGTTTAGTTAGAACATAAAATTATCTTTATTAACATAGGTCATACACTCATACTCATATCCTAAACCTAAAGAAATGTCTGGGTCTGGCCAACAACAAGTAAGTGGAGATATTGGATGGCAACATTGTGAGAGGGTTGGTGGTACTAGGCATCAAATGAAGTGCAAGTATTGTGATAGACTAGTGACTGGTGGAATTACCCGTCTCAAACAACATTTAGCACATCGAAAGGGCCAAGTTGCGCCATGTGTCAGAGTACCGAAAGAGATAATGCTTTTAATGCAAGCTAGTTTGGATGAGTCGAAGGGTAAACGTGCTGCTGTACAAAAGAAGAAAGATGATATTTTGGATGCAGCTCGACAGGAGGTGTTTGGTCCTGAATATATGGGCGTTCGTGATGAAGATATTATTGATTCTGACGAAGATTCAGATCGGGAATTAACTATAGCTAGGAGAGAGCGTGCGTCTAGCTCGTGAAGAGGAAGAACGTCGGCGCATGTTTGGCACACATGGGTCAGTGCGTGATACGGGGGGGGGGGGCAGTGAGAGTGGGAGTGGGACAGGGAGTGCAACTGGAAGTGCAACTGCTTCTGCAGGTGGGACTGAGGGGGGGGGGGGGGGGGGGGGGGGGGGGTAGTTTGGTGGGTTACGACGTATGTTTGGGAGTGGGAGTGGGACAGGGAGTGCAGCTGGAAGTGCAACTGCTTCTGCAGGTGGGACTGAGGGTGGGGGGGGGTAGGTTTGGTGGGTTACGACGTATGTTTGGGAGCCGACGACAGACATCTTCACGTGATGCCCCTACACGTTTGGATGAAGAAGTAAATGAGCCTAGGAGACCCTCTATTGATCCAATCCTATTTAGGAAAGAATCAACTAAACAAAAAAAGATAAAACAAATGTGGAGTAGAACTTCTGTTGAGAAATTAGGTAGAGCAGCAGCAAAGTTATTTATACATGCCAACATACCTCCTAACGCGGCCAATTCTCCATATTGGCAGGTGGTAATCGATGCAGCAGTAAAAGCAGGTGAAGGAATAAAAGCTCCCACGGCTAAGGAGATTAGGGGGAAATGGACAGATGCAGAGTATGTGGATGTGAAAGCATACGTGGCTACCTTTAAACCTGTATGACAAACCAGAGGATGCACGATCATGTGTGATGGTTGGACTGGCCCAACCAGACGTAGCATGATCAACTTCATGGTGTACTGCCACTTAGGAACTATATACCACAAGTCAATTGATGCCTCAGAAGCAACAAAAGATTCTCAATATATTATGGGCCTAATGGATAAAGTTGTGGATGAGATTGGAGAGGAGAATGTAGTGCAGATTGTGACAGATAATGAAGCATCATATAAGCTTGCAGGACATATGTTGATGGATGAGAGAAAACATCTTTTTTGGTCACCATGTGCTGCCCATTGTATCGATCTTATATTGGAAGATATTGGGAAGAAGAAGAATGTTAAGGAAATGGTCGAAAGGGTAAAGGAAGTGACGACGTTTATTTACAACCATAATCAAGTAGTCGCAATAATGAGAAAGTTCACGAAAGGACGAGAGTTGTTGAGGCCTGCGGCGACTAGATTCGCAACAAACTTTATAGCATTAGAGAGTTTATTCCAGCATAGGGGAGAGTTGAGTGAGATGTTCGCTTCCCGAGAATGGCTCAACACAAAACATGGGAAGAAGACATCAGGGACACCGGTCGACGTTGCGAACACCATACGTGACAACAAATATTAGAAGAAGGTCAAGGCGATCCTAAAGGTGATAGAGCCACTAATGAGGGTACTCCGTCTTGTTGAAACCGATGAAGCACCTACCATGGGCTTCCTATATGATGCCATAGATAAGGCAAAGCTTGCAATTCAACGTGATTGTAGAAGTTGGGAGACTTGTTGGAAGATAATCGACAAGAGATGGACAAAGCAACTCCATCACGATCTTCATGCAGCAGGTTACTACCTAAATCCTAGGTATAGATATGCCCAATCATTTGTTGCGGATGATGAAGTTCGTGTCGGGCTAAAAAATGTGATAAAGAGATTAGAGCCTGACTTAGATCTGCAAATAAAGGCGTTGAATGAATTAGATACATTTGGAAATCGCCTTGGTAGCTTTGGAGATGCTCTTGCACAGCATGCAGTATCTAGGTTGCAACCGGCCGAATGGTGGATTAATTTCGGAGAGAGTACGAAGGCTCTCCAAAAAATTGCAGTAAAAGTTTTGAGCCAGACGTCTTCCTCTAGCTGCGAAAGGAATTGGAGTTGTTTTGCGCTCATTCATTCAAAGAATAGGAATAGATTGCAGACTAGAACATTAGATAGACTTGTCTTCATGCACTACAATATAAAACTAAGAATGCGACGACATCATAGGAGCATTACAGCTGCTGATGACGGAGACTACTGTCCAATAAACTTGAACAATATTTATGATGAGGATGACCCACTTCTACCTTAGTTGGAAACAAGGGAAAAGCAAATTGAAGAGGATAGTGAAGAATTGGAAATTGATGACCCAGAAATACGCAGAGCGCAACAAGAGAGTCGTGCAGATGTGTTGGACCCAGTAAGAGGGGCAGCGTTTATGCCACGTACGGATGCGGCTCAAGATCAACAAAAGAATACAAGCAGTGGTAGCGTGACCGTGTCAGATGATGATGACCCCCCTGCCCCTGGTGCTGGCACTTCTGGTGTTGCTTACCCCCCTATACAACCGTCTACAGATCGCGATGGCGATGAACATCGACGACGTGGTACACGAGGTCGGACTTACGAGTGTACCAAGTCACGATACAGCCAGTCGGAGGAGGGTACATCTAGTGGTGCACGGGGACCGGGAGGTCCGGAACATCAGCAAGCTCATGGTCTTGGTTATTATGATGGATATTCTTATGGTCAATTGGATTATGATTATGGTGGTTATATTGAGCCTGTTCCATCACATTCATGTTGGAGTAGCCCTCCCGATCAATATCCATATGATTATAGATATCCAGATCCAAATCCAAGTTACTCATCAGAGCATACGCACTCTCAATCTCAAGATTCTCAACAGCCTGAGTATGGGCACCAGTATGGCTATTCGACGGGCACTGGTGGATATCCTTACTCGGGGTCAGAGTCATTGCCTAGTCAGGATCAGTCATCCTCTGGTTTCGTTGATCTAGTATTTCTTTCTGGCACTGGATATTATGGATATGCAGCACCTATACCTATTGGAAAGCCTCAGCCTGATGGTGATGATGACGATGATGTGGACGTCGAGCAACCACAAAAAAACAGATTTTCATTTTGGTGGTGACTTGTGATTGTGAGTATATATTTGTATTAAGGTAAGTATTTGCAGCAGACAGCTCACAGCAGTATTATTGCAAGAAGCCATGCAGTCATGCACACACTTGACACTGCCGAACTTGTATTTAAAATAGCTCCCCTGACAACCAATCAAGTAATCCTTAATCAAGTTGCAGGGGAGTATATCAGACACTACTAATTTTTATTTTTATTTTTAATATTATTGACTTGAGGATGACAGGTTATAGACAGGAATCACAGTCACGTGCACAGCAGCACAGGTTTGTTCGAGAAATTCCTCAAAAATAATTGCAAACACCTAATGTAAGATATTTTCATATTACATTCATTCTAATATATCTATCATTGATAGTAGATAGTTAGAAAATTAAATATATGAATTTTGTAGTCAATTTTAGGTTATCTGGTTCATAAATTCATCAGACAGTCCGATACAACTTCTCACCAAAGAGTGGACCGTTACACCACCATAACCATGTTCCAATTTATAAATGAATGCATATTTGGAATGCTTAGAATATTCCGGATTTAATCCATATTTTTTCATATTTTTTTGGCAAAAAAAATTTTTTGCGCCGTTACATGCCGTTACGCCCCCGTATCGCCGTTACACCCCCGTATCCGTATCGGTTTTGGAGATCACCGTTACGCCAACCAATACCGATACGGGACACCTTGATCCATACAGCATCCGTACAGTCAAACGGCCTCCCCCTCATTGATCCTTTTCCTCCTCTATTTTATAAAACCCTAAATTCTCAATTTCTTAATTTCCAAACCCTAATCCATTCATACCCTAGCAAAGCGCAAGTGAATCCTCAAATCTAGAATGAATCTTATGCTAGATGGAAGTTCTACCTTCAATTGGGCCATTTCCGACCAATAGCCTTAAGGATCTATTTTGCGAGATTGTGATGTGGTCTTGAACTTGAGCTTAATTGAATATTTGATTTCTCTACATTTGTGGTAGATTGGCTTTATTTTATTCTTTGATTTACTCTGGTAATCCATTAATTAATTTATTTGCACCATCCTAGTTTATGCCATCCGTCCTTCATCACTTTGTCCTTACCAAACTCATGCACAACACCTTTGATTTCTTCCTCAGATACTTGACGCTCAAGAGATGATGCATCCTCTTTTGAGTGGGATTGGAAAGGGAGGTTATCCAGCCTAGGCCTTGAAACCCCCTTCCCCTAAGGCAATTGTTTATAGAAATCAACAATCGCCTCTCCTACCTTATGTTTCTCCTCCACCATCAACTACCGCATTGTGAATTTTGTTAATCCTTATTCTTGAACTAGCTATGCCATGAAAGAACTTGGTGTTATCATCTCTCTCCTTCAACCAAGTAGGCCTCGATCAATGTCTCCACTTAATCTCATCCTCCCTCAAGCGGCTCTTTTATTCGAGCATGATAGCCTCCCTTCTAGCTAACTCCCCCTCCGAAAGCGGCAGCCCCCTCCTTAACATCTAGCACTTGTTGCTCGGATAGGATGGATCATATCTCCTCATCTCTCCTACCATGAACTTCGTTCTTCCACTGACCAAGCTTCCCCTTCAATAGCCGCAATTTCTAAAAGAGAATAAACATCCTACACTCCCTCCGTAACATCTTGCACTCCCTCCGCCTTAATATTTTGCACTTCAACTAGCAAATTTTTATATATACAAGTAAATACACATAATGATGGCTTTCGTTCCTTCTTTTTTTTTTTTCTTTTTTTCTGTTCTTTTTCTTTTTCTTTTTCTTTTTCTTTTTTTTTTTTCTTTTTTTTTTTTTTTTTTTTGGCTTTTTCCTTTCTATATGATTATCCTATCTGAAAGTTGTACTAGGTAAAACCTTACAATTCAACCTAATTGTGATCATATCATTTACAAGCTATGCATAGGAAATAAATAGATTATCTGGGTATCGGAATTGCATGGGTCAGTGATCAAACTAATGACATGAAAGAGCCACAACCAATCTAAGAATCATGCTAAAAAGGAAACAGTACTTGAGAAGATTCAAAGCAAAGCATTTCAAAACAATTCTTGCTAACATTATCTGAACAACACATGAATAGGAAAGAGCATTCCATACTAACCTTGTCTACATCCCAAACCCTAACGGTTTTGTCAAAAGATGATGTTGCCAGCCGTGGCATGCTTGGACTGAAACGGACATCAGTAATCATCAAAGAATGTTCTTCCAATGTGGCCTTCGTCTTTAAAGTATCCGTAGACCACAACACAGCCTGCAGTCCAAAATCACCAGCCACTTAGGTCCTTGTTCCTCTCTTTGAAATAGAATTTTCACAATGCCAACGATATAACTATCCCCTTGAGGGTGCATGCAGGTGCATTACCGAACTGAACTGCCTTTACTAAAGTTAAAGCCACCAGACTGCAATTATCTCCATTAGCATTATCATCGAGGGATCGGGGTTCAAATTAGAACTATGCTACCTTCAGGTTAGAAGGACATAAGTGCAATCTGAGGGCTCCTCTTCACTATAAACCATAGTTCCAAGACCCGAAAACACGACTCAACTCGATGTCCGGCCAGATTGACTTGAAGACTCGACTTGATATTTAATTATTAAATTACATAAGAATACTCAAGCAAGAATACCTATTTAATAGGGTAATATAAAATTGACAAATTATCACGGATGAAGTATATGGCTTGTTGGCAGAGTCACTTGACTTTCAAGAAAAGGTCAGGGGTTTGAATATCACATTCTGCACTTTTACTTTTTATATTATGGAAAGCAAATCGCCCAGCAAGTGACTCAGTTCAAGTCGTGCCAAGGCATGTTGAGTCGAACGAGTAAGCAAGCCAACTCAACAAGTCCAGCTGAGTCTTGACCGAGTCAAGTTTGCCAAAGAGTTTCATGGTGACTCAGATTGCAATCTTGTCGAGTTGAGTTGACTCAGCCAAGTTTTAAGTAAAGTCACTGAGTTTTAGAACTATGCTATTAACAGTTGGATGCCATTACAATTTGGTAATTTTCCCCAGTTCAAGCTGACAGTTCTTGATTCAATCAACTCGTGTATCCCACACAGCCTATTAACATGCATGCCTTGCAACAAAATGGCCCAACACAGAATTGCCTTTGGCTTATAGCTCTCACCTTCTTATCATGGCCACCACTAGCAAGCAGTTTTCCATCAGATGAGAAGTGGCAACAAAAAACTTTACTTGTACTTGCACGGACAATACCAACTTCATTAAATGTAAACCCTGATGGAGATCACAAAGATCGTAATCTCAGAATAAATTCCATGAAATGAGGGACTTGGTAATCCATTAAAATCAAACTGAAACTATTATTTTATATTGCTTTTGTGTTCAAGCAAAAGTATATGTATTTTAACGCACCTTTACTGACATCCATACATCGGCCAACTGTATCTCTGGGGTCCGCATCATCGTGAGATAAGAATGACTCAACATTATCATCCAGCGAACCATCATCCACAAATCGATCAATATCAGCCTGCAATTCAATATCTATATCATCCCACTGCCAAAATGGACTGCTAATGCGATTTTATGTTAGTAGCCATATCGATATGCTGGTGCAAGCCAGCACATGAAGATCCAGATTCTACTCACCAATTGATTTGACGGTGACGTAAGAGTCCCGGTTCCATCAGAGTTGAACATAATCAAAGGCTTTGATGAGCCACCATTCTGCTGAAAAGAAGGCATGGAAATCACATCTCCAGGTGTATGAGTCGAGGGTGTTGAAGGAGCTGAACTTGGAGAAGGTCCTGCAGTGTTGGCAGTTCCTGAACTATTGGCGGGACCTGAAGAAGATCCTGGCTGCTTCCTCTTTCGCCCTCCCTGATTCTTTGAAGCCTTAAAATGAATTATAGAAGGTTTAATAGGTTGAGAATTGAAATATGAAATTGGACATGAAAATTCAAAATCTTGATTATGCGAAAGACAGCTACATGTGGCATTTGCATGAATCAATCCAGGCTATCCAAATCGTAGACCCTATTGTGGGTGGAGCACCTCATAAAAATACACCAAGCTAAAGGATCTGAACCATCCAATTGGTGGCTTCAAATGCAAGAGTAGAAAGAAAATGTCCGGTGGTCCAAATATAATGGCCAGTATCAGATGGTTAAGATCATCCAACCATTGTCATTTCTAGGCTATGTTCTATCCACAATGGACTGACAGTTTGAGTAGTCTAGATCGATGTATGTGTGCCACATATGTATTGGAAGAGTTATCACCATTTAAGAAATGGTGCGAATGCAGATGGTACTCTATACTCATGGATTATAGGAAGGCCCAGAACATATACTACAGAGCCCCTTGCTATTTCAAACATAACAGAAGGGACAGCTATAACAACACAAGCAGAGGTAGGGCTACAGGCTCTCTTGACTTGCCACATTATTGTGGCTATATAAAAAGACGGACCTGATCATTTCCTCGAAAGGGGTTGGACATGCTACCATCTACTGCAATACTGCCACCCCCCACTTTGTCTTGCCGATGAAGATGGTGATTTGAACTCTGCAACAGCTGGCTAGAAAGTGTATGCTGCTGAAGCTGTTGCTGCTGCAACTGAGCTATTTTCTACTACACATGATTGGGTATAGTCAGGAAGCAGGATGGCATTAATGTCAATAGATTCAGTACGACAGTTTCATTTGTGCCACAAAGGCCAACTGATGACCGCTCTAATTAATTAAAATAAAGAATTGGGTTTGTGGAAAATCTAAGGCCCAGCTTGGTAGACGTGTAAAAATGAGTTGATCTCATTTTAGTTAACAGTAACTATGGATTAGATATCTTGATCTCTAATACATAATGAGATCATTTAACACTACTAATGTATTAGATATCAAGGTAATGGGGACATCATGCGCACACGCGCACGCACACCGTCCCCTACGCACGTACGCAAGGAGAGGGAGGGCCCCACCGTCGATCTGGCCCGATGACGACGTCCAAGGAGGGCCTCCTAGTTAGAAGACGAAGTTTGGTTCAAAAGAGTGGGCCCGATAGTCAAGTAAAGCCCATCATGGGATCTTATGATCGTGACCCACTAGTCGGATTGATCTCATATTTTAGGTCTTGCTTATTGATATTATTTAGAACATCATGAACGCTTTAGATTTCTTTGTTTGGTTTTTATTTTAGTTTACTTCATCGCCAAGTAATAGGTTGCGCACATAGCGCGAGTTTTGGGGTATAGGGTTTTCCTATAAATAGGCACCGCTTGTAGCTCTTTTGATTCATTGAAAATTAATAAAAATTCTGCGTTTTCCTACTCTCCGAGTTGTGAAACCTAATTGGGTGCAAAGCCCTCCCTCATCGAAGGGTTAACTATCGTGGTGCAAAGCCACATCTATCCCGATTCGCCCCCATCCATCACCATCTCTACTACCCATCTTCTACCATCCATTCTTATCATCATCTACACTTCGAATAAATCATCTATTGCAGCACTTCTCCTCCCCATAGCAGAATTTTAGAATCTAGCCCTACAGGAGGGCTGAAACTTCGGCGGAGCACCACGCACAAACCGTACATCGGATCGAGCTGAGATTTGGGGGTTTTGAAGTCCATCCCTGGCCGACCAGGGCCAAGGTGGCCTTTTTCTGAATAGTGCGCCCCACACACGTGCGGCCGGGATCACATGCACGTGCATCTGGGCCATTATTGTTGTCCACGCGTGCAGTACTTCTCTGGTTCGTCTCTCTCCTCTCTTTCACTCCGCTTTCACCCAAGATCCCTAAACCTAATCCTAAATTACTTAAATCTCCAATTTTATGCCCATTTTCTTACCCTAGGGTTCCCCGAATTGGAATTTCTGAATCTCTTGGATTAGGGACTGATTACTATGCATGTGTAGATAATTATTTCTTATCTTTGAGTATTATTTGGTTCATAATTTTTATTGATCCAGCCCTATCATGTGTAGGCCTGGACCCGCATAGATTCCCCTTCATTGAATGTTTGGACTTTCATGTGGGATATAGAATTTGTGTAATTGTTTCTGAACTAACGTGATCTTAAGCCTGAAATCTCGCATATCATATTTAATTTTCATGTACTGCATCACAAGGTCTCTAATTCATAATTACCACTAACTAAAATGAGATGAACTCATTTTAGTTCATTTTTAGGTGTCTACAAAACAGGGCCTAAATATCAACAAAAGCCGCAAATTGCCTTGAAAAGGTCTAGGAGAGTTAAGGAAATGCAAAAATTCCTTTGGAGCTGAAACAAAATAGAAATAAACACAAGGATAAGGAGAAGTGAGGATGGGATGGGATGGGATGGGATGGGATGGGATGGGACAGATTGAAAATTGACACTTCTAGTTCTTAATTACAATTCAGAATTGGAAAATAGTGTACAAAAAACATGTTATTAGTGTAGCTATCAATACTGTGGAGCACAGTAAAGAACATGCTTCTGTGATGCAACCAGTTTATCAAGGTGAAAACATATTTTAGGGGTTCGAAGTTCGTCCATAAAATGCCTTCCAGAAAAAAGGTGTCTGTAGAATCAACACATGGGCCACATGGAAACATAAATGCCTCATGGTGATTATGAAACAATCTGCATTAATGAATACAAGCAAACCAATGTTAAAAAGTAAAATAAAATAACGGCCTAGCCTACAGCAACAGGCCTACACAATGCCCATGTGAAGCACACGCAGCATCAAGCCCTAGCCTCAGACTGACAGAACTCCATGTGGTAAATTTGAGGTAGTGGTTCTGTACCCAAAAAGAAAAAGGAAAAGGTTGGTGGAGAAGGCACCTTTATTATCATATCAGCATCACCACGAGGCAAAATAGGGCAGGCAGCTTGTATTGGAGATCCAACATTCGGAACAACATCCCCAACAGGATTGGATTGGCTGTCCTTTCCAAGAACCATGTTCCGGTTGTTCAACAGCATTCTCAGTCTTCTGCTGTCAATATCACCAGCTGAGGGAGTGCCATTCTGTTGTGCATGGAGCAGAAGCTGCTGCTGCTGCTGTGGTGTCAGCATGTGCAGTTGAGAAAATGGTTGAGGAGACTGCATAAATGGCTTTTGCTGTTGTAGAAGTCCTGACCGTAGTTGATCAAGGCCCTGTAGAAAGTGAACTGTGAAATCAAAACAAGATTTAAGTAAAGGACACAGGCAGCATGGAGGACGCACACATGACCAGAAGATAATTTATATCAACTCATATTTTCTCTGCTCAGTACAAGGAAAAAAGTGCAGTGCTTGATTGCTACAGAAAACCAAACGAAGTAACATGCATACACCCACAAATAACCGGATGACATCATTCATTCCCCAGGTGACAAACTTGAAATGGCACCAAAAAAGGTGCAGTGTTTCTTTGATTGTGCGTTTGTGTGTGTGTGTGTGTGTGTGTGTGAGTGAGTGAGAGAGAGAGAGAGAGAGAGAGAGAGAGAGAGATCCCAAACCCATAGCTGATGGGATTTCTACAGACCAGGTTCATTTCAAGATGATCATACAATTATCAACCCAAGGCTATGTTAGCATCCTTGGGTTTCCAGATCGTATGAGTCAAGCCAATGGTTCAGTCAGTGATCCAGATTACTGATCCGGTTGGGTTCACCATGAATGCCTAAAAAATTCCATATCTGGAAGATCCGCCCCATCCAATCTTTAGCCTTCTTTTCAATTGAATATGGACCGTTGACTGTTCCTAATTTAGTTTCCGAACTGTCCATTTGCTGGACACTAATGAAAACGGTTAGGGTCATCACATTGAGGAGAAGTTTGGGTCGTGATCTATTGATTGTGGCACTTTAGATCAATGGTCTAAATCACCAAGCCATGGACCCCATTTGTACAAATTAAGGATCCAAGGATACTATTGGGTCAAAGAACGTATGATTTTTTGGAAAGCAAATTATTTAAAGTAAAAAATATTGGAAAGCAAAACTTTAAGGCAAAAATCTCTGAAAGATGAAGATTGTTGAAAAACGAAATTTTGTGCTCCAAAACCAAAAATTTATTCCATCCAAAACTTTTTCTCCATTTTAAAATTTTTGTAAGGCAAAAAATTTTGGAAACAAACAAAAATTTTGAAAGGTAATTGGATGGAGACAAGATTTTTTTGAAAGGCACATACTTTTGCCTAGGTGAAATTTTTGAATGGAAAAAGTTTTTGGAAGTGCCTTCCAAAAATTTTCACCTTCCAAAAACTTTTACCTTGCAAATTTTCCTTACAAAAATTTCTACCTCATTTTTGCCTTCCAAAAACTTTCAACTTCCAAAGAATTCCTTCAAAGAAAAAAAAAAAATCCTTCAAAATTTTCGCAATCTAAAAATTTTTTCCTCCCCAAAATTCTTTTCATAAATTATTTTTCTTCCAAAAGTTTTTGATGAGGACATCCGAGCACCTTACAAAGAATACCAGAGGAGGAGATCAGCTCCAGTTTCACTTTGGCTTGGTAACCACTACATGGGCCCAGGTGGGCCACATTGAAGACCCCACATGCATGATCATGCATCTTCGAAGGCCCTAAGCTATGTAGATGCATGCCGGTTGCTTATCGAGGAGATTAGACCATTGGATTGCGAGGACACGTCGATCGGACAGTTGGATCAGTGTGATCTTAGATCACATTGATCATAGACTTTAAGATGTTTAGATTTATTTCATTTATTTAGTTGATTATCCATGTTGGATTTATTTTGATCTTTTGTTAAGATTAGGGGGTTAGGAACAAATGTTATTTCATTGAGCATCCTTATGTGAGGATTTTCATCTAAGAGCGTCTTTTTGTAAGAAGTCCCTCTTGAGACTATAAAAGGCTTGGACATCCAACCCTAGCCCATCATTGAACGTTTTAAATAGGAAAAAAAAAAAACTATTGTTTTGTTTTTGAGATAGAAAATTTATTGTGAATGGATATTGATGGTGTGATGCCAAGGTGTGAAGCCTAATATATTCTCTTTGTTTCTCTTTGAAATGGTATTTCTCTCTTGTCTTTCTCATCTTCTTCTCAAATCTTTCTTTTCTTCTACTTTTCTTCTCCAAACCCTAAATCCCTTTACTCTTTCCTTCTAAACCTAAACTCGTTGCCCCAAACCCATCTTTTCTTATTCCTCACTCCACCAAACCCAACCCATCAGCCCCTACTACACGTACGAACTACCTGTCCATACCAGTCAGTCCGTACAACCATATGGTCAGCCCATTCTCTCTGTTTTTCTTCCCTATCTTCAATCCGTCTTCCTATCCCTTAAACCCTAGCCTAAAGTAAAACCCTAACTCCGATTCAACAATAATCCCTAGTTCTTCTAATTTTCCCCAAGCCCTAATCCCCAATTCCCTATGAAACCCTAATTCTCAATTCCATGTAAAATCCTAAATTCCCAAATCCTTCCAAAGCCCTAATTCATTTCAAATCCATAACCCTAGATTCTCATATCCCTAACCCTAGAAAGACCAAATCAGTCCCTTTGAATTAGACCTAAGCCTATGCTAAAGTGGAAGTTCTACCTTTCATTGATCGTTTGAAATTCTTGTTTTATATATTTTAGTTTATTGTGGGATTGTGATTTATATTGAAATCTGAATTTTATTGTTTATTTAATTTCTTATATTTGTTGTAAGTTAGTATATCTTATACTCTGAATTGCTCTTTAATCTGTTTATAAATTCATTGCATCATATTTAGTCTAGATCACGCATCCTACATCAGTTTTACCTTCTAAAGCTTGTCTTTCAAAAAACTTTGCCTTTCAAGGATCATATGATTCCTCTCATTCCATGTTTCCATCAGTTAAAAATTAAGAATTTAAATTTTATCTTGAGCTACTAAATAATGTTAGTTCATCTCTTTAGTGTAAGATTAGCAAGTGAAAAGGTGCATGCAATCTTAAGGTCAAATATACTGACGAAACCTGAGAAAGCCACATAGGCATTCCACCAAGATGAGTAACAAACAAACAAACATGCACGCACACACAAACACACAAAAGAATCTCATCCAAATTAAACAATTCCATAACAAATTGAATTGTAAGATCAGATAGAGAGAGAAATGAGCACCACTTGAACGAAAAAGTTGAATGATCAAAGGTTTTAATAAAATTGTTTTTCATCTTCTTGCAAAAAAAGTGAATAAATAATAACAGTCCCTCACCAAGTGGAAAATGAAAATGTATTCATCTTGTAAAGCCTTCACTTTTGACAGAAAGTCATAGGCGTTTTGTAAGAAGAAGGTTATGAAGAAAGGATAGAGAAAAGAGATGCATTTCATCACACTTTTCATACATCATAAGAGGTTACCAGGATTTTCACGGTATGCAAAAGAGTTCTCTCCAAAAAACCTTTGGTTTTCTATTCGACAAATCAAACCATCATCATCGTCGTCGTCATCATCTAAGCCTTATCCCAATTAATTGGGATTGGCAAATCAAGCCATCTGGCATAGATAAAATAAATAAATAAATTCCACCTACAAGTGATGTGCTAACCAGTCCCAAGCCCCAGTAGAGGGTTGATGTCAATGTTTGCCAAGAAACAACGGGAACTCAGGTAGCCAACTTGACAACCTCAAATAGATGGGACAAGGCTATGATGATGACGACGACGACGACAATGATATGTACAAAGAAGAAAACATGTAGAAAAAGTTACTTTATGTAATTATCCTCATAGCATCCTTCAAATAATAATAACAACAACAACAATAATAGTAATAGTAATAATTATCCCCATAGCATGGTATGCCAAAACGGTTACGTATCGGCCGTAACGGCCGATACGTAACGGTAACGGTTCACACCGTTACGGGTTTCGGGGTTGTATCGGCCGTTACGCAAATTTGTACCCGTATCGGCCGATACGGGCCCGTTACGGGGCGTATCGGCCGTTACGGCCGTTACAGGGCCGTTACGGGCCCGTATCGGCCGAATTTTGGCCCTTTTTTTGAAAATTCGAAAAATCATTTTTTAATGATTCTTTTACTGTTTTAATGATGTCATATGATGTGTTAATCATAGTAGAACATGTTAATGTGCATTTTACAGATTTTGGGTGCCATTTTATATTTTTTTAATATTTTTTTCTATTTACGCATGAATTTTGGCCCCTTTTTTTAAAATTCGAAAAATCAATTTTTAATAGTTGTTTTGCTGTTTTAATCATGCCATATGATGTGTTAATCATAGTAGAACATGTTAATGTGCATTTTACAGATTTTGGGTGCCATTTTATATTTTTTTAATATTTTTTTCTATTTACGCATTTATTTTGGCCCTTTTTTTGAAAATTCGAAATATCATTTTTTAATGATTCTTTTGCTGTTTTAATGATGCCATATGATGTGTTAATCATAGTAGAACATGTTAATGTGCATTTTACAGATTTTGGGTGCCATTTTATATTTTTTTAATATTTTTTTCTATTTACGCATGAATTTTGGCCCCTTTTTTTAAAATTCGAAAAATCAATTTTTAATAGTTGTTTTGCTGTTTTAATCATGCCATATGATGTGTTAATCATAGTAGAACATGTTAATGTACATTTTACAGATTTTGGGTGCCATTTTATATTTTTTTAATATTTTTTTCTATTTACGCATTTATTTTGGCCCTTTTTTTGAAAATTCGAAATATCATTTTTTAATGATTCTTTTGCTGTTTTAATGATGCCATATGATGTGTTAATCATAGTAGAACATGTTAATGTGCATTTTACAGATTTTGGGTGCCATTTTATATTTTTTTAATATTTTTTTCTATTTACGCATGAATTTTGGCCCCTTTTTTTAAAATTCGAAAAATCAATTTTTAATAGTTGTTTTGCTGTTTTAATCATGCCATATGATGTGTTAATCATAGTAGAACATGTTAATGTGCATCTTACAGATTTGGGGTGCCATTTTATATTTTTTTAATATTTTTTTCTATTTACGCATGAATTTTGGCCCTTTTTTTGAAATTTTTTAATGATTCTTTTGCTGTTTTAATGATGTCATATGATGTGTTTATCATAGTAGAACACGTTAATGTGCATTTTACATATTTGGGGTGCCATTTTATATTTTTTTTATATTTTTTTCTATTTACGCATTTATTTTGGCCCTTTTTTTGAAAATTCGAAAAATCATTTCTTAATGATTCTTTTGCTGTTTTAATGATGCCATATGATGTGTTAATCATAGTAGAACATGTTAATGTGCATTTTACATATTTGGGGTGCCATTTTATATTTTTTTAAATTTTTTTTCCTATTTACACATGAATTTTGGCCCTCAAAAATAATTGCAAACACCAAAATGTAAGATATTTTCATATTACATTCATTCTAATATATCTATCATTGATAGTAAGTTAGAAAATTAAATATATGAATTTTGTAGTCAAATTTAGGTTATCTGGTTCATAAATTCATCGGACAGTCCGATACAACTTCTCACCAAAGAGTGGACCGTTACACCACCATAAACATGTTCCAATTTATAAATGAATGCATATTTGGAATGCTTAGAATATTCCGGATTTAATCCATATTTTTTCATATTTTTTTGGCAAAAAAAATTTTTTGCGCCGTTACGGCCCGTTACGCCCCCGTATCCGTATTGGTTTCGAAGGGCACCGTTACGCCAACCGATACCGATACGGGACACCTTGCCCCATAGCCTTGTCCCAGCTATTCAGAGTCGACATGTAAAAAATACTTGCAATGTGAAAAAATATAATGTGTCCATATCAGCATATGCTAACATTAAAGATCAAATTCTAGCTACTTCCTATCACACAATTGGACAGTAAAAAACCAACTACATTCAGCAGTTAACAAGTTGCAAATTCAGTTCATCTACCTTCATCCCAAAAGGAAAATTGTTTGAAATCACTGACAATCATAAACCTTCTACCATTATATCATTTTAACAAATCACATAATTCATGCATGATTGTGGTAAAGTAGGACTCATCTAACAGTGCAAAATCACATTGGATGGAATCTGAATCAAATCATAGAATTTTAATCATAAACAAGAAGACTTATCACCAACTTACAGAATTGTTTGTGCCAAGCTGGAAGGAATAACAGATCTTTTGAGTTTTAAGATGCAGAAGTATCCAATGCATTTTTGGCAAGTGAGGTAGAGAGGAACCCAAAGTCCCACCCTTGACAACTGGAGACAAATACCACTCAAATGCAACATGAATGCATGAAAAGCTTCTAATGATACATGATTACCTAATGTGTAAGCTAGATATCAACATGTAGACATAGCTGTAAATACCATTGTGGTGCACCTTTCAGTTTAGCAACTGGTGCAGAATGTTTCTAAATCCAGCTGCTTACATGTTCCATTTCAGAAAAGTCAGACAGTAGATTACAAGATTGAAAAGTTAGGCATGGATGGCCACAATTGGTACTTTTAAAAGATTGAAAAAGTGGGCATATATGGCCATTACGGGTTTTCCTCACTTGCACACAGCTCTATAATGGACCAAAAATACCAGAAAATTGACCTGTAATGGTTCCTTAGCAGTCAGTGGAGAGAGAAAAATAGCATGGCATGGGCAACTATACATTTAACCTTAATCTATGCCCCCAATGACTGAAAACAGCTCAGCTAAAGTGATGCAAGGAAATTTGTTGATGATGAGTACATCGGGCTTTTATTTAATGGCAGTATGGCACTAAATAAGCGGTTTCATCAAATCATTTTGTTCTTCTTAGACTAAATGATCAGGCTACCCCTGTTTGATACTGCCAAAAAAATGTTTGAAACGTATGCTGCTCATCTAGTCCATTTTTAAATTGGCTGCAAGTCTCCTAAAATGCAATTTTAGACCTAACCACCATAGCTATCTCACTGTTGTTAGCGAGCAACCTTTGCTCATAAAAACTTCAAAAGACTCAGATCTATCACTCAAACTACTGGAATAGAAAATATATTGTTGATGCATATCATTATTTGCAATTGGTGATACAATAAGTAACGAATTACATAACTATCAGCCAAGGGAAGTTATTTGATACACTGGCAGAGTATGACGCTTGATACGTGTTAAGTAAAAGACTTTTAGAAAGAGATAAGAGAGTGCCAGGACTGGAGGTCCAGCCCTCTCTTGCTTATATGCAAAATTACATGAAATACTCTTAAGATAAAGGGCAAAACAGGAACCAAAAAGATGTTAAAAAAATAAAAAAGAAATAAGAGGCCCAGGGGTCCAAAAGCCCACAGCCAAGCCACACTATGACAATACGACAATACGCATGCGCACAAAAACTGTATATGTGAGGCACACTAAAATTAAGTATGAAACCAATCATTGCTAAGTCACAGTCCCAAATCAGATTGGTTGAACAAACCTTTGATTCGTGGACACTTGTTTATTGAAATGGGACCGTTGGATAATTTTCATTTTTAACTGTCCAATACATGCCCACCAATCTAATAGTCAGATAATCAAACACGTATTTTTTGTTACACGAAACGTCTAAACTGGAACCATGATTTTTATTTCTATTTTTTTGGAAAGATGATGCACTTTATTAGGGCCAGAAGCCAAAAGAAAAGGAAACAGAAAATAAAGGAAAAAACAAGAACAGGACAAAAAGGAAATGAAGGACAAAAGAAACAACACAAAGAGACCCAACGGAGCATCCCAGGAAACACAACTCAGGCAGCCCCAGGAAACAACACCCCCACATTGAATTACTTGTATGTCATGTATGCAATTTTGAAGTGCCTGTGTATCACTATCAGTCATCACACTATGCTAGAGTATCAAAGTTTTTTTTATCAGTCAACACGGAGTGATGGACCCCATGGATACCCAACAGGCACACAACATCACAGACTGCCACATTGACATTGAACTTGTAGTTTCTTAAACGTCTAATTACAGTCATCTCCAGTAGCATAGAACGTTCCAGGCAATGCATGAATACCATATTCTTGTAGACTTACCGTGAGAGGCCATCCTTTCAAAGTCAAATTATTACCACCTTGATTTGATCCTGTCAAAATAGGAAAGTTACTGTCAGTGATAAATGTTATGAGATAATCCTCTTCGCTGTAGAACAAGCACGTGATAAATGTTATGAGACAATCCTCTTCACTATAGAACAAGCACACAAAAATTAGGGAGAAAAATCTGGTGTTGAGATATCATTGAGCAGGTAATTACAATCTATAGACTGCACGGTATAAATAAAAAAAGGGAGCAAAAAAATAAGAAAGTTGATCTAACGGGGCCGGCATTGGATGAGGCATGCCCCAAAAATATCCTCAATGGGCCAATCTCTTCAGCGAATGAATCAAATGAAAAACAGCAGCTCTAGAGTAGTTCTGAGAATGTTTATAGTACTCTGAGCCTCTAGCCCATGTTTGAAGGAGAATGTTTATAGTACTCTTGTGCTAATAACAAGCATAATGGATCAGGAAACATTAATTTTTAACTAGGGTTATGGCACGTGCAATGCACGTGGAGGTAGAGTAAGGGAAAGAGAAAAAGGGAGATGGAAAGGGTGTGGCTACATGCTACAGCAGCTACACACAGAGAAAACTGTTTTCAACGGTGGGTGACCCATTCTCACTTTTTCCGTTGTTGTGGACCACTCAAGTTTTAGATCTACGCTGTTTTCAAGCTGACATCCTGGCATGAGGCAGCGCAATAGATTTCATATAGTCATCATAGTCAGCCCACATAGCCTTTGCTGCATGGCTTCCTAGTAGTACATTTGGGGCAGGGTACATGGAAACAAGAGGCGAGGGGTCACTCACATAAAAGAATGGAAGTTCAAAAAATACCCTACCCTCGTTTTTGCAGGGCAAAATCTAACTATTTAAAAGCTTTTTGTAGGTGAAATCTAAACCGTACATCAGACAACAGCCACATTTTTCAATTTCCAAAATACCCTCTACTTCATTTAAAATTTTCCCTTGCCCTTTCAATATTTACAGTTTTCTGCCATAGCAAAAGAAATTGCCAGGGCAAAAATGTCCAAAAGCAAGTCACATTATATAGTGTAGATGAGAATCATAATTTATATTATAAGCTAGATATTTTCCGCTTCTTACGGTATTAATAAGTCAATTTTTTTATAAAAAAAAACAATCATTTATTCATGTTCATAGCAAAGCTAATGCTTTGGCTGAAACCATTGCCAAGGAGGGGTCGAGTAGGGCAATCCATTCTATTAGGAACTTGTTCCCTCCTTAAATCTCCCAAAAAGCTACTAACCCATCAATCGGTGCCCGCAAATATACAGTTAAGAAGGTAAATACAGTAATAATCCACATTCAACTAGAAGAAGGCCAATGATTGGATGGTTAGGATCTTACAATCTGGGAGATTTTTCAGGCATGGTCCATACATGGCTAGTCCCACCTATCCACAATCTATGTCACTGAACCATGGGTCCCAGCTTTACAAACTGAACACCCGAGGATGATATGCACATATTCAGATTATCTTATACATCCTACCTAAGAAAACCTCTCCGATATTTCGAAGAGTACCACGAGAGAGAGTGGACATGATATATGAGCTCATAATTCCGAAGGCCATGAAAAATCTAAAGATAGGAGTTCAACTTGAACTTGAAAAGTTAGTATTTGAATTTTGATATGACCATTACCAGGAACTCCGATTACTGAACCATCGGGACCTGCAGCTCTGGGGTTCAAAACTGGATTCATCTCGCTCTTTATGTCCTGTTTCAGTATTCCAGTCACATCAGCACATGATAGAAATAGATAACCAGTAACCGTTTTCATTAATGTCTACCTGTGCAGCTCCTGTAAGCTGTGGATTCCGAGTTTGGACTTGTTGAAGAGGCCCCGACATGCCACCAGCAGTACCGTGCAAAACCTGCCTGAAATGGATAAAAGCACTCAATGAGTATCCAGTATCCATCTTGCAGTCTCCCCAAACCAAAAATAGGAATTGGAACGATAAAGAAAGCATGTGTAGAAATTAAAACATAATGCCTATGACATTTCAAATAAATAAAACGGCAGATATGCAGTGGACACCTGATGACCAACATTCATATTCACTTTTTTCATAAATTGGTGACCCACCTGATGACAGGACATAGCTGATTTTTGGACCATGGCATATACACAGTGTGGCCACTGGGTAAATGGTGCAGCTCTTGCATATATGAAGAGCGGGATTCCAAACCCTACTCTCATGACTAGAAATTACATTTTTCTAAGCAAGATAAGACCATTGCAGCCTATGTGATTATAATTCCAATGCATTCATAAGAGGAAAATGTATCGTGAAGGTTTCAGACTGTACACGTCGATTATGGAATATCAGAAAGGTACCCTGAAGGTTGGCCTGGCATGCCAGCTGTCTTTAACATCGATGCATGGTTTGGATCTAGAAGCGGGCCCACGTTGTCGCCAAACTTTTGCTGTAACATAAATTTCCTAGTAGGTTAAACAAGTGCCAGAAAAGTGTGGCATCAACAAGAAGTAACATCTTGAGAGAGATTATAAGACTGTGACCCGAAAAAGTTGGAACAGCAAAGAGACTTCTCCCAAAAAATCTCAGATGGTTCCATTTTAAGAATGGCCTGAAAGGTCATCCATCACAATTTGGAATGGATAAGGCAGCAACAGCTATTCACCCAGAGATGCATTTCCAGAAATCCACACTGAGTGGAACAAAACCTTTATCTGTTTCAACAAAAATCTATTCCCTTCGCTCCAGATATGGTGGACACCCAAACACACCCTTCGGATAAACTCACTTCTATCCTACAGGGAATACCTTCACAGATGCATCATCCAAAGAGTCTCTTTGAAGCGGCAACTTTAACCGCTCCTCGTACATCTTTGTAGCCAAAGCATTTGCAGTTCCTGGATTTTGTCGTAGGAGAGGATCATTGCCAACAAGCCCATTGGCAGTGCCATTTAAGAGATGCCCTCCCTCTCTCCGCTGTTGTTGCTGCTGTTGCTGTTGCTGTTGCTGCTGCTGTTGTTGCTGCTGTTGCTGCCTCTGTAATAAGAGATGCTGCATTTGCAGTTGCTGCTGGTTCTGAGGCTGCTGTGGTTGCTGCTGCTGTTGCTGTTGTTGCTGTTGCTCTCGTGCCTTGATTAGTTGAGTCTGCCAACAAAGCCAAATCTCATACACAAGACTTACATGTGTCTAGCTAGGAAATATCCATCATACACAAATAGTCAAGAACTGCCTTAGCAAGAAGGCTGCATAGATACAGTCCTCCACAAAAGTTACAATCATAACAAGAACCCTTTTTCTACAAGTACCCAAATTTGTAAGGTTGTCAATGGGTGCCAGGAGCCACGGCTACCCGATGGACCTGACCCAATTTTAACGTGTCTGAGCCCCTTTTTTTAGCCATTTAGTAATAAGGTTGGGTTCAAGTATCAGGTTTTGGTATCAGTTAATTCAGGTTCAGGTTGGTTCATCAACTAGGACCCAATGGAAATTGGGTCACGTAGGGTCCAGGTCAGTCCAGTTAGTTTTATTGGTAATAATAATAATAATAACAATAATTATTATTATTATTTTCTCTAGAAACGGAATAAGATTTCCCAAGCCATAGATATGTAAGGGAGTCCATTTACACACCACGCATGCACATACGTGCGTGATCTAAAACCATCCATCAAGTGAGCCAGACCATGTAAATGATCTTATTTGACACAAACCAGCCACAAGAGTAGATCTAGAGACCCAATGGGTACTTGACGGGAACCCAGACCTGGCAAGACCCAAAACCGGTTAGCCCACGTATGGGTACTATAGGACCTGACCCGTTGACAGCTCTACAAATTTAATTATAATTCCAAATCGGCAGTCAAAACCAACTACGCTCCCCACAAACTCAATGCATGCAATTTCCAAATGAAATGTGAGTGATCGACCTGAGATGTCCATCCCAAAGCCAAGGAGAAGAATCTGTATGTCTGTAACTCAAAAGGGAACCAACAATGTTTGTATTACGCAAGTCACTTAGATTGTTCAGTGCCCATATAGGTGAAGTATCATCAAGGAGAGATAGTAACGTCGGCGATCCCATGAAATGTCTTTAATTTCCAAAGTAGTTATTCTAAAAACATCAAAAGAATGCTAATCTCAATTGAGCGATTCACATAGACCTCCTGATGTTTATTATTCACATAGATCTCCTGACGTTTATTTTCAAGAGAAACCGACAACCAGTGTTGTCATGTGCAGTCGCATATGCGATCATGGCATATGCGATCGCATATATTGCATGTGCGATAATATGCAATCGCATATTCACCTAACGGTCAAAAATTTGACCGTTGGGAACTCCTTTTTTGTGCAAAATCCGGACTTTTTGCCTATAAAAAGGCCTTCAAGTCCGCTCTATATGTAAGTTTCATTCAATCAAACTCTCCTCTACTCTCATACTTTCAAATCTCTCATTCTCTCTTACATTCTCCATATTTCAACTCTCAAGTTCCAAGTCTCCAAGGCACAAGCTCCAACTTCTTTCAAGTTTCAATCATGAATCAAGATTTAAGATAGAAGAAGCAAGAAGATGTCAAATTCCAAGTCTCACGGTACATAGTTCTACATTCTCTCATTTCATTTTCTTCATTCTATCATTTCATTTTCTACATTCTCTTACTAATTACTATTAATTATTAGTACAATTTAGTAATTTACATTCTCTCATTTCATTTCTTACTAATTACTATTAGTTATTAGTACAATTTAGTAATTTACATTCTCTCATTTCATTTCATTTTCTATTTTTAAGTTTTTAGATACATTCTCTCATTTCATTTTTTGGTTTTAACTATTGAGTTTCTAGAACTAAAAACATTCTCTCATTTCATTTTCTAGTTCTACATCTATCTCATATTTTCATTCATTTCATTTTCTAGTTCTACATCTAGGTTCTCACTTCTACAATCTACTTTCATTCATTCTCATTTCTTCAATCTACAATTCTACATTCATTCATTCACATTCTTTACAATCTATATATTCATTTGATCCTTTCTATTGAAATTTGAATCTATATCCCTTTCTATCTCTCTTTCTTTACATTTATATCAAGAGACGAGAGTCAAGCAAGACATTTTTTATTTTTACATTTTACAAGTTACAAGTCAAGATTCAAATTTCAAGAATCAAGCAACAGTTCAACGAAGGCAAGAATCTACATTCTACTACAAGTCTACAACATTCAAGAGTCAAGGCAAAAATATATTTCCGAATTTTAGATTGTGTAATTTGTGTTTGTGTAAAACTCTCTCTCTCTCTCCTACAAGTGTAACTCTAACTCCCTCTCTTTCTCCTTTTCTATTCTCTCTCCCTTTCTACTACTACTAGTGTAGGTGTGTAAGTGTAACTCTCTCTCTCTCTCATTCTCTCTCCCCCTCTCCCATCTCTTTAATCTTGACTCTTTACTTTAGTTTAGTTTCTAGTTTTTACAAGTTTACAACTTACAAGTTATAACAACAAGAATCAATGCACACACCACACCATTTCTTGTTTCCAACCTTCCACTTTGAAATCCAAGTCGAATGAGCCGGGTTGGAAGTATGGGCACCAATGTTGTCAAATCGCATATGCGATTGCATGCGATTAGCATATGCTGTTCGCATATGCGATCGCACAATCGCATATGCCATGGCATTTTTATTTTTTTCAAAAAAAAAAAAAAAAAAAGAGGGAAAAGCATTAGTACACATGATTGGATTGGGTTATTTTACTTATTTCATTATAGTTTATGTGTTTCATTAAGTGATATATTTAATTACTTATATTAGATAAATTTTAACAAAACAATCAGCAAGCTACATTAAAAGATAACTAATTATTATAAACTTCGAAGAAAGGAATTTTAATGATAAATGGATAACTTGAAACAACTTACAAGTTATAACTTACAACTCAATTTACAAAAAGTAAGCACAACTTATAAAATACAAAAAAATAAACATAATTGAAATAATTGTAGAGAGATTAGAGTAAGAAAGAAAGAGGTGTAAGAGAGAAAGAGTAAGAGATTTAGAGCTTTGGAGTAAAGAATAATGAAAATGGAGGGGACATGAGTTTCTCCAATTTGAGAAAATAAAAAATAAAAATAAAAATCTTGCCAGGCATTGGGAAATATGCGATCGCATACTCGCATATGCGATCGCATATTTATCGCATACAAAAGTATGCCATGGTATACTTGCCAGGATCGCATATGCCATCATGGCATATGCGATTTCATCAAAAGTATGCGCATATGCGATCGCATTTGATAACAATGATGGGCACTATCATAGTACTACAGATAAGACTCACATAGTATGTGAGTTATGCGGGTATGTGGGTTCCGGGCATTGTGCGGCACAAGCAACACCTTGCACATTTATTGGGGTCAAATGCAAAAGGATGCAACAAAATTAATCCAAAAATCTGAAAGGAGATCATAAAGTATATGAATAAACAATTAAGAAAGATATGCAATAGTGCCCTACATCAAGAAGAATATATGAAACAAGATGCGTACAAAGATATAAACGTAGTTGATGTAGATGAAGCTAGCCCTACCCTCCCTACTTCGACAGATCGATCTAGACCACTAATAGCCTCGAAAAGAGCCTAAGGGCATGAGCCCATGGATAGATAGTGTAAACCACACCCCGAAGATGTGGTCGACCAAAGGAGTCGAGGCAAAGGGCCGGCTCAAACAACTTTAGAAAACCAATATAAACAAAAAAAAAAATAGGAAAACTACTATTTAATATATTGTTAAATGGTTTTACCAAACTAGCATTGCTTTCAACGCAGTTAAATCGAAAAGCTTCAAAGTTATGGTTGAAGCTATAGATCAATTTGGACCTGGGCTTAAACCTTTTTTATATCATGATATGAGGGAGACGTACCTCAAATCCAAAGTTGATTATACACGATCCTTTATAGCCAAATAGAAGGAATCGTGGAAAGCATACGGGCGCTCGCTCATGGCCGATGGATGGACCGATAGATCTGGTCGAGATCTCTCATTAACTTTCTTGTGAATTTTTTATCTGGGACAATGTTCTTGAAGTTCATAAATGCATCAGGTCATTCGCATACTAGAGATTACTTGTTTAAATTACTAAATAGTGTAGTTGAAGAAATATGTGAGAAATACGTTGTCCAGGTAATTACAAACAACGCAACCCCGTATGTATCCATCGATCGTCTTCTTATGGAGAAGACGAGTTGTCTATTTTGGACCCCCTGTGTGGCCCATTATGTTGATCTGATATAGAAGATATATGTTGGTTATTTTTAAAAGTAATTGCAATGGCTAGAAGAATCACGGTCTTTATGTACAAACACACCATTCTCAGTCGAATGAGAAAACACACTTGGAGTAACTTACTACGTCTAGCAGTCACCCGTTTCGCTACAGCCTTCTTAACACTACAAAGATTACATATAAAAAAATTAAAACTTAGAAGTTTTGTAGTGTCGGCCGATTTTACAAGTGGGCCTTGGTCAAAGAAGGCTGAAGGAAAACAAGTTCAACAAACAATCATTTCGCAAAGTTTTTAGACACCGAGTAGTAAAGGCGTTAAAAGAATCCAAGCCCTTAGTTGTTGTGCTGCGATTGGTGGAAGGGATGAGAAGCCTCTTATGGGTTACATATATGATGTAATGGAGAGGGCGATAAATAAGATCATGAACCATTTTAACTATTGAGTGTGATTACAAGCCCATTATAGATATTATAGATAGAAGATAGGGCACGCAAATGTCATCTCCATTGTATTCGGCTGCCTAAATCCTTAACCCGGCATGTTTATTCGCTTCTCCTAATCCGACAGAAGCATTTACTATACATGTGGTTGAATTTATTGATGTATCGAAAAGAATAATTCGAGATAGAGAAGACCAAGACAATATCTCAGCTCTACTAGACCTTTATATAAAGAGTGAGGGCATATTCTTAAGGGACATCATCATCAGGCATCGAAAAATGAAATTACCCCGTAAGTATTATGAATGTTCCAACTCTCTTACAAATATTTTTTTACAATCTAATCTATGAAGTCTAACCTAGCGCTGAAGTAACCTATGTCATACTCCTAGGAAAAGCTCAAACGACCTTCAATAAAAGGGTACCTGTAACCAGTGTTCGAATTATCTTCGATATTATCGAAATATCACCGACATTATCTTTATCTCCAACTCAGTGATACCGATAACACTGGTAGTATCCGAAACTCTAAGTATTAGCAATATATCACTAAGTATCGCCAATGTATCAATATCACTAATGTAATCACCAATATTTTCAACTATGTAAATTCTAAGTGTCGCTCGTATTGTGATGGGGACATCAGAGGACCTACTCGGGTGTACCAGAGATGGAGACGACCACCCACATCAGCGCATCTTTCTTTGTGGATGGAAGACGAGTTTCAGATAGTGCCTATCGGGCCATTTTGAAGACCCCACTTGCATTGGACGTGCATCATGAAGACCCCACTTTGGGATGATGCATGTATGCTACTTAGGAGATTATTTTAATCATAGGATTTCTATTTCGTATCGATCTGACCGTTGGATCTTGTTGATCAAGCCATCGGGCCACCAAATCTTCCTGATCTAGGCCCCTTGGACCCTGATCTTGCTTTCATTATGTTTTTGTTATTTTTAGAATTTATTTGATGGTTGGGATTGATAATAAATGTTTTAGTTTTCTTATTTTGGATGATGGGCCACTTTACTTAAGTGAGTGTTATAGTTGTAATTATGCTGAATTTTAATTCCAAATTTTTTATTTATAAAACCATAAAGGGGAGTGGAGTTCCAACCCTAGTGGATATTTGAGAAGAAGAAAAAAAGAAGAGAGAAGCTCTCTTGCGTGAAGGAATTTTCCTCTTTATTTTCTAGGATTTTTTTGAAAAAACCCTCCCTTCCAAATAAATTGTGTAATTCCAAGGTACATCCTTCCTCTTCTTCTTCTTCTTCTTTGAAAGGTATTCTTCGTCTTACATCCTTCTTCTCTCTTCTTCGAAAGCTATTCTTCTTATTCTCTTGTCTTCCTCTTTTCTCTTCCATTACAACCTTCTAAATCCTAGATCTTCAATTTTCTATTTTTCCAATTTCTAAAAACCCTAATTCCAAAATCCCCAATTCTCATAAACCCTAATTCTCCATATTTCAAATTTTCCCCTTCCTAACCCTAATAATAAAACCTACAAATTTGTCGCTTGAGTGTGGAATGTGTCTATGCTAAATTGAAAGTTTCATCCTTACATCGGTCCTAGTTTTAATTGATTTATGTGATTTCTTAGCATGCGGGCATGTGATTTAGGTTAAATCAGATTTTATTTCCTATTATTTACTCTTAATTACTTGGTAGGTTAGCATCTTTTGTTAATTGAATTACTTTATGGACTCTTTCATAATTTCCACGTTGCATGTTAGCATTAAATCATGTGTCCTGCATCATATTGCCAATGCATCAATATCGCCAATGTATCGTCAATATTTTTTACTATGTAAATTCTAGGCAATGCTTGTATCATAAGTGTATCGACAATATTTTCATAATATCGTCAATGTATTGATATCATCAAAATTTTGTTAATAAGGAAAAAATTTTATTTCAATTCTTATTCATGGGCACATGGTTGTATGTAGTTTGTCATCGATAATATTAATAATGTCTCGATATTAACGATATCGCAACTTGCGCGATATTGAGACCCCAATCTTTCATTTCCTTTTCGATTGTTGATGATTTCTTAGTGAAATATCACGTGTTGTTGACAATTTGCAATATCGATGAATGTTTGAATGCAAGGTTGGACAGTTAAATAGGCCGGATGGGATGGTTGGACTGATTTCTTACAACAACACATGCTTTTAAGGTCCTTTTTGCATTTTATTTTTTATTTATTTCTAAATATGCAAGTATGTACATTTTAACATCTTCTGAAGTTTCGCTGAAAATTCCATCGTTTTTCTCATGTTTTCCTGCATTTCCGATTATCAACGATATTATTAGCAATATCGATATTGTTTCCGTATCCCTGTCCAGCAAAACTTGTAGCGATACCAATACTTCGAACACTGCCTGTACCCAAAACCAACACAGGTGGGTAGGTAGAGAATACCTAGAGGCGCGAGACAACTCTCTCTAAGGAACCTATTTAAATTATTTTTCTCAACTGACTGGTGGGTTACTTATGGAGTGGACCCGAACAGGAAGGATCCAACTTTAAAAAAGCTGGCCATGAGGATTCTTGGGCTCAAGTGTTCTGTCATCTGTTGCAAATGCAACTAGAGCACGTCGGTAAGTTTGGAATGAAAATGTTAATATGTTAGTATGTTACAAACTTATAGTTTGGTAATTGTAACTTTAACTTTTAAGTGTAAGCTAATTAGTTAATTAGCTAATGCCAAATGCACTTCCTTTCATGCATATTCACACCAAGAAATTGAATTGCCTTGAGCAAAAGAATCTCAATGACTTGGTCTTCGTCCAATATGATCAAAAATTGTGAGAAAGATTACAGACTAGGAAAGAAAAACATAGTTTCTTTAACCTTATCTGCTTACATGAGCTGGATGTATATAGCGAGTAGCTCGTAGAGACGGAGGACCCGGTATTTACTGGTGAAGACTTGGCATGGGCGCAAGTTGAAGATGTCGCATACAGATCGACACCTGTAGAAGGTACTTCTACTTCTACTCGAAGGGAGGGGGAAGTAGTAATAGTCAACCCAAGGAAGAGATTCAGGAGATAGAAGAAGGAAGAAATGATCGAGCTGAAGATCCACCGTTGGATGTTGATGAAGTATTTAGTACATACAAATGATGAAGAAACATAAGAAGAAAAAGTGTATGTAGAAGAAGGAGACGACTCAGATGATGACAGTGGTGGTGGTGATCAAATGCCACAATAGCAAATAAATCAATGTATATAGTAGCATTTACCACTTAGTATTATTTTGTTAGTGACTTAGTGTATGACTTATTGACTTGTAAATTAATTTCCATTTTCTACCATTAATAATAAATAAATAACTTCTTCATTTTGTTTACTTACTATGTGTTAGTTGATATTTGTTAATTATATTGTCGAATGTTGATGACTTGATGTTTAATTCATTGTTTAATTGATTTTATTTCAATCAAATGTATTTTAAACATATAAATTAGTTATCCATTAACTTAGGAACGTTCCCTCTACTTTCTTATATATATATTTTTCATTTTTCTTATTTTTCTGATTTTTTAAAAATTTTCAAAAAAATTTAAAAAATTATATGCGACCACATGCGATTGTGCAATTGCATATGTGATATGACAACATTGCCGACAACCAATGATTATATACCTGATTCATGTTTTTTTTTTTTTTTTTTTTTCTTCTTCTTTTCATGGAATTTGAGTTTTGAACCAAATTGCATATTAGACAGCCTTGCTCAACCCAACATTAACGTCCAAGTAGAAAACAAAGAGCACAAATGCTATAAAAGCATGAACCTACATGATAGAGATGGATAAAAGTTACTAATACAGCCATATCGTAACCAAATCAGCCACCACTATTACACACTACAGGGATGAATTTGTCAGTTATGAAAAAATGGACCATGTCAACCGATACGGGCTGATACATGCTGATACCACTATAAAGGCCCTACTTTGAATTTTGTTTTCTTCTCTCATTTTTCTGCTTCTTAATTCATTGCAACCATGGAGGAAACCTAGAAACTAACTTTAGCCTAGATTTAGGCCTCTGTTGAGGATAGAAACACAAGATTCTTAGTGGGATTCGATGAATCAAAAGGGAACAGACCATTTTGGGAAATATCGGGAACGGACCATTTTGGGAAATATCATGAGGAGTAATCAATCACTTTTCTTTTTTTCCATCTTCTTTTTATTGTATTTATACGTAATGAGCCCTAATCCACCAAATCATGCTTGGTTTGTGCTGGATTAGTGCCTATTTGGTTGGCTTTCAGCAGGCCAAACTGATGAACAGCATTCTTATGAAAGAATGGTCTGATACATCATTGAATAAATGTTTATAACACACGAGCGCGCGCGGATGCACACACACACACAAACAAACAAACAAACAAACAAAGATAGATTCTGGTGTTCTATATGTTTTCTTTTCTGGCCTGACCAATACACACACCAACATGCTTACTCAAAACCTTGATCAACAGAAAGGTGATAACCAAGATGATAAACGGAAACAAAAGCTCTCACCTCAATGTACGAGGCAGCAACATCAGAGTGCTTTTCATTTGTCCTGGCGATGAAGATATCCCAAAAAACAGACCACCATTCAAATAGAAAACCGCCAGGTGCATCAATCGCTGAAATCCCAAACCAGCCACAAACTTTAAACCAATCCAAAAGGAGAAAGGAAAATTTCAAAAATCAAAATATGTTTTTTCACTAATATCTACGTAAACTTACCAACAGGATCCGAAGACACTTTTCCTTCAGCTTGAAACGCCTTTGCCGATGCATGCAAATTCCTCTTCACAAAATAATCATAAATGTACACATCCAACCTGTTTTTAACAACCCAAGAATACAACATCAGAGAGAAAGGTTGTAAAATTATTACTTGAACAGATTAACACGCGCACACACACACACACACATAATCTGAAAAACCTACGGCTAACCAAAACTAAAAAGTTAAAGAAAGAAAATCAAAACTAGAGAAAATAAAAAAAAAAAAAAAAGTCCAAGCACGGAAGAAGAGAAGACAAATTAAAAAATAAAAATAAAATGAAACAATAACAAACAACAAGTACAAGACGACCCAAATAAGGGGGGGGGGGGGGGGGGGGGGGGGGGGGGGGGGGGGTGAACACAACCAAAAAAAAAAGAAAATGATAGGAGAAAATATTAACACTGAAATGAAAACACTCACCAAAAACTATAAAACCAACAAACTCATGAATGAAACTAAAAAATCCAACTCAACAAACCCAGCAAAAGAACAAAACCCAAAAAAAAAAAGAAGACAAATCCAAATCCTGCTCAAACACATCACCAACAAAAACACAAGGAAAGCCAAATGAGCTGGTGATGTAAGGAAGGAATGAAAATTCCTACATTTTGTCCGCTTCCCAGTTCGTCTGAGACATGATTCTCAATCCAAAACCTCGAAAAGATGTTAAGGACCTCTCTCTCTCTCTCTCTCTCTCTCAAAGAAAATTGAAAAACGAAAAACGAAAAAAAAAAAAAAAAATTAAACTTAGAAAAGGAAAATTAGATTTTAAAAACAGCCCCTTCTAAAAGAGCTCGAAAAAATAAAATAAAAACAAAACAAAACAGAGAAAGAGAATGAGAATAAAAAGGGAAGCGGCTTTGAGGAAGACAAATGATCGCTATTTCTGGGAAAGTACTTTCTGAGAAGAGAACAACTTTGGATACTCTAGCCGAGTGTGATGGATGATACGCATCCGCTTAGGTGTTGCATACGTGGCGTACAAGTCAGTCAAAATTACCTGTACATATTACGGTTCTAAGTTTAGATGTACCATCAACTAAAAATTAAGCTTATTTGGTTATCTGGCCATCGGATTCATGGACATTTATTGACCGGCTAAAAATGAAAAATATCCAGTGATAGTCTCAGCATGCAAGTGTCCACAAATTGGACTGTAAAAAAAAAATGTTGGACTTTAATTTAAGTGGCAGTGGACCACACAATTTGGTAAGTTAAACTTAGTTGTCTTTAGGCACTATGGATTTAGGGATCTCAAATTCTTGTCTATTTGGCATCCTAGAGTAATTCAAGATTCCAAGAGGGTTTGAAATCCAAGGTTAAAGCTACTGTGCATTTTAAAATCCTTGCATGATTGGCATGTGTAACATGTGTGTTACTAGAATACTATTTTATCGGATATATGCCCACTGGCCACTAATGATATACCAAAACAATTATATTGTCAACTACGTCACTAAAAGTACTTTAATGGGTTGATTTGTGTAGGGCGAACATTGTTTTTGTAAATCAATTATTAAAAATTATTAATTAGTTACTCAAATGTGATCTTCTGCTTATAATTCATTTTAGACTTAAAATTTCATCATTTTCAACTAAAGTATATATTTTAGTAGACTTATAATAATCATTATGTCAAACATTACATACATATACTAATTAAGAATATTAAAGTTGATTTAGTAATTAAATTTAAACCCCTATAAATATGATATGCATATCTACTTTTGAAAAGAGATTCTAAATCCAGGGTATTTCAAATATGGGGATTTTTATCCATGGTATTTCAAATCCATGTTGCCAAATGAGGGTTGCCTTGGTATCATAATGTAATGGGAGATTCCTATGACACTTTGATGCTCTTTTTAACTTGATGGTATTTTTCCTTTGCAATAATTGAGTGAAAATAAGTAATAATTATTTACTTTACTCTCGTAAGTGTTGACAGGTATAATGACTTGAGGCAAGTAGTGTGTACATGACAAAAATGTATGAAGCCTATTATAATATTTATGTTTCATTTGAGCAAGATCATTTTAAGTTATGAGCCAAGAAATGAAATAGATCCCAAGCTCAAGTGAACCTCATTAACTGTTGAACCACACTACAAGCAGCAATGGATAGTTGTCCACTCGAGCCCTCAATCAACCTCATTTTGAAATCATACCTTAAAATGATTTAATAAAATAAATGGGCAGTATAGATAAAACACATAACATCGTGGGGCTACAGAGTTTTGGCATGGAAGTTGGCTGGATTTTTGAGGTTCACCTCCCTTTCAAACCATCCACACTTGCAACTATTGTGCTTTTACCATTGTTCACCACTATTTACCTACAACCAAGCAAACCCAAAGTTCTATAATAGCATTCATGCTTTTGTGAAATCCATTTCATCCATTGGTTTCTATAAATTGTACCAGGAGAGTCGAAGAAAATAATGAGACGGCCACAAGATCCCAAAATCAGGTGGACCAAACCACAAAAAAAAAAAAAAAAAAATTTTAAAAAATGGGAATTAAACATAAACCATAAAAACCTTATTGGGTTTATAAGAATTTTGGTATAAGCTAATATATGTGCTTTTCATCACGTTGGGGTTGGAAGCCATGTAACATCATGTTATAAATATATTGATTTTAAAATATATTTTAATAATATATTATAATAATGTATTTGAAAAGATGTTTGAAAAAACACGTTTTTCAAGTTTTGGGAATAGTCCCACATGGGAAAGAGAAGAGAAGGAAATCTGGTTTAAATGAAAACAGTGGAGTATTATAATATTTACCTTCGTAGTCCGTGGACTATGGACCTTGCGTGTTCCAGTGCGAAGCACTGGAACACCCGCGCTCGCGCTCGCGCTCGGGCTCGGGCTCGGGCTCGGGCTCGGTCTCGGTCTCGGTCTCGGTCTTGGGCTCGGTGCGAGGGCGTGGGCATGTGAGGCGCTAGTGGCGCACTTTGCACTTCGCACGTGCGCATCGTGTCGCAGAGGGTCGCTCCCTTCGCGAACCGGAGCGAGTCGCGGTGCAACTAGTGGCTAAGGCAGATGGTTGGACGAAAATCAAGTGGACTGAATGAGAGTCCCTCTGATTATATAGAGGCTGGAAATATAGCTGTTGCACAAATGTGTAACAGCTATGGAGTTAATTACAGAAACTGTTGCTAACAGTCATAAAACGGCTAGCCCAACAGCTATAAAATGGCTAGTCAGCTCTCTCACAACAGCCATATAACGGCTAGTTTTCTCCAACAGCTAGAAAACGGTCATGGAATTTAATTCCCTGGACCATAAACCCCAGCCATCATAGCCTATAAAAAGAGGGTCTAGATGGGTTTCCAAACCATCTCAACTCACTCCAGCAAATCCATACGAATTTCCAGCAACAAAGCAAGGCTTGAACCTTAGCTTGAAGAATAGACCAGAGGTGTGGTCTAGGACTGTTCAACTGAACCAGTGGCTGACGAATTGAACTGACCAGTGCAGTGGTCAAACTCCTTTTTCTCTTTCTTCTCTTTCTTTTGGGATTTTTCTTTTATATTGTAATATTGCCAGAAAGTGTGTAAAAGAGTTCCATTTGGTGGGCCTTCGTGTTTGCTGAACGCAGACCCACACCAGGCTTGTCGTATCCTAGAAGCAATTTGCCTGTAACCTATCAGCATACTCAATCTACTTAGTAGGGGCAAATAACGCTTTAAGGACAGCGTTTCAGACGTGCTTCAGCCTGTCCTTAGTTCTGATCGTAGTGATTTTTGGTTTCCATATTATACAGATATTACATTAATCTGTATAAAATTCTCAACAATCTTAAAGCGTTACTTCTGTAATGGAAGCCGACAGTGTTTCATCCATCAAGCTGATGAATCAGGACTTGATACGTCTTGATCGGTTCGATGGAACCAATTTTACGAGATGGCAAGACAAGCTAAAATTTCTCCTAACGGCGCTAAGGATCTACTACATACTAGATCCAAATTTGCAAGCACTACCTGAAGCAACCGACGACGACACACCTGAACAGGTGGTCGCCCGCACCAAACGAGCCGAAGACGAACTCTTGTATCGAGGACACATTCTGAATGCTCTCTCCGACCGACTGTACGATCTGTACCAACAGACGTCATCAGCAAAGGAGATCTGGACTGCTCTGGAGTTCAAATACAAAGCTGAAGAAGAAGGTACCAACAAGTTTCTCATCGCCAGGTATTTTGACTTCAACATGGTAGATAACAAACCGCTGCTACCCCAAATCCAAGAATTGCAGCTAATAGTAAACAAAATCAAAGCGATAAAGATAGATCTTCCTGAATCATTCCAAGTCGGGGCTATAATTGCCAAATTACCACCGATGTGGAAAGACTATAGAAAGAAGTTGCTGCATAAAACTGAGGACTACACACTGGAACAAATCTAGAAACACCTCAGAATTGAGGAAGAATCCCGTAACCGTGACAGAAAGAATGATAACGGGAATGCCTCGTCCAAGGTTCTTGCAGTAGAGAACTCTAATAACAAACATCCCGAGAAGGACAATTCCCTGAAACCCAATAAAGGGAAATTCAAGAAAAACACCCAAAAGAAGAACGGAAAGTTCAAAGGCCCATGCCATGTCTGTGGAAAAACCGGGCACTATGCTCGAGTATGCCGATATCGCAAGTCTAAACAAGAGGCAAGTGCAGTAGAAGAAGGCGATATAGTGGCTATGATCACTGAGGTGAATACCATCCAAGGCAAAGTTCCAGGTTGGTGGTATGATACTGCCGCTACAGTACATGTGTGCTACGACAAATCAGCCTTCAAAACTTATGAGGAATTGACCGATGGTCAAGAAGTCCAAATGGGCAATGAAGTCCGATCAAAGGTCGTCGGCAAAGGAACTGTCGAACTGATATTCACATCTGGGAAGAAAGTGATTCTGACCAATGTACTGCACGTTCCAGACATGAGGCGAAACTTAGTTTCTGGGGACCTTCTGGGTAAACCAGGAATAAGGGTGGTGTACGAGTCAGGAAAACTGATCCTGTCCAAGAATGGAAATTTTGTCGGGAAGGGATATGCTTGTAACGGAATGGTTAAGTTTTCTCTGAATGAAAGTAGCACTTCTGCGTATATGGTTGAATCCTCTGGACTGTGGCATGATAGACTAGCCCATATAGGGTATAGTACCTTGAAGTTCATGGCTAAGAATGGTTTAATCTCATACACAGATAATGAGACCGAAAAATGTGAAGTGTGCATACGATCCAAAATGACGAAGAAACCTTTTCCAAGTGTTGAAAGATCGTCTAAAATATTGGATCTTGTGCACAGTGATATCTGTGAGTTAAACGGCATTCTTACTCGTGGAGGTAAACGGTACTTCATAACCTTTATAGATGATTGCTCTAGATATGTGTATGTGTACCTATTAAAGAGCAAAGATGAAGCATTGAACATGTTTAAAGTATATAAAGCAGAAGTAGATAATCAACTAAATAAGAAGATTAAAATTCTCCGTAGCGATAGAGGAGGAGAATACTTCTCCAATGAATTCGATAACTTCTGTGAAGAACATGGACTGATACATCAATGTACAGCGCCATACACACCTCAACAAAACGGAATAGCTGAAAGAAAGAATAGAACATTAGTAGAAATGGTCAACTCAATGCTGATAAGAGCAAAGTTGCCACTAAATCTATGGGGTGAGGCACTGCTTGCAGCATGCCATATTATAAACAGAATTCCGTCTAAAAAATATAGAATATCTCCATATGAAACATGGAGAGGAAGAAAACCTAACCTAGGATATCTTAAAGTGTGGGGGTGTCTTACATATTGTAGAACCCCTGACCCAAAAAGAACTAAGTTAGGACCAAGAGCTATTAAGTGTGCCTTCGTAGGGTATGCATAAAACAGTAAAGCTTATAGACTTCTAGACATGGAGTCTAATACAATAATAGAATCAAGAGACGTTGAGTTCTTTGAGAACTCACTATCCTTGGAGTCTAAGGATAATGACATCCAATCTCCTAATAGAGAACAAGATAGCATAGCCCCACAGATAGTAGAAGCTCCTATTGAACCTCGTAGGAGTCAAAGAACAAGAATAGAGAAGAGTCTAGGAGATGACTACATAGACTCACAACGTATCATTTTTCATCTAGTAGAAGCAGATAGAGAAAATGTTATAAGACAAATACCTATAGTGATGAATATAGAAGATGATCCTAAATCATATAAAGAGGCTATATCTTCTAGAGACTCAGCTTTCTGGAAAGAAGCTATAAACGATGAAATGGAATCCATACTATCAAATCAAACATGGGAACTAGTAAACTTACCTCCAGGTTCTAGACCCATAGGTTGCAAGTGGGTATTTAGGAAGAAATATCACACTGATGGGACTATCCAAACCTTTAAAGCTCGACTAGTAGCTAAGGGTTTTAGACAAAAAGAAGGGATAGATTATTTTGACACATACTCACCTGTAGCTAGGATAACATCCATTAGGATATTATTTGCGCTAGCTTCTATACATTATCTTCACATCCATCAAATGGATGTAAAGACTACTTTCCTGAATGGTGACCTCAATGAGGAGGTATACATGGAACAACCTGAAGGGTTCATTCTACCAGGAAATGAAAACAAAGTATGTAGATTAGTCAAATCATTGTATGGATTAAAACAAGCACCAAAACAGTGGCATGAGAAGTTTGATTCCAAAATACTATCTCATGGTTTCATGCATAATGTAGCTGACAAATGCATATACTCTAAAGTAGATGGTAGTTATATCGTTATTATTTGTCTATATGTAGATGACATGTTAATAATAAGTAACAAAATGGAAGGTGTGACTGAAACAAAAAGGTTTCTATCTTCTGTATTCAAAATGAAGGATCTTGGACAAGTTGATACCATTCTAGGTATCAAAGTTAAAAAACATTGTGGGGGTTATGCTTTGTGTCAATCTCATTATATTGAGAAGATACTAAACAAGTTTAACCATCTAAATATAAAGGAAGCAAAAACCCCATTTGATCCAAGTATCAAGCTAAAAGAAAATACTGGAAGAACAGTTGCACAATTAGAATATGCAAGTGCTATAGGAAGTCTAATGTATGCTATGCAATGCACTAGACCAGATATCGCATATGCTGTGAGTAAACTTAGTAGGTTTACTAGTAACCCCAGTACTGAACACTGGAATGCAATCAGTAGAGTCCTTGGTTACTTAAAAGCAACCAAAGATTTAGGACTACTATTCTATCAGAGTTTCCTGCCGTATTGGAAGGATATACTGATGCGAGCTGGATATCGAGTGCAGGGGACAACAAGTCTACTACAGGGTGGGTATTCACCCTAGGAGGTGCAGCTGTATCTTGGGGATCCAAGAAATAGACTTGCATAACGCACTCGACTATGGAGTCTGAATTCATAGCCCTGGCTGCAACAGGCAAAGAGGCTGAGTGGCTAAGGGATCTTCTATTAGAAATCTCTTTCTGTGTAAAGCCTATATCGGCTGTGTCACTACATTGTGATAGTGAAGCCACATTAGCTAGAACCTATAGCGGCACTTATAATGGTAAATCTAGACATATCAGTCTTCGACATGATTATGTCAGACAATTGATTCGAGATGGAATCATTGCTATTTCCTATGTGAAATCAAGCAACAACCTGGCAGATCCTTTTACTAAACCTCTACCGAGAGAGGTAGTAAAGGCTACATCTAGAGGGATGGAGTTGAAACTCTTCAACCAAAGTTCCACCAGTGATGGTAACCCAACCTAAAGTCAGAAAATCTCTAATTTTGGGTTTAATGGGTAAGAACAAGTCACTGATATGTGGAAAGTTTTCAGCACTGAATAATAAAACCTCATCCATAATAGATAAGTGCTGAGCGTTACGATAGAGGGTTGAGTCTTAAGAACTCTTAATGAAATCCAGTCTATAGGACAAGTGTTTTAAAGTCACGGAGACACTGGAAGGATTTCACCTATATGAACGTAGAGATGGTGCCGTCTCTCATGAGAGTTAGAGAGTTTTCTCTCGGGATCGTTCACGAATTAGGATAAGCACATGGCCATTAAATATGCTGAGCAAGATTGTGGGAACTCTAATAAACACATAGCGAATATGTGTGTGGTTTCTCCAACTCTGTTATCTAGGAATAACTGGTTCAAAGCTGCGGCTACCAGTAAGTAATTCGATAGAGTTTTGAGATACTTACACTAAGGGAAGATTAAAATCGAAAGATATCTTTCTTTATGCATATAAGCTAATTATTCTGGCAATATTGTTTAAACCGAGAAAATATTTTTATAAAATCAAGTGGGGGATTGTTATAAATATATTGATTTTAAAATATATTTTAATAATATATTATAATAATGTATTGAAAAGATGTTTGAAAAAACACGTTTTTCAAGTTTTGGGAATAGTCCCACATGGGAAAGAGAAGAGAAGGAAATCTGGTTTAAATGAAAACAGTGGAGTATTATAATATTTACCTTCGTAGTCCGTGGACTATGGACCTTGCGTGTTCCAGTGCGAAGCACTGGAACACCCGCGCGCGCGCTCGGGCTCGGGCTCTGGCTCGGGCACGGGCACGGGCTCGGGCTCGGTCTCGGTCTCGGTCTCGGACTCGGACTCGGTCTCGGTCTTGGGCTTGGGCTCGGTGCGAGGGCGTGGGCATGGGAGGCAGTGTGGCTGTAGAGGCGCTAGTGGCGCACTTTGCACTTCGCACGTGCGCATCGTGTCGCAGAGGGTCGCTCCCTTCGCGAACCGGAGCGAGACAGGTGCGAGTCGCGGTGCGACTAGTGGCTAAGGCAGATGGTTGGACGAAAATCAAGGGACTGAATGAGAGTCCCTCTGATTATATAGAGGCTGGAAATATAGCTGTTGCACAAATGTGTAACAGCTATGGAGTTAATTACAGAAACTGTTGCTAACAGTCATAAAACGGCTAGCCCAACAGCTATAAAATGGCTAGTCAGCTCTCTCACAACAGCCATATAATGGCTAGTTTCCAACAGCCATATAACGGCTAGTTTTCTCCAACAGCTAGAAAACGGTCATGGAATTTAATTCCCTGGACCATAAACCCCAGCCATCATAGCCTATAAAAAGAGGGTCTAGATGGGTTTCCAAACCATCTCAACTCACTCCAGCAAATCCATACGAATTTCCAGCAACAAAGCAAGGCTTGAACCTTAGCTTGAAGAATAGACCAGAGGTGTGGTCTAGGACTGTTCAACTGAACCAGTGGCTGACGAATTGAACTGACCAGTGCAGTGGTCAAACTCCTTTTTTCTCTTTCTTCTCTTTCTTTTGGGATTTTTCTTTTATATTGTAATATTGCCAGAAAGTGTGTAAAAGAGTTCCATTTGGTGGGCCTTCGTGTTTGCTGAACGCAGACCCACACCAGGCTTGTCGTATCCTAGAAGCAATTTGCCTGTAACCTATCAGCATACTCAATCTACTTAAGTAGGGGCAAATAACGCTTTAAGGACAGCGTTTCAGACGTGCTTCAGCCTGTCCTTAGTTCTGATCGTAGTGATTTTTGGTTTCCATATTATACAGATATTACATTAATCTGTATAAAATTCTCAACACATCACAGTGGGCCCAAAGAATATTTCAACGGTGGATGTTCCCGTTAAATCCTGGGCTTGTCTCATTGTTTGTGCCTCCTCCTACCATCGGAACTTATAAATGGAATGTCATGAAGACATCTCTGTGGGCCCCACAGATTTTTGGGTCACAGGAACTCGGAAACCCAAACACAGGGTGACTCCTTGCATGCGTTGCTTCATCTGATGAGTGGGACCACCTTCTGAACATCCTTGATTGCGCACACGTGTCAATTCGGCATATGTACTGCTTGGTGACGGTGCACCCGGAATTAGCATTGGTCAAAAATAATAGAGAGGGAAGAAGGATATTGTGGTCGATAGACTCCCTCGATCTTGTATTAGGTGGGGCCCATTATTGTTGATCGCAATCCATTATGATTTACAGGAGTTAGGTGGGGCCCACCCTTATGGATTGCAACCATTGTACGGTGACCCATTATGTGATGACGTCTACTTGACATGGGGAGGAGCATGAAGGGATGAACAGAGACAACCGACTTATTGGTGCAAGGTGTAATGACCCTTGAATCTACGGATTGAAAAATTTCTAAATAATTTATTGGAAAATATATGTCAACTAAACTTACAATGCTTTAAATAATAAAATGAAATTTTAATTAAGAATTTTACGATAAATAAATTAAAACTTTTTTAAAATATTAAAACTTACTAAAAATAAATAATTCTAATCTAACTACTTGGGATAACTCCTGACATGATAAAAAGTAAATTCTAAGAAGACACCAGATATTAAAACTTTAAGAATAAAAAGTTATGTCCACCTTAAAATTTACTAAAAATAGTGAGTTTTTTGAAAAAAGGAGACTTTGAGTAGTAAGGATTCGTTTTCTCATGAAACAGAGCGATGCAACAAGCTTATAGGTGTCGATTGGCCCCGCAACAATCGTGCGTCCCATGACTCATTCAATTCTGGATCAAAAGTTATGGTTAATTCATGGTCTACGCTTTGAACATCATTTTTTTCTCAATCCGGAATGATTTTTTCTGATCCAGACACGCCTATGGCCAAGTTACATCATGCCCCGCGTAAGACAGAGCCCAAATCTGGTGGATTACGTCTGCTTCCGTTTGGGCTTTTTTCTATCCATTTGAGCCAAAAATAGGTCTACAGCCCACTCTACATCACCACTCCATTCATATGTTCCACCAGCTCATTATAGGACATGAGTTAAAAAATGAGGCAGGCTTAAAACTCAATTGGGGATGCCAATGTACATAATGAGGAGTGAATACCCACCATTGAAACCTTCATGAGGCCATAGAAGTTCATCTCAACGGGAATAACCTTAATGGATTGTTTAAACTACACTCAAACATTGTAGTGGCCCAAGAAGGTTTCACTACACGTGTTTCCATCCCATTATTTCCCGTCATGTGGTCCACTTAGAATTTTAGATCTACTCATTCTTGGGCTCTTACAATTCGAGTTGGTGAAACCGATGAACAGAGTGGATTTCTCCACTCTCATGGACATCACAGTGGGTCTCGCATAGCTTCCCAAGAGTAACCCAAAACAAGGTTATCATGCGAATGGCTCTTCAAGGTAAGTGAAGCATACCCAGCACCCTGTCAGCTGCCTCTCCTCCATAAGTAAAGTAGGGCACGAATAGGAAATAACTAAGTGGTTCATTAAGATGTTGGCCAACCTTCTTTCTAGCTATTTCCCTCTCTTGTATTTGATGTCTTAAATCTAGTCAGATACAAGGTCTATCAATGTCATCGACCGTCTGTTTGATGTCACATTCGATGACATCAAACAGTGCTCGATCCATTGAATTTATTCCGGATTTCCTCGGTTGGTTGTTGGACATATTGTTGCTATTTTCGATGATATCGAAGAGCTTTCAATGACATCGAAGATTGGTCAAGCAATCGAGAATTTCTGCAATATCCATGTTTTGTCGTTGGACTCTTTTGGCATTTGTTCGATGTCATCGAAGGTAGTTCAATGACATCAGCAATTTATGTAGATTTTTTTGCAGATCCGCGGGATTTGTGAAATTTGTTTCATGTTCCGTTTTGGTTTCTTTCTAAAGCTATATAAAGGGATGTATACAGGACTGAGAGGTATTCTAAGGGCATCCTAAGACTTCTAAAAGGGTTCTAGGGTTTCTAAAAGGGGGCTCTAGGGTTTTAAGGGGTGAGAAAGGTGAGGATTGAGGATTGCTCAAGCCGGGTAAGTTCTCTATCTTTATAATCTCTTTTTTATAGTGAAATATTGTCGCTTTGTGCCGTGGTTTTTTCCCACAAGGGTTTTCCACATTAAATGTCTATGTTCTTCTTTGGTTTGTTTGGTGCTTTTGGATTGCTATCCTAGATCCATCTTTGTGTGATTCCGCAGCATAAATCCCAACAAGTGATATCAGAGATATTGTTGGGGCACAAGCTTGAATCTGCAGGATTAGCAATAATGGGAAGTACTAGGTATAATATTGAGAAGTACTCGGACGAAAATAACTTTGAGTTATAGAAGATCAAGATGATCAATTCCTTAACCAAGTAAGGTGAGGATGGTGCTCTTGAGCCTAAAAAATCTACTATTACTGATGATAAATGGAATACCCTTGATAAGAAGGCCTTATCCTCAATCCGTTTATGTCTCACGATGAGGTTCTCTATAATGTTTTGAGGAAGAAAACTGCAGCTAGTGTATGGGCGAAGTTAGAGGATATCTATGCGAAAAAATCATCTGAAAATCACCTACACTTGAAGCTATAGTGGTATAACTTCAAGTTGATATAGGGTGGAGATCAAAGATAATGAATAAGCATGTATGTTACTGAATTCCCTTCCGGCATCGTATAAGTCATTCAAGGACGCGATGCGCACCGCAAATAAAACCCTGAGTGTCGACACCATTATCTCAGCCCTTCAAGTGAAGGCCATGAGAAAGCTAAACGGTGACATGGGGACATCTTCCGATGGACTGATTACGAGAGGCAGGAATTCTGAGCGAGATACAGGATCTTCAAGATCTATATCCAAATCCAAGGGCAAGGGGAAAGGAAAACTAAAGTGCCGAAACTGTAGGATGTCTGGACACATGAAAAAGTATTGTACCAATCCTAAAGCGAAGAAAGAAAATTCAGCAACTTCTTCCAAGGAGGCAAATATTGTCACATCTGATAAAGAGACAAGTGGTGGTGATGTACTGTCTGTGTCCATGATCCGGCACTTGCACAACAATCATAAAGATGAATGAATCTTTGACACAAGAGCATCATATCACATGACTCCTCATCGGAGTTGGTTTGTCGGTTACAGAGAATGCGATGGTGGACAGGTTTTTATGGACAATGACAATGCTTGTAATGTTGTGGCTATTAGTATGATGAGCATCAAGATGTTTGATAGGATGGAACGTACCTTGACTGATGTCAGGCACGTTCTTGATATAAAAAAAAGTCTAATTTCTCTCAGCGCACTCAAGGCTATAGGGTGCAAGTTCACTGGTATTGATGGTGTTCTTAAAGTTTCAAAAGGAGCACTCATGGTTATGAGAGCGCAAAGGCACGAAAACCTTTACAGGTTGATCGGGAGCACTTCAGTGGGTGGAGCAGCAACAGCTGTTGCAGATTTCATGTTTGTACATATGTGATATGCTCGTCTGGGCCACTTGAGCGAGCGGGGCATGAAGGTACTATCTGATCGTTGTTTGATTTCAGTTTTTAAGAATTATGATTTAGATATATGCGAGCATTGTAAATATGGTAAAAAATTTTAGATTATCTTTTAAATATGGAAAACATGTATGTAATGGAGTGCTTGATTATGTGCACTCTGACGTATGGGGGTCATCGCCGGGAGTTTCTGTTCGGGAGTCGTCATGGTTTGTTTCATTCGTTGACGATTACTCTAGGAAAGTTTGGGTTTACTTCATGAAATGTAAATACGAAGTTTTCACCATATTCAAACAAGGAAGGCAATAGTGGAAAAACAATCAGGATGAAAAATAAAGGTTTTAAGGACTGACAATGGTGGAGAATTTACTTTCACTGAGTTTAATGAATATTTCAAGGATGAAGGGATTATCGGGCACAACATAGTGCGCCACATGCCCGAACAAAACAATGTGGCTGACGGATGAATCAGACTCTCTTAGAGAGGGCTCAATGCATGTTAAGTAATGTTGTGTTGGGCAAGAATTTATGGACTGGGGACGTTAACACGACTTGCTATTTGGTGAACCGGTCTCCTTCTACGGCAATTGAATGTAAAATTACAGAGGAAGTATGGAGTGGTCATAAGCTGGACTACTTAGATTTGCACATATTTTGTTGTGAGGCTTACTCTCATGTACCGTCAGTTGAGAAAGATAAGATAGACCATATAGCCAAAAAGTATATTTTTATTAGCTATGGTATTAGTGTGAAAGGTTATAGGTTATTCGACAAAGTCACATGCAAGGTCATCACTAGCCGTGACGTTAGATTCGATGAAAGCTCCCTATTCCACAAAAATGATTAAAAGGAGCAAGAGGAACCAGAAAGTTAATCGTAGACGTTCAGATTGACACGGATGATACTCAAGTAGAGATAGATGCGCAGATAGAGGTACAAGATCAGGTGGAGTAGCCACCTGTGAGAAGAAACCCATCGCGTGATCGCAAGTTACCAGCAAGATACAGGGACGACTCTAATATTGCATATGCCCTCGTCACATATGAGGGGGACCCGTCTACTATTCAGAAGGCTCTCAGTGAGCCTGATGCAGAAAAGTGGAAGGTGGCTATAGACGATGAGATGGACTCATTGCACAAAAATCACACATGGGAGCTGGTGGAGCTTCCAATGGGCCGAAAAATGATCGGATGCAAGTGATTATTGAAAAGAAAACAGAATAGATACAAAGCTAGACTGGTAGCGAAGGTGTATGCTCAAAGAGAAGGAATTTACTTCACAAAGATATTCACACCAGTGGTTAAGCAATTCGTGTTGGCACTGGTTGCCCAATTCCTGCACAGGGAATTAGAAGAGCAGATCTTCATGAAGCAACTAGAGGGCTACGAAGTTAAAGGGGTAGAGAACAAAGTTTGCAGGTTAATGAGGTCGTCGTACGGCCTGAAGCAGTCGCCTAGGTAGGGCCATAAAAAATTTGATTCTTTCATGTTGAGTCAGAAATTTACTCGGAGTGAATACGATCATTACATTTATTATAAGACATTGAGTGATGACAAATTCATCATCCTAGTATTGTATGTTGATGATATGTTGATCGTCTGTCATGATATGTCTGAAATCAATGTACTGAGGACTCAGTTATCAGGGACATTCGAAATGAAAGATCTAGGGGCTGCAAAAAGGGTTCTCGGTATAGATATTCATAAAGACAGGAAGAGGAGCAGACTTTAATTATCACAGGTAGAATACCTTGAAAAGGCGCTGATCAAGTATGGGATAGACCAAGCAAAGCCAGTGAGCGTTCCCCACGTGGTTCACTTCAAGCTTTCCTCAGAATAATGTCCTAAATTAAATGAGGAAAAACAGGTTATCCCTCATGTGCCTTTTTCGAATGCGGTTGGCAGTTTAATGTATGTCATGGTCTGTACGATACCAGATATTTCACAGGCAGTCGGTGTTGTGAGCAGATACATGTCAAACCTTGACAAGCAATATTGGGAAGCGGTGAAATGACTACTTCGATACATTCGAGGTACGAAAGACTACGTCTTAACTTTTATGAAGATAATGACAAAATTGGTAGGGTATGTGGATTTATACTACGCAGGTAGCGTGGATTTCAGAAAGTCTACTTCAGGATACTCGTTTGTACTAGCGGGTGGAGCAATCAGTTGGATGTCGAAGCTTCAGTCCGTGGTGGCTCTATCCACGACCTAAGCAGAATATATGGCAGTGACAGAAACATTTAAGGAAGGTGTTTGGTTAAGAGTCATGATAAATCAGTTGAGACTTCAGTAGGAGGCCGTGCCGATTAATTGTGATAGCAGAGCGTTATCAATTTGGCTAAAAATTCTATTTATCACTATCGTACTAAACACATCGATGTTCGTCACCACTTTATCCGACAGGTGCTTAAAGAGGGAGGCGTGACTCTGGAGAAGATTCACACAAGCGTGAATCTAGCGGACATGCTCACCAAGGTTATTCCTACAGAGAAGTTCAAGTTCTGTGCAACTTCTTTGGGTTTGGTGATGACGTAAAAGGAAGACAGAGTGTGCACGAGAAGCATTGATGAAGCTATGATGCGAGGCAGAGATAAGAGAAGAGGACGAGGAGCTTCACTTTTTAAGGTCGAAGACATGGTGGAGATTGTTGCATTTGATGTCTTAAATCTAGTCAGATATAGGGTCTGTCGATGCCATTGACCGTCTGTTCAATGTCACCTTCGATGACATCGAACAGTGCTTGATCCATCGAATTTATTTTGGATTTCCTCGGTTGGTTGTTGGACATATTGTTGCTATTTTCGATGACATCGAATACATGTTCGATGCCATCGAAGATTGGTCGAGCAATCAAGAATTTTCGCAATATCCATGTTTAGTTGCTAGACTCTTTTGGCGTCTGTTCGATGTCATTGAAGGTAGTTTGATGACATCGAACGATTTACGCAGATTTTTTGCAAATCCATGGGATTTGCAAAATTTGTTTCCTGTTATGTTTTGGTTTCTTTCTAAAGCTATATAAAGGGATGTATACGGGATTGGGAGGTATTATAAGGGCATCCTAAGACTTCTAAAAGGGTTATAGGGTTTCTAAAAGGGGGCTCTAGGGTTCAAGGGGTGAGAAAGGTGAGGTTTGAGGATTACTCAAGCCGGGTAAGTTCTCTATCTTTGTAATCTCTTCTTTCATAGTGGAATTCTGTCGCTTTGTGTCGTGGTTTTTTCTCACAAGGGTTTTTCACGTTAAATCTCTGTGTTCTTCTTTGGTTTGTTTGGTGCTTTTGGATTGCTATCCTAGATCCATCTCTGTGTGATTCCGCAACATAAATCCCAACACCCTCTACTCTGTCACTCCTATCAGTCTATCCTTAGCTAGCTCTTTCAATGAACTACCTACACTCCTAATGGGCCCTTACCCAAGCTCATAGAGAAGTCAAAAGACTTTTCCAGAGATGTAAAAAGTTTCATCCATTATATCACCAACTTAGCCATCCATGTAATGGTACTTTGTTTGTTTGATGTGAACCGTTGGCCTTTTTTGGCTTATAGATGTACGTTTGTTAGACACTTATGGGCCATTGGATGGTCCCATTAGTGATTTTTTTCGCCACAGACCATCCTCGATAAGGCTATCAATGGATGAGTATGATTATTGATTATCAATGATCACTAATTATCAATCATGGGCCTAAAGTAAACCCTATATAAAGCAAATTTACATGCGCATAAATGTAATTCATAATGGGCAGTCACTCAGAATGGTTTTGATAGGGTAATGTGCTCCTTCATAGTACTGTATGTTGGCCAATTTCCACCCTCAAAATGCAATCCTTAGTTCGATATGAGCCATTCATATTCTCCTTTTTTAGGCAAAGAAGCTCTAATCTCATAATCATGCTTCATTACGGTAATTTTGGATTTGAATAAGAGCGATTGGATATACATCTTCATGCGCGATCACCCCTTCAGCAAATGTTTCCTATCAAATCTTTCTTTAATACCTCTTATCAAGCATCCAACTTTGCCAAGTATCAAATAACTCTCCAATTTCCATATGGGGGAGAAGAATTATCGGCCCATCTAAGTCCATGAAGGTGGGCCATGTTCTAGTGCCCGACCGTTTGATATGATGGACGATGTTATTGACATTCATGGTGATAGCCCCATAACTTCTTGTAACATCCCGGATTTTCACTGTTTTGGATTTCCAAAAAATCCTTGAAATTTATTTTTTATTAACTTATATTATCACTTACTGACCATTAGCAATCAACATTAGCTTATACACGAGTGGTCCTGTCTGATCATGATAAGACCGAGTGTGGGTTGCTAAGCCAGATGACCTATTTACACTTAACAACAGCCCGTGTGGGCCATTCAGCGATCGAGGAGGGTTAGAAAAATCTAAAAATTTAGAAAATCATAGATCTCACTGGGCTTGTGGTCCATCGCGGGCTGCGGACCCAGTGGACACCCAAAACTGGAATCTGTCACTTGCCAAATGCACCCCACCAATGCCAGAATTGGAATCTGGCACTTGCAAATAAAACCGAGATACCAGGCTTTTCAGCCATCGGATTTCTTCCAAATTTACGAAGAAAGTCTAATGTATTTTACTATGCCTGTCCACAAAATTTGGGACCTGATCGTGGCACGGTAACCGTTGATCCCAAATTTGACCCGTACGACCCAACCTCAAATCCGATGTTCCCATATTTTGCATGGCCCTTCATCGGGCCATGAAGCACCTATCCTATAAGTTTCATGGCTAGGGGGTTACCAGATCCATCCCAATCACCAAAATGGGCCCTACAGAGTCATTTAAAGATCGGAACCGTATGCTCAAACCTCATATTCGTTTATCCATTTGTTCCCAAATTTTGCATAACCCCTCATCGGGCCATGGGACACCTACACACCAAACTTGGTAGCCAGAGGGGTGTTAGGTCCGCCCCAAAGCCAAGATGAAGTCCTGGAGGGCTATTTTGGGAATTTGAGGAAACTTAAGGCCAAAGGACCCAATCTAGGAAATAAACCCTAGCTCTCTCCCTCATATCTCCCACCCTTCTCTAACAATAACAAATTCATCTAACTCATATCCTCCTCCATTCTCCAACAACAAATCCCTCTCCCTCATATCATCCTTCATTCTCCAACAACAAACCGCTCTCATAACTTTCACCACAACTACCACCCCCAAAAGAGTAAAGAGAGAGCAAAGAGAGAGTGAAGTTGAGCTATGATGGACCTTAGATCGAGGTGGGGCCCAAGGGAATCAAACCCCACAACCCCCTACATCTTCTTCAAGAAGAATTCCTCATCTAGACCGCTCTTTTCACTCCGTTGTCATCTAGGTAAGATCCTTCATCCTCTTTTCTTGAAACCCATGTAATGAGAGGGATTTGACATGGATTTCTAACATGCAAGCGTTACTTCAGGGATTCCGGCCGTCCGACCCCAAAAGCCCTCATTCCTAGGTCGTTCTCAAGCCTTCAACGAATCCGAAGGTGCAGACTATTATCCTTAGGTGGCCTAGCACCAATTATAATAGAGGTTTAATGATTTTGTTTGTTTAGGATGTTGGATTGAAGAATCTAGAGGAAACCTAGGAATGGTATGTTTGTTGGAATCGTATGGATTTGCATGTTTAGTTCTCATTTGATGTTAATCTTGCCTCTCGCATGATTTGGTGTATAGATGATTACATGCTTATGATTCTTTATTTCTCTCATATGTTGTTGCTTATGACATGTATGATGCTTTGCTCTTGTGCATTTTGATCCCTTGAGGTGTAGGAAGTGCTTAACTTCCTCCCTAATCCACACCACTCACATGCACCTTGTTTATGTTGTTGTAGCATGCTTGTTAGGAATAATTGAATAGTATGTTGTGATGTATGTAAACATGATACTATTATCCTAGTTGGTAATCTTGATGGTTAGTATGCTACGAATTAACATTGGATCCTTGGGTTGGTCGGGAACATGAGGAGAGACGGTAATCCCATCGGTAAGACTATGCTAAGGCTAAACCCGTGGGTTTAGGTGGGTGTGTACGGGCGGCAGTAGTTCGACTACATGGGTCCCTTGTACCCAATGTCGTTCGTCATATCTTCGTCTGACTCGTGCAGTCTAGCCTACTTACTGACCAACCCTATTTGTTAACCTTATTTGCTTACATATGTATGAAACCTGGAACACCCTACCACCATTGCAGCCCACCGTTAACCACTTGAAGTTGATCTACTGCCTCGTGAGCCGGCATGGTGGAATGGGACACTGTATCCTAGCCGTCGGCCTACGTTGGGGTGACACCCCTCCCCGTAGTGACCGCGAGCGATCCCTTCCTCTCGGCACTCCCCATGTGCTTAGAGTCGGGGATGAGAAACCCGACGGGATCAAGGATCGCGGGGTCTCGGCTTCACACATTGGGGGGTCTTGGTCTTGTAACCAGTTTAAGGCATTGATACGTGGGATGTATCAGATTCTCCAACCTGCTGAATGAATGGACTCAACTAATAACTCGGCTAACACGATCGCATTGCATCGCATTAGTTAGGGTGGCGACTAGGAAGTCGAGGTCGCTCTGAGGGAGTGTTGTTATACGCGATCGTTAGATGGAGTCGCTCGAGGGAGCGTTGTGGTGAGGGCATGCATCATACCATCTAGCACGCATGCGCATTAATAAGATTAGCTAGATGTATATGATTGATTGCTTTTTATTAAATTCATGCTATAATTGATGTCTGATATAACTTGAGACTAATAGCACCCACTGAGTTGGTCACTCACTCCCACTCTGGGACGGTGTTTTAAAACACCAACCAGACCCGTTCATAGATGCAGGTGACTCAGGACAAGAGGAGCCTGGTGAGGCGAGCTTCGAGGAGGAGGTCGAGTTGTCTTACTTCCTGTTGATGAGCGGGTCTCATCAGCTCAGTAGACGGGATTCTGGATCGCTGAGTTGTGGACTCAGCTTTATTTTCTAGATATATCATTTTTTTGTGATTTGTTGGGCAACGCCTCGAGCGACCTGTTTACATCCTTTTGGATTTGTATATATTTAACCTCTTTCAATTCAGTAGACTTGTTGTGATTGTGATTCATGCTTCAAGTAATTCCATACTGCGCATTTAAACCTGATTAGACACAAAACAGTGAAAAATTGGTTATAAGTGATGCCTGAGAACTTGAGAGTCGAGTGTATGCACGACCCCCAATTTTCAGGGCGTTACACTTCTATAGCTTGGTGTGTTAGAAGTTCTAACCATTTGATCATTGGTTTACTTTTCGTTGAATGTGGATAAATGTTGCAATTATTTTTCTTAACCATTTATTTGGGTCATTACTCATGCCTTAGTGGTAGACTTACCGTGGTTTCAACACTAAGGTCATGGGTTCGAGTACCCATTGTGGTAAAATTCCAGTGTGGTGTGAGTGTGTGGGTGTGGCGATGGTTTAATAAATTTTGATTTTTGAAACATAAGCCATTCATAATGAGGCCAACCACATGACTCTCTCGCAATATTATTGCAACATTTTTATCAAACGACAATACTCCTTGGTTCTAGAGTTTTGACAAATTTAAATTTATTATGAAATCATCACATTTTTGTCGCAATTTCTGTTGGAAGTTAAAATAAATAATTTTATAAGTATATTTTTTAATTTAAAATCATTTTTTTACTTATAATATTTAATTTCAATAAGAATTTCTCAATAATATCCAAGAAGACATTAATTATAAGACATTAATTATTGAAAATATCCCAAGAATTCCCTGACGGATAAATTACCAAGAGCGAGATTTGTCACTATGGTGCAAGGATCCTCCATTATTCGAAACTATTAGAGTTGGAGTGCATCTATGTTAATTATGAAAAATGTCTGAAATGTCCTCTTCTTTTTCTTTCGAATGAGGTTTGTATCATTTATTGTCCGACAAGATCCTAATGAGTGTTATAAATTGTATAGGCCGACCTTTCAGTTGTCCAGACCATCTTGGGACCCACAATAATTGAGTATGTAAAAAAAAATCTCATAGATTAAAAGATCCTAACCCTTCGATCTTGGGCATACTTTTTGCTGTATGTGTTGTAAGATGTCTTTAATTTGTATATAACTAGGTATGTCGATGACATTGACAAACCACTCGATCCCATCGAGCAGCCGTCAATCCCATTGAAGAACCACTTAATTCCATCAAGAAAATCCCATAGTTTGGCCTTTGCTCGTTGGACAATTTTTAAGTATAAATCGATGGGTCTGATCAAAGGTGGCTTTGATCCCATCGATAGGTCGTTGATGACACTCGATATGATCTAAGCTCCCATTGACCGACTTACGCAGTTTTACGGAATTGCGGGTTTTGTTTCCTAATTCATTTTTAATCATTTTAAGGGTTTGTAATCGAGGATTAGGCTATGGAAAACATGCTTAGGGATTTCGGTGAGCAAAGGGAGTTCAAAGTTAAAGTTTTTTATAGTATTCGGGGTGTATTCTTATATCGGTAAGCTCTCCTATCTATTGTAACATTGATGATTATAGTGAATTCATTGTTGCTTTGTGTCGTGGTTTTTCCCCATGAGGGTTTTTCGATGTAAAACCTTATGTTCTCTATGTGCTTGGTTTGTTTGATCATTATTGTTTTATTCTAACTCGGGGTTGCTTTCACGCATCCCCCAATAGAATGTGCTTCGCCGCTTTATTTTCTTACCTTCTATTGATTAAGAGTTAGAGAGCCTCTTTCTTAGAGATAAAGGGGTGGTAGGACACAGTCTATCCGGATGGTTCACTGGACCTTGAGTCCTACATTTATGGAACCATATACATGACAAAGCTTTTGTGGCACATTAATTAAAGGATTAGGATATTCCAATCTAGATTAATTTCCATGCATCCGTCGTTTATGATGATATCCATAAGATCAACAATTTGGATCATCAAACCATGGCCTCGATCGACCACGGGACCACATCAACTGAGTGTCAGCCAAATGTACATTTGTTGATGAAGGTCAACAGTGGCTATAATTCGTCTTTCGTTTCAAATGAAAAAATGTATTGCAATGATGAGAGATGACACCAATTTGATACCATTTTTCTACAAATGATTGCCATAAGGTGACCAAAAGTCATATAAAATAACTAAAGTTTTAAAATGACATTTTCTAGACTAATCCAAATGTTCATTGAGAAGGGTTGCATATGAACATTGAAAACCTTGGAAAAGAAAATAATTTCCATGGAATGTACCTTTTCATTGTTCAAGTTAAAAGTAGTAATGGAAACGTTTTCAATTTCTACGTGATTTCTTCTTAAAACTACTAAATGTCAATATCCACCATTATAAGAGATGACCCTTATTCTTTTACTGTTGATCCTTTAAATATTTTCTTAGAAGAAGTCCATAAAATGATATTAGTTATTGCCTTATAGGTATGATCTTCAAAGCATAGGTGATCACTACGTGGATGACATAGATTAATATACTCTACTGCTACATGTAGCATATGGAGATGGCTCTACAATATGATAAAGATGATTCCAACAGCTCTACCATGTCTACTATACAAGAGAAAGCTCTTGGACATGTCCACGTGGCTTTTTGTTTTTCAAGATTTTCTCATTATTTCTATTTTTCTTCTTCTTGTTTTAGGTCTCTTTACACCCCATCATTTGATAGAATATACATCCAAAAATATTGATACATACGAATCGTTAAATTTCAATTGATCTAAGAAATTTCAGGACTTCAGTTTTTGTAATGCTTTTTAATACCAAACCACCACAAAAGACATGTGTGCTGGACCTTAGATACTTACAGTAAAAGCTATAAATTTAGAGCCAGATAATAATAATATGGCTAGAGGAATAGTAATATTTTAAAGTGAGCACTCTTCGTCTGGCGAAATTGATATGCTTATGTACCAATTGGGTTCATTCATATATTGGGCCCTAATAAGGAATTTCAACACCTTATCCCACCCTAATACTCTCTCTCCATTGTTGGAATTATTATCAAGTCCTAAATTAATTATGATATTTAGTTATTAAGCAAACTTTAGTTTAGTTAAATTAAAAATGGTTAGTTAGGAATTTCCTTTTCAAAGTTATGGTTTTAATAGGATTAAGAAATAATGAACCATTTTCTAAAAATCTATGCATTATATATAAAAACTCTCTCTCTCTCTCTCTCTCTCTCTCTCTCTCTCTCTCTCTCACACACACACACACACACACACATTTGAATAAAGTAGCTTTTTGTCTTTAATATTTTTTCTCTCTTTCTTTTCTCTTTATAGTCTTATTTTGTCTTTTTTCCCTCATCCATCGATACTAAAATTGTAACGCCCCGACTTTTCAGGACCCGAGTACACGACTCGTTTCCCAAAAACCCGAGTGTTAACCTTAAAGGATGGTCAAAGTCGAGTATATATTTTTCTTTTATCTTTCATTAGAGTAAGCAGATGAGCGTAGAATGGACAAGTAAGCATAAAAGGAAAATTTCAAATTTCATTTAGAATATACAAGTTGTTGCCCATAATGACTTATACAAACCAATGTCTCCAAAAATTACAAATACAAGAATTACATGATACAATACATGAAAAATAGTAGAATGCATGTAAATTTGAGCCGCAAGACCCCTCGGCTTCTCAAGGTAGATACAGTCATGCAACTCTGACACTTAAACCCGGCTCCTCATCAGCCTGAACCTGAAAATCACTTAAGCCACTTGTGCTACCTGTACGGTTATATTTATTTGATGGATGATTGGACAACTCAGTGTGAACTCCCCTCAAGATTACACACCACCGCATTAGGTAAGAATAATTATAAAACAAAGCATAGAAAACAATACATGATGCAGGTCTTATTATGTGCATGGATGCGTGAATGCAATTGTTGTCTCGGGTAAAACATCCAGACGGACATAGGGGTCGTCACCCATGCAATCATCGACCCAGGTAAAACATCCAGACGGTCTGTGCCTCGGATAAAACATCCAGATAGTCAAATATGTACAATAACAACAGATGATGGTTGGTGCCCCAGGTAAAACATCCAGATAAGCAAATCCGTGTGTCACGTATGATAGCAATAGATGCTAATATGTGCTATGCATGCATGATTAGCCAACCCGTTATTAGTCCAATTGCAACCAGCCAATTTAAATAAGCTCACGGTCACTACGGGGACCACATGGCCCAGCGTAGGCCGACGGCTCGGGCATAGTGTCCCATGACCACCATCCCCGGCCCATGAGACTACCATCTTAGGATGTTTAATGGAAACCCATCGACTAGTGGCCAATCATATTACAATATATGGGGCTTACCATTGCATGGTTGCACTATATAAAACATCGAACCCATCTAAGGCAAATACCAAACTAAAACCACGTAGGGCAAGTATCAAAATATGTTACATAGGGCCGATATTAAAACCATACGATAAAGACCATCCTTAAAAACTATTAGGCACAACAACCCTGGATGGTAGGCCCACATCAATAATCCATCTAGACCACCACTCAATAACCACCAAGTCGAAGGTCCATTACGATCACAACTAGTCAAGTTACATCCCAAGTATGGGTGTACCTTCATATGTGGGAATTTCCTACTAATGTAGAGTTTAAGTTCCATAAGCAATCCACGAAAAGAAATCCACAAGCATGAACAATTATACAAGATAATCATAAAACATGTAATACAACAATTCAATTTTCACCAGCTAACACATGTGATTATAAATGGAGATATCAATTATGAATTTAAATAAAAACTATAACTTAAGCTAATGAGAGGATGGAAAGCTCAAGGGGAAGAATCATCACCTGAGCTATTGTAGCATGTTCCCAGATGCAAGCTCCTGTAGGTAGTTAGTGGCTCCACGATGCTTGGATACTTTCCTAAAGGTAATTTTGTTCATATTAGATCATCAATCTAAGGTTTTTAGAACACCAGGGTCAGTTGGATGACCCAAAATCACCATGATTTTAGTTCACATCAAAGGGGCCTGCCCAAAGAGTGGGCCTACTCTAGCCTGGTTGGACTCATCTAGGCAGCCCCCAAGGTGGTCCATCTGACTGTTGGTTGGATACTGCATATATGCATCAAGGCGGGCCCTATAGCATGGTCCATTAATTAGGTGGATGGACGGCTCTTTGTTAGCAGACCCTAGCCAAACTAAAGGCAAGTGGGTCCCATCATGTATACATATATATGTAATATCTCAATTATAACTATTTTTATATATGTATATATATATATATATATATATATTATAAATTTTTTTTTCCAATGTCCAGCACTAGGACGTGTGCTGAGGGGCGGCCTAGATGACCTCGATCGTCAAGGTGGAGAGTCTCAAACGTGGCCCACCAATCGATACAAGGTGCGGCCAACTTTTTGGACGGCATAGCTGAACCATATACAACGCCCAACCATATTCGAGAAAATGTGAAAATACTGAATACATATGAACCCATAGGGAATCTTTTGATGTGGCTCGTCTGATCGTCAGACCAGCCCTAAATCTCTTTTCAGGCCCTTAGGACGAGCTTGTCTACTGAGTGGATGGTTTGGATGAACCATAGGCACCAAGGTGGGGGACATCAGACGGCAGGTGGAATCTCACGGAACGTTGCTGGTGAGTCCAACAACTATAAGTTGGTGGGAGGTGTTCCAGCCACACTACCTCCCACCGTCCATCCCCTGGACGGTGGGCATATTATACCTTTATCATGGTAGGCCCCACATCCCATAGGTGTACCATGTGCAGGGTGGGTCCCACCCAACTGACAATAAGGGGGGCGAAGTGGATCCGTATTAGGGTGGACCGTGCCCAGACCTTGGACAGTCTGTATTTGGCACACGTACGTGGGTCCCACATGGACCATTATGCACATGATATATGTATCATTGTGGGTCCCACATGGAGCCCACTGAAATAGCTGTGAAGACCGTTTGAGTTGAAGTCGGAATATGTCAATATGTCCTAGAGGGGGGTGAATAGGATTTTTTTAAAAAGATTTATGAGTTATATAAAAATCCTATCACTCTAATCCTATCATGTATACATTTTTCAGAATTACTCAAGTGTAACTCTACTAGCTTCCAAGCCCAGCAGAGGATCCAATCACAAACTAATCAAGATATAGCAATATACAACTTAGTCTATGTTGGATGTGACTGTGTATGTGTGTGAGATGTGATCAGATATATGAATATGAATGCATTGACATGAATCACACATATAGAAAAGCAATCACAAACACAATCATTTTATAGTGGTTCGACGATAAGTCTACTCCACTCCCGGCTGCCTCACTCAACCCTTCAGTGTATCGAATTTCACTAAGGAGGTTTCTTAGGGTTCACCTCTAACCTAAGGTTTTAAATCAGGTTCACCTTCAACCTTTATACAGAGGTTTCTACTCGGTTCACCTCTAACCTTGGAGTTTTACTGGTTCACCCCTAACCAGATGTTTATGCTCTCCATAGAGCAAGGGTCCACACAACGCACCCGGATGTTTATGCTCTCCACAGAGCAATGGTCCACACAATGCACCCACAACGTACACTCTCGTTGGAGGCCTCCTACGAGGACTTCAAGGGCGAGAACCACTTAAGACCCAATCCTAGAAAGGAATGATCGCAAGTGTCCTCTTGGACTCTAGATACTTACAGATAAGTTGATGAGTCCCGTTAAGCACAATGCCGAAGATCTCCTCCTCCTTATTGACGAAGAGTCTTCTGCTTCCTTGATCCGCAAAACAAAATATATACCAAGACTAGGCTTAGGGTTGGGTCAAGGTTAAGATGGAATCCTACTCTCTAAAGGTTTTCTTATAAGGAAGGTAGAGTAGTTCTAATCTTATGCATTCAAGGCATCCCAGCTTAATGATTTGTCATTAAGGTGGTAGCTGGAGGATCCTTGAATGCGGAAGTTCATTCCCCAATCCATTCTATTGAATGTCAATGGTGAGAGTGGATTGGAGGATGAACTCCTTCGAGAGAAAGGCTTTGGATATAAGATGTAAGTTGAGACACACAAAAGCTCTCTCTTTTCTCTCTTAAAGCAACAAAAGACAAGTCCTCTATATATGGGCAAAAAGTTCCAACGGATATAAAACGGTCACATTTATGACAGAGTTCGATATCATCGAGTAGGTTCGATATCATCGAGCGTATACTCTCGATAACATCGATGGTTTACTCGATGACTCGGACTCAATGTCATACACTTTTGAAACTTCTTACCAATTGGTCGATGAATCCAAACCATGGTCGACGTCATCGGATTTCGAACTCCGATTCCATCAATGACCGGATCGATCCATCGACATTTGAAACATGAGAGAGACTTGACTTTGAAATATTTCAGGAATTCAAGATTGATCGGGGAACCATCGAGATCATCAGAATTTGAATGTCGATGATATCGAGATCAGAGTTGATGCATCGATAAATCCAGCGGATTTGTCTTTAAGCTTGCTGGACAGATTATGTCCTGGTTCGATGCAATTAACCTGGTGCCGATATCATTGATATTTGAATATCGATTCTATCGAAGGGCCCCTGATCATAGTTAAGAACAACCTGCAATATCTGCCGTAAGATATGCGCGCCCACGATCGATATCATCGATGGACTTCCGATGTTATCAATATTTGAATTTTGATCATATTGGAAGAGCATCGATGCTATCGAAGGATTTTGAGATTTTCTTTAAAAAACAGGGGCGCCGAAAAACTGTCTGTCAATCTTATCGAGCCACTCCCGATGGACTCGAGATTTGAATATCGATGATATCAATATGTGTATCGATACATCAATAATTCATCCAGATATGTTATGAAGTTGCTGGACATATTAGTGCTTATATCGATGATATCGATATGTATATCAATATATCGATAAATCCGTCCAGATGAATATTTAGTTGCTGGACACTTTTCGTCCTCTCATCGATAATATCGTTAAGGTATCGAGGACATTGACAGAGCAGGTCGATCATATCGAGGGTGTTTCGATAAGATCGACAAGGCAAGAAAAACATAGAGATTTTCCTATTTTGAAAAAGTTTTCTCACCTCAAAAATCCTAAGATGTCTATCTTGTTTTAAGGTTTTAATCACTTGGTGTTTTGGGACATGGGATATGAGGCTATGATTTACCTATTGCGAGCTTCCACACATCCAGTTGAGGCAGACGCTTGAAATAATATTCCTATCGAGTTTTGTAGCCAGTCTGACTCACCATTCACGTAACTTGACAAACCAGGGCACTAGTAGGTGCACTTTTACCCACCTGCATCTTGCAGGGCCCACGACACTTGTGCAGCCCACCAGCTCTCAACGTGCGGCCCAACACAGTGTAGCCCTCTTGCGATTAGTAGGGCCCACTTGCATTTGTGCAGGGCCCAGGTCAGCAGTTAGCCAACCAGCCTTATACGTAAAACAACACCCTCTGCGGCGTGCTACTGAGACCGTTCTTCGGTGGTTGATGATCTTCAATGGTAGTAGGCTATGAAGAGATACATTTATTAAAAAAGAATGACACGTATAGCTTAATTAAGCTTTTGAAGGAAAAGGAATATATTACTTGCAAGAGGATATATAAAATAAAGTGAAAATCTACAAGCGAAGTCAAGCGTTATAAGAAGCGTTTGGTAGTAAAGCTTGGTTTGCAAATACCAGGATTCTTTATTTCAAGTGATTTGATTTCCTTTTTCACTGATTATACATTTTTGTGAAGCACTATACAAATAAAACAATTGTATGTGTTGTCTGTATGGATGATTTGACTATCACGACAATATTCCACAAGAGGTAGAAAAGTTGAAAATTTCTCTCTATCAAAGGTTTGAGATCAAGGATTTGGGAGCTCTTCAATACTTTATAGGTAAGTGATAATAAATTAAATATGAGTTTCGATATTTACGAAAAAAATAAAATAAATTATTTTGGACTTGCTTATAACGCCCGGTTTGCTATGTTCAAAATCAATCACAACATTACTTACTATAAATCACAAATTGACAAAGGATGAAGATGGGTTACTCATAGAGGCACATGCCTGTGAGATATGATTGGTAGCCTAATATACCTAACTATCAATTGCCCTGACTTGACATATCTAGTTGCAATCATCGATTAGTTTATCCAGGAGCCAATAAAGTCACATATGAATGCAGTAAAGCATATCTTGAGATATGTGAATATTTAGGTTCACCACCCCTACTGTCTAAGCCCGAAGAAAGTGAACCTATGTTCCTATACCTTGCGGTCTCGGCATCAACTTTCAGCTCGGCCCTGATTAGAGAGGTAGGGGGTAAGCAACATCCTGTGTATTACGTGAGCAAAGCCATGGTACCCGCCGAGACAAGATATCCGGCTTTGGAGAAGCTAGCGCTCAGTCTCGTTGTCTCAGTTCGGAGGTTACGTCCATACTTCCAAGCTCATTCCATCGTGGTATTGACTGATTCTCCCCTTAAGCAAGTCCGCCAGATGCCCAAAGTGTCGGGTCGGTTGACCAAGTGGACTATCGAACTCGGGGAGTTCGACATCCAGTTTCGACTGATGACAACAATCAAGGGCCAACCCGTAGTCGATTTTATTGCAGAATTCATGACCCATGAGGAGGAACATATCAGTACAGAGGTCGAGGAGACTCCTTCGCTTGATCCCCCACGTAATCCCGAGACGGTATCAGAACCAGGATGAGTCCTCTACGTAGATGGGTCGTCCAATGCCAAGCGTGCCGGAGCAAGAATCGTCCTGATCGCACCTTATTCCACCCCCATCTAGTACGCAATCAGACTCGGTTTCAAAGCCTCTAACAATGAGGCAGAGTACGAGGTTCCGTTAGCTGGACTCAGACTGGCGGCAAGTTTGGGGGTCCAGTCCCTCCAGGTACGATGTAACTTTCAACTGGTGGTGAATCATATCTCCACCGAATACAAAGCCAAGGAGATTAGGATGATTGCTTATTTAGACGAGGTAAAAAAGTTGATTAAAAGATTTTGGAGCTGCACTATACACCAGATCCCCAGAGCAGAAAATTCATGGGCCGATGCCTTAACGAAGCTAGCCTCCACCACGGAAGGAAAAATCCCGCGAGTCATTCCTGTGGAATTCATAGAACATCCGAGCATCGACCAGATAGAGAAGAAAATAGTCAATTCGGTAGAGGGTACTCCGAGTTGGATGAACCCGATTTACAGGTACCTCACATCTGGTGAAGTCCCCTCGGATAGGTTGGAAGCCAGGCGCCTGAGGGTCAGAGCGGCGCGATACATTGTCCTGGACTGTACACTATATAAGAAAGGGCATTCTCAGCCCTACCTCAGGTGCCTTCGACCTGACGAGGCAGATTATGTGATTCGGGAGATTCACGAAGGAATCTGCGGAAATCACTCTAGAAGCCAAGCCCTGGCCCTGAAGATACTCCGACAAGGATATTTTTGGTCGACCCTCAGGGAAGACTCGAAAAACTACGTTCAAAGGTGCGACAAATGTCAGCGCTATGCGGCTGTGCCGAGGCAACCTGCAGAGGAAATGACTCCTATGAGCGGTCCATGGCCGTTCGCTCAGTGGGGGATTGATATCATCGGCCCCCTACCTATAGGAAAGGGGCAAGTTAAGTTCGCCATCATCGCAGTCGACTACTTCACCAAGTGGGCCGAGCCTGAGCCCGTCGCAAAAATCACAGAACAGAAAGTGATTGATTTCGTCTGAAAAAATATCAACTGCTAGTTCGGATTTCGCCTACCATTGTGTTCGATAACGGCAGACAGTTTGACAACGACAAGTTCTGAGGCATGTGTCAGGGGCTCGACATCACAAACGCATATTCTTCGCCTTGGCACTCGCAATCTAATGGACAAGTGGAAACAGTTAATAAAGTCATCAAGCATCATCTCAAAACAAAATTAGAGAAGGCAAAGGGTAACTGGGCCGAGGAACTTCCATTTGTCCTATGGGCTTACATGACTACGACTCAGTCATCCACTGGGGAGACCCCATTTTCGCTATCTTATGGCTCAGAGGTAATGGTTTCAGTTGAAGTTGGCCTCCCTACAGCTCGGATCAGGAGTTATCAAGAGAATCAAAATGACGAGCAGATAGCGGCCAACCTGGATCTACTTGAAGAGGCTAGAGAAATCTCTAGACTCCGAGTCGCCGCTCGACATCAACAAGTGGCACGATTTTACAACTCTAAGGTCAAAATTAGATGGTTCCGTCCAGGGGACTTAGTCCTCCGCCGAGTCTTCCAAAACATTGTAGAGTCGGGGGATGGGGCACTCGGGCCTAACTGGGAAGGGCCTTATAGTGTGGTCCGATCGACCAAACCGGGCTCCTACCACTTAGAAGATCTCGAGGGCCGTCAGCTCCTCCACTTGTGTAACGTCGAGCACTTAAAAGTCTACTATCCTTGATGTAATGGCCTTTAAGGCCCCCAATAAGTATACGCCTCCGAGCGGCCAGCCTTTAAGGCTCTCAATAAACGCCTTCGGGCGGCTAGCTTTTAAGGCTCTCAATAAAATTCACACCTCTTCCTTTCTACACGAACATATTATCTATTAAGGAAAAGTTACCCCTTATAAGCAGGGGAAAACTAAACGAATTGATCCCTTGGAGAAGGGGTTAGAACGTTATCTGTAAGACCCGTGTCCTAGTCTGTACTGTTCCGACGAATCCCGCGATCCTTTCCGTCGAAGTCCGACAGTTCGCGACCGATAACCGACGTTGCGATCGAACCTAAGACGTATCCTGTAGAATCGAGTCGGCTTAATCCGAGACTTATACCATTACGACCGCACCGTCGCCGCGGTTCTGACGCCGTGACTCACGCACCGAGGCGATACCCTGACAGGAAGATGCGGGCCGACGTTCAATTCGAAGAAAACACCGCGCGTTGCAAATCCCAAGAGAATCTCTACGACCCATCCCATCAATCAATCAATCACATCAATCAATCAATCACTTCAATGTCAAGTACAAAGCACCCATGCTTCTTTTTCCACAAGTTAAGCAAACCCAAAAGTCAACCAATCCATCCCCTCACCCATCACTCACCTCACCCATCACTCACCTCACATCACTCCCCTCACATCCATCACTCTCTCTCCTTATCTCTCTCTCTCCCTCTCTCATTCCATCTCTCAACTCCCAAGCTCCATACGTCCCAACATTTCAAGCAATCTCAAAGGCCAAGTGTGCCCACTTTCCCCTACTCTCACATCTCCCATCTCAACCGTTGGATCATCATCAACCACCATTGAAAGTGGAGGCTAGGAGCTAAGGAGGCTAAGGGAGCAAGGAAAAGGCTAATAAGGTGGGTGATCCACCGTTATTTCTTATTTTAGGGCCCACTTGTTGGTGGGACCCATTTGATGTATGTGATTTAACCAAGAGGGGCCCATAGTGGCGGGGTCCCTCTATCTCACCGTGTATCTCTCTCTCTCTCTCTCTCTCTCTCTCTCTCTCTTCCTAGAATGAAGTGGGCCCCACCAAATCATGTTAAATTCACTCCATTCATCAAATGGTGTGGCCCACCACATTTTAGGCGAAATCCGCCGTCCGGTGGAAAGTCTTCATATAATATAACATATGATATTTATTTTATATTAATATTATACTATATATGTATATGTATGCATGGTGGGCCACGTGCATGTGGGACCCACCATGAGGCCTGTGTGTATACCGTCCAGCGTCCAGAGACGCTGAACGTGATCGTAGGCTAACATGGAGTACGTGTGCTGACATGGTGGTGTACTTACAAGCTAACAAAAAGAAAAAAGGTGGTTTTGGGGTGGGCCGCTCATGCAGGCCCCACCTTGATGTATGTAGATGATCCACGCCGTCCATTCTATTCTCCAGCCCATTTTAGGCGTTGAACCAAAAGATGAGGCTGATCTGATAATCGAGTGGGCCTTACCATAGGAAACAGTGGTTTTTGCCGTTAAAACTTTGAAAAATGATTGTTGGGGTCCACGTGAAGCTTGGACCCACCTGAAATTTGGTTTGGACGCCTAATTTTGTAGGACACATACAATGGACGGGGTAGATCTGGTTAATGTGGGTCCCACCTAGGGTAACAAAATTTTTACATATGAGAAAAAGGTGGCGGAACCTTGCTGCCATGACGTACACAAAAAGGGTGGTCCCCATTGGCCCTAGTTGTGGACTCCACCATGATGTATATTTTGTATCCACACCGTCCATGAGGTGGACCACCCTCTGAGGTGGGTCCCCTCCAAAGATTAGCTCGATCCTACGCTCAGGTGGCCCACACCACAAGAAACAGCGGTGATTGAACTCTACCATTGAAACCTTTCCTGGGCCCATTGAAGTTTTGGATCAATCTGAGATTATTTTTCCTCTTCATTCAGGTCTACGTGTGACCTCATGAACGGATTGGATGGCGTATAAATATTAAGGTGGGCCCCACATGGGACCCACAATGATGCATGTGTTTTATTACCATCTTCCGCCCGGACGGTGGTACCCACTGTGATGTTTTTGTTTCAAAACCCACCGTCGAGGGAACGGTGGGCGTGTGGGGTGTGCACGTGTGTGTGCATACGTGTGGGGTGTGCACGTGCGTGTGTGCATGCGTGTGTGAGTGTGCACGTGTGTGTGTATACGTGTGTGAGTGCATGTGTGTGTGTGTGTGTATATATATATATATACACTATATATATTATATTTTATACAATATATCTGATGGTGGGCCTCTATGGGCCCTACCATGATGCATGTGTTGCATCCAACCCGTCCACCCATTCTGAAAGCTCATTTTATGCCATGAATTACAGAATGAATTAGATCCATAGTTCATTGGACCCACCCTTGATGCATGTGTTGTTTCCAAACGGTCCAACCATTTGGCAAGCTTGTCTTAAAGGGGCTTGAGACTAAAAAAAAATAAAAATCAGATAGATCTATAGTTCAAATGGGCCCACCTTAGTATATATATATAAGGCCATAGGATTAGGCCCATATTGATGTATTGTGGCCCGTTGTTGGGGCCCACTTGAGTAGATGCATGGGGCCAATTGGTGTGGCCCATCTGATGTACATAAGGCCATGTGGTTAGGCCATATTGATGTATTTATGGCCACTGTTGAGGCTCATCGTAATGTGTATGAGGCCGTTGTTGAGGCCCACTTTGATATGTTTAAGGCCTATGTGATTAGGCCCATTTGATACACATAGAGCTTATGTGATTGGGCTCATTTTAACGCATTCTCAGGACCATGGGTGATGGCCCATTGCAATGTACCTAAGGCCCATTGGTGAGGCTCATTGAGGTGGCCCAGTTGATGAACATAAGGCCAATGAAATACGGCCCATTTGATGTATTTAAGGCCAATGGGATGTACCTAAGGCACATTGTAATGTGTAATCCCACCATGATTTATTGAATGGTATTTAAGACGAGCCGAGCCTTGGGGACAATGTTGGTTTGACGTCCACATTGTACGAGTAATGTTGGTTAGATGTCCACAGTATAACTCTCCCTAAGGCCACTGATAGGCCCGTATCTGTTTCATGTAGGCCGTCTAGGCCCATCTTCGGCGTAAGGATAGTCCATTACTTTATAACATGCTTAGTATAGTTCCATGATTCATGCCATATGCATCATATGTATGCTTGATATGAGGAATGTTTGACCATAGCATAAGCCTTTGGGCTGAAACATTCACGGGACTCCATATGAGACAGAGTGCCCGACATGAGCGCGTGGTACGCGCGAGATTGCTGCATGTTTGTATGGTGTGACTCATGCATCTCGTATATGTGTGACTTGATCACTACACGCCCTAGCGACATCAGGGCCGTAGCCTCCACAAATACATCGTGGGTGGTCGTACCGGATACCGGAAATATTGGCTCTAGCATTGTGGGCACTTAGGATGTCCTTGGGTGAAAATCCCAGAACCTTTTTGGTACCAGAAGTTGCTCCAACGTTTAGACCGAGTGGATACACGAGCGCCCGAGTGCCGAATACCAGTAGGCCGCGTCTCCCACTGTGTCGTGGTCGGTTGGAAGGGGGTGTGGCCTTATCCGCCTGAGCGAGGGGGCTATAAGCTAGGCTGAGTTTGACCAGCTCGCAAATGTGTCCGTTATCGACGAGCCGGGTAGGTATTGGCAGACTACTGGTCAGGCGGATAGTGTGGTCTCTTCCACTCGCTTGACTGTGCAGCTAGGGAGGAGGCAGTCAGTATGAGGTGTATTAGACCCCGGTGATATCCAGAGAGGAACTGTACTGATATGTGTACTTGATGAGGATTGACATGCTTGTATAGCATCTCGCATATGACATTCGGCTACGTAGGCCTTGCATTGCATCGGTGTGGCCGATAGCATTCATGTCTTGCATCGCATGGCCTTGGTATGGCTGATAGCATTCATGCCTTGCATCACATAGCCTTGGTACGGCTGGTTTTATTCATGGACTTACCGCATACTTCCGCATTACTCTGACATGGTACACTGGCGTGCCATTGCACACACACCTACACCACTTCTAAGCTTTTGTAAGCTTATGCACGATAGATGCGTGCAGGTGGCGTTAGGTTACAGCAGCGTTGAGCTCGGAGCGTGCAGTAGTCTTCTGGAGCTTTTGAAGTTTTTCTTTGATATCTTCATATTGTATTTCCCTTTTTGCATTGTACTCAAAGTTTTTGATATAGTGGATATGTGGTGATGTTGTTTTGTGACTTGGTTATGCTTGTGGTTATGCTCCATTACATTACAAAAAAAAAATTCATACTGAAAATCCTCCTTGTAGGATCATAGGATCGGAAATCTGGCGTATGGGCGTTGGAAGCCGAGAATGGGGTACTACGGAGGCTGTCGGCGCCGGATTTGGCAAATCGGGAATTTTGTGAGCCCGGTTTTTGATTTTGGGGCGTGACAGAAGTTGGTATCAGAGCATAACCTGGGAATACCTGAGGATAACATCACATATCTGCTGATAGCTACACTACACTGTGTGATTGTTGAGAACTTAGAATGGTTAGACCCCCGAGTTCGAATAACTTAGAAACTCCCTGATATAGCTCCCTATCATGTGTGCATTCGAGAGTTCCCAAGGATGATATGCCCTTATTCCTTCCTGTAGGACATGGCACCCAAGAGAGTGACCCGAGCGACTTTCGTTCCCTCGCTTGAGATTCCTGTTCCCCCAGCTGAGACTTCTGCACCCCCATCCGAGTCTAGCGCAGCACCGACCATGTCCGTAAGTGCGGACCAGCTATTGCAGATGTTGCAAGCAATGACCGCTATTCTTCAGAAAGGAGACCGGAAGAGGAAGGACCCCTCCGGTAGCTCTCAGGTGCAGCGCTGTCGACGACCACAGAGGCATAAGAACCGTCCGTCCTTTCGAGCATTTACACCACCTAAACGTCAGTCCTCAAGTGTATGCTTCAGATGTGGTGTGACGGGGCACCGCATCTGGGATTGCCCCCACCCTCGGCGGCCCCTGCCACCCAGACCGTTCTCTGGTGCTTGCTTTGGGTGCGGTGGGATAGGGCATCGTAGGAGCGAGTGTTCCCTTCCTCAACAGCAGCAGCAGGATCCTCAGACATCAGGAGGAGCCGTCGACGATTCGTGTGACTTGGCCCCTGCATCGTCTTGCTAGATTGCTCATGAATGATGCGTTTTGGGAGTTAGAGCTTGAGATTCATGGGCGTTATCCCTATCTCGTAGGTGTTTTGATTATGATGTTATGCTGCGTTTTGACTATATATGATGATATGTTTCCTATTTTCTTATGAGTTATGTTGAGTTGCGATAGTAGTGTAAATTTCGAGGACGAAATTTTTATTAGGTGGGGAGAGCTATAAGACCCGTGTCCTAGTCTGTACTGTTCCGACGAATCCCGCGATCCTTTCCATCGAAGTCTGACAGTTCGCGACCGATAACCGACGTTGCGATCGAACCTAAGACGTATCCTGTAGAATCGAGTCGGCTTAATCCGAGACTTGTACCATTACGACCGCACCGTCGCCGCGGTTCTGACGCTGCGACTCACGCACCGAGGCAATACCCTGACAGGAAGATGCGGGCCGGCGTTCAATTGAAGAAAACACCGCGCGTTGCAAATCCCAAGAGAATCTCTACGACCCATCCCATCAATCAATCAATCACATCAATCAATCAACTTTCAATGTCAAGTACAAAGCACCCATGCTTCTTTTTCCACAAGTTAAGCAAACCCAAAAGTCAACCAATCCATCCCCTCACCCATCACTCACCTCACCCATCACTCACCTCACATCACTCCCCTCACATCCATCACTCTCTCTCCTTATCTCTCTCTCTCCCTCTCTCATTCCATCTCTCAACTCCCAAGCTCCATACGTCCCAACATTTCCAAGCAATCTCAAAGGCCAAGTGTGGCCCACTTTCCCCTACTCTCACATCTCCCATCTCAACCGTTGGATTATCATCAACCACCATTGAAAGTGGAGGCTGGAGCTAGAGCTAAGGAGGCTAAGGGAGCAAGGAAAAAGCTAATAAGGTGGGTGATCCACCGTTATTTCTTATTTTAGGGCTCGTTGGTGGGACCCATTTGATGTATGTGATTTAACCAAGAGGGGCCCATAGTGGCGAGGTCCCTCTATCTCACCGTGTATCTCTCTCTCTCTCTCTCTCTCTCTCTCTCTTCCTAGAATGAAGTGGGCCCCACCAAATCATGTTAAATTCACTCCATTCATCAAATGGTGTGGCCCACCACATTTTAGGCGAAATCCACTGTCCGGTGGAAAGTCTTCATATAATATAACATATGATATTTATTTTATATTAATATTATACTATATATGTATATGTATGCATGGTGGGCCACGTGCATGTGGGACCCACCATGAGGCTTGTGTGTATACCGTCCAGCGTCCAGAGACGCTGAACGTGATCGTAGGCTAACATGGAGTACGTGTGCTGACATGGTGGTGTACTTACAAGCTAACAAAAAGAAAAAAAGTGGTTTTGGGGTGGGCCGCTCATGCAGGCCCCACCTTGATGTATATAGATGATCCACGCCGTCCATTCTATTCTCTAGCCCATTTTAGGCGTTGAACCAAAAGATGAGGCTGATCCGATAATCAAGTGGGCCTTACCATAGGAAACAGTGGTTTTTGCCGTTATAACTTTGAAAAATGATTGCTGGGGTCCACGTAAAGCTTGGACCCACCTGAAATTTGGTTTGGACGCCTAATTTTGTGGGACACATACAATGGACGGGGTAGATCTGGTTAATGTGGGTCCCACCTAGGGTAACAAAATTTTTACATACGAGAAAAAGGTGGCAGGAACCTTGCTGCCATGATGTACACAAAAAGGGTGGTCCCCATTGGCCCTAGTTGTGGACTCCACCATGATGTATATTTTGTATCCACACCGTCCATGAGGTGGACCACCCTCTGAGGTGGGTCCCCTCCAAAGATCAGCTCGATCCAACGCTCAGGTGGCCCACACCACAAGAAACAGCGGTGATTGAACTCTACCATTGAAACCTTTCCTGGGCCCACTGAAGTTTTGGATCAATCTGAGATTAATTTTCGTCTTCATTCAGGTCTACGTGTGACCTCATGAACGGATTGGATGGCGTATAAATATTAAGGTGGGCCCCACATGGGACCCACAATGATGCATGTGTTTTATTACCACCGTCCGCCCGGACGGTGGTACCCACTGTGATGTTTTTGTTTCAAAACCCACCGTCGAGGGAACGGTGGGCGTGTGGGGTGTGCACGTGTGTGCATACGTGTGGGGTGTGCACGTGCGTGTGTGCATGCGTGTGTGAGTGTGCATGCGTGTGTGTGCATACGTGTGTGTGTGTATATATATATATATATACACTATATATTATATATATATATACTATATTTTATACAATATATCTGATGGTGGGCCTCTATGGGCCCTACCATGATGCATGTGTTGCATCCAACCCGTCCACCCATTCTGAAAGCTCATTTTATGCCATGAATTACAGAATGAATTAGATCCATAGTTCATTGGACCCACCCTTGATGCATGTGTTGTTTCCAAACGGTCCAACCATTTGGCAATGTCTTAAAGGGGCTTGAGACTAAAAAAAAAATAAAAATCAGATAGATCTATAGTTCAAATGGGCCCACCTTGGTATATATATAAGGCCATAGGATTAGGCCCATATTGATGTATTGTGGCCCGTGTTGGGGCCCACTTGAGTAGATGCATGGGGCCCAATTGGTGTGGCCCATCTGATGTACATAAGGCCATGTGGTTAGGCCATATTGATGTATTTATGGCCACTGTTGAGGCTCACCGTAATGTGTATGAGGCCGTTGTTGAGGCCCACTTTGATATGTTTAAGGCCTATGTGATTAGGCCCATTTGATACACATAGAGCTTATGTGATTGGGCTCATTTTAACGCATTCTCAGGACCATGGGTGATGGCCCATTGCAATGTACCTAAGGCCCATTGGTGAGGCTCATTGAGGTGGCCCAGTTGATGAACATAAGGCCCATGAAATACGGCCCATTTGATGTATTTAAGGCCAATGGGATGTACCTAAGGCACATTGCAATGTATAATCCCACCATGATTTATTGAATGGTATTTAAGACGAGCCGAGCCTTGGGGACAATGTTGGTTTGACGTCCACATTGTACGAGTAATGTTGGTTAGATGTCCACAGTATAACTCTCCCTAAGGCCACTGATAGGCCCGTATCTGTTTCATGTAGGCCGTCTAGGCCCATCTTCGGCGTAAGGATAGTCCATTACTTTATAACATGCTTAGTATAGTTCCATGATTCATGCCATACGCATCATATGTATGCTTGATATGAGGAATGTTTGACCATAGCATAAGCCTTTGGGCTGAAACATTTACAGGACTCCATATGAGACAGAGTGCCCGACATGAGCGCGTGGTACGCGTGAGATTGCTGCATGTTTGTATAGTGTGACTCATGTATCTCGCATATGTGTGACTTGATCACTGCACGCCCCAGCGACATCAAGGCCGTAGCCTCCACAGATACATCGTGGGTGGTCGTACCGGATACTGGAAATATTGGCTCTAGCATTGTGGGCACTTAGGATGTCCTTGGGTGAAAATTCCAGAACCTTTTTGGTACCAGGAGTTGCTCCAACGTCTAGACCGAGTGGATACACGAGCGCCCGAGTGCCGAATACCAGTAGGCCGCGTCTCCCACTGTGTCGTGGTCGGTTGGAAGGGGGTGTGGCCTTATCCGCCTGAGTGAGGGGGCTATAAGCTAGGCTGAGTTTGACCAGATCGCAAATGTGTCCGTTATCGACGAGCCGGGTAGGTATTAGCAGACTACTGGTCAGGCGGATAGTGTGGTCTCTTCCACTCGCTTGACTGTGCAGCTAGGGAGGAGGCAGTCAGTGTGAGGTGTATTAGACCCCGGTGATATCCAGAGAGGAACTGTACTGATATGTGTACTTGATGAGGATTGACATGCTTGTATTGCATCTCGCATATGATATTCGGCTACGTTGGCCTTGCATTGCATCGGTGTGGCCGATAGCATTCATGTCTTGCATCGCATGGCCTTGGTATGGCTGATAGCATTCATGTCTTGCATCACATAGCCTTGGTATGGCTGGTTTTATTCATGGACTTACTGCATACTTTCGCATTACTCTGACATGGTACACTTGGCGTTGCCATCGACACACACCTACACCACCCTCTAAGCTTTTGTAAGCTTATGCACGATAGATGCGTGCAGGTGGCGTTAGGTTGCAGCAGCATTGAGCTTGGAGCGTGCAACAGTCTTCTGGATCTTTTGGAGTTTTTCTTTGATATCTTCATATTGTATTTCCCTTTTTGCATTGTACTCAAAGTTTTCGATATAGTGGATATGTGGTGATGTTGTTTTGTGACTTGGTTATGCTTGTGGTTATGCTCCATTACATTACAAAAAGAAATTCATACTGAAAATCCTCCTTGTAGGATCCCAGGATCAGAAATTTGGCGTATGGGCGCTGAAAGCCGAGAATGGGGTACTACGGAGGTTGTCGGCGCCGGATTCGGCAAATCGGGAATTTTGTGAGCCCGGTTTTTGAGTTTGGGGCGTGACATTATCCCACGGGAATTCGATAAGGCATCCCCTCTCAGTTAGGGAAAAAGCCAATGGATGACCCGACTCCTCAACAGAGGAGCCGGATCGTTGCCCGACTAATGGACAGATTAAGAGTTGTTCACCAATCGCGGGACGAGCTAATCCCCTAGGGATCCGGACTTAGCAATGACAATACCAAAAAGTTCAAAGTTCGACAAAACAACATTATGGCGAGCTGACCCGTTAAGGTATCGGCTCGGCAATGCCTCAAAGTAGAACGACCTGTCAACAAATCAATCCAACAATCAACAATTAACATCAAAGAACCGACTACGAATTAACAGATAAGAAAAAATCATCATCCATCCAGGCGCCCTCTCCAGAGGGTTAAAAAATCATCATCATCCACACGCCCTCTCTAGAGGGTCAAAAAATCATCATCATCCACACGCCCTCTCCAGAGGGTTAAAAAAAATATTATCCATCAAATCATTCAACAAAAAGATTCAAGTTCAGAAAAGTCATAAAAAGAGAAGCATAAAAAATTATGCAGTTGGAGGAGGAGGAGGAGGAGCTTGGGAGCTAGGGGCTTGATCGGGTGTACATCTTCAGCGGGCTTCTCTCCTGCATCTTTAGGTAGCAGAGGCTCAAGGTTGAGGTCAGGATACAAATCCTAGACCACTTCGATACAAGCGTCGAAGCCACAGTTGTAAAACTTAGTGGCTTCGGCGGCCCTCTCCTTCGAAGCCTTAAAAGCCTCTACTGCGGTGGCCACGGCCGAAGCTAGGGACGCCTCATCTTCAGCTCACTGGGTTTCCTTAGCCTGTGAAACTACCCTGTGTTATTTTTCCGTTGCTTCGGCCCTGGACCGCTCTAGCACTTCCCCCAGTCAAGCGTTCTCTTTAGCAAGCAAGTCCGTGTGGGCCCTGGCTCGGGTCAGCTCGGTTGCAGCAGCACCACATTGGGCCTCGAGATCACCCACTACTCCCTGAAGCTGAAGCTCTCCCATCTCAAGCTGTCGACGCAGCTCCTCCTGCTCCATCCAAAGGAAGGTCGCCTCGTCCCACAAGATCCCAGCCTTGCCCTTGAGGGCTTCCACCTCAGCGTCTTTCTTCGCAAGCCCAGTATCCTCTCCCGAGTCAGAAGGAGCCTCGGGACAGACTGAATGAAAACAGAAGAATGAACATATGGATGTGAAAGAAATAGAAACTAAGAAACAGAAAGGCAACAGAAAATACCCTCTAAAAAATGGAAGTCACGTCGTTCAAGAAAGAGCTATTCGATTTGGTAAGAAGGCTGGCTATCTCCTCCTCTAGGGCGTGTTTGGCGGCCCAAGGAGCCAGACAAGACATGTGGTAGCCCCGCTCAAACCTTCCTCTGCTCGTCCCCACCTGGGTCGACCCTATCGCTTCCCCAACCCCAGTCTTGCTGCTTGCCGAAGCCTTAGCCTCGGCCCTAAGATCATTCCCAGGCTCAGGAGGGGAGAGCATAGCATCAGCCATCCGAACGGCCTCCTCCCGTTCGGACGAAGAAGGGACAACTATGCAGGGCTCAGAGACGGCGGGAGGGGCCTCAGCGGTGGGAGGAGCAGCGGAAAGAGGGAGGATTGGAGCCGGATCATTGATGACCGTGACCTCAGCCGGATAGGTGCTGCAACCGGAGCTGCAACAACAGAAATTGAAGCTATAGCCGGAACTGCAGCAACAGAAACTGGAGCCGAGGGACCCTCGCCGCGAGGAGCCGCCTGCTTCCTCCGAACGATTGTCTTCGTTCGGGGTTCAACCCTCAGCATCTTGTCGACGGTCGGAGTGGCTTTTCTCCTTCAAGACCCAACCGCCTTGGCCATGCCTGCATGCAAAACAACAAATCAGCGACCAAGTCAAGAAGTTCATTAATTCCGAGGGAAGAGGCACGTGAGAAATTTACTGAAGGAGGTGAGGAGAGGCTTGGACTTGCAAAGCCTAGACCAGTGAAGGTTGGCGGCCGTAATCAGGTCCGACCAGGAGCAGAGGTCTCCCGAGCGTGCCCTGGCCTTAGCTACCTAATTCTTCAAGTCCGAAGTGAGGAGTAGCAAGCCCCTTGGGAAGTCTATAAAGGTAAAAGGCTTCAGTCAAATCGCAACAAAAGGGAAAGGGATACAAAAAGAAAGGGAGGAGCAAGGTTCGACCTGGGGTGGCGAATTGGCTAGGGACCCGAGTTGTCAGGTTCCCAAGCTCCGCTGCCGGCGCCTCCCATTCGCCTGAAGCCTAGAACCATTTATTCTTCCAATCCTTGTTAGAGGACAGAAGATTCATGACTAGCCCTGAACCTTTGCTGCCGCGAGTCACAAAGTAGTACCACGGCTCATGGCTATCGTGTTTGACTAAATACAAGCTTATCAATTCTTCTGGTGTCAGCTCAGGGTTCCCAACTTGGCGCCAGATGATGTAAGAAGAGATTAAAACCCTCCAAGCATTGAGGGTAAATTGACTGGGAGCAAGTCCCAAGTAGGCTGTCAGGGCTCGGACGAAGGGGTGCATAAGGAGTCGGAACCCGCACTGAAGAGCGCAGAGGAAAATGGTGACTTCCCCTTCTGCAGGAGAAGGGAAAGTTCGAGATCCCTTATCTGCACGGAGTTCGGGATATCAAACTCCGAGTGGATCCATCCCATTGAGACTCCGTCAATACGGAGCCTCCTAGGATGACCTCCGATGCCGCTCACTCGCCGGCATCTCAGCACCACCTGCCATCGAGTCTCGGGGGGATTTCTTCTTGCAGACCCGACGGGTCCGAGCCCCCGCCTCCTTGTTTCTTAGGGGCGGAGAGTACTATAGAGGCACTGTTTCCAAAGGGCCTCCAGACACCCCTCTCCAGTCATCCGAGCTTCCCGGCTCGGAGTCATCATAATTGTCTCGGACCATCTCCATATCGGACGACATCTTGCAGGGAAGAGAGAAACATTAGAAGGAAAGATGACTCACCAGACGGTCACCGGGAATCACCTTCACCGTAAAACCCCTGATCGGTCGGAATAGCCTAGCCGGAAGCTTCGAATCGCGGAATCGCCTTCACCGAAAATTGCCTCCTCAGGGAACATGAACTCGAAATGCTGAAGTAAGAAGCGTTTCCAAAAACGCTGAGAATTATATAGCCCGAGAAGAATCTCTGCATTAATGGCAGAGCATAATGGCTGCCGCCGAACCGTCACGAGCCGACTTCGAAGGCACACGTGGCTGCATATCACTGGTTTAACCTCTGCCAGGCCACGTGCCTCTGACATTGGATTGCGAGCACGGAGTAGTGAAAGCGACGCCCGAGCAGGGGAAGTGTCGTTCGAACATCTCCCATGGCATACGTGGTAGTTAGCCATAGGCTCAGTGATGATGCGAGATCTCAACAGTCGCCACGCGTCCTTTGAAGGTTGGCCCGTGGACAGGAGACCTCGAGGACGTACCCTTTCAAATCTTTAAAAGTGAAGCCCATAATTGCAACCGCACGCGTGGAAATATGACAGGGGAAGCGGTTGATCTTCCGTGTATGTTTACTCTTCAAGTTCTAGTCCAAACACGAAGAGTAGTGGGCTTTTGTTATGGGAAGATCCGAGCCCTTACAATTTCGAGGACCGACATCGCTTTAATCCGATCGGACACACAAGTCGATTTGAAATAATAGATGCTATTGAGGGGAAGGAATATTCGTGGCTAGGTCATAACGACGCTCCCACTCCGAGGCTAGTAATCGGCTCGGTTTGATCTAAAGACCGAAGCAGTCGGTGTGGAACTTAGACCGAACACTTCAGACTGTTCCACTACTATCCGATCAGAAACTAATAACTCAACCGCTTGCATTAATTGCGGGAAAACTCAACTCGACAGGACAGTTCCACTGTCCCGCCTCGGAGCACGAAGGGAAGACCTCCAAAATGCTCAACAGATAATTGAAGTCAAGTCCGCCATAAATCCAGGCAAGAGCTCGGCTCGGACTCATGACACAATCCGCGCTTAGCAAATCGATAATGAAGGCCCGTGTGCACGCTAGTAAGGACCTCTTCGGCCGAAAGTCCTGAGCCGAGGCCGGGGCGGAATGTGGACGCTCCATGCGCTAAACTAAGAAACTACCTTAAACAAGATGTGACCGATTGTTTCGCCCGCAGATACACACAATATATTACACGATCTCCGGATTACAGACCATATCTCCACGATCATAGTATCCTGCTGATTGAGCGAATCGTGCAGAGATTAACGGACCCGGATCGTCCGATAGTCATGTATAAATACAATGAGACTCCATTGCTACAGGTACGCAACATTTCACACCCTCTCTCCGCAATCGACTTAGACCCAGATTCCCTTGACCTGACTTAGGTAACAAAAGGTCCCCCGGCTTAGCCAGGGTCTTCTTTTGCTTACACTTTGTGCAGGACTAGGTTTCATTGAAAGTTCACTGTGCCGAGTGGAGGGTGGTCAGGATTTTGTCATCAACAGAAAACATGACTGTGAAAGAGGTGTGGGAATTGCATGATATTCGCATATCATGTATGAGATATTGTGGTGGCCACAAATGAAATTTCGAAAAAAATTTAATTTCTCTGCTACTAGTACCAATGGGCACAGATTAACGGCCTAAATCAAAATTTAGGTATTGGCCTAACCTTTTTATGTATTGGGCTAGGTTTTTTCAATACTATTGTCAAACGTTCACCTAGGCCTGGCTCATTATTTGATTATTGATAGAAGTCCTAAATAGACATATTGTCTTATAAATGAGGCTCAGACCTGACTCATGGCAGCCAGGGCCTGGAAGCCTAGTCGGCCAATTGGGACCTTGTAAGGATCTAAAGCAAAACACAATGTGAAATCAAATGGAATACATAAAAATCATGACATTAAAACACTCATGTGGTCCACACCAAGTGAATATAGAGGTTTTAGGAATGATTTTACTCTTCTATATGGTTTTATATTTGAATAAATTTTATGATCTGTGGTGAAAATGTAACAATGCACCTGATGGACGTGGTGGATCTGACTCAATTTTGTCTGATGTGATGCTTGGTTAGCACAAGGACCCTTTGTACCCACAAGTCAGGTGTGCATAGGCAAGTCAAGCCAGTGCCCAAGGTCTCAGGTCCAGTTGGTTAGACCATAGCTTACCGTCCATCCATATATAATCATTTACAACCTATTAAGTACTCGGGACTTCCAATCCTTCAAATAGTTTAGTCCTACAATGAGGCGTTGGGGGACCTCGGAAGCACATGGAGATGAATCAAGCAAAGTATTTCAATCGCACAACAAGTCCAATTATAAAGACATTGAATTTTATCGTGAAAAAATCCTCTAGGAAAAAAAATCATGCCACCAAGTGATAGATATCACTATGAAAACAGAAATTACAAGAGATAGAGAGAATACCCAATTCGAACAAACCTCGAATATCCCCTTACAAGCTCTTGAGAACCTAGGAACAAATTAAAAAGTTCTGAGATACACCCTAATCCCGATTACACACATATTCATAGCCGTTGAGAGAATCACAATCGAAATTGGAAACAAATCCCACAGATACACACATTTGCGTAACTCTGTGCGATCGTTCGATGACACTTCGATGGCATCGAACAACCTTCGATGTCATCGAACTAAACACCAAAGCATTTCAATGATAAATCATGAATTTTTTGAATTTTTTCGATGAGATCGAGTAGGCTTTCGATGTCATTGAAACTAACTTCGATGACATCGAACAACTTTCGATAGCATCGAGCAGGGCACCAAAGTGTCCAACAACCAACACGAGAAAATATGAATTTTTACAATAGTATCGAGAAGGACTTCGATGGCATCAAACTGTCATAGACAGGCATGTTGAATTATAAATACGAAATACGAAACATCAATCAACACGACGATCACCACTCAGTTCAAAAAACCAATTTTATCTACTCATTGAGTGGGACATACCATAGAAACTAATGTACGGCCATTGATAAATATAAAAAAATATATCCGGTCCATTTGGCAACTGGATAAAGATATTTTTCAAAACCTTATATTTGACACATTCTCACCCAAAACACCTTCCCTGAACCGCATGTTAAATTGGGATTTATTCGACACAGTTGGCTGTATGATTCTCAATGCATGGATGCCACGGATTTGTACATGTGGCAGCCTGATGTATCCATCTGGTCCATTCATATTCTAGGACTGTGATTGATGGGTTTAGTTTAAAATTAGAACCCGTGAGATCAACGTACGTATATAACAGTGTAGTAGGTATTATTTTTAATAATGCTAAACCAATGAAGGATCATGAATATAGACGAACCTGATTCGCAAGTCGCTTTCCCACATTAAGGTAGTGAGATAGCTTGACTATGGAAGAGAGTGATTATTACCTAAAGAACTTTGACAATCTGCTAAAATGTGATGCAAGATACTAAGCATCTCTGAAAGGGACACGTGGCAAGATGATGTGTAAATATGTTCCTTTCATACGCAAGGTCCTCTGAACGGTTTATGTGTCAAAAGGCTATATATTCTATACTTTAGTTTTGTATAAAGTTTATTCTTTTTGGATTTTTCGATGTTTGTGGGTGTTTTTCGGTGCCTAAAATATTTATTAGAATTTATTTAAATGGGTGGATATTATTATATTATAGTTAGATTATTATTATTATTATTATTATTATTTATTTATTTATTTTTTACATCGTTTGAATATGGATGACAATTCTGAAGCTGTGAAACTGAAAAGTGGTTGGTTTTGAGCATATGCCAATGTATTTTATGCTGGTATGTGTTGAAAAGTACCTTTAATCTAGAATAGTAGAGTTGGCTTTACCGAGGCTCAGTTGGGTCGACCGAAACTCCTTGTGATGATATAGCTGGTTGATTGAGAGTCGCTGTGATGTTTTTGGTCGACTGAAGATTAGATGGGTTGGCTGAATGGAATGCCTAAGTTTTAAAAATTGCGAGTTTTATTTTTTAATCTTTTATGAAAGCATATAGGGGTTTCTGAACACAATTAGGGCATTGTAGAGTGAGCCTACATAATTTCTAAGGTTTTCTAAGGAGAATGTGTCTTGAGAGACGAGGGTTTCTAAACCGTAAGTTGTCAATCTCTTGTAACTTTATGATTATAATAGATCGTTTGTTGCTTGGTGTCGTGGTTTTTTTTTTTTTTTTTCCCAAAACGGGTTTTCCACGTAAAATCTTTGTATTTCTCTGTAATTGCTCAAATTTTGTTTTTCTATTCACGCGTTTGATTAAGGTTACTTCCACACTTAATGGATGGTGGTTGAGCGCAATAGGTGGTATCAAAGTGTAAGCTTTATATTGGGGGTTTTAGATTGAATCTGAGACATGAGTTTGAAGGGATTGAATGTGAACTTTGAAACAGAGAAGTTTACAGCAAAAATAATTTCAAATTATGAAGGTTGAAGATGAAAGCCCTCTTAATTCAACAAAGGATGTTACAGTCACTACTTGGCAAAGTGAGACGTACTGAAACTAAGATGGAAGAGGATTGTGATGACCTATATCAGAGGGCAATTAGCTCAATCCAATTGTGTTTGGTCGATGATGTGCTTTACAATGTAATCAATGAGACGATTATCACAAGCTTATCGACGAAGTTGGTGAGCATGTATATGAGAAAATCACTCTCCAATCGCTTACATCTAAAGAGACACTTGTACACTCTAAAGATGGCGGAAAGGTCAGATCTATCTGAACATATCAGTGCCTTCAACCAACTAGTTTGCAAACTGACAAGTATGGAGGTAAAGATCAATGAAGAAGACAAAACACTAAACTTGTTGATGTCCCTTTTGAATGAGAATATGATAAATGCTCTATGCCATGGTAGAGATACCTTAAACCTTTATACCATTATCTTAGTCCTTCAGTCGAAGCAGCAGGGAATGAATAATGGTGGGGAATGTACTTCTATAGGTGCACTAGTTGTTAAATGGAGACCGTTTGAGCTAGAAAATGGGAAGTCGCGATTGAGGTCTAAGTCGAATGGTAAATAGAAGTTGAAGTACTGGAATTGTGGCATGCATTGACATATGAATAATGATTGCACAAATCCCAAAACCCAGAAAGATGAGAAGTCAGATGATTCGTCGAAGGAGGATAATTTAACGATATCCAACGAAGAGATGAGTGGTTGTGACATATTGTTTATGTCCAAGGTCGAATACTGGTATAATGATGGAGGTGGACATTAAAGGTGGGGACCACATGATAGAAGGTTGCCATAAAAGGTGGGCCCACGTGATGAGTGACCCATATTAAAGGTTGGGCCCCACATGATGGATGGCAAACATCAAAGGTGGGTCCCACATGATGGATGACCCATATCAAAATGTGGCCCCATATGATGGACTATCCACATCAAGTGAGCCCCACATGATGGATAGTCCATAGCAAAGGTGGGACCTACTTGATGAATGGTGGACATTAAAGGTGGGTCTGCATGATGAACGACCCACACAAAAGGTGCCCTCGCATGATGATGGTCTACATTAAGGTGGGCCCCACATGATAGATGGTTCACATTAAAGGTGGGGCCCACATTATGGACCATCTGTGTAAAGTGGGCCTCACTTGATGGACGATCCACATCAAAGGTGGGACCCACATGATGTATGATGGACATCAAAGGTGGGCCCTCATGATGAATGAGGGGCCTCACATAATGAACGGTCCATGTTAAAGGTCAACCCTTAATGATGAATGGTCTACATCTAAGATGGGCCTCACATGATGGAAAGCCCAATTTAAAGGTTTAGCTCATAAGACGGACGATCCACATCAAAGGTGGGCTTTATATGATAGACGATCCACATCCTGTATCCTACATAATGGACATCCCAAATGTCTTAAAATATGAAGATTGTAGCCACTCATTCTTTTGCCATTTGGGGCATAATCAATCTACAATGAGATCAACCAAAACAACCATATGGATTGCTCTTGTAATAGAGTTGTTGTAATTTTTAAAAATGATATCAAGTATCCTTTTATAAAAAAGCTCTTATCGGAATGTTTACCAATGTGCTTATTTTAAATTAAAGTTTTTTTAATTTTTTTTTAAAATTTTTTTTTAAATTTTAATTTTTTATATTAAAGATATAATTTTATTAAAACAAGCTTATTTAAAATAAGAGCTAGAACAAAAAGAGTTTATTAGAGCATCTTTTATTTGAAAATCTCTTATTAGATTATGAAAGAGACCCCAAACAAACCCTTAGTGTTTATAAATGTTTTTAGATGTTTTGAGTGTTTATGGGTATCTTGTAGTGTTTTTGGGTGTTTCTTGATTGTGCTTAGAGAGCATCTGATTTGTGAAGTCCCCCTCTTTTGTAAATACAACCCAAGCAGTGGATCTTAGTTTTTCCACCATTAGCCATATGCTAAAATATCCAACCTCATTTGTAGCTTATGTGGGCCACCTTAAAGGGTTTAAAAAACACATTAGGAAGGGTGATGCCTACCAATGAAACTTCCACTTATGATGTGCCACTCTCAAACTTTGGGTTATGATTATTTTTTGGATGTATGACGAGGATGAGGTGATTGACTATATGAACAATTTGGATTCTACACACACATCATAGGTAAACCCCAAAAAGTGAGAATGCACTGTGGTAAGACATGCCTCGAAACATGTAAAGAAAATCCTACTTGCTAATTAGGGCTGAAAGTTGGGCGGGTTGGGTCAAGTTGGTGCTCAACCCTAGCCCAACCCAAGGTTCTTATACTTCAACCCTAACCCAACTCAACCCAACCTTGGGTTGGAAATTCTCAACCCAAGCGGGTTTGGTTGGGTTGGTCAGGTTGATCGGGCAGATACATGCTAATATTTTAATGATTGCATTAGTTAATTATATTTCAATACACGTCTTATTTTTTATATCTATAATTTTATGAATTATATATATAGTTATTTATAGTAAAGAACTTCATTTATTCTAAACAAACAAGCCAGAATATAGGACAATTACTCATTTAAAAGTCGTGTTGCGTACCACACAATCTATTTGGGAGAGAGAAACCCTGCATTTCTTGTTATCTTGAATAATCGGAAATGATGTGAACCAATGAAACTGTACAACATTGGAATTTCCTATGTCTTCAACACATAGGATCCACACTCAAATATAATTTATAAGTAACTTATGTATCGATCAGGTTCGGGCAACCCAAGTCCTCAACCCGAGCCTGACCCAAGTTTTATTGGGTTGGTGTTTGTATAGCCCAAGTCCGAGATCAGACTCGATACATCCTGCCCCAGCCCAGCCCAATGTCAGGTCGGTCACGAGTCGATCGAGTTCAACCCGCCCAACTTTCAGCCCTATTGCTAATGCCAGTAGAAAAGTGATATTTTACATTGGATGAAAATGTTGAGGGATGTGCGGAAGCAACCCCGAGTTATAATAAAATAATAAGGGATCAATCAAACTAAGAACAAATGGAACACAATGTTTTACGTGGAAAAACCATTACGAGAAAAAACTATGGCATAAAGCGACAATAAATCCACTATGAAATCGATGTTTACAAGAGATGGAAGAACTTAATGATCCAAGAATACACTTCGAATATCACAAAAGCCCTAGCTTTGAACTCTCTTTGCTCCCCAAAAGCTCTAAGCACGTCCTTCACTCCCTAATCCCTGATTACAAATTCTTTAATAGGTTAAAAATAGGAAAAAGAAAACAAAACCCGCAATTTTGTAAAACTGTGCACGTTGGCCGATGAGAGCTTCGATCATATTGAGTGCCATTAATGTTCATCAAAAGAATTGAAGCCACCATCAATCATATCGATTTGGACCTAAAAATTGTCCAATAGGCAAAGGCAAAAAATCGAGATTTTCTCGATGGGATTGACTGGGTTGTTGATGGGATGGACAACTGCTTGAGGGGATTGAGTGGTCTGTCAATGCCATCAACAAACCCGGTTACAGACATATTTAACATATAAGGCAATCGAAAATGCCTTAATTTGAGAAATTGCCTAGTCTACCAAGCTTTGTAGCAAATCCACCCCAAAAAACATTAATGGGAAAATTGCATGAGTGAGATGAAGTGTATTTTATAAATACTCAATTCATCCGTTTTTTCCGGATCATTTTAGTATATGATCCTGAAAATAAAGTAGATCTAATGCTCAAGTGGATCACACCACAAGAAATAGTGGTGATTGAATGCTCACAATTAAAAACTCCTTGGGGGCCACAAGTTTTGGATCAAAGCTTATATATGTGTTTTACCTTCATTCATGTCTCTGTGACCTTGTGAAATAAATATTACCCTGGCCATAGGAAGGTTTCAACCTGGGTGCCAATATCTCCACTGTTTCCTGTGATGTTGTCCACTTGAGCTTTGAATCTGCTTCATTTTTAGGCTCATACCTTAAAATGAGCTGAAAAAAATGGATGTATGGCATGGATATAAAATATATAGATCAAGGTGGGCCCACAGTGCCTGACAACAGGGATCACCAGCGAGTCCGCTTCCCTCACGGTCGGGGCTCATATTCTTGGGCTGAAAATGCTGACTTATTTTGAGTGATTACAACCGCTCATGTAGAAGGCCCCACAATACGGTATAAAGTTAATGGAAACACTTCACAATTTGTAGCATTGAAAACAACAGTTGAGGAGTTTGTTGGTTTTTAATAGGAAGGGAAGGACGTGTCACTAAAAGCTACATGACTTTGAATAATGAACCTTTGTGGGGCCACTGTGATGTCTGTGTGAAATCTACTCCGTCCATCAATTCCTTATCATTTTATGACAAGTTAAAAATAAACCAGATGCAAGACTCAGTGGGCCACACCACAAGAAACATTAGGGAGGTCAGTTCTCTATTTGGTAATGAAAAAGCTGGTTATCCATTACTGGAAGAGCCCATCCTGAGTACACATGTTTTTACCCTCCCATGCTTTTATGAACCCATGTATGAAATTTTAATTAAGGTTGTAACTTGGGCTGGGCCTGTATGTTCCACAGTCCAACCCAGGGCTAAGAACCCAAGTGGTCTTCTAGGACAAAAAACCAATTGGGCCTGTTGGAAGCTTTAATACAGGCCCAACCTATTGCTCCATGAAATTCTCCCTGGCCGAGTCCATCGCCCCTGAACACATCTCAACAAAAAGAATGGCTGGATCTGGTCGGTCCTGGACCAGAGCTGGGCATCGAGTCGAGTTGGATCGAATTAGGGCTGACCTGACTCGGTCTAGTTTTAAAATAGACCTAAACTGAACTTGACCCGACTTGGTACTGAGTCCAGAATGCCTGATCCGATCCGAGTCCAGGTCTGGCCTGAACGAATCCGGACCAAGTCCGACCCAGTCACAAGTACCGAGTCGGGTTGAGTTGGTACCGAGTTGGGTCAGGTGCAACCAGTATCCACAGGCTAAAATCACAACTCAAAACTTAGGTGAACCTGCCAGAATTGCAACCTCACCATCAGCTACACGGCATATCTCAAATTGGAAGTGTGTGTGTGTAAAAGTTAAGTTTCTGATCAAGTCGAGTCATTATCAAGTGGGATTTCAGGTCAAGTCGAGTTGAGTTACTACCCGAACTCAATTCAGTTGAGTTCGGATTGGACGAAGTCTACTCGGTTTGGACCGACTCACCCATTCAATTCCAATCAAGTAAGTATGAACGGGTAGGACAAGTCGAGCTTGCCAAGTCGAATCGTCGCGTGCCCAGTGCCCAGCTATAATCGAGTCGGACAAGTCGAGTTTGCCAGGTCGAACCGTCCCGTGCCTAGCTATAGTTCTAGTGCTGCTTGTGAGATTACTCTCCCCAATATAGCATGTGCATGTAAGATCCAGACCGTTGGTCAAGTGATACTGGCTGTGCATGCGCTATGGCCTGAAAATCAGGCTCATCCTATCATCAGGTGGGTCATAATGTGCATTACTTGTGGACTGCAAACGGCCAATCTTTTAACTGGCATGATTTTTAGGCCCCTAAATATACAAGTGGGGCCCACATGATGAACGACCTGGATCACACACGCATATGCTAGATCGCGGGTAGATTTGAGGTCCTACTATAGTGAGTAGTCCGAGATTCTCTCTAATGAGTAGTTCGGAACTCTTGGATTTCCTGGAATCACTAGGATTTTCAGGACGTAATGAACGGTTGAGATCGATTGATTGGACTAAGTGTCCCAATGCAACCTATAAGACAACGGAAGCCGATTGGCCGGTGTACCACACCACCGAACTGGCTGGTGTGTTGACGTCACCAAGTTCTGTGGGTCCCACAATTATGTATGTGTTATATCCAAACCGTCCATCCATTTGGCGAGCTCGTTGTAAGGCTTGGACCCAAAAAATAAGACAGATCCAAAGATCAAGTGGACCACACTGCCAACAGCAGTCGGGGATTGAACGTCTACTATTGAAAGCCTTTCGAGGGTCACAGAAGTTCTGGATCAATATGATATTTGTTTTTCCTCTTCATCTAGGTCTGTGTGACCTTATGAATGGATTGGATGGAAAATAAACGTTATGGTGGGCCCTACAAATGTTTTAACGGTAAGAATCATTCTCCCCACTGCTATTTGTGGTGTGGTCCACTTAAGAAATGAATATGACTCATTTTTGAGATCATGTTCTAAACTGATCTCAACAAATGAATGAACGGTGTGGATATGATAAATAAGTCAGTGATCCCATATAACTTTGATCTCCTTTAAACCGTTCGTACAGCTGGGATGTCTTCGCACGATACATACACACACCAGCCAGGTCGGTGGTATGTAGTACACCAGCCAATCCGCTTCCTAAAACACAGTGCTCTGAGTGCAATGGAGCATTTTGTCTGCTTTTTCTTAAGGAGGCTGTTAATGGGCTGAGAAGGTCTAGTGGGCTTTTATGTCTAGATTTCAACTTGTTAGGCCTGAGTCTCATTTTTGGACTTGAATATCAGAAATGGGCTTTTTGTAAATGATGGGCCCAAGATGACTGGACCCACCAGTTTATACCATTCTCTCAGCGACTCTATCAGCTTACATTTTAGATCTGTAAACGGGACGGGGCGCTGGAAGAATAATTTTTAAGAGTGGGCCCATCAGGCCTGTCCCAACAAGTTCAAATCTGACTCGAAACTGACCCGGCCCCCTCCCGTCAATAGCCAATGCGAACAATCAACCATTTTTTTTCATTCATTTTCGGTCCCGAAATGATTGTAAGTTTGAAAAATGCGAGACGACAAGTGGGCAATTCCAGTATTCCAGTTCTTAGGAGGGAAAAGTTCGATAAAGTGGCGAACATGCCGAGTTGTCATCAGGTGGGCCCACGTAAAACTGAAATTGAATGGTTATGAATAAAAAAAGAAAAGCAGCCTGGATTTTGGTGGGGCCCAGGCCAGCCCAGTCCAGTTGCAAACCTAATGAGTAGAAAGAATCACTTTCGCCGCATGACTGCGTCCCACTAGATCGTCCTTACACAACATTTCCAGTTGTTACGTGGTGGGGCGCACCAACCAGCGAGCAGGGTCGATCTGCCCCATGTGTACCATGACCACATGCAAGTCATTGAGTAGTCATTTAGGCCTTTTTCCTACCATCATTGAAATGAAATAATGCAATTGATTGTCCACCCACACCCTACATTTGGGTCCATTGATATCTATAGATTAGACAGGGACAATGCCAAATATCCCCAAACAACCCGCAGCGAATCTGGTTGGTACGATCATGACGCGTCCCACATTTTTGGACACTGAAAATGGACTGTTGGTTAGTCTTTGTAACAGTCCATTTCATATACTTGGTCCATGGAATATAGCATTTTTGGGCCAGGGAAGATATATGGTGGGCCACTATCCTGATAGCAAATTGAAGTACGCTTTGCAGGGTCCCTTGAGAGTTAAGTTAAAAGTGGATACTGATTGTATCTCAGCAGAGTAGAATGGGTAGGTTCGACCGTGCAGCGGTGGGGCTATTTATGAATTGGGCTAATGAGTGAACCCTAGGACCCTTCAAGCATTTAATGATGGGCCTGAGTTGAGGCCAGATATGACTGATTGCAGTCACAAGTGGCCCAGATATGGTCTTGGCACTTGGGTCGACTCTCAACCATAGGGGCTAGAAATTCATAACTGGGCCCATTATATGGGCCTAAACGTCATTCTCATGCCGAGAGTCCATTGATGGTTTGATCCAACAAAATAATGGTTTAGATCACTAACCATGGGTCACATTTATTCTACTGACTCAGAGAGAGAAATGGGCCTAAACGTCATTCTCATGCCGAGAGTCCATTGATGGTTTGATCCAACAAAATAATGGTTTAGATCACTAACCATGGGTCACATTTATTCTACTGACTCAGAGAGAGAGAGAGAGAGAGAGAGAGAGATATGCATATGGGCACATGAACTGTTTAGGTGATATATCTGGACTGCTCATTAGTTGCATCAAATGTTTAGTGGCTACCATGCAAAAAATCATAGAAATTGGGCGACACTAACCTTCCAAACAATAACATAAAATATGGGTGGTGAAGATTGTTCTATGGAACTTTAGAAGCCATTTGACCGCATGAATTTGGTGTGGATTGGAATCCAAATTATAATTATCATGAAATCCATGTGAATTGAAATCCTTAATTGTGTTTGGCACTGTGCCAATGAAATAAAATTTTTATTTCTTTCTAACCATGCATAAGATTTATTCTATGAAATCCCAATCTCACAAGTGGCCTACCGTGATGTTTTATGTGAAATTTACTTGGATCACCATAGTCACCCTAGTTTAGCTGTAGGCTTAAAAAATCAGCACATTCCTTGATTCAGGTTAACTACACGATTGGAAACAATATACAAGACGATGCAGACTTGTAATTGTTTCCGTTAGTATGGCCTACCTGAACTACGAATGGGCCTTGATTTATTTATTTTTATTTTTTTCGTTACGATGCCTAAATTTTAATTCGGCATCTAACTATTGGAGTATATTTCATATAATCATTACAGAGGGCCTTGCAAAATATCAAGTTTGGGCATCCCTCACCCAATTGTTTCCCTTTTTAGTGCCCACCTAAATCACAAATTAGCCTATATTGGATCCTTACAACAAAAATGTGACGACACACCTGGTGATCAGGGTAGATTTCAATTATATATTATGGTGGAGGCTATTCATTCTTGAGGTCGATTTCTTACAATTTTCATGGGGAAGCTTTTGTGATATCAACCACCTCCAAAGTGAAAACATGCTCACATGTGGCCCACATGATGTTTATGTGAAATCCACTGTAATTACCAAATGCGTCATACCATTTTAGCCATAGGGCACAAAAATCAATCCGGTTCATAATTCAAGTGGACCATATAATTGATCCTAATTTTAGCTATGCCCCCCAAACTGTTTGGCTTCATATGGCCACATGAGATAGTCTTAATTTTTGTCCTAAGGCCTAATTTGTAATTTTACATCTAACTGTAGGTGTGGTCCACCTGAATCATTGACCAAACTGATTTTTGAACCCCAGGGCTAAAAGGTGTGGCCCACCTGAATCATGACACACTTGGTGATTGGGGTAAGTTTCACCTAAACCTCACGATGGGATCCACTAATTCTTGAAGTGAAATCACCACGGAGATTTATGCCTCCTCAGTGTGGGATTGTTTATCTCTCTCTAAACATACCTTAAAAAAAAAAAAACCTTCTTTTTTAATCAGTCCTTGTATAGATATGGTAAAATGTTTCACATTTTAAATAAAATGCATCTTTTTGCAAACAAATTTAGTTGTGTTTGCCCAAAAACTAGTCCTTTTGCCTATCTTTTGAAAACATTCATGTTTTTGCCTATCTTTTGAAAAACATTCTTGAAGACCTGATTCACTGCAACAACGATCATGTATACGCACACATATGCCAGCATGGTACAAGCAGATTGCATACTGAGTAAACTGTGGTGTCCACTGTGATTTATGTATTTTATCTACTCTATCCATCCATTTTACCAGATAATTTTAGGGCTTGAGCCCAAAAGTAAAGCATATCCAAAGCTCGAGTGAACCACACCACAGAAAACAATATGAATTGAATGTTTACCCTATGAAAAATTCTTGAATACCACAGAAGTTTTGGATCAAGCTGATATTTGTGTTTTCCCTTCATCCATGCCCGTGTGATCTCATGAATAGATTGGATGACAAATAAACATCACTACAGGGCCTAGGAAGGGTTTCAAAGCTGATATTTGTGTTTTCCTTTCATCATCTGTTATTCCCACTGTTTCCTGTGGTGTGGCCCACTTGAGCTTTTGATATACTTCCATTTTGGGTTCAACCCCTGAAATGAGCTTTTGATATAGTTCATTATTCCCACTGTTTCTAGTGGTGTAGCCCACTCAAGCTTTTCATATACACTTCAATTTTAGGTTCAACCCCTAAAACGAGCTCGAAAAACGGATGGATCGGTGTGGAAAACCCCGTACATTTACGGTGGGCCCAACAGAGTTTAGTCAGTACAATAAAAGCATAGTTTACTCAATACACCATCCGACTTCGTACATATGCCAGATCTAATCCATCCATCAAGTTGGTCCAACCTTTTACAAGTTTTCTTAAAAATAAATCAGGTCCACTCAATATGTGGACCCAACATCAAGAACAAGTGAATGGGTTAGAAAACTTCAGCCCAGCTTTTCAAAGGTGTGAATTTGTTTTACAAATTACGGCCCACCTGTCAAGTTAATCAATCTGATTCTAATTGGGCTATGATATCAATATAGTTGTGCGATTCTGATGGATGGATTAGATCTCAGACCTATCATGCCATTCTGGCAAGTGTAGCATGTACATGAGCTTTATGGTGTGGGCTTATCAAAGCCCTTGTGCAAATGCGATCAACTCCATCTATCAGACGAGCAACTTTGTTTGGCATTTATCGCAAATTCTGGAAGATCCAAAGCTCAGGTGGGCCATACCATAGTGAATACTTGAAAACCATTCCTTAGCACTAAATTCATGTGTTATATATGGCCCACCTAAGTTTTGAAACAACATGACTTCTGGTGCATTCCTTCATCTTGATGGCTTGATGAGGTCACAGATGAATTATGAAAAACACTACAGTGAGGCTCACACATAAATGATGGTGGGTATTCATATCCCAACTGTTCCATGTGGCGTGGCCTACCTGAAAATTGGATGGGCTGATTTTTTTGGTTCCATGGTGAATATGAGGCAACAAACTTGATGTACGGTGTGGATCTCATGCTTGTTCCACCCATACAAAAATTGATTATCAGTAGCTAGGCCCACCCAACTGGTAGGGTATGACACTTCATGCATAGATATTGATGTAGAGCGTGTCACGGATGTATTCTTAGAACAGCTAGATCAAAAGAGGTCCGAATGAAAGCAGAAATAGTCTGTCAAAAGTGGATCCAGTCTTATGTAGGCAATCACAACTTGGCCTTATGCATGTCTAGTTCAACGAAATTCCATCTAAACATAGAGAAATTGTTGTTTGAAGTTTTGATTATAAAAAGAGCTGTAACTTTTGATCCAAGCATTATTATGAAACACAGGACTCATCAACCGACCAACACAAGTGGTAGAAGTACTTTTTGGAAGAAAAGCTTGTCTTGAAAGTTGAAATTGAGATTTTAGGAAAACCTTATTATTTGTGCTAATTTTCATTATCATCGAATCTCCGGAGCTTTAGAATTTTTGTCTGTCTAAAATTTGCTTATAATAAAGTGGAAAATGTTCTGATAAGATCTTATTGACATTTCTATTTCTAATAGAATTAGCCTTTAGGGGAATTTTACTATTTCGAGTAACTTTTATTCAAATTAGGGTTTTAGTTATTTCATAGGTGATGTAGTCGAGAAATTTATAAATTATTATTTAATAAAAATATTTGAGTTTTTTTTTTATATATTTCTTCTCATATTTCTTGTAGACTAAAGACTTTGCCTTGTGGATGGTTTTGACTATTTGACAAAGACAGTGACCTTCTTCTTCATTAATTCATGCTCTTCCTTGCATCAGACACTTAGAAATTAGACATATGCGGCATATATTAACTCAAACCAAGATAGGGCATATTTGTTAAATTTGAAGTTTGAATTTGAAATTTGAATCCGAAGTTTAAAAACTTGTTTAATAACTGTCTGAAAGAAACGCTGAAGTCTGAAAATTAAGTAGTGAATCTGAAACAATCCGTTTATTAACAAACGTCTTAAATGTTTGAAATCTATTAATTTGACACATTTGCCCCTGTCTCATGTTTGGAGATGTTTTATACTATGAGCTTTTATTTATTTTTATTAAATGAAAATAAAATCATTAAGTTAATATTCCTTTTAATTCAAATAAACTTATGTACTTAATAGAAAATTAAAATGGCATACACTTGTCCATAAAAATTGAGTAAGAAAAAAAAAATCAATGATTTGTATTTATAAGTTTGGTGGCAATTACTTCTCATATATGGGACATAATAGTTTGTTCAAAGTCTTCGAATATTCCTTCCACTTCAGGTATGTCATCCTCTGATTCGATATTCATCTCCAAAAGAACATTTTCATTATTGTATTGAGGTGCCTGATATGTTGGGTGTCGTGGGGTCCACCGTGATGTATTTGTTTTATGTCCACACTTTTTGCCCAATCATTTAGAGGCATGCCCAAAAAATGAAGCAACTCCTAAATCTCTAATGGACCACACCATAGGAAACGATGCTCATTGAATGCCCACCAATTCCACTCTTGCAAATCCAGGGCACGACTTAGATGGATCCCTGGATAAAACACATACATCATGATGGGGCCCACGACACTACTAGTATCCAATCCACGTCTAGATCTAGGGATCCATCGAAGCTGCACTTGTAAAGCTGAAGATGAACGGTCCTGTCAGGGGCTTTGTGGGGCCTATCGTAATGTATATGTTTTATCTACACCATCCATTCATTTTTCCATACCATTTTAGGGCACAGGAAAAAAAACAAGGTAGATCTAAGGCTCAAGTGGGCCACACTATAAGAAACAATATAAATTGGGTGTCTACCGTTGAAAACTTCTTAGGGCCATAGAAGGCTTTAATCAAGCTGAAATTTGTGTTTTCCCTTCATCCAGGTTTGTGTGACCTAATCAACATGTTGGATGCTAAATAAACATTACAATGGGCCTTAGGAAGTTTTTATTGATGGGCTTTCAATCACCATTATTTTCTTGTGGTGTGGTCCACTTGTGATTTGGATCTGACACATTTTTAAATCCTATCGTTGAAAACTTCTTAGGGCCATAGAAGGCTTTGATCAAGCTGAAATTTGTGTTTTCCCTTCATCCAGGTTTGTGTGACTTAATTAACATGTTGGATACTAAATAAACATTACAATGGGCCTTAGGAAGTTTTTATTGATGGGCGTTCAATCACCATTGTTTTCTTGTGGTGTGGTCCACTTGCGATTTGGATCTGTCACATTTTAAAATCTACCGTTGAAAACTTCTTAGGGCCACAGAAGGCTTTGATCAAGCTGAAATTTGTGTTTTCCATTCATCCAGGTTTGTGTGACCTAATCAACATGTTGGATGCTAAATAAACATTACAATGGGCCTTAGGAAGTTTTTATTGATGGGCGTTCAATCACCATTGTTTTCTTGTGATGTGGTCCACTTATGATTTGGATCTGTCACATTTTTAAACTCATGCAATAAAATGATCTGAAAAAAATATATGGATAGCATGGATAAAACACATACATCATGGTCGGGCCCATGAAATATTGTCTAGTAACCACCACACTACTTGTAGCGTCAATAGGCAATCTGTGTTTAGATCCGGAGATCCAATGAAGCTGCTCCCAAAAAGCTAGAAACGGACAGTGTTATTAAGGGCTCTCTGGGGCCTATTGTGATGTATATATTTTATCCACTCCGTCCATTCATTTTTACATATCATTTTAGGGCATAAGACAAAAATGAGGCATATCTAAGGCTTAAGTGGGCCACACTACAAAAAATAATGGGAATTAGGCACCCATCGTTGAAAACTTCTTAAGCCCACAGAAGGCTCTGATCAAACTGATATTTTTATTTTCCCTTCATCCAGGCATGTGTTACCTTACAGAGAGGTTAGATGGTAAATTAAACTCACAGTGGACCTTAAGAAGGTTTCAACAATAGTCATTCAATTTCTGCTGCTTTTTGTGGTGTGGGCCACTTGAGCTTTGAATATGCCTCATTTTTGAGCTTATGCTTTAGAATGATATGGAGAAGTTGATGGACAATGTAGATCTAATAAATAAATCATGGTGGGCCCCAGAGAAGTTCCATATATTAAAAGTTGGGTTGTGTAGTATGCAATCTATTAAGAGAAGTTCCATATATTAAAAGTTGGGTTGTGTAGGGTTGTGTAGTATGCAATCTATTCGGGAGAGAAAATCTTTATGGAAATATGCACATGGGTAATTTTGGAAGTAACTTTTTTAAAAGAATTTGCTGAGCACATTCTGTATTCATTGTTAAGCCAGACCTCCATCACCGAAAAATCAGGAAAAATCACAAAGTGCTTTTCAGTTTCGACGTTAACAAATAGAACTCAACTTAAAATGCTTTATGGGTTCCGCATTTAGTGATTTCTTTCAATGTTAACAAATATGCCTTATGTAGTTAAAGCTATAAAGCTACAACCATTAAGTCATAATCTTGGAATCAGATGAGTTGAACAATCCAAACCTTTGATTCTTGAAAACTTATTTGTTGAAATAAGATCATCAGATGTTTCAAATTTTAATTGTCTAATAAATGTCCATTGATCCAAAGTTAGATAATTAAATAATATTAGATTTTTTGTTCATCGTAAATTTAAAATAAGACTATAATTTGACTAGTTTAATTATGTTAGAGTGTAAGATATTTACTATAGATAATTATTTAAATGGATTCATGTGTATTTATTAATATCTTTATATATCACTCACAAATCTCTCACATCTTTTGTATATTTCTATTATTGTCAGTAAAATAAATAAGTTATAGTCTCCACAATAGTTTCTTGTGATTAAATACGGTATTTGAGCAATATCAATCTTGGTGTCATTTTAACACTACTGTCGCTATGCATCACTTATTCCCTGATCATCATTAGATTCAATTGCCATAAAAAAAAAAAAACCACATCACCACCACCACTAGCATCACTGCCATCTCCATCACCCAACACCTCTATCAATGTTGATCCCCACTCTGAAAACCCATCTCAAATCAAATGTAAGATTTCATCCCAAACTCGAATCCACCTAGCCATTCACGACCATCAAAGATCCTTGCATCTCTAGCAACCCCTTACTTTCACACTATAGATTCGGTGAATTTAGCATCTCATGCACCCATTCGCTAACATTTAATGCTTCATCTTAGATCTGAATCATTTATATTTCAGTGGCATCTTAGTCCCTTTTGACGCATCTCTATTCGGTGTCTCTAAAGGTCATATTCGATGTCTTTGTTGTTGCGTAACACGCCAACAACGCAGTGAACCGAGATCCAATATCAGGTCTCACCCACAAACGATAAACAAGAAGAAATATAGACTAGAAAAAGAATCAAAGCATTCCAAACAAACCACAAGACAAGATATACGTAGAAAAACCCCAACAAGGGTAAAAAACCATGGATGCAAACTTTCACTATGAAGAAAACGAAGATTACAAGGTAATATATTAATCTCTTCCTTTGGAAGTATAGAGAAAACCCTTTGCCCACACCTTAGAATAAGTCTCATAATACCTAGAAAAGCCCTAGGAACCCCTATTTATAGTTTAGGCAACTTTCCTTTCGCACCTTTGTGAAAACCGATTAAAAAAATCCACAGTCTGCATCAAATTCGAAAACGAATCTGTGTAACTGGTAGAGCAGGCTGCTCGACTAGTCGAGTGGACCCCTCGATCAGTCGAACATGGGCCACGGTCGGTCGAGCACCTCAGAACTCAAAAACTGATGCTCGCTGGACTTTGAGTCAAGCCAGTCCACGACTGGTTGAGTGGGCCACTCGACTAGTCGAGCAGGGCACTCGACTGGTCGAGCGGCCCCCAAATGTGGCTCCACATCTCAACATTTGTAGTCTCTTCCATTGAGATTTGGCATCGCTGTTGTTTTCTCCTTCGAATGGATATCAAGACCCTCTTTTTCGCTTTACAAGATCTATGTGGATAATTTCACGCGCATCACTACTATTTGATATTCCCTTTTTTGGTCTAAAAGTACTTTTCGAGCCATCTCTAGTTTTTGTCATTGCTTCCGCCTTGCACCTTTGCATTGTGATGGGAAGGGCTTGGGAAAATGAAGGGGCATGATGTCCTTACTGTTTGGATATTTCTTATCTAATGATTACACAAGCATATTAATTGATGTGCTTGTTGTTCTTTCTATGAATTGCAATGGTGTTAAGTGTGATGGGTTTTTTTGACCTGTCGTCCTTTCGCAACTGGGATGCTCAAGTCCTTTCGCAACTGGGATGCGGAAAGGAGTTTCCTAAAACTATAAAAAAGGGTCCCTAGGGTTTTTCTAGGGTATGTTGTGTTGATGAGAAAAACACAAGAGGGCTATCAAAGGTGAGAGAGAGGGGGAGAAAGAGAGAGAGGAAGCTTGTAGAAGGGAGGTTATGCTCGTGGAGGTGATATACGGTGCAGTCTATATCTCAGCGCTCCTACATCCTCGTAATCGGTGAGATCTCTCTGGTTTTCTTTATTCTTTCATTGTTCATCCACTCCTGCATGAGTGAAGAAGGTTGTAAACGTTTTACTTCATAGTGGATTGTTAATCTAGACGAGGTCCCGTGGTTTTTACCTCTTTGAGAGTTTTCCACGTAAAATTCTCTTGTGTGGTGTGTGATTGATGCATTGATTATTTTCATTGCTTTATTATCCATAATTCTGGTTTGTTCTGGAGGGCTAGATCCTAAGGTTTTGTGCAAGGCCCCCAACAAAGTGTACTTTCATAGAGTTTGGTGCTCCATGGTTGCATGCAATTAATGCACTTTTATCTTATTTCCTTCTTTGTTTTAGGGCTATGGGGATATGTACCTGATTCACCCTACGAATTCATCTTTCTTGCAGTGGGCCTTTTGATATGATGTGTTTTTTTTTTTTTTTTTTAAATAAAAATAAATTGGGATAGGCTTTTGGACTAGACTTCGTTACGATGTCGACATTATAGTTAAACCTTTTTTTCTTTGTTGTTGGAACATCTAGAGCACTGGAAGAATAACAAGTAAACTTCTAGCCGTTGAAAGCGTGTATTCACTGAAAGAATAGTGGTTGAAATCCTAACCACCAGAGTGCGACTAGATCATTCGTTAGTTGTTGAAAGTGCAAATATTCATCACATTCTTGAAGTCATAAAAAATGCCTGCTCATCTCATGCTTCTCATCATCTTGTTGCCATGTTACTATTTATTTTTTCTTGTCTCATGCTCTAAATGAGTTGGCAAAATGGATGGACAGCTGGGTATATCATACATCAAGGTGTGGTCCACAATGGGCTTTAAAATCTAAACAATTGGGATGGTAGTGGGACCTAGAAGTTTTTAACGATGGGCATTCAATCACACTATTTCCTGTCACGTGGTCCACCTAAGATCTGGTTCTACTTGAATTTTTGTTTCACGGCTAGGGAGTGGGTCCCACTGACATGGTGGGGCCCACACCCCAAATGGTTGGAAAAATAGGTGGAAGTTGCAAATTTCTCACGGACATCCCTATAGACCCTAGGAAGTTTTTAACAATGGGTGTCATCTCACCTACTACTTTTAGCATCATCGAGGCCCATTTCTGATGACCTAGGAAGGTTACAATGGTGGGGGCTTTGTCCCAACTATTTTCGAAAGTAGAAGGTTTTAACGGTGGCTGTTATGGGTAAAAATGGACTAACCAGATAAACAGACTCCAAGACTATGAATTGCTCGAAGGTCGAAAAATCACCTTAACCAAAGACCTCGAACTTTGGAGGTCGGCCCCGGTATTTCGGATACCGACCTCAGCCTTGGATAGACAACCACATCGGAATTCAAATACACTTACTATATATTAAGATAGGATATGATTTTCCTTCGAGATATTCTCCGAGGATCTTGGAAAATCAATCACGACACGTCCGAAGGAAGATATCTTCCGTAATATGCAATCACCATCTAAGAGGCATTGCTATATACGCCACCACACCTAAAAGGCTATAAATAAGGGCTTTGCCTACGTTGAAAGGTACACATACAACACTTGATTCTTCTACTACTCCAGCAAGTCCATATCATGACTTAGGCATCGGTGGATCCCCGGCCTTAACCGACGCCCCTAATGTCTTCTTTTGTTTTCCATTAAATCACATGTACTCCGGCTAGCAGGAGGTGAGACATGCAAGATCGACCAGATTTTTGCATCAATAGTGGGTATTCAGTTCCCACATATTTTTTTGGTGGGGCCCACAAAACTTTTTGATTAAGCTGATATATGTATATTCTCTTCATCCAAGTCTTTGTGACTTTATCAACAAGTTAGGTAGTATATAAACATCATAATGGGCCATAGTGCACCCCACCACGAGTCAGAGAAGTGGAAGAGAGAGAGAGAGAGAGAGTTAGGATCAAGCCCACCTAAGGTGTGATATGTATATGTCCACCTCCTTTCTCATTTAGGATTCTTCCCACACATGAGATTTTGGATTCTTCGCGATTGTGCACGTTCAAGTGCGCACGGGTACGGAGGCTGAACTTACACGATAGGGAGTTCACGCTCTCGCTCTCGGAGGCACGCACACACACACGAGTGGGGTTAGTGAGACATGAGCGTGGATCGCGCACACACACAAAAAGCCAGGGTATGCTTGGGAAGGTTCCAGGAGAATAAGGGGTATTACAAATAAATCTAATATTCGTTTCGTTTCTTGCGTCTTCACCACCAAAAGTCCCTTGGCCTCCCCTCCATCCACAATAAAACTTATTTTTTTGCCCTCCAATCTTCTTTAAGGGGGAATTAACTTATTTTATTAATTTGTTTTTTGTTTTTTGTTTTTTGTTTTTATAATCCCAGGCATCATTGGGTTCCACTAGTTTTTCCTTATAATCCTAGGGTCCCACTAGTATTTCCTTCTAATCTTAAGGCTTATTTAGTAGACGCCTAGAAATGAGAAAGCCTCAAAATTTGACTTAATTTATGATTAACTAAAAAATTATCATTTTTTTAGGCATCTAGCAAAGACAGGATTGTGTACTACCCTCCAAAGGCTCCAATGTCCCAAGCTCGGAAAAGGCTGGTTCTTTGAGAGGCCCACCATGATGTATGGGTTTATCCACACTGTCCATCCATTTTCCATATCATTTTAACGTAAATGCCCAAAAAATGAGTCAGATCCAAGAGTCAAGTGGACCACACACCAGAGATTAAACCCCCATCATTCAAAGCCACTTGGGAGCCACAAAAGTTTTCGATCAAGCTGATATTTGTATTTTTCCTTCATCTATGTCCAAGTGATCTTATGAATATATTGGGTGAAAAATAAGCATCATGGAGGGCGTAATAATTACTACTGCTTCCTATATTGTGGTTCACTCGAGTCTTGGATCTGTTTCATTTTTGGGTTTGTAAAGAAAAATGGATGGACGGTGTAGATAAAACCATACATCACGGTGGGACCCTCAAGAACCCCTGCCTGTCCCGAGCTAGTATCCGATCCTCGTCCAGCAAAGAGGCCATCAAAACGAACTATAACGTTCCACTAGCTAGAAGTTACGGCTGCAACAAAACGGTAAAATCGGAAGAGGGTAATTTTGGAAGAAAAAATCTAGAGAAACGTGAAATGACAGAATTGACACTAGGGTCGAAACAAAATCTCGAAAATAACCTCTTATCCCGTTGGAATTGAAGGCAGGAAGAGAGGTGGGGCCGGGGCCAGGGCCCAGGCACTGGTCAGCAGGCGACAGGTCACAGAAAGCACAGCAAAAGGACCCGAAGCTAGAATTCCCTCGATTGTTACTTCCCAAAAACAAAACACAATGAAAACCAGAAGAATCCATGAATCATTGAGCTTTTGATGATGCAACGTCGCTGCATGGGATGCACGATTCCACCCCCACACGGAAATTAGTTCGTTTTTTACTCTGTCGCCAGTCAGTATCTATCATGGGTCGCCATCCACTTGGGCCCACATGCGGAGATAGTCTGACGATTTAAACGGACGCCGTTTGGCTATTGATCTCTACACTAGCTGGCTAGCTTGTGTCAAAGCTTTCTGGGTCTCACATCCACACTGTCCATTCATTTTCTCAGGTCATTTTAGGGGATTAGCCCAAAAATGAGGAAGATTCATATGGACCACACCACAGAAACAGTAAGGATTTAATGCTTACTGTTGAAAACTTTTTTGAGGACACGGAAGCTTTCGATCAAGCTGATATATGTGTTTTCCCCTTCATCCAGGTTTATGTGACCTTATCAACAGGTTGGATGGTAAAAAATCATTATACTGAGCTGTAGAAAGTTTTTAATGGTGTACATGTAATCAACTCTGTTTTCAAGTGGTGTGGTCCACCTGAGATTTGGATTTGCCTCTCTTTTTTTTCACACACTAATATGAGCTGGAAAATGGATGGACGGTGTGGATAAGGCACATATATCATGGTGGGCCCACAGAGCTTTGACACCAACTAGCTAGCTGGTGTGGTAGTCAGCCAAACCGCTTCCCCATTTAAACCTCCTGTATTCTTGTTACTATTATAAATAAGATTTTTTTAGCATAATCATGTTTCTGTAATGATTCTAACCTTTATTTTTTCTTTTTCCTTTTGAATTCTAGCCGTTGAAATTTCGTTTTCATTGTTCTGATTTCATCTACAGATGGTGATGGGTACAATGATCTGTTCACCGTAATTTTCTTGTAGTTTTTTTGTATGGTGTAGATTCAACAAAATGGGCGGTTCCGATCATAGATCACTTAGCGTGTGGGCCCTAGTGGGATGCGACACACGATGGAAGTAAAAACAACTCAGGAGAGATGAAATGGAAACTCGTGAGATGTGGTAGTTAGGAATCCTATTCGCACCGTACGTCTCGTAGTTGTATGGTTTTGCGAGTCCGTGCTGCTCGTGAGGTGGGCCCCACCGTGAATTTGTTACTTCCTTATACGAGTCCGTCCGACCATCACATGGAACATGCGTGTTTGAGTAGGCTGGATCAGGATCTGATGTTTGTCGTCCAATGCCTGACACACGGAAGGTGGGACGTTGGACGGATGCAATTTATCACCTTTATTTCTACCGGGACATTTCCATGGATAGCCCGTAGTTGAAAATCTTATCTAATCAATGGTCAAAATGAAAATAGATTTGATAGAAGAAATAGAAGGCTAGGATTTTCTGTTGGCTGTTTCTCCAGCGGAGGTATATAACCCGCAACTGGAAATTGGATGGCTCGGATCCACGTCCTCGTCCAGCGAAATGTCAATTAACGGTCCATGTATGAAAAAGGAAATAAAGATCACATAGTTCTAACGTATGTTGTTATGTGGAACTAACCTTGATGTGTGAGAATCCAAACCGTTCATTAGATGTGATCCCACGTGTTATGCTTATATCCCAAAATACATTCTGATCCATGACCTAAGATGGCCACATCAAATGAAACAATGGTGGGCATTGGGGAGAGTGGCATCCACAATTAGGGTGTACACGAACCGAGCTACGGCTCGACTCAAAAAAGCTCGATTCAACTCGGTTTGAAGTTGAGTTCGAGCTGAGTTTTTTAAAGCTTGAAAATGAGTTCGAGCCGAGTTCAAGTAGGCCCTACCTCAACTTGGCTCGGATGGAATCCCGCTCGAATCGAACTTAGATCGAACTAGTCCGGTGACTCAGTTACTTAGCAACATCCTTGATGAAATGACTCAACGAAATGTAGTCGGTGGCAAAGAAGGTTTGGCTGGTTGGTGGCAAGGAATGTTTGGCTGGTGGCAAGGTGACAAGGAAGGTTTAGCGGTGGCAAGGAAGGTATGTACATGAAACAAATACTTAATTTTTTTCTTTGTTTTTGTTTTTGTTTTTTTTTTAAAAAATATTATTTAAAAGGTATTTGAGAAAATACCTATAAAATATTACCTTTGTTTATAAAGCAGTGGGATTTTGAAGTTACAGTTAAGGTGTTTGTGGAAATACATCAATGGTGAACTCAGCTCGATCTTGGCTCGAACTCGGCCTGAGCTCATCGCTGCTGTTTGAACTCAGCTGGGCTGGCCAATCAGGCTCGAGGACCAAGCCGAGCCAAGTTGGAGCTAATCTCAGCCACTGTTCGAGCTCAGTCGAGTTTGACTCGATGTACACCCCTATCCATGATAGAAACTGTCAGATGGAATGTGTGGTCCACCTTGTTTTGTATATACCATCCACCCCATTCATCTGGTGCATCCAACAAGGATGAAGTTTTGGAAAACACAAATATCCATAACTTTTGTTGCTCTCGAGAAGTTTTTAACGGTAGGTATTGAATCTCTACTTGTGTGGTCCATTTGAGTTTTGGATGTTCATGCCCTAAAATGAGCTGGAAAAGCTAATGGACGGGATGGATATACGACAAATACATGAAGGTGGGCCCCACTAGGTGGGCGTCACCTAATCCGATACCGTGGGGGCAGGAGAATGAGAGAGAAATCTGATGCGGTGATGACGTGGCCAAGGAAAAGGTGTTGACCATGCAATCTGCCGACTCTGAGCCATAGCTATCAATGTACATGTGATGTCATGCTACGGTAGCGCGTGCTTGGAAGCGTGTGATGGGGATTTCGTATTTATTGGTAGAGTTTTAACTCATCTTCTGTTGTTTTTATTGCAGGAGAGAGAGAGGGGGGTATGTATGTGTGTCTGATGCAATGGATGCAGCTGTACATCCGTTCTGATACGCGTACAATCATGTGTAGAGCAGAGGCCTATCATTGTCTCAATAATCAGAGAGACGGAGAGATTAGGTGCGGCCATGGGCTTTCTCAACACGGTGCGGCATTGAGTGTGGGGCCCACTTTGATATATTTATTGATTATCCACGCCGTCCATCCTTTTTGATAGCTTATTTTAGGTCATGGGTCAAGTAGATCCAAATATCAGGTGGACTATAACGCAGGAAACAGTGATGATTGACCGTTAAAACTTCTTGTGGGACAGAAAAGTTTTGGATCAGGTTTATATATTCTTTATCAACAGGTTGTATGGAAAATAAACATTACGTTGGACCCTAAGAAGTTTTTAATGGTGGGCGTTCAATTACCACTGTTTTCTATGGTATGGTCCAGATGAGATTTGGATCTACTTTATTTTTGGGATTATGATCTAAAATGTTCTGGAAAAACTGATGGACGGCGTGGATATACGAGTAATAAATCAAGGTGTGCCCCACATTCAGGGCCGCACCATGTTGGGTGAGGCCGGTGCCGCACCTATTCCGCTCCCGAGACGGGACGGAGAATACGACCACCTTCTCTCATCGCTCCTCTCTAGCATGCGCGGTGTGCGTCGTTTACGCCCTTGCATCGCATGACTGATCACGTACAGGCAAGGTACCACTAACTTCTGTTATCATACCATCTTTCCCGCCAAACTGACTCTTGAGTAGCACATCACTGCCATTAACTTGGTGGGCCCCTCTACGAACGGAAGCGGATTGCATACGGACTCAGTATCGTACTGAGTAAACTCTGTGGGGCCCACCATGATGTATGTGTCTTATCCACTCCGTCCATCGGTTTTACAAGCTCATTTTAGTGCATGAGCTCAAAAGTAGAGCATATCCAATGCTCCAATGGACCACACCACAGGAAACAGTAGGGATAATGACATCCACCGTTAAAACCTTCCTAGGGCCTACAGTGTTGTTTATTTGTCATCCAACCTGTACAGAGGGTCACACATGGATGAAGGAAAAACACAAATATCAGCTTGATCCAAATTTCAGTGGCCCCCGGGAGGTTTTCGAGCTTCGGATACACTTCACTTATAAGCTCGTGCCTTAAAAAATGAGCTGATAAAACTGATGGACAGTGTGGATAAGGCACATTCATCATGGTGGGTCCCAAAGTAGTTACTCGGTACGTAATCCACTTCGTGTGTGAAGATCATGTCACGTGAAATTTTAGTATATATGCTCAGCAGGTAGGCTACACCTTTGGAATTAATGGACAGCTGACGGTTTATACAGGAGTCGCCCACCTATTGATCACATCAGCCTAATTTGCTATAAAAGTGTTGGCTATAGGTGACCAGTTCTCTAGGGAGAGCCGATCACCTACAGGTAAGGTACCACCACAATTCATGGGGACGCGGATTTCCTGATGCTGGATGGGGCCACCACCATATTTGTGGGAAATATATTCCGTTCATTCGTTTTACAAGCTTTTTTTTAGGATGAGAGAGAAAAAATAAAGTGGATCCAAGGCTCAAGTGGGCTACACGAGAGGAAACAGTTGGGATTTAGTGAGAACCGTTGAAACATTCTTATTACCATAAAAGTCTTTTTTTAGGCCAAATATTTTGTATTTTCACTTCATCCCTACGTTAATGACCTTAATAACAGTTTGGATGGCATATAAAAATTAAGGTGGAGACTAGGAAGGTTTTAACGGTAGGTATTTCTTTCCCCAATTTTCCCTCTCGTGTGGCCTGCTTTAGTTTTGGATCCACCTCATTTTTAGTTACTTGTCCTAAAATGAACTCGCCAAATGGATGAACGGAATATATTTCCCACAAACATGCAGTGGGCGCCACCCAGCTTCCTTGCGCAGGAACTTCAAATCCGCGTCCAATTTATGGTACCGTACCGTCTATCCCAGGTAAAGTGCCACTTGTAGGGAAATCAGTACCATCCAGTTGGTGTACCCCACCATCAAGATCACCTGGCGGGAAATAATTAAGCATGTTCTCACATATGGTAGGTTGCGCTGTTGGGATCAATGAATATTACATAAAAATGTCGGAAAAATGAATGCACGTTCGATTGCGGTTGTTGTTGAATGCGTTTTTTAGTTATTCTACTACATTCGTAGCTCAAGTATTAGACTGAGCGAAGATAACCTCGCTTCAACACTGAAATCTTGATATCAATTCTCAAGTGGAGTGTGGCTAATAGTGAGGTGTGTACTCACAATGGGAGTGTACTAAGAATGGGGTGTATACTATGTTGAAAATCAGTGGTTTTTAAAAAATAAAAAGAAAATTTGAATTTTTTAAAAATTCAGGAATTTCTCGCCAAAATGCCTTTTGAAAATTTTGAATTAAAAAGTACGATATGTGTGCTTTGTCCTACATCGGAAATGCAAAGAATGGTTGTGTGGTATTGTGAAGAGTATTCTTATTTGGAGTTTTTGGAAGAGGTGATACTCAGGTTGCGGACGCATGCGCGCGCGCACGGGCAGTGTGGCTGTACTGACGTTAGATGGCGCACTTCGCACGTGCGCATCGTGTCGCAGAGTGGTCGTTCCCTCTCGACCTTACGTGAACCGACGCGAGACGGTGCGACCTCAATACAATAGGTCTGGTCAGAGCCTTAGGGCAGTGGATCCGAAAATCTGAAATGAGCTTGGGTTTTATAGGTGACTGAGAACGGTCAGATCTTAAATTCAAAACGTCCAGCCATTTTTAAAAATGGATAGCCACCTTGAAAGCTACAATGGTCCGAAAATGGATGGGCCAAGATGATCCAACGGTCAGATCTTCTGATCTGATGACCAGAAACGTATGGAATTAATTGACAACGGCCAGAAACATTTTCAAACGTTCTGGACCATTGAATACCATACAATAACGGTGCTATACCTGATGCCTATTTAAACTGGACTATTCCAGTCTGATTTCATCATCTCGACACACTATCTCTCCCATCAAATCAGATACGATCCATATCTTCATTATAGAATACTTTGAACATCTCTACCTTTGAGGCTGCCATAAGAGATCTGCTGCGTTAAAACTGTTTCATAGTGGACCTATCCTGATTACTGCACACTATGTCCAGATAAGGCTTGTCTTATCCTGGAAGCAATTTGCCTGTAACCCATCAGCAGTTAATAAGGGGACGAATCACTCTTTAAGGACAACGTATTTTATATGTGATTGAGCTTAGTGAAATAAATTTTCAATTTTTTTTTTAAAAAAAATAAATAATTTTCGGTGTATCCAAACATCGGTTTCTAACATACTAACAAGCTAATAAAAAATGTCATCGATGATTTGAAACTGGATATAAAAAAATTTCGGGTGAGAAGCCTTCATTTTTGTCTCTCGCCCTCTCTCCCTCTCCGTCTCCCTCTCCTTCCATTTGAATCCTAACCCTAGCTCTGCTGGTCGATGTTGTCTCGTGCTCGTGCTCTCTCTCTCTCTGCCTCTCTCGATCGAATCCTAGCCCCCTCCCTCCCTCCCTCCCTCCCTCTAGCTGCTGCTCCCGCACTCTGTATCTCTCTCCCTCTCTCCCCCCCGCACTTGGGCTGCCCTTTCTATTTGATCGATTTACTAATTGACCAATAACTTACATAATTTTAAATTCAATACGAACTAAGTATACATTATGCAATCAAGTGAGACTTCGCATAACCCTAAATTTAGCAATTTATTTATTTGGACATTTCATCGAACATGTGAGCATCCACAAGTAACTAATAGCATGCATTGCAATCAAATTTGAAATGTAGACATGTTAGCATGTAACAAGCTATCTACAACAAGACATCATTAACTAAGACCCTTTAAGGGTTGATAAAAGACAACGTAGGAATAATGGTCAGCACCTTAAGAATGGATTTCCAATATTTGAGATCGTAGGGTTGGGATTTTGGGAAAACCGATTCCTACACTAATTTTGAAAGAATTAGGTGAGATTCATGCAATTCAATCTAGAAAATCTAGGTTAGGAAGTAAGGTTCGTTTCTTACCTCTCAATCGTAAGTGAGGTGGATTCAATGGCAGATACTGGTCGATGCTAGGGCCTTAATTGAAGATAATTCGTTAAGAATAAAATCCATGATCTCCCTCCCAAGCTCACCCTCCTTCTCTCTTTCTTTCTTTATACTAAAAAATTCATATGGGAGAAGGATATTTTTCATAAACATTAAAGCGGTCCGCCTTGGATGTGGGCCATTCATCATGTGGGCCCACCTATAATGTGGACCATCCATCATGTGGGGCCCAACTTCGAAGTGGGTTGTCCATCTAGCAGGGCCCGTCTTGGATGTGGGTCATTCGTCATTAGGGACTGACCTTCGTTTTGAACCGTCCTCATGTGCAGTCCACCTTGATATAGGTGATCTCTCACGTGGGGCTTGCTCATCATGTGAGCCCACCTTTAATGTGAACTGTCCATCATGTGGGGCCCACCTTGGATGTGAGCCTTTCATCATTGACGGCTTCGATATGGACCGCGTACATTATATGGGGCCCACCATCAAAATAAAATATCCATCTCCTCGTGTGGAGCCTGCCTTTGACATGGACAATCTATCATGTGGGCCCTACCTTTAATGTCATTGTTTGTCACATGGGGCCACCTTCCATATCCACCGTACCTTTGACATGGACTGCCCATCGTGTGGGCCCCACCTTTAATGTGGGTCACCCATCATGTGGATGAAGGTAAAATAAATATCACCTTGATTCAAAACTTTTGTAACCCACGGGAAGTTTTCAATGGTGGGCGCTTATCTGTTTCATACGGTGTAGTCCAGCTGAAACTTGGATCTGCCTCATTTTTGGGTTCATGCTCTAAAATAACATGGCAAAAATGGATAGACAGCGTGGATTAAACAGATATATCATGCTGGGCACACAGAGCACCATATACAAGTATCTTTGCCATACGCAGATGGCAGTACCCCCAGCTCAGGATGTTCACGCAGCAGGAAATGATGCGTACGATAGAGATTCCCGTCACAAATCCACTCCGTCTATTAGTTTTGCAGTACCACGACCATGATGTTTATAGTCTATCCAAACCGTTCATAGGGTTATTACTATGGAAAATTATAGGTACTATTATCATCCTGACGCAAAACTTACGTGGCCACCACAAAATTTCCATTTGTGGGTGTCCAATCTCCGTTGTTTCACGTGGATACAGAACTTCCGTGGCCACCATAAAGTTTCCATTGGTGGGTGTCTCTGCTATTTCATGTGGTGTCGCCCACATGAGTTTTGGATCTGCCTGATTTTTAGATTCGTGTCCTTTTGGTATCTTGCAAAACTGATGATAGATTTGTTACGGAGATCTCCGTGGGCCGTAGGCAATCTAGGGCTGTCTTTGCCGCGGGTTAAGGGCTGTTTGGCGCATGGTATTGGGAAAGATTAGGTGGGATGAGATTAAAAAAAACGTAATTACTACGTATGGCGGGGATTGTCCCCTGTTACTATGGGATAAGCTTAATTCCATGTTATGTTTGTAATTCGGTGGTACATGGATATATCCACCATCATTTGAAACTATTGAGAATAACATATGTGTTATATCCAAACCGTTTATCTGTTTTGTTTTTGTAACCCCATTTTATGGCATGGGCCTAAAAATGAGGCGGATCCAAAACTTATGTGGCCCCAAAGAAGTTTTCAACGGTAGGTATTCAATCACCGTTGCTTTCTATGGTGGGGTCCACTTGAGCTTTAGATTTACCTGATATTTTGGCCCATGCTCTAAAATGATCTCTAAAAATGGGTGGACGGTGTGGATATACCCACACATCATGCTGGGACCTACACAACTTGCTAACATTGAGTGAAATTGTCACGGACCAAATGCAATTCCATCCCCCCTAATCCCATCTAATACCATGCCTCAAACGCCCCAACATCCGTTTCACCCAACACGGTGTGGCCCTGACTCGTCGGACCCACTTGATGTATGTATATTTTCCATCCATTTTCCAGCTCATTTTAGGCCATGAACCCAAGAATTAAGCAGATCATTTTAGGCCATGAACCCAAGAATTAAGCAGATCAAAATTCTGCTGGACCATATTATAGAAACCGTGCCGACGACAGCCATTAAAAACTTCATAAGGCCATCTTAATGCCCAGCATAGTGTTTGTTTGTCATCCACCCTGTTGGTAAGGGCACACATATTTGGATGAAGTAAAAAAGCAAATATCAACTTGATCCAAAACTTTTGTAGCCCACAAGAAGCTTTTAATGGTGAGCGATCATCACCACTGTTTTCTGCCGTGTGGTCCACCTGAGATTTGGATCTGACTTACTTTTTAGTCTTGTGCCTAGAAATGATTAGGGAAATTTGATGAACGGGGTGGATTTCACACATACATCATAATGGGCCTACAGTGCACAGTATGCAATTGCCTACAAGTTAATGTTACCAGTTAAAGGCTACGCGTTGGTGGGCATTTTACCATTTTAGGAAAGACCATACTTCACACAGTCCGGCTTCAGATAAAACTAGCGGCAGGTAGATTGGTTACAATGACTTTATTAACAGAGAGCATAAGGAAAACTTGGTAAAAAAGGTACCAATATGTAAATATCATATTAATGAGCTACTATTTTATAATGGTTAGGACTTAGGGGTGTACACGAACCGAGTTAGATCGGTTAGCGGGCTTGACTTGACTCAAAAAAGCTCGATTCGACTCGGTTTGAAGCTGAGTTTGAGCCGAGTGGAGCTGATTTTTTTAGCTTGAAAAAAATTTCGAGCTCCCTGAGCTCGACTCGACTCAGATCGAACTAGTTTGGTGACTTGGTTACTTTGAAATTGATGTTGCTCACCAAGTGTTCGATGAAATGACTCAACGAAGTGTCAGCTAGTAGCAACGAATGTATGTATATGAAACAAATACCAATTTTCCTTGATTTTGATGTTGCCAATAAGGTGTTTGATGAAATACTTGTAAACTGCCGCTGCTGTTTTACATACAGTGAGAAATTGAAAGTGCACTACATGTGCTTGTGAAAATGTTGCGGAGGCTCGATTTTGGCTTGAACTCGGCTTGAGTTGGCTCAAGCTATTGATCGAACTGAGCCGAGCTAGCCCGTCAGGCTCGACGACCGAGCTAAGCCGAGTTCAAGCTAGGGTCAGCTAGTGGCCGAGCCAAGTCGAGCTGAAGCCATCTCGACTCAGTTCGACTCCATGTACACCCCTGGTAATGGTATTAGCTAACCATACGCACCTTTGCACATGTATCATCGACACACCCACACACACTTTTTATAACGGTATTAGCTAACCATGTGCACCTTTACACGTGTCATGGACACAAAATTTGTCATTGCCGACTGAAGTTTTGAATCAGGTTGAAAGTTGAGCCTTGGAGTTTTATAAGACACTATATCACATGGACCGTTCAGATTTTGGGCTCACATCATGTATTAAAAAGTGCTCATGAATCTTTGTGAGAACAACTTTTCAAATGAGCATTTTTCTTACACATCCACACACACCCACACCATATGAGGCACTCGACCCCTATACTCAATGTCCCAAGTGGGTCTTTCACTATATATATCATGGGCACAAAATCTGAATGGTTCACGTGATGCCCCTGAAATTATATAGGCCCAATTTTCAGTTCCATCGAAAACTTGAGTTATATAGTAAAGAGAAATGCAAATTAAGGGAGGAAAACGGTACTATCAGGTCAACCTCCTGGGATCGTGAGGTCGAGCTGTGTGGCCCCATGGTGATGTGTGTCAAACATCTACTCCATGAGCCAAATGCACCATTCCATGATGGGCAATGGGCTTAAAAATCAAGTCAATCCATGACTTGGGTGGGCCACACCATGTACAACAGTTGAGAGGGGATACCCTTCCATTAAAACATTCATAATCATTTATTGGGCCCACGGAGATGTGGTTCACAAAACCAGCCCATCCATCGTTTGTGTCCCACTTGGATGAGGGGTCAGACCAAGTTTCAATGCATTCAAATTTCAGATGGGCCCCACCAAGTGCTTTTATATGTTTTACGCATGTCTTCACTTGGTTTTAGATGGTATGGCCCACCTTAGTTCCGTATATGACTAATTTTTAGGATATCCCATAACCTAAAGGGGACCCATCAAATGCACGGTATTGATATTTGACACACATCACATTCGACCTCATCGGAAACTTCCCATGAGGTTTATACACACACACACACATACACACACACACACGGAAACGCTCACCTGCGAACCAGTTCGTACGTACTATGTACGAACTTTTTTTCACACAACCCATCATACATGATGGGGATCCAAAATCTGAACCGTTCATGTGAAGCAGCACCTTGTGAAACCCCTCGGGCCCAAGTTTTACTTTGATCTAAAACTTTGATGGGCCATGAAAAATGAAAACAGTTTCCTCCCTTGATTTGCATTTCTCTTTGCTATGACCCACCAGAATTTTAGATCGGGGTGAAAATTTGTCACATGGGGTTTCATGGGATTCCGCATCACATGGACCGTTCAGATTAGACACCCATGGCATGTGTGCAAAGGTGCGCACGTGCATAGGTGCGCAGGGGAGCATGACTCTATATATATATAACCTCATAGGAAGTTTCCCATGAGGTCGAACTGTGTGGGCCCACTCTGATGTGTGTCCATCCTGATTTTTAGGTTACTAGCCTACCATGGGATTTCCCATAAGCATTACGCATGTATATATATGAGTAATGCTCACACACAACTAGTTGGACAAATTAAATTGGTCCAACTAGCTGTGCATTAAATAGCCAAAAATTATTATTCCACCATAAGTAATATAACACATGTGAGTATTCATAATATCAAGTTTTATATAAGTATGATAGAAATTATATGTCAAATATCTAGCCTATCCATCAAATTAGGGGTGCACATCGAACCGGTAGAACCTTGGAACCGGACCGGAACCGATCTAACGGTCTGGTTCTAGACAGCACTGGTTCCGGTTCCAAAATTACAAGAACCGTTGGATACGGTTTGGTTTCGGTTTAGGGGCACGTAGAACTGAACCGAACTGTTGATCTGAACCTTGGATCCGAACTGTTGATCCTAACTTAAAGATTAAAAAAAAAAAAAAAAAAAACCAAAAAACCCTGTCTCTTTCTCAGTTTCTCTCACCGTCTCTCACCCTATCTGTATTTGCGACTACGTGCAGCTGCCTAGCCTCTGCCCAATCTCTCTCTCTCTCTCTCTCTCTCTCTCTCTCTCTCTCGTTGTCTCCCTCTCTCTTGCTGTTTGCATGGTGCGTGCAGTCACCCAATCCCCTGCCCTCTCTCTCTCTCTCTCTCTCTCTCTGAAACAGACACAACAATGACTATTGCTTTCAATGGTACATTCATAACATCTTTCTGACATTCACTTGCTCTTGACAGTGTATGCAAGAGAACTACATGTCTCAAGCATTCACCAGTAACAACAATTGATTCCTTGGCCATGGTTTTCAGAAATCAAGATGATAAGATGAAATGTAATCTCCTTGTTACATAGTTTGCATCCCTTCCTACTTGCTACTGTCTAGATGATGGTGGTCACATATCAACAACATTGATATGGAATTACTTGCATATCTGTAAGAGTGATTTGCATGCATTTGATGCATTGTCTGTATAGAGTGAAAAGCAACATGTTATTGTCCTTGTTCTGTTCAAGCTATTGAGTTTTCATAAGCAACACGTTATTGTCATTGTTCGAGGTTTAGATCTCAGTGCAATTGGGATGGATTTTAAAAAGCCCAAAACCGTGGAACCGAACCTGTTTTCACGGTCCGGTTCCGGTTCGGTTCTAGGGTGCTAACGGTTCGGTTCCGGTTTCGAAAATCCTAGAATCGTTAGGAACGGTTCGGTTTCGGTTTCAAAAATCCTAGAATAGTTAGGAACGGTTCGGTTCCGATTTCACCCTAGAACCGGACCGAACCAGCCCGTGTGCACCCCTACATCAAATAGGGCATACTAATTATATTTTATCTGCTAAAAATTAATAAACGATCATCATCATTGAAGCCACACATATAAGTTGAATATGTATAGCTAGAATGGATTTTTAATAGCCCAGTTTTCTTGTAAATAAATATCATATTATTAATCATTAAAAAAATGATGTCTTTCACATGTTTAAATTTTTTTTGTTTTTTAATCTAATTAACGGATCAGATTTCTTATACATTTAATTCAACGCACAAATACATCACATGTGTACAGCTTCCTAAGTCATTCCATTTTCTCTTGACATCTAAATCCTCGTTGCCTAATTTACATATCAAAATGTTAATAAATGCTCTCCTGCTTAGAGAAGCTGCTCCAGGTTACTTAGCAAAATGAGTACCCAGATTGGGTGGGCCTCGCTGTGGTGTTAAAGTGAAATCCACCCCAACCATCAGGTGAGTCACCTCTTCTGGTTTCGCATCTAATAGGTGTAATGGATTTTACATACACATTATAGTGGGCCTGTAAAAATCGAGGGTGGACGTCTCTCTCCCAAATATTTTCCTTGGTGTGCCTCAATTGAATAACGGATCATCCTGATTTTTAGGTTATTAGCCTACCATGGGATTACAAATATAGTGGACGGAGTTGATCTCACATAAACATTAAGGTTTGGCCCAGTAAAATATCACTGCCCGCGTGCTTCCCGCACTGGTTCAGAAAATAGTCTAGTACCAAGAAAAGATCGTTAGTTACAAGAAAAGATTGATGTCTTCCGGCACGGACTTATATTGTGTAGCGTACCACATAGCATGATATATGTGTTCTATCCACGCCGTCCATCCATTTTCTCATATTACTTGAAGGCATGGCCCAAAACTGAGGCTGACCCAAACCTCAAGTGAATCTCACCAAAAGAAATAGTGGAAACAATGATGCTCGGTGTTGACATCTTCCTAAGGCCCACTATGATGTTTATTGCCATCCAACCTGTTCATAAGGTCATATAGACCTGGATAAAGAAGGGAAAACACAAACATCAACTTGATCCAAAACTTCTGTGAATCCCAAGAAGTTTTTGAAGGTAGACCTTCAATCCCTACTGCTTCTTGTGGTGTGGTTCACTTGAGCGTTGGATCTGCTTCAATTTTGGGATCAAACCCTAAAATGATTTGAAAATATGTATCGATGGCGTGGATAAAACTAATAAATCATATTGGGGCTGATTTTCAGTTCCTTGATCTATCATCTGGTGATCCACTTGAAGGTGGAAATGGATTTCAAATTAATACCATAGCAGGGCCCATCTGAATCTCCAACCCTTTGTGACCTGAAATCAGTCATCTCTCATGGTATTCGTCTCTGGAACCGAGTGGTGCCGCCTCCTATTTTTACAGGGCCCACCGTGATGTGTAAGTAAGATTCACTCCCATCATTAGATGCGTGATTCCATTCCGGGCCTAGAGTCAAAAAATCATGCTAACCATTGATTCAACTCAGAATATGGACAGACGTCCACCCTTGATTTTTACCAAGCTCAACATGTTAAGCATGTAAAATCCACTCCAACCATTAATATGGTACTAAAAGTCTATGGCTTATGTCCAAAAATCAGGGGCATACCTGATTCAGGTGGGCCAAACCAATGAAATTAGTTTAGAGGGTGAGTTTTCCTTGTACACTGTTTTCAATCATGTGGTCCACTTGAACCATGGATGATACTGATTTTTTATACATGGTTCTAATATGGGGTGACTAACCTGGTGATTGGGGTGGATTTCATATTAACACTACGGTAGGCCACCATAGCTGACTACTTTTCCTATTAGAATAACTTCTCTCTGTATGTTATTAAATAACATTAATTAGTCATTGAATTAATCAACTAGTTAGACGAAAATGCAATGTCCAACTAGTTGTGTGTGAGCATCTCTCTCTCTGTATATAAAACTCATACAAGAAATCTTCCTGCCATAGTAGCCAATGTATACGACCAACATTAACTACCGAGTCATAAATTGTCACTTTGAGCCCCGGAATGGACCTGACTTGATTGGACCTCAAGTCAAGATTTTAGAACTGTGGACGGAACATATCTGAAAGTTACATTGATCAGGCAATTCTAACTAGTAAGGGCGTTGGGTGGAGTCAGACCAAGTTAGGGATGAGCCGACTCAATTTGGTTTTAAAATAGGCATGACCTGAACTCCATCCAACTTGGTACCGAGTCCATTATGCCTGACTCGATCTGTGTCAGGGTCCAGCTTGGACTAGTCCAAACTGAGTTTGACCCAATCACAAGTACTGAGTTAAGTCGAGCCGACAATGATGGATATGTTTTGCACAAGCAGGCTGGCTAACATGGTCCTGTGGCGGTTCCACTAGTGGATGCCCTAGGACACAGTGACAGTTTGGCCCGGGTGTTACAGTAACTCATGCACATACAACATGTGTGAGAAGGATACAACAATCCATTCAGCATACGAATATCCCGGTGAAAATGGATTGCGTACCGTGTAACTAACCGTGGATGTATGTGGCTTATCCATGCCATCCATCTCTTTTTATCAGCTCAATTTAGGGGTTGAGACTAAAATTGAAGCATATTCAAAGCTCAAATGGACCCGCCACAGGAAATAGTGGGGATCATGATGTTTACTGTAGAATCTTCCTAAGCCCCACATTGATGTTTATTTGTCATCCAATCTATTCGTAAGGTCACACAGCATGAATGAAGGGAAAACACGGATATAGTTTGATCTAAAACCTTTGTAAGACTTCAATAATAGGTGTTGAATTGACACCCTCTCTTGTGGTGTGGTCCACTTCACCTTTGGATATGCTTCTATTCTAGGTTCATAACCTAAAATAAGTTGGTAAAATAGATAGACCGTGACACATAACTCAAGGTGGACCCCACAGAGTGCCTACTTAGTTTAAACCCAGGGTTGGCAACCAACAGGAAAGGCCCCACGACTACCTGAGCTTAGCCCAGCAGAGCTATACATGAACCGAGTTAGCTCGGATAACTCGCTCAACTCAAAAAAACCTTGACTTGACTTGACTCGAAATTGGGTTTGAGTTGAGCCGAGCCGATTTTTTTAGCTTGAAAAAATTTTGAGCTAGTTTGAGCTAGAGCGAGCTCAACTCGACTCGGTTTGGAACTTGACTCGGTTCGAATCAATTCGACTCGGATTGGGTTCACTTTAGAGGTGTACACGAACCGAGATAGCTCGGTTAGCTCGATTCGACTTGGTTCGAAGTTGAGTTCGATCTGAGTCGAGCTGATTTTTTGAGCTCGAAAATGAGTTCGAGGTAGCCCCAGCTCAACTCGACTCGACTCGAATCGAACTCGGATCGAACCAGTTCGGTGACTCGGTTACTTTGATATTGATGTTGCTCACCAAGTGTTTGATGAAATGACTCAAAGAAGTGTGGCTGGTGGCAAGGAAGGTATGTATATGAAACCAACACCCTTTTTTTTTTTCTCTTGATTTTTATATTGCTTAGAAGGTGTTTGATAAAATACCTATAAAACCATTGATACTGTCTCAAATACAGTGAGATTTTGAAGGTGCAGTCCAGGTGTTTGTGAAAATGCTGCAATGGCAAACTCGGCTCGAACTGGTTTGAGCTGCTAATCAAACAGAGCCAAGCTGACCAATCAGGCTCGAGGACCGATCTGAGTTCGAGCTAAGGTCAACTAATGTCTGACCTGAGTCGAGCTGAGGCCAGCTCGACTCGGTTCAACTCGATGTACACCCCTAGTTCACTTAGTATAAATTATATATTATATATTATATATATTAAAAATCTTAAAACCTAAAATTGAACTCAACTCGTTGACTCCAACTCGAACTCAAACATGAACTCTACTCGAAAGATCTAGCTTGAACTCAGCTCAAGCTGTTGATCGAGTCGAGCCAAAATGACCAATCAGGCTTGAAGACCGAGCCGAACCGAGTTAGAGCTAAGGTAGCTTGTTGGCCGAGCCGACTGGGTTCAACTCGTGAACAGCTCTACAGCCTCACATCAGCCAAATATGGTTATGGATTTACGTACTGATTTGATCCCACTTAATAATTGTGAGCATATATCCAAACATTATATATATATATATATATATATATATATATATATATATATATATATATATATATATATATATATAATATATATATAATCTATGGGAAATGGTTCTATGTCGTCGACCTCATGGGAACTTCCATGAGGTCAAGCTGTGTGGGCCCAACCATGATGTGTGTCAAACATCAACACCGTACATTTGATGGCCCCCCTTTAAATTATAGGATATCCCAAAAATCAACCGTATACAGAACTCAGGTGGGCAATACCATCTAAAATTATGTGAAGACATGCCTAAAACATATAAAAGCACTTGGTTGAGCCCACCTGAGATTTGGATGCATCTGAAACTTGGTCTGACCACTCATCCAATGGGACACACATAATGGATGGGCTGGATTTATGAACCACATCTCGGTGGGCCTAACAAATGATTATGAATGTTTTAATGGGAGGGTAACCCCTCTCAACTTTTGTATGTGGTGTGGCCCACAAAAGTCATGGATTGACCTGATTTTTAAGCCCGAGGCCCACCATGGAATGGTGCGTCTGACTGATGAGGTAGATGTTTGGCATGCATCACACGGTAGGGCCCACATAGCTCGACCTCCTGGGAAGTTCCCATGAGGTCCACCGCATATATATATATATATATATATATATATATATATATATATATATATATATATATATAATATATATATAAATGCTCACATGCGTTGATGCGCACCTTCTTATGTGAGCACCCATGCGCACCTTTGCACACGTGTCCTGGGCACAGAATCTAAACAGTCCATGTGATGTGCCACCCCTTGAAACCTCACTACTCAACTTTCAGCCCGATACAAAACTTTTGTGGGCCATGGCAAAAGGAAATAATTTCCTCCCTTGATATGCATTTCTCTTTGCTATGACCCACTAGAGTTTTGGATTAGGCTGAAAATTGGCCCCATAGAGTTTCAAGGGGTTCCGCATCACGTAGACCGTTTAGATTCTGTGCCCATGATACGTGTGCAAAGGTGCGCATTGGTGCTCATGAAAGAAGGTGTGCGGGTGAGCATTCCTCTCTCTCTATAATATACATATATATCCAATACTCTAATTAATTTATAATCAATAATAATTATTAACACTATTTAATTCACAAAACTATAAAAAATAAAAGATGAGGATTCCTCTATAATGTTGTATGATAAGATTATCTAAGTTTCTTTGCGCATGCAGCCCCATCATAATGTGTAATGTATATGTTATCTGACTGCCCAACAACGCCGCCACACCATGAAAGTGGGACACTCAAATTTTATGCCGATCCAACGTCATGTCGGCCACCAACTGAATGTGGAGAGGTCTTCGAAGGTGTTAGCCAATTGATGATTGGATTGTCATGATTTTTGTGCATCCCAGCATTGCGGCTGAGTGGTTGACCATTGTTTTTTTTAAAATTGTGTTGCCCACCTAAACGTGTGGGTTGAATGTCATATGAATGCTATGATAGGTCCCACAAACACAATGCATGCCTAAAATTGAAAAGTGAATTAGAAACTTCTATACTTTAGCAAAGTACAATGGACCCATTAGCTCATGAAGGCTATTCCTAGGTCTATCATAAGTAGTTTTCTCTTGCTCAAGAACAAGAACCATCTACTTATCAAATGAGCCACAGTTTACAAAAAGCACATGAAAATACATGGCTGAGATTTTCTTAACCGTTGACATGTTTCTAATGTAGTGGGCCAACTTGTAGAATGATTTGTACTTATTTTTTGGCCGAGATCATTTGCAAGGTCAAACCTCATCGATGGACAACTTGGATAGTGCACTTGTTGTTGGATAGTTTATAAAGAAAAGGATGGTGTGTTTTTCAAATTTGAGAAAAGATGATTATTATTATTATTATTATTATCATAAGTTGATTTCTTGTAGTGATTTTGCCAACCAAGACCAATGTCCAAAACCTCACAATAACCATGTGAAGCTGGTGTTGGCTTTATGGCTGCTTGGGCACTTTGCACCCATCATGTGTCCCTGGAGCTTTAAATTTCTAAAATCCTTTTTTCATGTTTGTGTTCTATGCCATAAATTTTCAATATATGTTCCCTGTACTGTATTTTTATTAATTTTGTTGCAAGGGCGTTCAAAGTCAATCACCAACATCACTCATTTAGATTAATTAAAAAACTGGGTTTTATTATATTCATGGGATAAATTGTCGGTAATTTAAAATAACAAATTCAAATTCAATCCATAGTGAGAAAACATTGTATTAAAGAAAGCAACTCTGTAACGAGACTTGAAGCTGCTTTCATTCTACGTAAGTTTAAATTCTGCTTATTATTCTCTTAACAACGGTTAGCCATCCTACCATGTATGAGCTACCTACATGTGTGGCTCACCGATTCTCAATTACTAATATGCACAAAAAAATAAAATAAATTAAAAAGAATAAAATAATTATAACCCATTTAAATTGTGCATAGACCTGGTTCTCAAAAGGCCATTAGGCTCAGAGATTAGGGGCCAATCCCATTGACATGGGTTCCATGTGAATGCGACACCGATTGGAATTGTCTACGTCACCTATTTTACCCAGCACCCAGCTTTGTGTAGCCCGTCCTGCTGTAAGTAGAAAATTTACTCTATCTATCATGTGATAAGTGTTATGTTCACCATAGGTACAAAATATTAGGCTAATAAAAAACTTAGGTAGATCATGTCATTGAGAATTATTAAAAAATTATGATAAAATTGTAATTATATATATAGTTTATGATGTATCCATAAGGAACTATGGATACATCACATCATAATATTCATGCATTACAATAATTCAGACTTTTTATGAAGAGTCTTCTCATCGCTAATATCCCATTACAACAAATAAGACTTTTTATTACGAGTCAACTCATCACTAAATACCTCAAACTCGTTGCAAAAGCTTTTTTGCGATGATTATTGCTTGTCGTCAATTTTGTTGAATGAGTTAATTATTTGTAACAATCTAATAACTTATCACAAAATATAGTTAATTAGCGACAAATTGACATATTACTATTACATATTGTAAAACGTCGCTAAACATGAAACTCGTCACTAATAAAGTTTTTTGTGACAAATGCACTCGTTGCTAAAAATCACAAACCCGTCACAAAAGATTCGTTACCACAAGTGATGCTCGTCGTCAATTTTGTCACAAATATGGCGTCACAAATTTTATTTAGCGATGAAAATATCAACTCATAACCAATGAATTAATTATTTGTGACAACCTAATAATTTATTGCAAAATATACTTAATTAGCGATAAGTTGACACGTCACAATTACATAACATAAACGGTCGTTAAACATGAGTCTCATCGCTAATAAAGGTTTTTGTAACGAATCTACTTGTCACTAAAACTTCTAAACCCAATGCAAAAGACATATTGCAACTAGATTAGGGGCCAATCTCATTGACATGGTCTCCATGCAAATGCGGCAAGGATTTGAATTGTCTATATCAGGTGATAAGCATCATGTTCGCCGCACATACAAAATATCAGCCTAAAAGAAAACTTAGGTAGGTTACATCAATGAGAATTATTAAAGAAAGCAATCATGATAAATTGTAGTAAAAACTTTCTTATAAAATCTATGCTGTATCCATGAGGAACTATGAATACATTGTAAAATTCATGTGATGTGTTATGCTAGAACCATCTGTCTGCAGCACACAGCACACAGGACCCTATGTGATGTCTCAATTGGGTCAATCCGGACTCGGATTGGTTGGTGACCTGCCACCACTGACCTATGCAGTGGCAGGACTTTGTGGGGCCCACTATGATGTATGTGTTTTATCCATGCCATCCATCCATTTTTTTTTCAGCTCTTTTTAGGGCATTAGCCCAAAATTGAAGCATATACAAAGCTCAAGTGTATCACACATGAAATAGTATGGATAATGAAGACTGTCCAAACCGTCTTAGGGCCCATAGTGATGTTTATTTGCAATCCAACCAGTTTATAAGGTCACACAAATCTGGATGAAGGGAAAAAACGAATATCAGCTTGATCCAAAACTTCGGTGGCCCCCAAGAACTTTCAATGGTAAGCATTCAATCACCACTATTTCCTATGATGTGGTCCACTTGAGCTTTGTATATGCTTCAATTTTGGAATCGTGGCCTAAAATGAGATGCCAAAATGAATGGACAGTGCGGATAAAATACAGACACTATGGTGGGCTCCACAGAGTCATGCCATCAGGGAGGTCCATGGCGGCTGGGTCAGCACGCAATCCCCGTCCAGTCAATCCATCTGCTGGGCCCTGTCATGGATGGCTTTTCAAAAATCACATCTATCAGATGAACCTATACCCCACTTTAATTCAGTCTCCCAGTAAACTATTTGACCGTTGAATATATTCATGGTACCGACGCTTTGAGGGCCACTGATTAGATGATCAGGAGACCACGATACGATGTGAATTTTGAGAACGCGGATTGTGTAGTAAACACTGTGGGGCCCACTACGATGTATGTTTTTTTTAATCTACACCGTCCATTTGTTTTTCCAGCTCATTTTAAGGCATCAGCCAAAACAGAAACATATCCAAAGTTCAATTACACTCCACAACAAGAAATAGTAGGAATTGAACGCCTACCGTTGAAAACTTCTTGGGCCTACAGAAGTTTTGGATCAAGCTGATATTTCTGTTTTGGCTTCATCCAGGTATGTGTGACGTTATGAACAGATTGGATAGCAAATAAATATCACTGTGGGCCCTGGGAAGGTCTCAACGGTGAAGATCAATATCTCCACTGTTTTCTGTACGGTTGTCCACCTGACCATTGGATATGCTTCAATTTTAGGCTCATGGCCTAAAATGAGGTGAAAAAACAGATGGACCACGTGGATAATTATACATTTATAAGGGTGGGTCCCACAAAGTTAACTTCTCACTAAACAATCCACTCTCGAATTTTGAGCCAAAAGCAATCTAGAGTGGTCCCACCAACCTGGATAATTTGAATTTAACAACTAATGTGCAACTTGCATCCAAGTGCATGGGTATCATGCAATTTCCCTTCCCAGCTCATTTCATAAACCCTCTTGTTGAAAAAAGGCTCATGATTGGATCAATAGTCACAGGATTGATCTGGGCCATTCATCAGGTAGGGTTCTTAGGAAACATGTTTTGGACCAAAGATAACGTTGGGTGGTCCCCTGATGAGCAGGTCAAACTTGAGTGGAAAAATGAGTATGCAAAAAATAAAAATAAATAAATAAAAGTCCACCAGTCCAAGTTCAATGTACATGCCTGACTCAATGAGGGTACAGACTTTTAAAAAAATGACATTAGCCTCCATTTTTAGATTAATTTCATGGCACGGATGAACACCATTCAGTGTTTTAAAATAAAAATGGACCACCTACAGGTGCCTGTACTAGTAATAGTGGTAGATGACTTTTCTAGCATTTGAATAAATTAAAAATAGTTATTTTTTAATCCTCAATTAAATGCATTCAAAGGCTAAAAATGTCATGGACCACTGGTGCTCACTTGTGATCTGTTTATCTTTGTAAAAGCATGCAGATTGGATATTGTCCAAGCCTTGATTGAGCTATCTTCATCTCTGACGTGATGGGATTTGACTCGACACGCTGAGGCCCAATGATTGATTGAACAACTTCTAAACTAGATTTGTGTGTAGGTGAGTCTACTACTAATGGTAATACATGGCCTTTATAGCATTTGAATACATTAAATAGTCACTTTTATCTCTTCGATTAATGCATTGGATGGCTAAAAAAGCCCTGAACCATTGGTGCTGATAGGTGATCAATTCTCTTTCTAAATGGGCAGATTGGGTACTACCCTGGCTTATATTGAACTCTCTCCACCTTTAATATGGCGAGATTTGATTGTGATATAGAGCGGGTTGCGGATACTTTAATGTTTGAGATGGACCAGAGAAGGCCTAATCACTTTCATCTTCGATTAGGACTGTCAAACCTTAAAATAGGCATGTCTCACAAACCACCATGAGTTATTTGACGTATAATATATGATTGTGGGGTAGGAGAAATTACTTTAGCTACCCAACCAGCTAGTCGGGTTCCCCCACGCTGAATTTGCGAGATTTCATCAGATTGACAGTCGAAAATCCATTTTAATTTCATTTTTACTATTTATAGTAAGTTTTAGTTCAATCAAAACCCTTGATCCCAACATGAAAAAGGCTTATAAAATTTAGGAGAATAACATGTTTAGGCCAAATTGGATAATTACTATTGGCCGAAAACCATGATGTCTAGTAGGAATCATGACCGTATATAAATAGTAAGTTTACTATTTATATAAGTCACGAATTTTAGGAAGTTTGATTCTGAAACTTCTTCCTAGGTTTGATATCACTATATTAAAAGGTTGTAAATTCGTTTTTATCATTGATCAATTAATTTTCAATTTTTAAAAAATTTATTTTGTTTTTTCTATTATCTCTCGTGGACTCGAGGAATCTTTGTGATGAGTTTAAAGAAACTCCCCGAATTCGAAGTAATTATCTCCTTGAGGAAGATGGTGATCGGCCTCATCATGTCCATCCCTGCATCGGGTTGGGCAGTAGGTCACCATCAGATATGAAACCCAGCACACAACCAAACAACTTTCAAACATGTTTTACGTTGGATCCAACTTTGACAAAAACTTTCCACTCAATCAAATCATGCCATGTCAAGATAGAAATTTAGTCCAAGTAGGGCAATACTAATCCACGAACTTTCTAAATTATCCCCACTCTGTTTCTGTACAACTAAAACAGTCCTAAAGTGATCCTTAAGAGAAGAAACAATGAAAGGTGGCCCTATTAATGCCCAATGGAGATATATGATCTGACCTTCTCCAATGGAAGGCGCAATTTCTGTGCCATTTACAAGATGGTTCGGGCCCATTGAGCAAAATCTTCTCATTAAAGTGACAATCGAGAGAGATACATGCAATCGATGGTGGACCCAAGTTGGAAAACAAATCCAAATAATTCCTGATGAGAACATTTAAGGTTGAAAAAACAGAGCACTCTGATTTTTTATTTTTTATTTATTTTATTTTATTTTACATGGAAACAGAGTGAACAACTGTTACTCTTTTAACCATAACTATTATTTAGTTTCCTCTTCATACATCCATTGTTAATACTTGTTCTCCAGCGTCGATGCTTAAAATGGTGTGATTTTCAATTCTTGAATTGACCATCTGAGCATATTGCAAAGTCTCTAGCTGTGAATTGTGACCTTTGAAGCTTGATTTGATGTTGTGGAGGTACCTTCATGTAGTTTATAATGATTTGGATATTTTAAATAGTCCAGATCATGGGTTAGTGATATTTTATCTGTCAACAATCATTGTATGTATGTTTTTTTCAATGCCAACAAAGGCCTTTTAAAATATAATTAATATGCGATTAGATGGTTGGGCTTTGGGATTAATGTAATTCTTGAAGGCATGGTAACAATGTGGAATATCTGTAGTGGATGATCTATACAATGAGTGAGACTTTCTAATTTTATATGTCTGGATCATCCAATTTCCTAGATTATCATATCAACTTAGAGGAATGCGCAACAATGGGTGCGACTGATTTGATTACCTGTCTGAATCACTGTTAGTACATTTCCCACTATTATCAAAGAGATGACATTTTTTAGACATTGATCAAATGGTTAAAAGCATTTAATCACTGATCATTCAGAGCCATGGACAACCAAAGGTGGTATCACATGATGGACCATCCAAATTTTTGATGCGACCATTTAATGTTTGATTAATATCAACCATCTATTTTTCAGGATGTTGATTAGATTCGATAGTTGTGATTGTTTAATCATGTGATTCTTGAGAGGTGGAATCAATTGAAGGTGGGACCCTGTATGGACCTTGTATAACATAATTAATATGAAAGTTGTTTTAATAGGAAATGATTTTCATGAATGAAATATTCTCTAGATATCACCAAATGCAAAAGCAGATTTGGGATCGTGGAAACAACACCTCAAGAATTTCATCTTAAAAAATGAATTACAGAAAATATCAAGTCCAATGTAAAAACAGCCTCTCATGAGTTGTCGGTCTCTTGCTAATCCAACCTGCCTGATTGATTTTCCATGATACATGTAAATCCCCTATAAATAAATAACTATTACTTTTTCAGTGGTTTGAAAATGGGTGATTAATTACAACTCGAAAGCCGATCCAAAAGCGTTGACTTAAATTCATGGGCCCCACCGTAATGTATATGATACATCCGTGATATCTATCTAATTTATCAGAACATTTTGGGGCATGAGCCGAAAAATGAGGCAAATCAACACTCAAATGGCCACGGAAGAGGAAATAGTGGCCTTAATTCATCCACTATTGAAATTGATGTAGGGATTAACATGATGAGGTCGATCACCATCTTCCTCAAGGATAACTACTTTGAATCCACGAAGCTTCTCTGGACTCCTCAATGAGATTTCTTGAATCCACGAGAAAAAAAGCAAGAAAATAGAAATAATATTCTAGAAAATTCATAAATTGATTGATGAATGAAAAAATGACTTTACACCCCTTTAAATAGGGATACTAAGCCATTGAAGAAGTTTCAGAATTAAACTATAACTAAAACTCCTGGAAATTGCGACTTACTATAAATAGTAAACTTGCTATTTATAGATGGTCATGATTCCTACTAGTGCGCATAATTTTAGTAAGTGTCCTATTTGACTTTACCACACTGTTCTCTTAATTATTCTAAGCACTTTTCATGTTGGGCGCAACTCCTAAAGCCCAACGGATGAAGAGTTATAACCTAATTAAAACTTACTATAAATAGTAAAAATGAAAATAAAACAGTAATTCGATCATCAATTGGATGATATTTCGCAAATTCGGCGTGCGTAACCTCGCGGTGGCTAAAGTAGCTGGTCCTACCCCAAAATCATATAAGGTACATCGGATAACTCATTTCAGTTTGCGAGATATGACCGTTTCAAGGCCCTGATGGTCCGGATCACTTCCGCCTTCGATCGGACCTTTTCAGATCCATCTTGGCCACGAAACTATCAGTGACCCACTATACATCAGAAGTTTATTCATCATCTAATCCATTCATTGGGTCACACAGACATGGATAAGGGAAAAACACAAATATCTGCTTGATCCAAAACTTCAAGGAGCCCCAAGAAAATTTTAAAGGTAGGCATTCGATTCCCACTGTTTTCTATGGTGTGGTTCACTTGAGCTTTGGATCTGCCTCATATTTTAGCTCATACCCTAAATTCAGCTAGAATAATGAATGGACGATGCGGATAAGCCACATACATCACAGTGGGCTCCATACTTATTTTGCAAATTTCTAAATTTAAATGTTAAAAGAGTAAGTGGTCAAGCACTTAGGTAAATAATTATTACCCATTTACAAGATAATTATAGTTTAGCTAAAAATCAAACAAACCCTTAGAAAATTGATTCCATTAGTGAGAGGATGAACTTGTGTTGGGGTCTCGTAGAGGCTGAGAAATGAATTCCCATAGAAATCTATTTCTCAAAATTTTTCCATCTTATAACAGACAACTTTTAAAAGGATAAAAAGCTCCTCCTCTCCTAACAACTGTTTCCCATTGTCCAAAAACAAAAACTGAGTCTTGAGAATAGCTTTCCTTGTACCCAAACACCATAAATAGAATAGCTTTGGACCCCTTTTAAGATATTAGGTAACCAAAATACCCATTGATGCTTGAGCAACTCACTTGAAAAGTAGATATTTTGTATTTCGACCCGAAAGTCATGGGTACCAGTGCCAATGTGGTGTGTGCGTGTATTAAAATAAAAACTCGCTAATCCACTTGATTGCAACCATACTCCATATAAAACTCAAAACTACACACAAGTACTATATTGGTGACACATCAGTACATCCTCATGGTACGGTTTTAAAGAAAATGATGTCCAAGATTTATCATTTGAATGCAAAACAGCAACATGACAACCTTGTCCATGTGCTCAAGTACAATGCATGATTTTTCATGTTGGGGGTTCAAAAATTGAAAATGACATTCATAAGTCATTTTAAACTTGTCCACACAGCGCTTGTATTTTTTTTTTATTTTTTGTTTTGACAATGAGTGAGCCCTTCATTAGACAAGAAAGCAATCAGGATTGTGACTAAATAATTATGTGTAAATGATAAAATTGAAGAATTTTTTTCTCTATTAAATTGCAACCCAAATACTTCAAAAAGTAAATAAAGCATCTTTTCATAGTATATCTAAGTAAATAATAGGTATAAGATATTTCCTTTCTACCTGGCCAGCATATGTCAGCAATTTTATTTTTAATGTACAGTGGGACATCAATGCATTATTAAAACAACTGGATAAAAAAAAAACTTTAATGAAAGCAAAAGTAATTTGTCAGAACCAGGCCTAGTCCTACGTACGTAGGATAATGTAATTAGCCCCAGGCATGTCCTGTTCAAAGAGATTCATTCTGGATATGCAGAAATTGTCGTTTGAAGTGTTGACCGTAAAATAACTATAAATTTTGATTCGGGCATCGTCATAAAATGCACGACTTATCAATCTTTATTTAATGGTGCTTCTGGAGTTAGCCAATTTGCTAGGTGTAGACACCCCACCCTTCATGAGATGACCAATTGCAGTAAGATTCAAGTCGTTAATAACTTTCAAAAGCTCGCACCAGTCAACCGTTAAAAGCCTAGTTTAAGGAGTTTCAACACCCGGTCAATGGTTCGAGTATCCATAGGTGGCGAAATCCCACTGAGACATGAGTGTGTGTGTGCGCGTGTGTGTGTGTGTTTTTTAAAAGCTCATTTAGCTTTATGACCCTAATAAAGTAAAAAGGAGTAGCTCGAGAGATAATTAAGATTTACCGGAGCTCCTGATAAAGTTCGGGCCCCATCCATGTATCAGGCAACACATGATTCGTTGCTTGACATGTGGATTGCCTCGAAATTTAGCGCGGGAGAAGATGGAGGAGAGAAAAAACAAACCCCACCTCGAGCCGATCAGGCTAAAATGACCATTCTGCCCCTAATATTCCACCAAATTACACCCCTTACCACCCATCCAACTATAGACACCCCACCCAAGGCTAACTAATCAGAGTACTCAGTCCAATCCAGTGAACTCAATCTAATCTAGAGAACTCAGTCCAACCCAGTCAACTCAGTTTAATCTAGAAAACTCAGTCCAGCCCAGTCAACTCAGTCCAACCCAATCAAACCTAGTAAATCCAATCAAACCCAATCAACCTAAAACCAAGCCCAATTTAAACCCATACCTAGGCTCACTAACATTTAGGACCTTAATGAGGAAAAACCAAGGAAAACAGGGGTAATACACCATCCTAGTAGCTCACTTCTGGAAATGGAGTTCCATGTGGTGGGTAGTGCACTGTGTGTCGCCCGCACGTGTCAATTCTCCAACTTTCACAAGGGAGTTAAGTGGAGTGGTGACCTCAGCTGGACTTCTTGGTAAGTGCACTAACAAGGGAAAAGACATCGCTGCCCTCACCCTTAGCCAAAATTATGCTATTTGCCATCGATCCAACTGGCTAGATTGTGCCACGTGACAACAAGCAATTTCAGCCTTTGAAGCCTCATTTATCCCAGGAATTCTCAAGATTTACCAAAAAACCAGCCCAAGACCCGATAAATACCAATTTTCCAAATCATCTCTTAACCTTCCAACACTTATAAATGAGCTTAAGGAAGAGTACATGGAGAAAGAAGAGTGGGATCCAGCCCACCCGTCCACCAAAGAAAGAGCGAGTGCAAGGGAGAGAGCTTTTCCAGCCTTAGGTCAACCTCGTCGAGCTAAAACTGTAGCCACCTAAGCCCCTTGAAAGACTAATCCAAGTAGCCTCAATTAATCCATGTGATAAGCCCATTCACCTACTTACCCTACTATAATCAAGCTTCATTCATACTTGCATAAGCATCGTGCATCATTCTCTCCACTTCAATCCTCTGGTTGGTCTAGCCAATTTAAGTGTATGCTTTGCGGTTTGACGGTATATCAGATCTTGCCCATAAAAAACTTGGAGTGATTAAGCTTCAACCGCTTCTTCAAGTGGATGAGTCAGGGTAGATTTATCTGACTTGGGCCATCGTTGGTTATGGCATCGTATCGCCACACTGTATTACACACACAACTACGTTATTAATGCATAAGAGCTTGTCCTAATCCCTAACAGTTCACGTAATCTAATGAAGTAAAGACCATACACTTGTACATATGAAGAGAGTGCCTAATATTTTCTCTCTTCGTAATCGTGGTCCGTTACCCAGGATTTTCGATCGCAAATCAATGAGTCATTTTAAGACAGAAAATCCAAAGATTCATTCTCCTAAGGTTTCTTCACCAAGATCACCGTTATGCACTACCTTCACTTATAAATACCCAATCACTCTTTCATTTCAACAGGCACAAACACACCAAAGAGAGGGAGAAAGGATGGAGCTCACCCACACCCTTCTTCTCCTTAAGCCCTTAGCCTAGCCGCCCAATCTTGCCCAAATTAGCCACCCAACCTTGCTCGAACTATCTCAACCTAGCCACAAAACCTAGTCAACCTATCCCAACCTAGCCACCTAATCTACCCCAAACTATCTCAACCTAGCCCCTTTAGCCTTCCAACCATCCAATCACATTCCTTCAACCAATCATAGCCCCCTAAGCCTCCATTTGCCCCCAAACTTCACCAAAATAATCATTATGCCACTTCCTCCACTTATAAATACCCATTCACCCTTTCATTTCAAAAGACACCAACATACCCAAGAGAGGGAGAAAGTAGGGAGCTCACCAACACTCTTCTTCTCCTTAAGCCCTTAGCCTAGCCACAAAACCAAGTTCAATATATCCCAACCTAGCCACCTAATCTAGTCCAACATATCTCAACCTAACCCCTATAGCCCTTCTAACCATCTAATCCCATTCCCTCAACTAATCACAGCCTAGTATGCCTCCATTTGTCCCCAAACTTCACCAAAATCACCACTATGCTACTACCTTCACTCATAAATACACATTCACCCTTTCATTTCAACAAACACCAACACACCAAAGAGAGGGAGAAAGGAAAGAGCTTACCCACTCTTATTCTCCTTTAGCTTTACCACCCAACCTAGCCCAATCTATCTCAACCTATCCACAAAACCTAGTCAAACATATCCCAACCTAGCCATCTAATCTAGCCCAACCTATCTCTATCTAACCCCTCTAGTCCTTCCAACCATCCAATCCTCTCTAGTTATCTTATACAAATCACTCAAACCAAAACCACCAATCCAAAATCATCTTCCAAAACCACCAACCAAGACCACTAATCCAAGACCACCAACCAAAACACCCATCCAAAACTATTCAAACCAAAACCACCACAACCATCAAAGACGCTCATCTAAACTCATCAATCTAGCCCATTTAGCCCATCCAACCTATCCAATATTAGCCCATTTATCCCATCTAAACCCTCAAATCCAATATTGCTAATTCAAGCCACTCGTCTAAAGCTTATCTCATATCCAAGCCAATTCTATTTGTTCAAAGCCATCATCCAACCAGTATAACTCATCTCAACGGTTTAGATCTTGTGGAGTAGGATCGGGGTTGGAGATATCCAACCATCTCTTTTACAAAGAATATCGGGTCTCTTCTTCTCTCTCACATATCTGTTTTGTCGGTTATCTCACATAATATATCTACTATTTTCTTTTGCTTTGTTTATAATTAGTCTCAAGACTTCTTCTCTCTCCAGCTCACCCTACTCTAATTTATTCGAGCATATGCTCTAAGATTTGTCCAATTACTCGGATCCTGCCACGTCAGAAACTCAAATAGGCTAGATCTTTTTCTTTTCTTTTTTAGTATTGGGCATCATCGTCTCCACTCATTAACCCTCATGTTCATCCAATTAATTCGAATATATGCTTTGTGGCTTACCGGGATACCAGATCATGCCCATCAAAAACTTGGATCGACTAGATTTCGACCACTTCTCCAAATGGGTGAGTTCGGACAGAGAATTCTTTTCTAGTTTATCGCTTGAAGTAAGCATCGTATTGTCACACTACATTCCGCACACTACATTGTATCATCCATCCATACCCAAATAATATAATCCCTATTATATTTTGTCAAGTCATGTAAAGTAGAGATACTGCATGCTAGTATGGGCAAAGGAATTGCCTAATACCTTCCCTCTTTATCACCGTGGTCCCTCATTCAAAACCTTAGATTGCTTATCAAAAACTATTTGAAGTAAAAAATTCTCTAATTCTCTGGCTTAAGATTTCTATATGATTTAGCCAACTAAAAATATGAATAACTAGTTAGTCCAACTCCAAATCAAATATACAACACCCCAAGTCATATAAGCAGGATCCACCTGTAATCCATCATCCACACTAGGCTAGTCATATTTATGTTTTGGCAAAAAAATTTCTTTACCCTTTTCAAGTTTACCAACTATCCAAATAGTACCTAAATCTACACTGAAATTTATTTCACACGTTCCCCATCTAAATCTGGAAAGGTTACAAAATCTGTTTTCAAGATTGATGATGCTGAGCTCCCAATTTTTACTGCAACACGTTTACGCATATCATCTGTTTCCAATGTTAGGGCCCACTTGAGATTTGAGCCAGCCTAATTTTTGGGCTACACAGTGAATTTCATTGTTGTCAGGATCAGGCTGGTTGGCTAATGCAGTAATTAGCACGAGAAAAAAATGGAGCCAAATGGGGGATTGTTTACACTCATACTACCACTTCGATGTTAAGGGCCTGATTGGCCGGGTGGATTGAGCGGGATTAGGAGGGATGGGATCGTAATATCTCATCCGCTCGTCTGTTTGGGCGTGCATATATCCCACGGGATGACTGATATTTCGAGCGAAGTAGTCTTCGAGCTAAGGGATTGTGAAATCCCTCCTGGATACCCTACCATCCCTCGCTGCCATCCTCGAGCCCATCTCATGGCATTTCTCTCATCCTGTCGTACGGAACGACGTGATGGTTATTTTCAGGCGAACATGGCCGCTCGAGTTGGCGAGAGTGAAATTCTTGGCGCGAACAGGTATGTCTAAAAATACTTGTTAATTTGTGAGATGGTGGTCATCTTCGTCCCTGTGACATCGATTTTAGGTGAGCAGAACGTTTGATTCAGACCCATTTCGGCCGAGGTACGCCTCCCTCTCTGTTTGAATTGAAGCATCATTGTATTGATCTGTTGATTTCTTCGATTCGATTTCGTAGTTTGATTTCATTGTTGACGCTTTCCTAATGGGCCGGGGTTTTACTACCTGCATGTTGGTTTGACTACGGATTTATGATAGAAATTTGGGGTTTTACTTCCTGCATGTTGTAATCCCTTGTTTCTTTCATTACAATGTCGCATGGAGTTTTTTTATTGGGGGATTTTTGGAGGTTTGCTGTCTATGGACTGTGCATGGTACCTGAGATAGAGCCTTACATGTTCTGATTCGTGGGCCCTTTGATTTGAATGTCGAATGGATTTTTTAAGGGGGGATTTTTGGGGTTTTGTTGTCTACGGACTGTGCATGGTACCTGAGCTGGTTTCTTGCATGCTGTGTTGCGTTGTTCCTTTGATTTCAATGTTGAATGGCTGTTTTTTTTTTTTTTTTTTTTTGGGGGGGGGGGGGGGGGGGGGGGGGGTTGCTGTCTACGGACCGTGCATGGTACCTGAGATGGTTTCCTGCATGCTGTGATGCGTTGTTCCTTTGATTTCAATGTCAAATAGATGTTTTTTTGGGAGGATTTTTCCTTTTCAGACCATGAATGTGTCTCAGTTACTGTTACAGTTCCTATGTGCTGGGAGTTTAAAATATTAGTGGGCGGTCTCGATGGGGAAGAACATATATTGCATACTGCTTTTTCTATTTCAACTTTTTTTTTCTTGTGGCACATATGTAGTTTAGATCAGTAATTCACCACTGTTTCTTATGCTATTGGTGATGTATTTGGAGTGGTTACGTTTCCTTATGCTATTGGTGATGTATTTGTGGCCCATATGTAGTTTACATCAGTAATTCACCATTGTTTCTTATGCTATTGGTGATGTATTTGGAGTGGTTACGTTTCCTTATGCTATTGGTGATGTATTTGTGGCCCATATGTAGTTTACATCAGTAATTCACCACTGTTTCTTATGCTATTGGTGATGTATTACATGTAACATATGCAATTTAATTAGTAAAACCCAACATCGGATTTTGCAGTAGCAACATCTGATTTTGCTGCTACATTGCGTGTTACTGGTAGTAGCTACTCACAAATCAGGCCTTTCTATTGTAGCAGTATTGATGGTGTTACTTGCAGTAGCTTATTTCAATTCAGGCCTTTCTATTGTAGCGGTATTGATGGTGTTACTGGCAGTAGCTTATTTCAAATCAGGCCTTTCTATTGTAGCGGTATTGATGGTGTTACTGGCAGTAGCTACTCACAAATTAGGCCTTTCTTTTATAGCGGTTCTGATGTTGGACATATGTTTGCCTTTCTCTTTGCTGATGTTTACTTGTCATCTGTAATCGGTTTCTTCCTAATAAACTGTTATATTTCCACAAGTTCAGGTTCCCGAATTTAGTACTCTGTTTCTCAGGAATTCATCGCACACAGCCCATTTTCAGCTGAAATTCAGGTATGTACCATGTTATTTTCTTTCCACTATTATTTGAATTATTCTCTTTTTACTATTCAAAACTATCACATTCCCATACAACCGTAATTCAATATACGATGAAGTGACAAGTTGGATATATGTCACATATATACCTACTCATGTCCAATTTATCAAAAGTATTTAGGGCTCCGTTCTTTATCTATTGCATGGAATTAATCTTGGTATAAATAACATGACGTAGCTATATGTAAATCACACACTTAAATTGTATTTATCAGATACTCCCCAAAGTAAGATATTCAAATTGTGAATTAAATTAAGCTATGGATTTAAAATTTATATTAAAAACACAATCGTACATACACGTGTAGGTGCACAGTTGGCTTGGAATGGATAATGATGAGGAAGAAGAGATGGAACGGGCTGTTATCATGCAAGCGATGACAGTTTGCATAGCAGCAGTTGGGGAATACTATCATGTATATATGTTCAAACAACCGGTATGACATGGAGATGATGAGCGGGCAAGGTTCATCAACTCTATCATTCAGGCGACAGACGGGGATTGTGTAACTCAACTTAGGATGAGTCGAGATGCTTTTTTTGAGTTGTGTACTAAACTAAGCGAGAAGACACATCTGCGCGATACTCGTAATGTGAGTCTAGAAGAACATGTAGTTATTTTTCTCCACACCATGGGGCATAATGTTCGCAGTCATGTCTGTCATAGGGCACTAATTTATTCGATCAGGTGAAACCGTTAACCGCCACTTTCATCGTGTATTAGATGTCATTGTATCATTATATCCTGAGTTCGTTAAACAGCCAGGATCAGAAACATCCTCCGAGATCCAAACAAATATAAATTGGGCTCCATACTTTTAGGTATCATTTTGATTGATAGCCATTGTATATCTACATTGTTATTCATAGACCCCTACTGACAAGTCCGTCCCTAAAAGAAATTTGATGAAATGCATCTAGGATTGTGTCGGTGCAATTGACGGGACACACATACCTTCTCATGTCCAAACAGTGGATCATGCGAGCTTCCGCAATCGGAAAGGGTTCCTCTTTCAAAATGTACTTGCGGCATGTTCAATTCACATGAATTTTTTATATGTATTGGCCGTTGGGAGGGTTCCGCTTCTGATGCGAGGGTGCTACACAACGCTCTGACCCGAACAGATGATCCCTTACTTGTCCCGCATGCTACCGGTTAGATTTTCAAAGATTACCCATCTAATTAATACTTATAAAATCTTTGACTGTCCACTTAATGGAACATTCATTCAACTGTGTAGGAAAATATTATGTTGTCGACGCTGGATACCCGCATTTACCCGGTTTTATGGCTCCACACTGGGGCGTTCGATACCACTTACAGGAGTATCGAATCGGGAGAGCGCCTGCGAACATGAAGGAGCTGTTTAATTACCGACATGCACAATTGAGCAATGCAATTGAGCGTTGTTTTGGTGTAATGAAAGATAGATTTTCCATATTAAAGACGGCCATTTAACATGAGTTACACACACAAGTGAAAATTGTTATAGCATACTGTGTTACACAATTTCATACGAACCGGACATGAGTCTCGTCAGGACCTACATGACGCTGGCATATCTTTTACTGAAGGGGAGAGTAACCCAACACCACATGAGGTATCAACGAATAATGAGAGGCAGTGGTTGTTGCGAGTTACTCGGCGAGAGAAGGATGCTTGGATTCGAGTGCGGGATGATATTGCAACTCGAATGTGGGTAGATGCGCATCAGAACAGTAGGAGTAGATAGTCGAAATATTTTTATTTCTTCTTTGCAATTTTTCATACGAATTGGACAGTATTTAGGTGCTCGTAATATTAACTACTTGTCAATGGAATTATGGTTTTCCAAAAGATTGAAATATAATTCTGATAAGGAATGTTCAATTTCTGATAAATCATGCTTATGTCATGTAGTTTCGCACGAAAATGGTTGATATTAGCTGAATTTCATTTGTACTTGACACGTGCTGCATGCGTAGGTGAAATGGCAGACTTCTGGTCCAATGATACATCGACACCGACACAATCACCAGTTAAAACTCCTAGGGTGCCAACTCGATGTTCTCCACGTGGGAAGACATGGAAATCCCTCGTCGAACCTTTGTCTCGAGCACCTAAAATCAAATAGACTAGAGAAATGGATCAAGTTCTTTTTGACACGTTGCTCGAATAGGTTGCACTATGACGTAAAGTGAATAATGGTTTCAAGCGGGAAGCCTACCAAGCAATGGCTAAAGAGGTTGCAAAGCATACAAATGTAGCTATCAACTGACAGAATGTACAGAATCGGCTGAGGTATTACAAGCGAGAATATAATGTCGTGAAGGACATGCTGGCGGCCAGTGGGTTTAGATAGGATAATGAGCGCATGGTGGTTACGACCCTTGATGAGGTCTGGGAGGAATACCTTAGGGTATGATTTATAAAAGCATAGTTTACAGAACACAATCACAAATACCTAAATCACATGTACTTTTTGCTAACTTACAACTATCTTTTACGGCTGTAGTCCCACCTGTGTGCTGAAAGATTTCGCGGGAAAAGAATTGATGGAATGGATGACTTTGTGGTTATCGTCGGATCCGATCAGGCTACGGGACGATATGTACAAGGAAGTACGAGTATGGCCACATCATCCTCTCGGATTCAGCAAGATCTCAATGAGTCCTGGAGAGACCTCAAAGATGATTTTGACGATACCATTGACTTCTCAGAGGACAACGTAGCGGACTTGACAGGGACCAATCATTTTTCCTCAGAGACTCCTTCGATGGAAAAACGCGCATCGCGCGACATTCCTAATCGAACTTCCGATTCTGATGGTAGCCAAGGTGGGACCGCATCAAAGAAATGTATGCGACGTCCTCGTCCCTGTGATGTGCTCGGCATCTCTTGCAGAGGCTATGTATGATTTTGGCTTAGGCAAAGAAGTCAATCGCACTAGCAAGGTACTTGATGTTCTGGAAGAGGTGCAAGGGTTGACCAACTTAGAGTTTATCAAAGTTGGTCAGCTGTTGAGTAGAGACGAGAAGCTGACATTGTTCTTTGTTAGTTTTCGACTCGAGCGACGCATCGAGTGGTTGAAGAAAATACTCTGCGATAACTTTGGTGATGCAGGTGTTGGGTCGGTCTGATAGGGACTGGTCCCTGGTTTTATTGATCAGTTTCTTTGTGGGCATGTAATAACTTTTTTATTCACTGATGATGTTTTTTTTTTCCTTTTTCTTTTTCTTTTTTGGATTGATATAATTGGTATACAATGTATACCAATTTGAATGGTGTGGCAATACTGGACTTTTTATGCTTTAATATATGTAATATATGTGATTTCACATTAAGACAGATATGGTCACACACTTCATTTGGAGAATCGGTACGTACTAACAAATTTTTAAATTCAGATCATTTTAATGTTTTTTTTTTTTTTTTCCTGAGACAATATTGCATATTTTTTTAAACGCGATCATATTCCAATACACGAATTTCATGCCAATAATAGACATGTCAACGCAGATGGGAAAAGAGAAGTACTACGTTGTACTCGTGGGCCGTCGACTGAGCATTTATCTGACGTGGGACGAAGCTAGATTGGAGGTCGAGGGATACAGCGGAGGAAAACACCGTGCTTTCAAGAATTGGAGGGAAGCTGTTGCATGCTGGGAGGGTCACTTTGCTGGTACCTGCACAGTCGAGACTTGCCACAGAATCTCATGCAGTTCATGTCGCCGCATTTTCAGACGAGGTTGACATCCATCATTCGTCAACTTCGCTTATTCAATAGACGACTCGGGCCATGGTTTCTAGGGCCACGGCGAGTGATGATCTTGCCCCATCATTTGGGGAGAGATTCTCTGCACTTCTGATTGCCATCATCGTTCTTTTCTTTGCGTTACTTATTATTTTTAAATTATAGGTATATGAGGTTGTGTAACTGAATGACTGTATATTATCGACTGCTTCACCTTGTTGATAATTTTGTCTCCAACCACTGTCAATTGGTGTGGTCCACTGGATATGTGAACCTGATACACTGATGTCAACCACTGTCAATTGGTGTGGTCCATTGGTGTTTTTCTTATTGGGGGCGGAATCATTTGGTGTGGTCCACTGAATATTTGGACAACAGAGGTTTTTTGCCTAACTCTTCCTGGGATTTGGACTGGGCACTTAGATTGGACGGTCCAGATTAGGCAATCTTCACATGGTGTGCCACTCTTTTGTTGGACTTGCATATGATTAGAATGGCCCATATTGAGAATGGTGTGGTCCTCTAGATAGCTGGACCACATTCATTTACTTGTAAGATGCCAAGTCCTCCTTGCATCTAATATATTGGACGGCTTGAATGACACTCTTTCAGATGGTGTGGTCCATTGGAGACGATTTTCAGTAGTTGGACCCCAAGTACAGCCTGAATTGTGCGCTGGTTAGAGTTCTGTCCAAGCCTAAATCTCAGTTGGACCAAACAACAGAAAAGCAATAGTGATTGGATATCCACCATTGAAATCCTCCTTATTTGACATCCAATCTGTTGATTAGGTAATTCAAACCCAGATGAAGGTTATCCACCATTGAAATCCTCCTACGGCCCACTGTACTGTTTATTTGACATCCAGTCTATTGATTAGGTAATTCAGACCAGATGAAGGGAAAAAAACCAAAGATCAACTTGATCCAAAACTTTTATAGCCCCCCAAAATTCAAAACTAATTCCTGTAATGTGGTCCACTTGAGATTGGAATATACCTCGGCTCTGGTCTCATACTATAAAATGATCTAGAAAAATAGAGGGACAGCATGGATGAAACACATATTTCATGATGGGCCCACAGAGCACTGACTACCAGCCCTTGGCCGGAAGCAAAGGGAATAGCCAATCTGATTTCAAATCCTGGGATGTTGATACTAATCCAAACAGTGAAACCACTTGAACCAAGGGATTCATGCAATTCCACGCCACAACCAAACGGGACTCACTTCTATGATCCCGGCTATGCCAGACGTCCCAAGGGATATGCCTGACGTCCCAAACATGCGCGGCGAACGTGTCCCGGGATTAGGCAATACCATGGATCTTACAACAATCCACTTACATCACCATGATTACCTTAAAATTGATCCATCCCTCCTAATCCCGCTCAATCCGCCCAGCCAAACAGGCCCTAATAGCATTATAAACTAATGCTTGCCAAGACAATGTATTTAATTGAAACAATGGAGAAGTAGTATAGATGAAGCTTTTTCTATTATATTTTGTTGATGAAATTATACAAACCGTGAAAAGACATGCATCCCATGAAAAAAGAAGAAAAAGAAAGAAGGGCAGGTGAAGAACCCATGCAAAATTGGGTAATATACAAAGAGCACGAGACCTCCACATCTGCTCCCAGCCACATGGAAATGATGAAAGACCCAAGAAGAGTTTTTTACCAAAACCCCTGGAAAAAGGACAAAAGAGAAGGACCAATCTTTCATGATCTACGGTGAAAATTTGTACATAGGACAAGATGGGTATTGTTGAGATTGTGAGTGTCCTTGCTTGTTTTCTTCCATTGCAGGCCTATGTCTTCGGCAATTTTCATTGCGTCTAAGGACGCACCCAAGAGCCCTCGCATCGTAAATCCTACGCTATATAACCCATTCTCACCTTTCCAACCGTCGGGGAATGGGGTTTTCGGCATGCCTTGCGGTGTAAAGAAATCCGTGCCCTGCAATGTACCATACCATAACTAGAATGAGTAAAATGAAATCCAACAAAAATTCAATAATACACGGCGGATTTATTTTTATTTTATTTTTTGTACTAGACTTTTTGGGGTTCTTTAATCTTAAAGCAACATTTATAAGATCCAAGCCGTCAATCAGGTGGCCCAGTGCTTAATGCATGAAACCCATGTTTTCTTTTTCTTGGAAGGAGTAGCCCCTTTTAATCATAATAAAGGACTATGACACATTCAAACAAGAATAGAGAAAAAAGCACGCCAAGCAGTATTAGACAATTGATTTTTTTGGTTTCTCCTTTTGGATCGGTGGAAACAAAAAAGCTCATGCGAAAATGAAATCCATTTCCTTAGATGTGACTCTTTTGGTTTAGCTTGTTTGTAATGGAGAAAATCGATTGTTTTTCCTTAGATTTCCTCTATAAGGCCATATACTTTTTCACCCTGAGAACTAAAGAAAGGAAACATTTTCCTTTTCTATCGATTTCCACTATAAAAGAGCCCTGCAAGTGCTAAGAAATAGACCGCCCCATTCACACATGCGTCAAAACTGAGCTTTCCATCAGATGGGCCACACAGATTGTATCTAAACCATAGAACCACAGAGCTTTCACTAGAAACAAACAGCTCAAAAGACTAGTTTTTTTTTCTCTCTAGAAAAAGCTGGCCCAGGAGATCCAAAAAGCTTTAATGCCACACACGTGTGATATTGGCACGCATGAAACCAACTTTTTCGACATCAAAAGCAAAGTGCTACATTTTAGAACCTTAGCTGTGAAATATTGCCAGTCCTCACACCTTTCGTGTTGCTTTTCATGATATTTACTAACTTTTCATAGGAAAATCCCATAACAGGAAACCCAACCTTACCATAATAGAAAAAGCACCCAAAACCCATCAAATCTCAATCTATTTCACGCATTTAAAAAACCCCAATTAACTGTTCTTCTTTTGTAAAAAGGAATCCTTTTGTAGCTTTGTACGCATGTACAGTCGTCCACACAAATTTTTTTTTTTTTTGTTTTAAAGAAAAAAAATGTCGGTCTCACGCTTACCTTGAGCCATGATGGAACGTTGCTCTTGTAACCCGTTGCTAGTATTATAGAATCGAACTCCTTTTCCTGACCATCAACGAATTTCGCTCCTCTCCTTGTTATCTCTTTCACCCCTTCCATCACCTGAATAACCAAACCACACCAAAAATGCTACAATATCAGCTATAAAACGTGACACATGAATACAACGAAGCTCCTGTGTAACGAATAAGATTTCGGGATATTAATAAAGGTAGGATGGAATGGACTATACACAGTGTTTAGGTGTATGCTTTAGAGATTTAAAGGTTAAAGGTACCTTGATTTTTCCGGATTTTATTTTGGCTAAAGCGCCAACGTCCAAAACCGGCGTCTTGCCCGTCGTGTTCTTGAGCTCGATGGGGCCGGTTTTGGGCCTTCGGAGACCGAACCGGTCTGTATTTCCAAGGGTGAAATGAGCCACTAGCAAGAGGAGCGGGTCCACAAGTCTTAAAGGGAACCATTTGAGAAGAGCCATTGCTATTCCAAATGTGGATATGCCAAACATCTCTCTTGGTAGAATATGAACCTACAAAATAATAAAAAAATAAGAACAAAATCACCTAAGGTAAAAAAAAGAAAAGAAAATCAAAAGCCATTTATTAATTTCAATACACCAAAACATTGTCATATAGGTACATACATGCATGCATACATAACAACACAGAAGAAATTGGAAATTGGTTTTCCTACAAATATGAGTGAGAAGTAAGAGCCCTTACAATTACATGCTTCTAATCTTGACATCAGAAACGCAAAAAAAAAAAAAAAAAAACACTTCATACTTGCATGTATACATACATACATACATACATACATACATAAATAGAAGAAATGGTTAGGACAAAGAAGCAACAGATGCAAGTTGAGAAACCCACAAACTTGAAAATTTCAAATCTTAAAAAATCAGAAACACCCACAAAATAAAAATAAAAATGAAAAACAACTTTACATGCATGCATGTATACATACAGAGAAAAAATTAGTAGGACAAAGAAGCAACAGATACAAGTAAGAAGCCCACAAGCTTAAAAGCTTCTAATATTTAAAAATCAGAAAAATACATAAAATCAAAATATGAAAGATAGAGATGGAGAAGGATATGCTAGAAAGAGGTGAAGAAACTTACAGTGTTTCTAGCCACCATATGAGGGTTGGCATTGTGACCACAAAGATCCAAGCTAACTTCCATACCAGAATTCCCACACCCCACCACCAAAACCTTCTGCTGGCTGAAATCAGCACCTGACTTATACACGCTGGTGTGAAGAACAGGGCCATGGAACTTCTCAATCCCTGTAATTTCAGGAATTACAGGCTGGGCATTCTCTCCCGTTGCGACAATGAGCCACCGAGACATGTACTCGACGTCTTGGGTTCGAATCCTCCACAACCCACAAGCCGAATCGAACTCGGCGCTCCGGACCTCCTGCTCGAACTTTGGCTTGATGGAGAATTCCGTAGCGTACGACTCCATGTATTTGATGAATTGGCGCTTTGAGGGGTACTTTGGGAAGTCCTTGGGAAAACCCATTAACGGTAGCTCGCAGAACTGCTTGGGTAGATGGAGATTCAAGCGGTCGTAGGTCCGTTGTTGCCAGAGAGAAGATATGCAGTTGGTTTTCTCAAGCACGATCGACGGGATGCCGCTCTTTTCCAGGCAAGCAGCGACTGCAAGGCCAGAAGGGCCTGCTCCAACGATGACAGGACCGTGCACCCAAGTAGGTTTTAGCAAGTTCTCACCTTCACTGAGAGAACCCATGAAGAAACAGCTCTGTTTTTCTTCACTTCCTCTGTTTTTTTAATCTTTCTCTCTGAGAAAGCTCTGTTTTTCCTTGTTCCAATGGGTTTTTTTTTTTCTCTCAGAGCTGTACTGAGGGTGTTGAAGGGTGTGGAGATTTAAGAGCATTGAAGGGGAGAGAAGGCATCTGGAGACATTGAAAAATGAATCAATCGGTTGATGAAACTTGGCGTTACTGGGTTTGTTGTTTGGAATTGCAGTTTTTTTTTTTTCTTTTCTTTTATTTGAGAGAGAGAGTGAGAGAGAGAGAGAGTTTAGGCGTGAATGTTTAGGAAAGGATTCGGTTCTCTTTCTCAAGGCTCTTCTTCTCCAGCAGCTGCAGAGAGGGGAAGAGAGAGAGAGAGAGAGAGAGAGAGGATGTAGGCCAGAGCGAGAGATGAAATAAATACATACGGAGGGAATTGAATGTTGAAATGACATAAATACCCTTGAGAATTTATCGTGGCTTTTTATCGTAGCATGGCGGTGAGGCGAAAGAGAAATTAGAGGTGGGCCCAGAACATCATCCACGTCAGAAAAGTGGGGCCCACCTCAAGTGGTTGCCTGGTCGGAGACAACCCATAGCTCTATGGACCGGACCAAGATCCCACATCATTTTGGTTTTTATTGCCACCAACATCGGAGATCTTAGGAAGATTGCAACATTTCCATCCCGTAGATCCGTATACATGCTATCTCCATCTCTCCACCCTACACGTATCACTGTATCTTCTTTTCCCAGCCCTCCATCTACTTTCACTTCTTGTAGATGACAAATAGCTCAAAATAGATACTAATGAGGTAACCCTATCTATCTCATCAGTAGCCTTCAGAGCAACATTCAGATTAAACATGATTAACCGTTGAAATTCACTGTTAGAAAATGAAGAAATTTAACGGACAGGATTTTTCTTTAAAGGTTTTATTTTTTGAAATCTGAACATCCATGATGATTTCCAATAGATAAACGGTCTATATTGATAACTCACTCTGCCACGTGTACTCCTTCTTAGAAACGGTTATACAACTCCGTTTCTACCGATTCCACCTTATCATTCCAATAGCTGGCGTGTGAATATTCCTCCTCCCCGCGGCTTGCTTTCCATCATCACAACCTCAAACAAATCATGCATCTCGTATCACTCGCTCACCGGCCCACTTTCTCTCACACGTGCCAAAGAACGTGGGAGTGGGACACACGTTTAACAGATCTAGGCTACTCATTAGATAAGGGTTGATGTGAAGGTGCCATGGCCCAAAAGTTATGGCTGTCCATTCATTAGGTGGGCCCTTGTGGTGTATGAGAATGATTGATGGTTAGAAAGAAATGGTTGAAGGTTGATGTTGGACGTGCATACGTGGCCCATGTGTTGAGTGGATCACTTGATTATTTGGCCGCACGCATGTTAAAGTCGGGTCCAACATGACCCAGCTCTCAAGTCTCTCTGGACTTGGATTGTGGTACGACTTCCACATGGACCATAAAGAGATTTTACGAATAGACAACCCACTTGTTATGGAGTTTACATTCTGCTGCTTTTCTTCTTTCAAAATAACCTTCGTAATTAAGGGTAGATGGTACTAGCAAAGGAGTGGTGGCTTGAGAGCACCTGGCTGTAATGTTCATGTGAAATCCACTCCAGCCATCAAGTGCTTCACCTTATCTTAAGCTTATGGCCCAAAATTAAGCTTCATTTATTACTAAGTGGACAATACAATTGGATTACATTGTTTAGAACAGAGCTTATCCTCCAAATTATTTCTCTGGTTCTAGTCCACTTAAATCATGCCCCAAGTTTAAAATTTGTTATGCAATTTAAAGGTTGGAGTGGATTTTATATGATTATTTATAGATTTTATATAATCATTAAGGTGAGCCTTATAAAAGTGAATCTCTCCGGTTATTTGCTTTGGTATGGCCACCTCATCACACGTCAAGCATACATTTCATGGGGGAGTGGATCAGATGTTACCATGTGGGGGCCACCTTAATAAATGTGTTCTATATCCATATCACCCATCTTTTTTTTTTCTTTTTTTTTTCCATATCATTTTAAGATCTTATCCCAAAGTTTAAGCATATCCAAATCTCCATTGGACCAAACCACTGATAAAAGTAGTGAATGACCATTAAAAGCTTTTTGTAGCCATAAAAGTTTTGGATAAATTTTATCTTTGTATATTCCCTTCATATAGGTTTGGTTGACCTTATCAACAGGTTGGATGACAAATAAATGTTACAAATATGCTTACAGGGGTCTTTGGGAAGTTTTTAATGGTGGGCATTCAATCACCACGGTTTCATGTGGTCCTGAGATCTGGAACTGCTTAATTTTTGGAACGGGGAAAACAGATGTATGGTGTGGATATACAACACATTGTCAAGGTGAGCCCCATAGTAAAGGTAACACCTAATCACTTCCAAACTTTTGTCCATAATGTTTGATTACTAATATAGTTTTGGGAGTAGATTTCACTCATGCATTAATGCAGGCCCTTAAAAATTAAGGGAGGCCTCCCTCTTCCAATTGTTCCTTGACTTCTTGAAAGGGACTTCTATGAATGCCCTCCACTGTAATATGTATGTGAGAACTGACTAACTTATGATTTAGATGAGCTACATCAAAGGAAAAAGGTGGGAGAGACATGCCCACCCTTGAATTTTAAGGGGCCCACTGTAAAATTAGGCCCATTCAAAATTCAAGTGGGTCACATCAAGGGAAACATTTTGGAGAGTACTGAGTGTCACCATTTACATTGTTTCCAATAGTGTGGTCTATCCAAATCACTCATGGGGTTGTTTTATGTCCCCGGGCCTAATTAATATCGGGTGGCATTCCTGGTGGTGGTATGGGTGAATTTCACATAAATATCACGGTAGGGACCATCCCTTTGCTCATGCAATCGACCCTAACTTTCTGAAAGCTACTACAATGGCAATTAGTAACCGGGCATTTGATATCTCTACTGGAGAGCTTGTTCGATTTATTTCTTAAAAAATAAGGTTTTTTTTTTTTTTTTTTGTCAAAAATAAATTATTTGGTAATAATGCATTTTATATCTACTTATTTTAGATACTAGAGGTTTTCCTCTCAATTCTATAAGACCAAGGGCTTTTTTTTAACATTAAAAAAAAAATAATCACTGAATGCATAACTTAGAAAGTGCTCCGCGTTGAACTTGCAAAGTGCTCCATGATTTTCCTAATCTTTTCAACGATGGAGGCCTGTCTTAATGGTGAATATGGAATGTCCTCCGCAAATTCTTCAAAATAACAAAAAATGCTTCCAAAATAACCCCTACATACGTCGTCATGAAGATTTTCTCTTCCAAATAAATTGCATAATACATAACTTAGCTTTTAACATGTGAAACTTCTCTAAGACCTACCATGATTTATGTGTTAGATCCACACCGGCCATCAACTTTTCCATATCATTCTAGAGCATGAGCCTAAAAAATGAGGCACGTCCAAAGCTCAAGTGAACCATGCCATAGAAAGTACGGGGAATTGAACGACCGTCGTTGAAATCTTCTTAGGGTCCACTGTGAACATTATTAGGTCCCACTGACCTATACAAAGGGAAAACACAAATATCAACTTGATCGGAGTCTTCTATAACCCTAAGAAGTTTTCAACAATAGGAATCCAATTCTCACTGTTTGTTGTAGTGTGACCCACTTAAGCCTTAAATTTGCCTCAATTTTGGTATTATGCCCTAAAGTGGTATGGAAAAACGGATGGATGATGTGGATATGACACATACATCATGATGGGGCCCATGGAAGTTCCATTTGTCAACCCTTTCGGTTTTCTTCTTGACAGGTGAAGTTTACATGGACCCCATGATGATGTATTTCTTAGATCTACACTATCCATCCATTTTTTTCATATCATTCTAAGATGTTAGTTTAGAAACAAGGCAAATCCAAAGATCACGTTGATCACGCTGTAAGAAACAATAAGAATTGAGGCACTTACTATTGAAAACTTCTTAGGGCCACAAAAGGCTCTGGTCATGTCGCGCCTCGCAATTTGAATACAGAATGTGCACCCTTAGACCCAAGTTATGGACTATAACCCGTACACAATATGTACTTAAACTAAGTATTCATATTATTTTCCCAGAGGCTCATAATTAATTTACTCTAAGTTCCTTACTCTTACTCTGGTAGTAGACTCTTTGGAGTGTTAACACCCGGTCAAGGGTTCAAGTGCCCATAGGTGGTGAAATTCCACTACGGTGTGAGTGTGTGGGGTGTGTAAAAAAAAATAAAAAAAATAAAAAAAAATTCACATGTAGAGCCACTCATCAAAACATTGCACATTCGATCATCCTAACCATTCACATATATTAACCAATCAAAAGATTCCAAAATCATTCAATCGGTATAATTCATATCTTCATATAGTACTACTCACTATACTGAACCCACCCAGTTGGGGCTTTATTAAACCACTGACCAAACAAATACTTTAAAATGTTCAAAATTTTCAGTCACTCAACTATAATCTACTCTAAAACATGATTAAAAATAATAATATTAATTCTAGCCCAATATGCTAGTGATTCAACACATTCAGTTCGTTTTCTTCAAGATAGGGTCACTGCCTTTGTGGATCATTCACTGGTCCAACCTCTTATCTTGGGAATTGAGCAATTGTTTCATCTTTCACAAAATCTATAAGGTTTTTCAATCAATATAATGTCACCTGACCATGCCTAGTGAGTGAACCCATCATGATTCATGCATGTTATAATTCAAATAAGAATATATGAAGGTTATGAGATACATGGACATGTGAATGCATCGGGTGGGTTGATCCATCCGCTTGTTTGATTTGGATTCCATCAACCCACAGCTCTCCTTTTGGGGTAGGCTTTTCACAATTTTGGTAGGTTTCCACACATTCGGGGCATCCAGGGATGGTCACCCAGGACCGACTATTCTAAGTACCTACAAGTCTTCCAGGGCGTGCCCCTGTGAATCGACGTAGGAGCACTATGAATGATGTGGATGAATGAGATGAAAACAATTGATGCATCATATTAAAATTAATCACATGTATTATCATGATTCAACAATATCACTTTAACGTAGATAAATTTAGCAAAGTAGTCCATACAATAAAATACAACAAATCGAGCAATCATACAATAATTTAAATTACAACATAGATGAATCATGTTGGGATCACTTACCTAAATATATGGTAATGTGGATTCTGAGATGCTACCTCAAGTTTAATTAATTTGCAATCACTAAAATAATCGTAATTCAAATATATTTATTTTGGTGTATGTCTTTGCAATCAACCCATCTATGGTTAATCAATTTCCCCAAATCTAAAATTAAGTAATTGATCTTAATTTTGTCAAAATTTGGAAATGATTTCTTTTCAATGTGGGTTTTACTCAATTAATCAAGGTGTCCCAAGAGAATCAATGGTTATCACTAATAACAAATCCTTACTCTTGCTCAGGTAGTAGACTCCTGGGAGTTTCAACACCCGGTCAAGGGTTCGAGCATCCATAGGTGGTGAAATTCCACAACATTCCAACGGATTGTCAACCGATCGAAGTTGATCGATGCTGCTATCGATAGATCGAGATAATTTTATGATCATGATGGACAGATTTGAACCATCTGTTGACTCCCACAGTCCCCATTGGGGATGGGTCACTAAATCGCTTAGGTTCAAACCATCCATGATCTCTACTTTTAGATTAAGCATGTTATGTACAATTCCTTCCCTACATCTTTATGATTCACAAAAATAGTCAGATCCACCCCCACTCTCTAGATATTAAGTTAGATATATCTCAGATTATACATGAATGGTAGGAATTAGATCTTATTCGTCTGATCATCATTTTAGAATCTATGGAAACCAATATCTATGGTTAGATCTGATTGATGTGGCCATCCATATGATTTGATCAATCTGGGAATTTAGGATCCTAAAATATTTTGGCCCTCAGGATCAAACGATCTACCCTGATGGGATCTAAGACCATTTAATTGACACAATAAATTTTTACATGGATGGAAATTTATGACCACATCTAAACCTTAGATCTTCTTTCTCTGTGATTTCCCCATGAGCCAATGTATAGATTGTACGACCCACACTGCCTATAATGATCCAAAACTTCTATGGCTGTTGAGAAGTTTTCATTGGTAGAAATCATTGTCCCCACTTCTTTCTATAGTGTGGTACACCTGAGCTTTGGATCTACCTCAGTTTTCGGCTCATGACTCAACATGATCTCGCTAAATGGATGAACGGTTTGAATATAACACATACATCATGAAACTTGATGACGTCAACACACCAAAATTGGCCGGTGGTGTCTGGCACAACCCCACTCCGCTTCCTCCGGAATTGGAAGAGCCGAGCGGAGGTGCGTTTAACTAGCATAGTTCCGTGGGCGTGCCATGATGTATGTTTTATATCGATACCGTCTATCCATCTTGTGAGATCATTTTATGGAACGAGACAGACAATGAATTAGATATAAAGAGGAAATGGACCACACCAAAGAAGCTGTGGAGATTGAACGCCTGCCATTGAAAACTTCCTGAGGTCCATAAAAGTATTGGATGACGCTGTTATTTGTATTTTGCCTGCATCTAGGTCCATGTGACCTTATAAATATGTTGGATGACAAATAAAAATCCTAGCGAGCCCTACGAAGCTTCCAATGGTGGGTGCCATTGTGTCATTACTTTCTGTAGCGTCGCCCATTTAAGTTTTGGAATTTCTTTATTTTTGAGTCCTACCCTAAACTGATATCATAAAAATAAATATGGATATAACACATTGCTATGTTTTTATAGACAAATGTATACCATTTATTTTTTATTCAGTACTTTAGTTTATTTAAATTAAATAAATGTTAACTTAATGTTTTTATTTTGATTTAATAAGAAATTAGTTTTTAATAATTTAAAGCATCTCAAAATGAAAGACATGGGAAAATGTGTCAAATTAACATATTTTATACATTTTAGATGTTTTGTTAATAAATAGATTATTTCACATTCGGCAAATACACCTCGATACCTCTCTCGTGCCCTACTAAACGAGTTTTTATACTTGGACTTCATATTTTACCAACCGAGCTCCAGGTGCTAAAGAGCTTATTTTTGAGTGTGGGTAGGCATTTTTTGTCCATAAATTTTTAGGTAATTTCCATCTTACCCTCTTGTCTTTACAATCTCTCTCTCAAAGGTGGGTCCATGACAATTGACCTATATTGAAGGAGGGCATCTCACGTGATGAAGGGTCAGTATCAAGGTGGCCCCATAATATGCACGATTCACATCAAAGGTGGGCCTCACGTGATAGATAACACAGATCAAAGTGTGGCCCCGCATGATGGACACTCTAATCAAGTGGGCCTCACTTGATAGATGGTCCACATTAAAGTTGGGACCCACATGATGGATAGTGACAATGAAGGTGGGCTCACATGATGGATAGTTGTTATCAAAGGTGGGCCCGCATGAACTGTTGGGGATTTGTGCTGCGGAATCACACAAACCCAGATCTAAGATAGCAATCCAATGACACCAAGCACACACAAGACAACACAAAGATTTAACGTGGAAAACCCTTGCGGGAAAAAACCACGGCACAAAGCGACAGATATCCACTATGAAAATAGAAATTACAAAGAGATAGGAATTACCCGATTCAAACAACCTCGAATCTCACCCTTGCTATACCCTTTAGAAACCTTAAAACCTTTTTAGGAACCCTTAGAACTCCTTTAGAAAGCCTTCTTAGAATACCTTAGAATAGCCCTAGGGACCCCTATTTATAGTTTAGGAAACTTCCTTTTCGCACTCTTACAAAACTGCCTTAAATTTATACAGTCCGCACTAAATCCGCTAAGAATCTGCGTAACCTAGACTAGTCGAGTCGAGGCCTCGACTGGTCGAAGGACCCCCTGACCGGTCGAGTGCCTCGGACACTTAAATAAGTAGCACACTGGAATTTAAGTCGAGTGGTGCTCGACCGGTCGAGTGGGCCCTCGACCAGTCGAGCTAGCCTCTCGACCGGTCGAGCAGCCCCAAACATTGAAGACTTTTTAAAAGTCTGACAACAATCTCCACCAAGTCTTCAATCTTCAATTGTGTATCTTACTACCCTCTTCTCTTATCTCTGCGTCATAGCTTCTCGTACACAATCCGTCCTTCTTTTATGCCATCACTAAGCCCAGAGAAGTTATACAGAACTTGAACTTCTCTGCAGGAACGATCTAGGTGAGCATGTTTGTCGGATTAAAATCTACGTGCTCAACCACCTTTGCTCCTTTCTTCTAAAAAAGAAAGTCGTAGTCTTCTTACCATCTCATCGCTACCCAATATTGCTTACCGGGGTACTTGCTCACAACACTGATAGCCTGTGAAACAACCGGTCTAATCCAGACCATGGCATACACTGCCAACCGCATTCGAATAAGGCTCATGAGATATCCTGCTTTTCCTCAATTGTTTTGGGACATGTCTTGAGGAAAACTTGAGAAGAGACGTGTAGGGAACGCTCTCCGGCTTTACATGGCCCATCACCTCCTTGATCAATACCTACCCAAGGTATTTTTCCTGAGATAACCAAAGGCTACTCCTCTATCAGTCTTAACGCCAGAACCATCTTTGCAGCCCTCCGATCCTTTATCCTGAATGTCCCACTTAACCGAGTCTTCATTACATTGATTTCAAACATGTCATAATTGACGATTTACATGTCATCAATTCCTGACTCACCATGAAGGAATCAAACCACTGCCTATGCGACAGGTCAAACCACGACCTCCTGCAAAGTATTTTCTCAGCCCCTTTAACTTCGAACCGCTCTGGTTGCTTCATATAGATCTGCTCTTCACTTTCCCTTATAGAAGTGCAGACTCCACATCCATCCTTCCAGCTCAAGATCACATTGGCCAACCAGCGCCAATCACGAATCTAATAGACACCTGCAATACCGTCAGCGCGAATATATCTGAGAAGTTGATCCATTCTCTCTGAGCATACCCTTCGCTACCAACATCGCCCTGTATCTATGTTGTATCCTCCTGAAGATCCACTTGCATCCAACTACTTTTCGGCCCACTGGAAGCTCCACCAGCTCTCATATGTCGATCTGGTACAACGAATCCATCATATCGCCTATAGTCACCTTACACTTCTTAGCACCAGACTCACTTAGAGCCATCTGAATAGAAGATGAATCCCCTGCGATATTTAAGTCGTCCATGTACCTCGCCGATATCCTGTAATCATGCCGTGTGATTATTGTCATAGGTGGCTACTCCACCTGCTCTGTATCCCTGTCCGCGCAACTTAGCCTTCCTACCCTGCCCGCTCATGTGGCCATGCCCAGTATGCCACACATGTGTATAGGTGGAATTCGCTACATCCACTGCAGCTCCACCTTTTGAAGTGCTCCCGATCAACCTGTACAAGTTACTGAGTCGTTGCGCTTTCATGATTACTCGTGCCCCCTTAGATACCTTAAGAGCATCATCAATACCTGTGTACTTACATCATTTTGCCTTAAGTACACTAAGAGAAATTAGATTATGCTTCAAATCAGAAACGTGCTTGACATCAGTCAAGGTACGCTCCACCCCATCAAACATCTTGATGCGCACCGAACCAACAACCACAACTTTACAGGTAATGCCATTGCCCATAAATACTTGTCCACCATCGCAATCCTTGTAGCTGGTGAACCAACTCCGATGAGGAGTCATGTGAAAAGATGCTCCTGTGTCTAGCATCCACTCGCCCTTACGATCATCGTATGGTCGTCTGATCGTCGACACAGATAAAACATTACCATCGCATCCACTCGATCCATCTGACGTGATAGCATTGACCTCCGTATATGAAGCCTTAAAATCTTCTCTATTCAATTTAGGATTTTCACAATCCTTCTTCACATGTCCTTCCTTTCCACAGTTCCACCACTTTACCTTTCCTTTGTCATTGCCCTTGGATTTGGACCTAGAACCTGAAGAACCTGTACCTTGTTCAGAATTCCTACCCCTTGTAAGCAGTGCCTCAGAAGATATCCCTATGTCGATGTTAAGTTTTCTCATAACCTTCCCTTAAAGGGCCGAGATAACGGTGTCAACACTCAGAGTTTTATTTGTTGAACACATTGTGTCCTTGAATGACTCATAAGACGCCGGAAGAGAATTCAGCAACATACATGCTTGTTCTTCATCTTTTATCACTTCCTTCATATCCAACAATTTGTAAACTAATTTATTAAAGTTGCTGATGTGAGCCTCCAAATCTCCACCCTCTGCCATCTTAAAGTTATACCACTGCCGCTTCAAGTGTACGCGATTTTCGGAGGATTTTTTCCCATAGACATCCTCTAATTTCGCCCATAACTTAGCTGCAATTTTTTCTCTCATGATGTTTTAGAGAACCTCATCCATGAGACAGAAACAGATTGATGATAAAGCCTTTTATCAAGAGTATTCCAATCATCATCAGTTATAGTAGACTTTCGCTCCTCAAGAGCACCATCTTCGCCTTGCTTGATTAAGGAACTCATCATGTTGATCTTCCATAACTCAAAATTATTTTTTCCCAAGTACTTCTCAATCTCGTACCTAGTATTTGCCATTATTACTAACCCCTCATATTCAGATCTGTGCCCCAACGATTGCTTTGATACCATTTATTAAGGATTTGTGTTGCGGAATCACATAGATCTAGATCTAGGATAGCAATCCAATGACACTAAGCACACACAAGAGAACACAAAGATTTAACATGGAAAACCTTGTGGGAAAAAACCACGGCACAAAGCGATAGATATCCACTATGAAAATAGAAATTACAAAGAGATAAGACTTACCCGATTCGAACAACCTTGAATCTCACCATTGCTACACCCTTTAGAAACTCTAAAACTCTTTTAGGAACCCTTAGAACTCCTTTAGAATGCCTTAGAATACCTTAGAATAGCCCTAGGGACCCCTATTTATAATTTATGAAACTTTTCTTTCACACCCTTACGAAACTGCCTCAAATTTACGCAGTCCGCACCAAATCCGCACAAGAATCTGTGTAACCTCGACTAGTCGAGCTGAGGCCTCGACCGGTCGAGGGACCCCCTCGACCGGTCGAGGAGAGCTATCTCCTCGACCGGTCGAGTGCCCCGGACACCCAAATAAGTAGCACGCCGAACTTGGAGTTGAGTGGTGCTCGACCGGTCGAGTGGACCCTCGACCAATCGAGTCAGCCTCTCGACCGGTCGAACAACCCCAAACATTGAAGACTTTTTAAAAGTCTGACAACATGAGCAACTCATATTGAAGGTGGGCCCCCACATGATCAATGATCCACATGAAGGTGGGCTCACATGATGGATGACGCACATCAAAGTGTGGCCTCATAAGATGGATGGTCCACATCAAGTGGGTCCAACCCAATGGATGTTCACATCTAAGGTCTCGAGTAATGGACAATTAGAGCTAGGCATCGGACCGAGTCGGATCGGATTGGGTCCAACTCGATTCGATCCAAAATCTCAATAGCCTGACCCGAACTCGATCTGATCCGGGATTGAGTCTGGGTCACCTGACTCGAACTGATCCAAAATGTACATGGCCTGATTTGATCCGAGTCTGACTCGGTCAGGAAAACCGAGTCGGATTGGATTGGACACAGTTTGGATCGGTCCAGATTTAAATTTGAGCAGAATCTTCTTAACTAGCGGAACAAGATCCAAAGGAACAGAAGCCCCAACCAACATATACTTGAAAATCAATGCCTGCACCTCCAGTTCTTACCGCTGAGCTAAATTGAAAAACCCACCTCCCATCCCTTCAAATTTTCATAAACAAACACATCCCATCAAAGGAAATAAATCAAACACCTTAAAAGTTGCATGTTAAAAAAGCAAAGATATTTACTAGGAAATCTTGTCATGGTTGGATCTGGAAATGGAGATAGAATGCTACTGTTCTTGCTGCTGTTTGACTGTTGTACAAACAATGAAAGACCACCACCAACAGCAACAATAGTAGTAGCAGGCTCAAATGGCTGGTTTTGCCCATGGAAGAGGAGCTTCAGAATCTTTGTAGAATGTGAGCTGGCGCGTTCGGGTAGAGACGAGATGATTTGGGGATTTGGGGTTCGATGCGGTGAGCGTTCGAGAGCGGGTAGGGTAGGGTAAAAACATAAAAGACCGGGTATATATATATATATATATATATATATATATATATATATATATATATATATATATGGGAAAAGGTACTATGCGCTCGAGCTGATGGGAACATTCCATGAGGTCGAGCTGTGTGGGCCCCACTGTGATGCGTTTCGAACATCTATCCCATCAGTTAGATGCATCGTTCCATCGTGGGCCTAGGTCTCAAAAATCAAGTCAATCCGTGACTTGAGTGGGCCACACCACATACAGAAGTTGAGAGGGGCCATGCACCATTAAAACATTCATAATCATTTTTTGGGCCCACCGAGATGTGGTTTACAAATCCAGCCCATCCATTATGTGTGTCCCACTTGGATGAGGGTTCAGACCATGTTTCAACAACATTCAAAACTTAGGTAGGCCCCACCAAGTGCTTTTATATGTTTTTGGCATGTCTTTACATGATTTTAGATGGTATAGCCCACCTGAGTTCCGTATACGGCTGATTTTTGGCATATCCCATAATTTAAAAGGGACCCATCAAATGCACGGTGTTGATGGTCGACAAGCATCACGGTAGGGCCCACACAGCTCGACCTCATGGGAACTTATCGTGAGGTCCAGCGCATAGTACCTTATATATATATATATAAGGTAGGGTAACATAGTAAATACATACTTATTAATAGATCCGGTTCGGATCGGATCCAATCGGATCAAGTTTCGGATCGGGTCCAATCCGAATTCGATCAAAAAATTTGACGGATCTGAATGGCCCTACTCGATCCGCACCGATTTATGTCGTCTGTTTGGTTCAGATCGGGTCGGATCCATCGGATCGGGTCAAAAATGCCTAACTCTATGGACAATCCATATCCAAAGTGGCCTAACATGATAGATGATCCACATAGAAGGTGTGCCCTACACAATTGACAGTGGACATCAAAAGTGGGCCCCGCATGATGGATGGCTATATTCAAAGGTGGGCCCCACATGATGGATGGACCAATCAAAGTGTGGCCCCACATGATGGACAACCCACATCGAGTGGATTCCCCTTGATGGATGAGTCGGATGAAGGTGGGCCCCACATGATTGATGATCTACATTCAAAGGTGGGCCCCACATGATTGATGATCTACATTCAAAGGTGGGCCCCACATGATGGATAGACCAGTCAAAGTGTGGTCCCACATGATGGACGGCCCACATCAAGTGGGCTCCCCCTATTAGATGACCTGGATCAAGGTTGGATCAAGGTAGCGTACCACATAATGGACAATCCACATCAAAGATCAACCCCGGATGATGAATGACCCATATCCAAGGTAGGCACCACATGATGTGCAACCCACTTTGAAGGTGGGGCCCACTAAGTAGACGATCCACATCCAATGTCTAGCCTACAGTCACGGTGAGAGGCAGAAAGGGGCGTACTTGTTTGATATGGAGCCGTCGCAATGTTAAAAATGACAACAACAACCCTTTAAATGCGCTTATTTCATATAAAAGATTTTTTTTTTTTTTTTTGAAACAGTAATTTTACTAAACGAGCTATTACAAAGCAAGAGCTAAAACGAAAAGTCTTAATTCTCAAGTTCTTATTAGAGTGGCTTTTATTGGACTAGATAAAAGATACCAAATGGCCCTTAAATTAATTGAGTAGCTTTTTGCAAACGTTTCTTGAAAAAGGTTCCGGAATCTAACATCTACAGGTGGTTCTTTGCAATGGTACCTTGTGGTGATACCAGGCTGTTGTAGGGTCCACGTAATGTATGTGTCAGATCCACTCGGTAGGCTAGATGTGTTCTTCTATGTTAGGCAATGGGATCGAAAATGGAAAGCCAGGTGGGCCACACTGCAGGGAGCAATTGGGAGAGGAGTGGTTTTATGCATAATTTTACATTGTTTCCTGCATTGTGGCCTACTAAGTTTTTGATCGAACTGATTTTTAGTTTACTCTCCGAACATGAAGGAAAGAATATGATGATTGGAATGGATCTGACATAAACATTTCCTGGGCCCCACAACAGCGTGTGAGCCAATTATGATTTTGATTAAGATTATTATTATTATTATTTTTTTGGAAAGTTAACATTGGAATAGGTTAGTTCATTTAAGAAGCGATTCATCATTGAAATGGGATTTTTTTTTTTTTTTTTTTTTTTTTTTTTTTTAAATAAACATAGGTTAAAATTAGGCTTAACAACAACTGGGACATGGTTTGGTTGGAGCCTAGATTTTGAACTTGCCTTGTTGGATTTCCGGGCTCGACATCATTAAAATATTGATTTTACTTGGCCCAAGCCCATGGCAATGACAGCCCTGTAAATTTTGATTTTATTATCTTAAGAAGATTAAGTATCCTGGACTTAATTTGTTAATATCCATGTGGGTCCGAGTTATGATAAACCACCTCATTTATTTATAATATGTTTGGGTGCCCCTTAAAAAAGAGTTTATCTCATTATAGTTCTCTCTCTCTCTCTCTTGTAATTATCTACTTGACATCATATAACTAACAATCATGATCTCTAATAGATAATTTGGATTAACGGAAATGAGATGAACTTGTTTTTAAGTGGCACTAGCTAATGAGTCAAGTATGGTACAAGAGGATTTAGAATCAACTTCTTTATAATTGGTACGCTATCTTACAATAATAATAATAATAAAAGGGCAAACAATATGATTCAACATTTAAATATGGTGTAAGTGTGGTCATTTGGCAGAGGGCTGATGTGGGGTCCATGTCAATTGTGCATCCAATCCACCCTGTCCATTATGTTCTCTCATTTTCTTCATTTTCACCTTAGAAACAAAAAGGTAAGGCAATTCAAAACATAGGTGAGCACAACACAAGGAACAATATAAAATCATGCCAAAGGCCTTTAAATTCATGTGGTGTAGTCAACTTGCGTTTTGGAATGGCCTAATTTTTTATGTGTTCCTTTTTATCCCATTATGAATGGATAAGATGGCATATACACAACACACTGGGCCAACTAACTTGGCATCCATCCTAATTATTCCTTATGGCATGGCCCACCTGAGTTTCCATTTTGGTTGATTTTTAACCCCATGGCCTAACCTTGAAGGGTGCATCTAATGGACAGGATGGATCGATGCTTGGATACTTTGATAGTTTTACTAGTGATATTAACACACCATGCATATATCAACGTGACACACGTGTGAAAATTGATTTATTCATTGGAGTGAGTCTAATTATGTAGCTGCGTTTATTTTGCAAGATCAGACTCTGCACACCCCACTCAGGATAGTACAATTGATCAAGTGTGCCTTCAAACCTTGAAACCCAATCTAAAACCAAAGCCCAATTCGAAGCCCAAACTTAAGCCTATTTAACCTTAGAACCCTAAATTAAGAGTGACAAGTGTTGCGCATCACGTCAACAACACAGTGAGACGAGATCCAATCTCAAGCCTCACCCACAAACGATAAACGAGAAGAAATATAAACTAGAAATAGATCAAAGCAATCCAAACAAACTATAAGACAATATATACGTGGAAAAACCCCAACAAGGGTAAAAACCCACAGATGCAATCTTCCACTATGAAGAAAAACAGAGATTACAAAGCGATATACTAACCTCTCCCTTGAAAATACAGAGAAAATCCTTTGCCCACACCTTAGAATTATTTCCTAATGCTTTCTAATGCCCTAGAAACGCCCTAGGGACACTTATATATAGTTTAGGCAACTTCCCTTTCGCACCCTTGTGAAAGGCGACACAGAAATCTGCAGTCTGTATTAGATTCAGAAACGAGTTTGCGTAACCTCGACTGATCGAGTAGACTGCACGACCGGTCAAGAGGACCCCTCGACCGGTCGAGAATGATCCACAATTGGTCGAGCACCTTGGAACCCAAAAAACTATGCTCGCTGGACTTTGAGTCGAGCCAGTCCACGACTGGTCACGACCAGTCGAATGGGCTCCTCGACCGGTCGAACAGGGGCCACGACTGGTCGTGCACGACCCCAGATGTGGCTCCGCTTCTCAATAATCTCCCACTTGGAGATACATCACCATAAACCTTTATCTTCTTCATCCGGAGTGCACAACCTCCCAGTCTTCAAGCCTGAAGACCAATCAAAGCTGAACAAAGCTTCAGCTTCTCCCGTGTGGCCGCCTTGGTCAACATATCCGCAGGATTCTCACTTGTATAAATTTTCTCCAGAGCAACCGATCCATCTTCCAGTAACGAATGTAGAAGTAATATCTGATGGCAATATACTTGGTCCTTGAATGAAATGCTGAATTCTTATCCAAGCGTATTGCGCTCTGACTGTCACTGTATAGCTTGCAATCTGCTTGCTTCTTACCCAACTCCTCCATAAAACATTGTATCCACACCATCTCTTTACACTCTTCTTTAGCGGCAACATATTCTGCTTCCGTCATACTGATAAATACTATCTTCTGTAACTGAGAGACCTAACTAATTGCAGCACTACCCATTCTGCTGTCGATATCTCCTGGCAAATCTGAATCCATGTAGCCTTGTAGCTTGATTTCCGATCCACCATAGCACAACCCTACATCCTTAGTACTTACCAAGTATCTAAGGATCCACTTCACAGCTTTCCAATGTTTCTTTCCGGGGTTGTTCATGAACCTATTAACAACTCCCACTGCTTGAGCAATGTCTGGCCCCATGCTCACCATAACATACATGAGACTCCTAATAGCTGACGCGTATGGGACTTTAGCCATGTAGTCCCGTTCCTCTTACTTCTTTTCACCTTGCTCCTTAGATAGCTTGAAGTGATTGGCTAATGGAGTGCTAACCGGCTTAACACCTCCCATATTGAATTGATTAAGCACCTTGGCTATGTACTCTGCCTGTAACAAAACCAGTTTCTTGTTTTCCCTGTCACGCTTTATCCTCATACCTATGATTTGTTTTACAGCTCCTAAATCCTTCATAGCAAATTCTCTAGACAGCTATCTTTTGAGATCTGAGATGTCCTTCATGCTTGAATCGGCCATAAGCATGTCATCAACGTATAGAAGAATGATGTATGACGTATCAAACTTCTTCAAATAGCAACAGTGGTCAGCATGACATCTCCTATAACTGTTTTTAGACATGAAACTGTCGAACTTCTTGTACCACTGCCTCGGGGCCTGCTTCAGGCCATATAAACTCTTCTTCAGTCTGCACACCTTGTTCTCCTTTTCTGGTGCCACGTATCCAGTCGACTGATGCATATATATCTCTTCTTCAAGGTCCCCATGAAGAAAAACTGTCTTAACATCTAGCTACTCTAGATGTAAGTCCTCTGTAGCCATTATACTTAAGACCATGCGAATCGTAGATATTTTCACCACAGGTGAAAATATTTCAGTGAAATCGATACCTGCCTTTTGTTGAAACTCTTTGACAACCAATCTAGCCTTGTACTGTTTCGAACCATCGTGCTCTCCTTCAGTCTGTAAACCCACTTGTTATGAAGAGCTTTCTTACCCTTAGGTAGAGTGACTAGCTCCCATGTACGATTAGACTTAAGAGAGTCCATCTCAGCATCCATGGCCTGCTCCCACTTAACCCATGTATCTGACTGTAATGCCTCTTCAAAACACTCTGGTTCACCATTATCTATCAGCAGTAGATAATGTAAGGAGGGTGAGTATCAGACCGTGAGTCTTCTCTCCTGAGTAGACCTCACAACTGGTGTATGCGGTTCTGCCTCATAATGCTCCTATGCTTGATCATCCTGTGGCGCTGTAACACCCGTGTCCGGTAACTCTTCCATCTTTATGATTTTTTTTTTCTCAGCCTTATTTTCTTGCACACTGTCCTTATACATAACTTTTTCATTGAAGACTACGTCCTTGCTTCTGATGATTTTCTTGTTTTCTGCATCCCGAAACTTGTAACCAAAATCATGCTGCCCGTAGCCTATAAACGTGCACCTTTTGGACTTCGCATCCAGCTTGTTTCTGTGCTCTACATCAATGTGAACAATGAAGTGCAACTGAACACTTTGATATGTGCAAGATTCACTTCTTTCCCAGTCCACGCTTCTTCTGGTAGCCCACCATCCAATGGTGTTGAGGGACTTCTATTGATGAGATATACGGTAGTATTCACAACATCTGCCCCTGCATGTAACCTCATGCTCCTGGCGCACTCAAGGATGGTCCTGTTAATGCACTTAGTCACACCATTCTGCTGCGGTGTCCCTAGAATCGTTTTATGATGTTTGATTCCATTTGCTGCACAATACTCCTCAAACCTCTTATCACAGTACTCTCCCCCATTATCAGATCTGAGATATTTTACTGTTTTACCTGTCTCATTTTTTACCATAACTTTTCACTTCTTAAAAACATCAAATACATCAGATTTATGCTTTAAGAAATAGACCCACAGTTTTCTACTAGCATCATCAATAAAAGAAACAAAATAACGTGAGCCACCAAGAGATAATACCTATGCCGGTCCCCACACATCAGTGTGTACAAGCTCTAACAGATGCGTCTTTGGAGCGCGACCTATCTTCTTGAAGCTTACCCTCTTTTGCTTACCATACATGCAGTCCTCGCAGAATTCTAAGTCAATAGACTTTAGCCCTGGTAGCTTCCCTTTAGACAATAACACTTTCATCCCCTTCTCACTCATATGTCCCAACTTCTGATGCCATAACTGGCCATTCACTCCAGTTGATGCGACTGGGAGTGAACTGTACGATCCTGAAGTCACGTACAAAGTACTTTCCTTTTTGCCTCGAGATCAGATTACATTTCAAACTCGGTACATGTCTGACATCCTTCAATTTCAAAACCGTTTTATTTTTTTGATTGACATGAATGTCTCCCTTTCCAACAATATTACATGGCTCATCATCACCCAGGTAGACTCTCCCAAAGTCACTTGACACATAATCACGCAGAACTTCCTTACATGAGGTGGCATAAAACGAAGCACCCGAGTCTATAACCCAAGACTCATTCCTCGCATCAAGAGACAAGATCAATGCCTCTATGTCACTCTTCTCAGATAGATTCACTAAATCCTTCCCGCTTTGAGAGCTTCCTTCTTGTTTCTTGAGCGCCCTGTAATCACGTTTCATATGCCTCTTCTTGCCGCAATGCCAACACCCGTCTTTATCTTTCAGTCCTTTGGACTTCTTCCTTGACTTAGAACGCCCGTATTTATTACCTCCTTTGTTCAGCGATCTTCCTCTTCCTTCAACGTTTAGAGCATTCCCTGAATCCCTTAAAACTCCTGATGCCTTTATTCTAGATTCTTCGTTGAGAATTAGACCAGGCACATTATCAAATTTCAGCTTTGTCAACGCTGAAGAATTGCTCACAGCAATCACCAAATCATCCCAACTGTCTGGCAGACCGGATAAGATCAATAACGCCCTGACCTCATCATAAAAAACAATGCCAATGGATTCCAACTGGTTCATGCCTGTATTGAACTCGTTTAGATATTCAACCACGCTCCCACCATCTGACATCTTCATGTTGAATAGCTGTTTCATAAGATGAACCTTATTAGATGCTGAAGGCTTTTCATACATGGTGGCTAGGGCTTCCACTAATTCTTTTGTAGTTTTCACCTTGGATATATTGAATGCAACGCTCTTATACAAAAAGAGTCGGATCGTTCTTAAAGCTTTCCTATCCAGTAAAAATCATTCATCATTTGTCATCTTTTCTGGTTTCTTCTCTTTTCCTCCTAAAGGAATATAGAGGTCCTTCTGATACAGATAATCCACCATCTGCATCTTCCAGAAGGCAAAGTTTGAACCATCAAACTTCTCAATTTTAGTTTTCCCTTTTTCTGTCATCACTCCCAATAGAACTAAACCAATAACTCTGATATCAGTTGTTGCGCAATACGTCAACAACGCAGTGAGCCGAGATCCAATTTCAAGCCTCACCCACAAACGATAAAAGAGAAGAAATATAAACTAGAAACTAATCAAAGTAATCCAAACAAACCACAAGACAAGATATACATGAAAAACCCCAACAAGGGTAAAAAACCACAGATGCAATCTTTTACTGTGAAGAAAAATAGAGATTACAAAGCAATATACTAACCTCTCCCTTGGAAATACAGAGACAACCCTTTGCCCACAACTAAGAATTATTTTCTAATGCTTTCTAATGCCCTCGAAAAGCCATAGGGACACCTATATATAGTTTAGGCAACTTCCCTTTCGCACCCTTGCGAAGGGCGACACAGAAATCTGCAGTCCGCATTAGATTTGGAAACGAGTCTGCGTAACCTCGACTGGTCGAGCAGACTGCACAACTGGTCGAGAATGATCCACGATAGGTTGAGCACCTCGAAACCCAAAAAACTATGCTCGCTGGACTTTGAGTCGAGTCAGTCTACTACTGGTCACGACCGGTTGAGTGGGCTCCTCGATCGGTCGTGCAAGGGCCACGATGGTCGTGCACGGCCCCAGATGTGGCTCCACTTCTCAACAAAAAGTCCAAAGGAATACCCAAAGTCTCACCAGAACTCCCGCTAAAAGTAAGGCCCACTTGGAATATCGCATAATTTAGCAACATGGTAGGTGAAGGAGAGAGAGTTCCACCACTCGCCTCGAGAGTACCACTTGGGTTGAAATGACCACTCGAATCCTAATTTAAAAAAAAATTACAACATTTAGCACCCATAACAAGATGCCATGTGGCACACCTATCCCCACAGCCAATCACTGCCCTCCTAGCCTCCTTTAGCTTCTCAACTTTCTAAAAGCCATGAAAATGCCACCCATCATACCTATAAATACCCATTTTCCTTCACTCTCACATAATCCTTAACCACCAAAAAACCCCTAACCATGTTATCACCCATCCATCTACCAAGGATAGAAGGAGAGTGCAAAGAGAGAGCCTTTCCATCCATAAGTCAGCCTAAGCAAGCCCAAATCCCAGTCGACTGAGCCGTTTAAAAGTCGATCCAACTCACACTTCCATCAATCCTTATCCAGTAACAAATCAATTGCATTCATCTTCACATATGCATTAGGTAGTATCATCTCCCTTCTCAACCCCCTACTTTCCCAGTTTATCCGAGTGTATGCTTTGCAGATCGTCAGTTTTCCATATCTTGCCCATCAAAATCTCGAAATGATTGAAATATTTTCTATTTCTTATTGTCCCTTGTTAGGAAACTGAGTCATGTTGAATTGCCCTAGCCAATCCCTCATTCCTACTCTTGATTTGGACATTGTACTCGTCATTCGCATCATCCCCGCATTCTAAGCATCCACATATTATATCACTTCTCAACCTCCTAGTACTATAGTTGGTTCGAGTTTACAACCGGTAATTCGCCGATTCCTTGGATCTTGTTACACCAAAAATTCAGATCAATCGGAGATCTTTTACTTTCTTTACTGTCTTTCTTGATGTAAATTGGTCCTGTTGGATTGCCTTTACCAATCCCTTACTCACATTCCTAAGTTGAACATTAATTGCATTATCACATCCAATATTCCATTGCAGTGTTTAAAAGCTAGACCAATTTAACCCCTTATAATTCATTGAGTTACGCGAATTAGAGACATAACATTTGTGCGAGCAAAGAAGGTGCCTAACACCTTCCTTCTCTATTATCGTGATTCCTTACTTAGAATCTCACATCGCATATCAGGAGTCATTTTTTAATAGAGAATCCCCGGATTCCCTAATTTAAGGATTCTGCATGATCTAGCCAACTGTGAAAATCTAAGTTAACTAGCAAGTGCAAATCTAAGTCAAATATTTAATATTCCAATCACATAAGCAAAGAAAAAAAAAACTTAAAAAGGCCCTTCTGAGCATGATCCTCACGATTTCTAGTATTCACACTGACCTAAACTCAACTTGAAGCTAATGATGATCAGAGAGTGGAGGAGTTTTCCATTAGGCTCTGAATCGCCAATAAAAGGATTTCATACACAAATTCTTTCTCATTGTTTTCTCTGAGTACATGTATTATGTTTATGTAACGCCTTGGAAATTGGGGGTCTTGCATATGCTCAGCTCCCAAGTTCCCGGGTATCACTTATAACCGATTTTACAAATTTGAGTTTAATTAGACTTAAATGCAGAGCATGGAATTACTTGGAACATGACACACAATTTCAACTAGTCTACTGGAATAAAAGAGATCAATATATACAGGTCCAAAAGAATATAAATGGGTTGCACAAGGCGTTGCCCAACAAAAGCACAAAAAGAATCTTATGTTCAAAAGAATGGTGTGCTGAGCCCACTACTCAGCGATCCAGAATCTAGTCTCCTAAGCCGATGGAGAACCGCCCATCCATTGGAAGTAGGACAGCACATCCTCCTCATCGAGACTCGCGCTGCCAGGCTCCTCGTACTTGTGTCACTTGCATCTATGGGAGAGTCTGGTTGGTGTTTTAAAACACCGTCCCAGAGTAGGAGTGAGTGATTAACTTAGTGGGTGCTATTAGTCTTAAGTTGTAACAAACATCAATTATATTATGAACTTAATGAAAGGCATATAATCATAGATCTCTAACTAGTCTTATTAATGCTTATGCATGGGTTATGACATGATACATGCCCTCATAACAACACTCTCTCGAGTGACACCGTCTCACTATCGCATATGTCAACACTCCCTTATTGCGACCTCGACTGCCGAGTCGCCACCTTAGCTAATGCGATGCGATGATAATGTTAGCCAAGTTTTTAATTAATTCCATTTCATCCAGCAGGTTGAAAAAACTGATACACCCCACATATCAGTGCCTCAACTACTTGCGATGCCAAGGCCCCTAAACGCGAGGGGTCAAGGCACCGCGATCCTTGATCTCGTCGGGTTCTCCATCCTCGACTTTAAGCACATGAGGAGTGCTGAGAACTGGGATCGCTCGTGGTCACTACGGGGAGGTTCGTCACCCCAATGTAGGCTGACAGCTCGAACATAGTATCCCATTCCACCATGCCCGGCCCATGAGATGGTGGATCAGCTTTAGGTGGTTATCGATGGGATACGACGGTTGTAGTGTGTGCCGGTTCCATACATGTATGAGAAAATAGGGTTAACAAAACAAGGTTGGTCAGCCAGTAGACTAGATCGCATGAGTTCAGGCAAGTACGTGGCGGAACAACATCGGGTACAACAACCCATGTAGTCAAACTATTGTCGCCCATACACACCTGCCCAAATCTACTGGTTTATGTTGAGGGTCAAATATTGCATATTAGACCCCAGTTTTTGCCTGGAATTACAAGCATAATGCTATTTAATGCCGTGATTTAGTCGTGATTGTGATGCAGGTTACATTTGTGAGCGTGGATCGAAATAAAATACCAAGAGCATGGAATTGATGCTCTAGAATCACCAAGGTAAGGGACGAACTCCAGGGGACCAAGATCAACGCCAGATATCCAAGAAAATCGAGAAATTGAAGTCCAAGTGGCCCGAAATTGGTCCAGAATGCAAGATCACATGGTTCCTGCTATCCGATTGACACAAGACTTCATACATGTGATGGGGGTCATAAATTAACCGTACATGTCGAATTTCAGCAAGTGAATCTCTCTGAAAGTGGCCCAATGGACAGATCAGCCCATAGATATCTGGATTGGGGCCCACCTGATATCTGGATGTGCCTCAATTGTGTTCCTAACTGTTAAAATTACATGGAGAACCAGATGGACGGAGGAGATTTTGCACATACATCATGATGGACCCCACGTACGCATGGAATGTGCACGGTATGCAAGTGCACCAGCCGTGTACCTGTGCACTCAAAGTCGGTCAGCGGGCGCTGACCGACTTTCCTTTTTTTAAACAATTTCAAATCCCGCTGGCGGGAGGAACAGAGGTTGCGGTTCTTACTCGTGGGCCACCATCACGAGTCGACGGTCTGATCGGACCGTCCATCAGATTTATACAGCCCATATCACTAAGTCCTAGGTGACGGAATTGCAAAAGGTAAGCAAGGATTGGTTCCCAACCGTTCAAAAGCAGGTTAGATAGCTATTAGATCAAGTAGGTGGGCCATATCAAAAGCACTCAAAAACTATTCATTCCTACCCGAAATCTCGCCACGAAGATAATGGACGGCGTGGATTTCACAGATATCGGAAGGAGTGGGCCCCACTGACAGCCAGCGCTCCTTGCGCTATCCCTGTTACGCAATCCGGAAAAACCGGACATTCCGGATTATTTCGGTCCACCGTCTCTGATTGATTCGGCAATCCAAACCGTCCATCACATAGGGCGCTCAGAAAATTCCTAGGAGATGTTGTCTCTTTGCAAAGAAAGCAAGGGAAAAGGGGAATGCGGCGCTGTCAAGTTACGCACTTGCGTAGGTTTTCACGGAAGGAAATTTTCGTTTCCTGCTGCGTAAACAGATTCCGCAGGAGCTGTTGTAGCCGACTCCATCTTCCTTCACCATCCACCGACTGCATCAGTTACAAAAGGAGGAATCTGACGGGAGAGAAGGGGGAGAAAAAAAGCTGGGTTTTTGGACACTTGCAGGAGGGAGAAAAAGAGGAAAATATAGAGAGTAGTTGCTGTTGCTGTTTTCTGATGTTTTTGAAGAGTTCTAGCCGCAATATGTCGGGCTAAACCTCTTAGCTAGGGCTAAGAGGTGAAGCTTGTAGCATGATGGAAAGTTCTACGGTCTGAATTTATGCTTGAATGGAATTGATTCTAGTTTGATTAATAAGTAATGCTTTAGTTTCTTTTATGGTTTGTTGTGACATATATTACAACAGATCTGTGATGGCTTGAGTATTGCTTTTTTCTTTTATTTTGATGTTCGGAAGCCCTGTTGTTCACCATCGTCTCCTAGACATGGATGGATGACGAAATCTTTCCTAACACTCATATATCTTTTGATTGGTTATGGAGTGGTCTAAGTTCTGTTGTTTACCTTGTCTCTTAGGCATGAATTTGTGATGGAATCATACCTAATTCTTATACCTTTCATCTCTTGAAAACTATATCAAGTAAGTTCAATTTTCCATGATTCATGAAGCAGGCGTAGATCTTCCTGATCCCTACAAGTGGATCCTCTGAATCCCTAGTTTTCCTTCTCTGAATTCTCTTAAGTTTTAGATAATTATTTCACCATTATTCCTCAATCACAATTGGTTTAGATTTCATCTTAGCCTAGTTCTAGATCTGGTTATTTTCAGATAACGTACAGGTTTCAATCCCTGTGGATTCGACCTCGGTCCTACCGAGATTATTACTACATCACAACCCTGCACTTGGGGAGTGAACAATTTAGTCTCAGGATAGTCCTACCAACGGGACTACCGCCTCTCCTCAGATTCCTGACCAACCCAAGGGTTTTGATGGTAGTTCATAACATGCCAACAATCAGGGTTATCGACTAGCATACGCAATAACATGCATTCATATTCCCAACATAGAATCCAGATTTTTCTACAAAGCAATGCTAACAGTGTTATGAATAAAGGTGCAAGTGTTGTGTGGGTTAGTGAGGAAGGCAAGCACTTCATATATATCATAGGAACAAAATGCACAAGGGTTGTTGGATCATACATGCTATACGGTAACATCATACATGAATCAACAAGACATGAAGATACAAACATCATATCCATACCCAATCATGTGAGAGACAATAACAAACATTCCATAACTAATCCATGTTGATGAAGGGTCAAGGGTAAGGTCCTTCCAAGGTTTTCTCTATATTCTCTAAATACAACATTCAAGCACTCAAAATCATTAAACTCATACTAAAATTGGTGCTAGGCCACCTAAGTATAATAGTCTGCACCTTAAGAGGAGGTTTCCATTCTTTGAGATCTTAGGGTTTAGAGATTTGGGTAAACTGCCAATTCCTAAATCAAAATCAAGAAAGACAACATTAATGCCTAGAAATCTACACTAGGTTGCTCTATTGAAGGGAAAATATACCATTCTTACCTCCGCTTCTTGGCATGGGTGGGTTTAGTGAAAGTTTTGTAGTAGCCACCGGTTTGGTTGAGGAAATACCAACCCTATAAGCATTAAGATTTTCCTCACTCACATAAACATTCTCTCCCTTCTTCACTCTCCCTTCTTCACTCTCCCTTCCTCTCTTCTTCCTTTCTTCTTTCTCCATTTTCTCTCTTCTCTCTTTCCTTTCTCTAGGCAAATTCGTATGGGGAGAGGGGTGCCCAAAAGAAGTCCCTTTTATAATGCCAGATTTGATACAAATGGCCCCAAGTGTTGGATTTTTACTATATTATCCCTATGGGAGAGTTTTTCTAGCCTCTAGGGCCCACTATGGGGTGTACATATTGATATACAATGTAGGACAGTTAGCCCTAATGATAATATACGTATGGACATGATCGGCCCGCCATTTGGATGTGCTGATCGACAGATAAGATTAGAAGTCTGTTCAACGGTCACCGATGGTCAATCGGGGCCGCGGCTATATAGATATGAGTAGGGAAATATCCTTACTATATGTGTGAAGTTTGGTCGTAAACCGACGGTCCGAAATCCTCAACTTTGTATAAGAGTGGATGACCCCATTCACTTAAGTTTCAGCTTCTTCCTTTAGGGTATTTGCAATTCTCATGCACTCGTCCTTCGTCTCAAGTTAAGTGATTCTGGATAGTACCCAGGTCTGACTCTTGCGATGGACGTTAAGCTCAGTAAGACAAACATTTTTCTATAGTTTTGTAACTAGTGGCCCACCGATGAGCAGTTTAGAGCTTGTTCGGGAAATCGGGGCATTTTTGGGAATGAATTAGGTATTGCGATTTCTCATGGGCAATGATTAGGGTTTGGATTAACTATGTTCATAGTATGACCTATTTATAACTAGTGAAAGTGGAGATTTGGTCATGATTACTCTAAACCGTTGGTTTTAGGCTAAAAGAGTAACAGGGTTGATTTGGTCTGTTGGTTAGGATCTGGGCCTTATCTCACTCGGCTTCGGTTAGATCTTTAATTTAGTTATGCTTGTCTTGATTAGTTAGCGATGAGTCGGTTAGATTTGGGCCCTATGTGAGTAAATCATGGGGCTAAACTTGTTGTTCAAATGATTGGGCAGATTCGTTAGCTTCCTACTGTTGATTAAATGGATTTGTGCGGTTCTTTACTGGTACCACCCCTATATAAACTAACATTGAGTGCTAATGGTCGTTTAGTGATATTATAAGTTAATTAATAAAAAAAATTTCAAGAATTTTTGGAAATCCAAAACAGTGAAAATTCAAGATATTACAGTTTATTATAGATTCAATCTTTTATATATGGTAGAATTACGAGAGGAGAGAGGGAGTTTTGTCCTTACGGAATAAGGCCATTGATGGCCATACATTCTAACATCTATCTCTTGGCCATTATGGCCAACATATTTCACACATTAATTAGTGGTTTAATTCATCGGTTAATTTATATAGATGATATAAGATATTCATGATGTTCTTATGAAAGGATGACTCATTCTGATTTAGTAGTCCTTTTCCTTTTATCCTACGGCATGAGGATCTTTTTCCATCCTCAGTGGTTGTATTTGCTACTTTATTTGATTTTCCATATAGTATGAGGATCTTTTCTCCATCATCTGCCTTTGTTAATGGGTTTACTATTATTTCTTTAAATGGTAAAAATTTACAATTATCTTATCATCTTGCAGGACTTCATATATTTACAAATATTACATTTCGATGTGTTTCCATTTGATCTCTCTAAAAGATGTCAGGAGTTCGTCTTTTGAGTCTATCCCTTATTCCCTTATTCTTTCTTTTCTTTTCTTTTTTAGGGTTTGACATATAAAGAGAAAAATATAAGGCAGAGAGAGAGAGAGAGAGAGAGAGAGAGAGAAGAGAGAGAGAGAGAGAGAGATTGGACACAGAGGGTTTTGGGGGAAGGAAATATGTTTGACAAAGTTTTTTAATTCTTTGAGTTGGGCGTGATTTCGCTCAATTTGGGGAGGGCAAGAAATCTTCTAGTCGACAATTTTTTTTCTTTAGTTTCCAAATCTCGATCGGCGATGTAAAAGGGAAGAAATCATGGGGGCTTGATTTGGGAAATGGTTTCTACCCAATATGATACTATTGAAGATTGGAGATTTAAGATCTAATATTTGAGTTTAGAGGAGTTTGTTGTTATGCTCTAAATCACTATATAAGAATTTTGTACACACAAAAATAGATTATTTATTTCTACTTACTTTCTCAAAGTAGATATGTTATGTATTATTGGATTCCCTCTTTTATAGATAGTAGAATCATAATTGTTTATGAGATCTATCCATTACTGTTGTATATAGATGTCTTAAATCTGTGTTATCTTGTGTTTACTTGGTGCCATTGGATTGCTATCCTAGATCTAGATCTGTGTGATTCGGCAGCACAAATCCCCAACAAGTGGTATCAGAGCAATCGTTGGGGCACAGATCTGAATATAAGGGATTGGTAATAATGGCACTAGGTAGGAGATTGAGAAGTACTCAGGGAAAAATAATTTTGAGTTATGGAAGATCAAGATGATCAGTTCCTTAATCAAGCAGGGCGAAGATGGTGCTCTTGAGGAGCGAAAGTCTACTATGACTGATGATGATTGGAATACTCTTGATAAGAAGGCTTTATCATCGAACTATTTATGTCTCACGGGTGAGGTTCTCTACAATGTCATGAGGGAGAAAACTGCGGCTAAGTTATGGGCGAAGTTAGAGGATGTCTATGCAAAAAAATCTTCTGAAAATCGCCTATACTTGAAGTAACAATGATATAACTTCAAGATGGTAGAGGGTGGAGACCTGGAGGCTCACATCAGCAACTTCAATAAATTGGTTTGCAAATTGCTGGATATGGAGGAAGTGATGAAAGATGAAGAACAAATATGTATGTTGCTGAATTCTCTTTCGGCGTCATATGAGTCATTCAAGGACACAATGTGCAACATGAATAAAACCCTGAGTGCCGACACCTTTTTCTCAGCCCTTCAAGGGAAAGCCATGAGAAAGCGTAACGTCGACACGGGGATATCTTCTAATGTATTGTTTACAGGGGGTAGGAATTCTAAACAAGTTACAAGTTCTTTAGGTTCTAGATCCAAATCCAAGGGCAAGGGCAAAGGAATGGTAAAGTGCTAGAAATGTGAGATGGAAGGACATGTGAAGAAGGATTATACAAATCCTAAATCTAAGAGAGAAGATTCTGAGGCTTCGTATATGGAAGCCAATGCTGCCACATCAGATGGATCGAGTGGATGTGATGGTAATTTTTGTCTATGTTTACGATCAGACGGCCATACGATGATCGCAAGGACGAGTGGATGCTAGACACAGGGGCATCTTTTCACATGACTCCTTATCGGAGTTGGTTCAGCAATTATAGGGAGTGCGATGGTGGACAAGTGTTTTTGGGCAATGACTTTGCCTGTAATGTTGTGGCTGTTGGTTCGGTGTGTATCAAGATGGTTGATCGGGTGGAGCATACCTTTACTGATGTCAGGCACATTCTTGATTTGAAGGAGAATCTGATTTCTCTTGGTGTACTTGAGGCAATGGGCTGCAAGTTTACAAGTATTGATGGTACTCTTAAAGTATCTAAGGGGACACGGGTAATCGTGAAAGCGCAATGACTCGATAATGTTTACAGGTTGATCGAGAGCACTTCAAAAGGTGGAGCTGCAGTAGATGTAAGAGATTCCACCTCTGCATGTGTGTGGCATGTTAGGCATGACCAAAGGAGCAGACATGAAGGCTGAGACGCACGGACAGGGATACAGAGCAGGTGGAGCAGCCACCTGTTAGAAGAATCACACAACATAATCACAGGATATTGGTGAGGTACATGGACGACTCCAATATCGTAGGGGATTCGTCTTCTATTCAAATGGTTCTAGTTGAGCCAGGTGCTGAGAAGTGGAAGGTGACTATAGGTGATGTGATAGACTTGTTGTACCAGATCGACACATGGGAGCTGGTGGATCTTCTGGTGGGTCGGGAAGCGGTTAGATGCAAGTGGATCTTTAGGAAGATACAACATAAATACAGAGTGAAATTGGTTGCAAAAGGCTATGCTCAGAGAGAAGGGATCGACTTCTCAGAGATATTCGCGCTGATGGTATAACAGGTATCTATTAGATCCATGATTGGCGCTGGTTGGCCAATGTGATCTTGAGCTGGAAGGATAGATGTGGAGTCTGCAGTTCTGCAAGGGAAATTGGAAGAGTAAATCTACATGAAGCAATCAGAGCGGTTGGAAGTTTAAAGGGGCTGATAAAAAGACTGTACAGGAGGTCGTGGTACGACCTGCTGCCTAGGCAAGTGGTTTGATTACTTCATGGTGAGTCAGGAATTGTATGTTGATGACATGTACATTGCCAATTATGACATGTTTAAAATCAATGTACTGAAGACTCGGTTAAGTGGGACATTCAGGATGAAGGATCGGGGGGCTGAAAAGATGATTCTCGGTATTGAGACTGAAAGAGAAGTAAGCTTTGGTTATCTCAGGCAGAATACCATAAGTAGGTATTGATCAAGGAGGTGATGGACCATGTAAAGCTGGAGAGCATTCCCAACGCGTTTCTCTTCAAGTTTTCCTCAGGACATGTCTAAAAATAGATGAGGAAAAGAAAGATATATCTCACGAGCCTTATTCGAATGCTGTTGGCAGTATATGTCATGGTCTAGATTGGACCGATTATTTCACAAGCTATTAATGTTGTGAGCAAATACCCCGGCAAGCAATATTGGGTAATGGTGAGATGGTAAGAAGACTACGTCTTTCCTTTTGAGAAGATATGAGCAAAGGTGATTGGGCACATGAATTCTGATCCAGCAGACATGCTCACTTAGAACGTTCCTGCAGAGAAGTTCAAGTTATGTGCAACTTCTCTAGGCTTGGCGATCGCAGAAAAGACGGACGGATTGTGCACGAGAAGCTATAATGTAATGCAGAGATAAGAGAAGAGGTCAAGAAGCTACATGGTTGAAGATTGAAAACATGGTGGTGTAACATCCCAAAAAATCGAGGGTCGAGTAGTAGCTCAACACCCGAGTTCTAGAACATCACTTATGCAACATAGATAATGATGATTAAATGTTGTCTGCATTAGTGTAATGAACATGATGAGATTAAGCCAAAACAGCATATCATACTCCAGAGATAGTTAAATTGCAAGCGGAAGACTGTGATAGATGTATAAAATATATAAAAACTGTGGTGAGTCTCCAGAGTGTGATAACATTACCAGGTTAAATAATTACAAGTATAGTTCCAAAATATACTAAATGTGTAAGTGTAATGTCTTCTATCCCAAGTACCATAGTCCCGTCAATACAATACCAGGTCTTCATAAACCTGACAGAGAACTACATGTAGGAGAACTCCTCCTCTACATCATAGTAGTCCGGCTCTGCTTCATAAGCATCGTCATCACCTGAAACTCAACAAATCTGGTTGGTGTGTACAATACTGTCCCGTAACGTGGGAGTGAGTAGCTAACTCAGTGGAACAATAAGGCATAAGTTATCATGTTATCAATTCAGTCAAGCAGTAATGATAAAGCAGTAAAATCAAACATTCCTAACTACTCTTATTAATGCAAGTATGAATGTAGTCATGATGGATGCCCTCACTGACATACTCCCTCATGCGACACCCTCTCTTCGTTCTCGGGCATGCCTTCATCCCTCAGTGCTCCACATCTTCCAGGCACATGCAATGCATGATGAGCATGATCACCGAGTTGTTATTAGTCCATTTCAACAGCAGGATTGGGAAAGTAAGATACCTCCCATGTATCATTCCCAAACATGATCCATTCTAGGGTCGTCAGTCCTAGACAATCTCATACGATGGTGTGTTTTTAGGTCGCTGCAAGGGCTGCCAGGGTTTGTTACAACGAATCGTTGCACCACTCCCCCATCACCTTATCAATACAGGCCTAGTTTATACTCTGTTACTACGGGAAGACTCATCGCCTCACCGCAGATTCAGAGTATGCTCAAGGTCACTACAAAAGGCTGTCAGGGCTGTTACACAGAATCGTTGCACCACTCCACCATCACCTTATCAATGTAGGCCGACAGCACGAATATAGTGTCCCATACCACCATAATCGGCTCACGAGTCTGGTTGCTCACTGGTCACTACGGGGAGGCACATGGCCCCAGCGTAGGCCAACAGCTCGACCACGGTGTCTCATACCATCATGCCCGGCTCATGAGTCTTAGCTGGTTGAGGTACCATGGTTAAAAGGGATTCCACTGGTAAGTTTGGTACCCTAGGTTCAAGCAGTAGCGTCCAAACATGGTGAACATACATAAGACAGATCGGATTACTTGACGAGCTCGGCTAGCTCGAGCGCACAACAAGTTGAACGACATGAAGTGCATAAGCACTTCGCGTGGCCAACCACTATCGCCAACCGAAGTAAGACTCGAGTTCGTCGAACACATCTCACGTGGCAAATGAATCACAACCATGAATTCAATTCTGGTACCGATTGTCTGGACTATAGACATAGTCCCAAGCTCAATCAAACCTTATTTGTAGCATGTGGAGTAAAGCATGATAAACAAATTAATTCAAGCATGTTAGTAAGCATGTCATAAAGCATGTTATAAAGCATGTTATAAAACATGTTATAAAGCACTACATAAATAGGAATACCAACACATATATTGTACAAGTAAGCGGTTTAAGTAAACAACCTCATGGAGAAAACATACATGTCTCTAAGGTAGTTGAGAATCCCATCTTAACACCCTCCTAAGGCATCAACATCCAAACACTTACTCACACAAGCATTTCCACAAACACTTAACATACACTATTTCAACATACTTAGTATATGTTAGCAAACATGTATTAGGGCGAATCCTTTCGCCAAATAAGTATTTTATTCACATATCATATATTCATACCACAAATAATCATGTCCAACACACTTCCAAAATATATACGTATACGGTATTTTCTACAATACACTATTTCTACATACATAGTATATATTAGCATAACATGTATTAGGGCGAATCTTTTCGCCAAATCAGTATTTTATCCATATAACATATATTCATACAACAACTAATCATATCAAACACATTTCCAAAATATATACGTATACCGTATTTTCTACGAATACCTAGAGTATGTAAAATTCCATATTCTACATCTTTAATCGAAACAGAAATCAGAAAGCACTTTGTACATGTGCAATTGCATGCAGATCATGAATCTATCATTATTTGACATTGAAAGCGTTGAAAACCGTAACCTATACACCTAAAGTCCACACCTTTTGTCGTAGAATCGTAACAAATCAGCTAGGTTTGCTAAGCCTTCGTATTCGGTAGTTTGGCGACCTATAGAACGGAATAGGTTAGCTATTTCATAACCCACAACTATCAAAACTCCAAATCAGTTTAGGTTTAGGGTTTCTTACCAAGAAACGGAGTCGGATTCGCCGGGAAAGCGATTAGAACGGAGCGGTGTAGCTTGTGTAGCGGCAGGGAAGCATGACAGGGAGATTCTCCCATTGCCCCCACACTTTCTCTCTCTTTTCTCTCTCTCAAATCTCAAATTCGTATGACTGTGAGAGAGAGGGTTCAAAGGCCCTTATATAGCCTAAAAAGTCTCCAAATTAGACTTCAAGTCAAGATATACTTAGGTTATAACCAAAGCGGGACTTTTCCAGCTCAACGGAGGATTCTGGCGAGCCTCCTTGAGCCAAAGTTCGTACTTAAGCTCACCAACACCGGATCTACGTACTATTAAGTTTTGGTTTCAGTCGGGATTCCAGATCACGCGTGGCGGACCAGTTTCAGTTCAACGGTCAGCGGACCTCTATCGAAGGTTCCGAGTACATGTAAATGTGTATGAAATTTCTCCTGATCCGAGGGTGTAATTTTGTCTGATTCTGACGGTTTGGTTGCTTAAAACTGATCCGCAAGCGAGAGGTGCCAGATTACTATTTGAGATATTTTAATTTGAATTAATTTCACATTTCTCACACTCTTCACTTCGAGCTCAAGCGAATAGCGCTGGGACACTATCTGAATTTGATTTTCGAGATGGTTGTCAAGCCCAGCAAGGCGGTCCTAATTTCTTAACTTCATGTTAATCAGACTTCTGACGTGCAGTCTAGATGTGATACGGAGTTTCGAGATGCTCCCGAGAGCAACCGGGTAATGAGATTGATCCTACCTTTTAGGATAATATAGCGCTAACAGTTCTACAAGTTTTGGGTCTTGCAGATCGTATTTAAAGTGATTGGTGCTAATTTCACAGGCACTCTAGTTTAACACTAGCTAATTCTCGCCTATTTTCTAAAGGATTTAGTCCTGTATGATTTCTGTCTGAGGTGGTACTTAGTCCTTTGTAGTTTATATATAAAGTGATCCAAGTTATACTACTTAGCTAGTTTAAGATAGTGTCTAGGGTGAAAGTACTTTGAAAAATTAAAAGATCAAGGTGGTGAAGGGTGGGATTTGTGAAGAAAATGGTTTGAAAAGGGATTTGAGGCTTTAATTGAGCGTTTGAGAAGTTAAACCTGTGTTAGGATTGACCCATCGCCTAAGGACGTCTAATTCCAGGTTGGAAAAAATCCAGACTATTGCAGGTGGAGATTGTTGTATATAGATGTCTTAAATCTGTTTTTTTTGGGCTGCTCGACCGATCGAGGGCCTAACTCGACCAATCGAGGGTCCACTCGACCGGTCAAGGCCCGCTCAACTCGAAGTCCGAAAGCTATTGATTTTGCTATTCTGCACTACTCGACTAGTCGAGGGTTTTGCTCGACCAGTTGAGGGTCCGTTCGACTGGTCGACGCCCTGGCTCGACTAGTTAAGGGTTACACAGATTCTGCACAGATTTTGTGCCGATTGCGTAAGTTTGAGGCGGTTTTGCAGAGGTGCAGAAGGAGAGTTTTCTAAACTATAAATAGGGGTCCCTAGGGCTATTCTAGGGTATGTTAAGGCTTTCTAAAGGGGTTTCAAGGGTTCCTAAAAGGGTTTTAGGGTTTCTAAAGGGTATAGCAAGTGTGAGATTCGAGGTTGTTCAAATCGGGTAAGTCCTTTCTCTTTGTAATTTATGCTTTCATAGTGGAATTCTGTTGCTTTGTGACGTGGTTTTTTCCCACAAGGGTTTTCCACATTAAATCTGTGTTCTCTTATGTTTACTTGGTGTCATTGGATTACTATCCTAGATTTAGATCTGTGTGGTTCCGCGGCACAAATCCCCAACAATTACTACTGGAGAAAACGTTTTGTGCATTCATTGCATCTATTATGAGAGGAGAGAGGGAGTTTCATATGTTATAGAATGAGGCCATTGATGACCATACATTCCAATAACTTACTCAAAGCCAAAGACATGAGACCTAATGACATTTGAACCAAATCGGATCCTTGGTCTAAATCCTCAAATATGGTGTTAAAACCTAAACCCAACCCTCTTAGGCAACTCTATGTATGGGTAGCTGAGGACCTAACCCAGTGACAATCCCTAACTACAAAAGGGCAGCAATCAGGTTCACTATTCGGGTGAGAGAGTCCTGCCACCATGTGACCTAATCCCAGATGCGTGTAGGCACCTTTTTTCCATTGTACTAGGTGTTGGGATGCCTTGCACAAAACCTTAGGATCTAGCCTCCCGAAACAAACCAGAATTATGGATAATAGAGCAATGAAATAAATCAAAGCATACACCACACACCGCACAAGAGATTTTACGTGAAAAACCCTCAAAGAGGTAAAAACCATGGGACCTTGTCCAGATCAATAATCCACTATGAAGTAGAACGTTACAACCTTCTTCACTCACGCAGGAATGGATAAACAATAAGAGAAACAAGAAAACAGAGAGATCTAACCGATTACGAGGACATAAAACGCTAAGATATAGATTGCACAGTAGATAACCTCCACGAGCATAATCTCCCTTCTATAAGCTTCCTCTCTCTCTTTTCCTCTTTCTCTCACCTTTGATAGCCCTAAACCCTTTAGCAAATCCCTTATAAAGCTTTAGGAAACCCTCTTGTCATACCTAGAAAGGCCTAGGTACCTCCTATTTAAAGTTTTAGGAAACTCCTTTCCGCATCCCACACGAAATTCGTGAAAAATCGTGGAACGAATCTGCGTAACCTCGACTGGTCATGATGAGCCTACGACCGGTCAAGCGCCACCCACCATAGGTCGAGCACTTCCCACGACCGGTCGAGCATCCCTGAGAAAAATAGCCCAACGTCGCTAGACTTTGAGTCGAGTCACGGCTCGACTCCAACGACTGGTCAAGACTAGCCCTCGACCGGTCGAGCATGGTATAAAAAATCCCATCAAATCTCCCCATTTTTGTCCCAGGGGGGATCCACCTTCTTCAAGTCAGCCTGGTTTCTACAAACCTCAAATTTGCCCTTGACCGAAGTCTTAGTCATCATGTCTGACCCATTATCGTCCGTGTGGACCTTCTCAAGCTGTAACACCTTCTGTTCCAAAGTATCTCTGATCCAATGATACCGAATCTCTATGTGCTTCGACTTGGAATGCTGACTTAGATTCTTGGTCAAGTGTATAACACTTTGACTATCGCAATAGACCACGTGCTCTTCCTGCTTCAGGCTAAGTTCCTGTAGGAACCTCTTCATCCAAAGCATCTCTTTACATGCCTCAGTGACTAGAATGTACTCGGCCTCTGTCGTCGACAATGCTACGATCTTCTGTAGCTTACTCTGCTAAGAAACTGCTCTCCCTGCAAACGTGAACATGAACCCCGATGTAGACTTCCTGGAGTCTATGTCACCTGCTAATCTGCATCTGTGTAGCCCTCTAACACATGTTTTCCGTCACCATAGCATAGGCTCAACCTGGATGAGCTTCTTAAATACCGTAGTATCCACTTAACCACTGCCCAATGTTCTTTGCTAGGATTGACAAGATATCTACTTACAACACCAACCGCATATGCTATGTATGGGCATGTACATACCATAACATACATCAAACTTCATACAGCTGACGCATAGCGTATCTTCTGCATCTCTTCCACCTCTGCCTTCGTCTTGGGACACTGCCTGTCGCTCAATCTGAAGTGTCCATCCAGTGGAGTACTGACCGGCTTCACTACATTCATATTAAACCGCACTAGGACTTTCTCAATATATCGCTCTTGTGACAGACAAAGCTACCTGCTGCTTCTGTCATAGGTTATCTCCATTCCTAGGATCTGTCTAGCCGGGCCCAAGTCTTTCATCGTAAAGGACTTGCCCAACTCCTGTTTCAGCCTATCAATCTTCTTGATGTCTTTTCCCATGATGAGCATGTCATCAATGTATAACAGCAGAACTAAGAAATCACCATCTGAGAACTTGCGCATGAACACATAGTGGTTTGACTCCATTCTGTCATACCCATGCTCCAACATAAACGAGTTGAACTTTTTGTACCATTGTGGTGGAGCTTGTTTCAGCCCATACAAGCTCTTTCTCAGCCTACACACCATATGTTCTTTGCTCTTGACTTCAAACCCCTCTGGTTGGTGCATGTAGATCTCTTCTTCCAGGTAACCATGGAGGAAGGCAATTTTAACATCTAACTGCTCTATCTCCAGATCCATGCTAGCCGCCAACCCAAGCAACACTCGTATGGATGTCATCTTCACCACTGGTGAGGATATCTCCTCGAAGTCTATGCCTTTCCTCTGACCAAACCCTTTCACCACAAGTCTGGCCTTGAACCTCATATGTGAATTCTTCTGCTCAACCTTCTTTCTGAACACCCACTTGTTGCTCAGTGATTTCTTGCCCTTAAGCAGTTTCACCATATCATAGGTGTAGTTCTTATGCAAGGATTCCATCTCCTCTTGCATAGCTTTCAACAACACTTCCTCTTATGCTCGTCGGCTAGGGCCTCAGAATAATCTTCTGGCTCTCCCCCATCAGTCACAATAATGTACTCATGCGGTGAGTACCTCTTGGACGGCTGTCTGTCCCTAGATGACCTCCTCACCTGTGGCTCAACAGGTGGATCAAGTGGGGGCTGCTCCCCTAGTCCATCTTCTGAAGGAACTCCCTCATCCTCTGCACCTTGCTGTACTCCCCTGTCATCAGGCACCAGGGGAGGAATAATAGGATCCATGTCCTCTAGCTCACCTGAACTAGGCTGGTTCTTCTCTGGCTTACCAATGTCTTATATACATTGATCTTCAAAGAAAACCACATCTCTGCTCTTGACGAGCTTCTTCTCGGTCGGATCCTGTAACCGAACTTTTCATCACCGTACCCTAAGAACATACACTGCCTGATCTTCATATCAAGCTTGAACCTCTCGTCCTTTGGTACATGAACGGATGCCCTGCATCCAAACACCCTAAGATGATTGTACAATAGATCATGTCCAGTCCACACCTTCTCAGGTACTTCTCCATTCAACGGGGCTGATGGAGACCTGTTTATCAAATGCACCGCCGTGTGCATTGCTTCTCCCCAGAACGTCTTGGGAAATTTCGCATGAGATAACATGCATCTGATTCTCTCTGCAATGGTGAGATTCATTCGCTTAGCTACACCATTATGCTGAGGGGTCTTGGGAACCATCTATTCATGCCGTATACCCAGGGACTTGCAGTACTCATGAAAGTCGCCAATGTATTTACCACCATTGTCCGTGTGGATGCACTTCAATGATCTACCTGTCTCTCTCTCGACCATAATATGAAACAATTTAAACACACCAAAGACCCCGTCCTTGGATTTCAAAGCATATACCCAAACCCTCCTAGATGTATCATCTATAAAAGTGACAAAATACAATGCCCCACCCAAGGTTTTTGTCCTCATAGGACCACAAACATCAGAATAAACTAAATCTAATGCATGCACTTTATTAACATGAGAAGTAGATTTAATAAATGAAACTCTATGATGTTTCCCTGATAAACAATCAAGACAGGTTTTGAGAGGTGTACCTGTCACGTCTGGAAAGAGCTGCTTTCTTGCTAGTAGCTGAAGCCCTTTTTCACTCATGTGATCTAGATGCCTGTGCCACATGTCAATAGCTGAATCTTTCGCTGCGTTCAACCCACCCTTGCACACACTGACACTTGCCTTGTAAAGGGTGCAACACTTCTTTCCTCTAGCCGCGATCAACGAACCCTTGATAAGCTTTCAGCGCCCACCAGCAAACCGACTTTCATAGCCATCATCATCCAACCTTCCCGTCGACATCAAGTTGAGGCGAATGTCTGGGATATGCCTCACATCCCTGAGAACCAATGTGCAACCCACATCGCTCTTCACACAAATATCACCGACTCCTATAATCTTCGATACGCCAGAATTTCCCATCTTCACAGTCCCATAGTTACCTGACTTGTAGCTTGTGAAGAAGTCTCTGTGTGGAGTCGCATGAAAAGAAGCTCCCGAGTCTATCACCCAGTCGGTGTCCTGACTCGTAGCGGTGAGACATACATCGTGATCTGCTGAAAGAATAACTTCAACATCGCCATCTGAAACGACCGCAGTGGAATCTTATTCATCTTCCTTCCCTTTTCCTTTCTTGTCGTTTTTAGCCTTACGACATTCATACTTATAGTGGCCATTCTTGCCACAATTCTAACATTCAACATCTTTTCTGTTACTTGACTGCCTCTTAATTTATCTCGGGCCTTCCCGCCCTTCCTGTTCTTTCTTCTCCCCCGTTCCTGTGTCACAAGGGCCTTTTCCTGAGTAGACCCCTAAGATTTTCTCATTGTCTTCTCATTGAAGAGACAACTGGTTACCTGTTTAATGGATATCTTTCCGTCTGGTGCGGAGTTACTTAAAGACACCACCGATGTCTCCCAACTGTCAGGCAATGAACTAATTAATAGCAAAGCCTGAAATTCATCATCTAGGACCATCTTCATAGAGGAGAGTTGGTTCACTATATTGCTGACCTCATTCATGTGCTCGGCCACAGAACCACCATCCTTGAACTTGAGATTCACAAGTCGCCTTATTAGAAAAATTTTATTACCAGTTGTCTTCCTCTTATACAGTCCTTCTAATTTCAGCTATAGGCTAGCGGCTGAGGTCTCTATAGACACATGGTGGAACACAGAGTCATCTAACCATTGTCTAATAAACCCCACCGCCTTTCGGTTCATCTTCTTCCAATCGTCATCAGATATATCCTTGGATTTTGCTGATATGCCGAAAATTGGAGAATATAGGTCATTATAATAAAGCTAGCAAGTCCTCCATCTTAGCCTTCCATATGGTCCAGTTATAACCATTGAGGCTGATCATCATTGATGAGCCACATTCCATAATTCAAAATCGATCCTACCCGTTCAATGAACTTAGCTCTGATACCACTTTGTTGGGATGCCTTGCACAAAACCTTAGGATCTAGCCTCCCGAAACAAACCAGAATTATGGATAATAGAGCAATGAATAAATCAAAGCATAAACCACACACCACACAAGAGATTTTACGTGAAAAACTCTCAAAGAGGTAAAAATCACGGGACCTCGTCTAGATCAATAATCTACTATGAAGTAGAACGTTACAACCTTCTTCACTCACGTAGGAGTGGATACACAATAAGAGAAACAAAGAAAACGGAGAGATCTAATCGATTACGAGGACATAGAATCGTTGAGATATAGATTACGCAGTAGATAACCTCCACGAGCATAATCTCCCTTCTATAAGCTTCCTCTCTCTCTTTTCCTCTCTCTCTCTCTCTCACCTTTGATAGCCCTAAACCCTTTAGCAAATCCCTTGTAAAGCTTTAGAAAACCCTCTTGTAATACTTAGAAAGCCCTAGGTACCTCTTATTTAAAGTTTTAGGAAACTCCTTTTCGCATCCGAGTTGCGAAAGGACTTGTGACACGAAATCCGGATAAAATCGCGGAATGAGTCTACGTAACCTCGACTGGTCGTGACGAACCTACGACCGGTCGAGCGCCACCCACAACCAGTCGAGCACCTCTCACGACCGGTCGAGCACCCCGGAGAAAAATAGTCCAATGTCGCTGGACTTTGAGTCGAGTCACGGTTCGACTCCAACGACTGGTCGAGACCAGCCCTCGACCGGGGTCGAGCGAGGCTCATGACCGGTCGAGCACGGGACAAAATTTCCCATCACTAGGCTCATAAGAGTTGTTTCTGCAGGAGCTCCTACTAAATTTACCTTCCACATTATACATGAACCATATTGGAGTCCACATATGCTCGCTTTTAGGGTTGATACACAACATAATTAAAAGTTCTTGAAAAACTAATTAGAAAGATTTTTAAGATCCCCGTCTAGATCATCCCATATTTCTAAAAAAAGTAGAAGAAAAATCTATTTCTAATTATACTTGAAGTAGATCTTTTGATCTCGTACTGCCATCGATCTCCTAACAAAGGGAGTCTCTCCCGGATGGGGAGAGTAGAGAGCTTCCATTAAGGGTCATATCGACCATAGCCATCTCTTAAGCAGACCACACATAGAGATGTGTGAACATGTGAAGATGGGGTGTGTGGCCGCGGCCCACTTCTCCCTCTCTCTCTCTCTAATGGTGACATCCACCAAGGGGGCAATGTGGATGTCAAAGCACTCTCTCCACTCCCCTTGGAAAAAGATCTTATATAATAGTTTGGGTTACAAGTGAATACATATAATATAGTACTCCACCACCATACGAATATTTGGGGACCCTATTGTAAAGTATGTTCGTTTACCTATTTATCCACGCATTGTGACCGTTCAAATCCCTCCAATATTTGTGATTATTATCCTTGGGTAATTTTCATGGCACCTGGGGTATGATCAAAACAAAATTTAATCATTGGATGTCCATCAAGCATAATTTAAAATAAATTAACACTTGAAAATAAAAAGTTAACGGTTGAAAAATCATGGTTAACCCATTAGAAATCTAGAGGTGTTGGCTGACCTTTTTAAACATTTGATGGACTATCCAAACCTTGAGATCAATTCATGTCTAGAAAAAACAAAGTGGATCCCATGAATGATCGTGCATACTTTGAAGACCCTAATGAAGAAACCTAAATCCACCCACTTCCAGAAACTATTCAAAAGCCTTACAAGGAGTGCTAACATATGATTAATTAGAGCCTCCCTATCCGCATATCCTTAGGTCCCGGGATTTTTACGAAGACAATACGTATGCAAGCATATTCAAGTCTAGGCATGACGGGTCTCCCAACCTTAATACTTATAAGCGGTCATTACCAATACAAGTGACTAAAGTCTCTATCCAAGGAACCATCCATGATACACCAGCATACCCATGTGGGGTAGGGGAGGAGGCAAATCAACACCAATTCAGCCTGTTGGGTGAAAATTATCCACCCTGACACCAATGTAGTCCCCTCACATGAAATGACCATTCTATCACATTACAAGTATGCTAAAAAACCTATATAGTCATAGGCAAAGCATGTGATCCATAGATCACAACTTTTCCTTTGTTAGCAAGCCGTTGTGTCTAATTTTGAGTAATCAAGAACATTAGAAGGTGTAACTCACCCACATGAACAGGTTATATAAGAATTAACTCAGAAAATAAATGCACCATGCCATTTATTTAATAACATTGTTGAATACACAATAGCTACATTAATCATTTACTCGACCACAATGCACTTACATGAATTGTCTTATCGGTCCTCTGCAATGGGTCACTTCAAGGAATGTGACTATGACACTTTTCAACATTTATAAGGTTGAAGAGTACAACTTGAAGCACATTCATGGAATTAAACATTGTAGGTTAAGGCGACTGTGCGGGCATAGTTGTATACATAATAAGGGGTTGACATATCAAAATCAGTAGATCAGGCCTCCTACTACACGGTCTGAACCATTGGATGTAAAGATTGCATCACCATTATGCTGCACGTCAAGTTTCAGCCCAATTCGATCTCAAACAAATGAGATCCATCGAAAACAAGATTAACGGTCTAAATTTAATGTAGGACATGTCCAGATCTCCAATGTCAGATCTTCTCCATCCATTCTCTCTTTGTCACTTTGAGTTATGGCTCGATGTGAAATTTGGGATGGATAGGACCTCTAACAAGTAAGATATGACCCGATCAATTTTGACACATCACAGCCGTCCAACTGTGCAATATTTATTCAAAACATTAAATAAGCGTCCACACAACATGGTTTCCAGCGTTGGATCATCCATCCATTAATCACATTTCTTTAGCTAAGCCTATAACCATATGAGCAATGAAAATCCAACTTTCAACAATTAAGATCTAATAATCGTGAGGGTACACCCACAAAGTGGGGACCACGTTAACATGGGTGGGCCCCACACATCCCACCACACATGGACGTCCAATGTTAACCCCATACTAGTGGGCCACTACATCAACTCACACAATGAACGGTCATGATCGCACATAGGACACAAGGGCTATTTATTTTTAGAAATTTTCAAATTTGAAAATTTCCATAAAATTCAAAATTTTCAGATCTAGTGTTATTTTAATGAAATATAGATTTTTATGACTTTCCTAATTGAAAACTAACTTATTTAGAAAGCAACGGATGAGAGAGGGAGCAGGAGGCAAACAACGACAGAAAGGGGGCGTATCAAGTGAGACCCCGGATCCACCTAGCTGGGTGGGGCCCTGCACTATGGGGCTCATAATGATGTATTTTCCTTAAATCCACACCGTCCAACCATTTTCAAAGCTCATTATAAGACGTGATCCCAAAAATGAAGCCTTCTGAAATCTTAATTGGACAACACCACAGGAAACAGTTGTGATTCAATCCCCACCATTAAAAATTCATGAGTCCACCAGAATATTTATTTCCCATCCAACCTGTTGATAAGGTCAAAAAGACCTATATATAAAGAGACCACACAAATATCATCGATCAAAGCTTTTTCCTACCCACAAGAAGTTATTTATGGTGAATTACTTACTATTTCCTGTACATGTTCATCTTAAATTTGGATCTGCTTCATTTTTTGCATGATGCCTAAAATGAGTTTTCAATACAGATGGACGGCGTGGATGTAGTTACATACATCAAGGTGGGCCCCACAGTCAGGGTCCCACGCACCTTGGTGGATCCGGGGATCCACCGAAGCCGCGCCCACCATCCCTTTTTCCTCTTCCTCTCTTCCCTACATCTGTACGGACGCATATCCCTGTGGAGAACGTGACGTTCGCATAGCCCCACGTGCTCCACCTTCTCTCTGATACGAAGATACGATCGCGATCCTCATTCCGCCTTCTTGCTAATGAGATCCAAGTTCGCATGCATCCGTTGATGTTCGTCCGCAGGTTATCTTCGTTTGTTGAGATTTAACGGTTGGATTTACATGATTGCATCATTATCCTGAATAATCTAGGCAATCTAGGATACTAGACATGAAAAGATCTATGATAAAAAATAAAATTCTAAAATATACAACTTGAAACGGTATAAACGGCATGCTTCAAATGGACCGTACAAAGCATGGATATTAAATATAAGTAAATTCAAACCATCCATAAATCAAAATTTATATTCAATTTATGGATTAAACCAGCCCCATGTGTCCAAACAACCATTACTTCTAGTTTCCATTCTATGATACGTAAAACTGAAGCTGAAAGATCTTCCAATCCATATAACTGATCCTGCTGAAATTTTAATCAGGCGTTCCCCATGATAAGAAGAATGATCTGTACGGTCAGTACATTGAATGGGTGCTTCTATACCGGACAAGTCATGTCTTACATTCCCTACAAGTAATGTTTTAAACTTGAGAGTTAGAATTTTACTGTAACCCTAATACCATGTTTAAATTTCATCTAATACATTTTGAAAAATATAAATATATAAAGTTGTTAGCTCGCAATTATATCTCTTAACAAATAGAGAAGATTTCTAATCTAATAAGATAATCTAATATAATCTAACAGACATACTATGCCGTAAACACATGTTATAGTGTACGGCCTCAACTTATATATAATGATAACGTCTGCCAGCACACGTAAAAAATGTTTGTAATTTTGCATCAGAAGTTTTTGCTTGGGGGAGAGTTACTCATTCCGTGGAACTATAGTCTCATGATGGGATGAAGTCGTCGTCGTCCAAATAAGGGGAATTCATATATTTTTTTTAAAAAAAAAAAAAGAAGAAGAGAAGAAGAAGAAGAGAATACTTCCTCACTAAACATGAATTTTTTAGGGTGGGACCAATGACCATGAGAGCTAGCATGCATGGACCATGCCTTGAAAATCTGGCATTTCCTTTCTTGGCATGCAAATACATTATTAAGAACAAACATATCAATTGTCCACATGAACGAACTAAGTCAAAAGATTGAATGGCTAGGTTCAGTAAGTAGGCCGAGTGAAGCAAAGGCGCTCCCTATTATATGCATGCACGGGCATGTACATGTACAAACGCATGCAATTTATATACACACACACACTACCCAAGTGAATATTTCTTTTGTTTTTTTCAAAAATTTTTATGGCCCCAAAACACATTGCATAACCTATGGCAAAAAAAAAAAACAAAAAAAAAACACTCATAACAGCTCTTGGCTAGTGATTGGGTCTTTCAGATCTCTGTCCTAGATCACCTAACAAGCAGAGCCACATCGTGCATTGAGAAAGTTCCCTATCTACTCTTAAGAGCTGTATGATTTGATGTAGCTCAAATTAGATATAAGGGTGTCGTGCCCACCACTAACATGGGGGGAAAGATTTTATGTGGGTGAGATCCACCCGTTTCTTCATGTGAGACCCCACGTATTTGTCTGATTATCTGTGGATCCAAGACTCAAGTGCGCTGCCCAAGAGTAACAGTTTATAATCATTCCTAAAATCTGCAAAATCATGTGATATGATGTGTGTCGGACCTGAGTTATGCTAGTGCGGTTGGAGCACATAACAATAGAATCGCTCAGATTGGATGACATGCATGCCCTACGCCTTGTTTTGGAATATTGTAAAAGCTTTCTTTATTTGGAGTATAGTAGGTATTGATGGGTTGGATGATAAGCATGCACTACCCCAAGCCTAGGGTTGCATCTTGGGTTTGAGACAACTTGAGCTTGATTGATCCAACCTGAGTTCAGGTTAGGTTAGTTGGGTTGTCAAGGTTCTCGGGTTACAGTTGGAAAACACTAACCAGATTGAAATCAAGCTGGGATAGGGTCGAGCAAATATGGTTTGGGTTAGGTCAGGTCGGAAAGATCGAGTCGGGTAGGGGTAGGGTCAGGTTAAGTTGTCTCAGGTATATAAAAGTTGGGTTGGGTTTAGATTGGGCAGGCTGAAACTCAAGTTGGGTTGGGTTGCGGGTTGGATACTTTTTGAGGTTAGGTTAGACTCAGGCTAATCCTTAACCCAACTGTTGAGGGTCCAATATTGCATATTAGATTCCATTTATTACCTGGATTTATGAGCATGACTCTGTTTAACGGCTTGGTTTAACTGTTTATGTGATGCAAGGTGGAATTATGAACATAGACTGAAGAAGGGTACTCAAAGCGTGGATTTGATGCTCTGAAGACACCAAGGTAAGGGACGGACCCCAGGGGACTAAGATCGACGGATTTACACTCTAGAAATCAGAGAAATTCTTGCCACTCACTTCAAACAAGCCTGAAAAACATCCAGAATGCAGGATCACAAGGTTCCCACCATCCGATCGGCTCGAAACCCCATACAGGGCCTGAGGAACATAAATTAACCGTACACATCAAATTTGAGTCCTTGGATCCATGTGGAAGTGGCCCAAAAGCTAGATCAGCCCCTAAAATCACGATTTGGGGCCCACCTGAAATCTGGATATACTTCAATTTTTGTCTGAACACGTTAAATGCGGTGACAAAACAGGTGGTCGGATTGGATTCTTCATAAATAACACAAGTGGACCCTTGTATGCATGAGTGTGCATAATGTGCACCTGCACTCGACATGCGCAGCAGCAGAGAGTCGGTCAAATCGACTCTTGACCGAAAATTTCAAAGAAGGAAATTTCCTTCTTTCAGCGGTTACGTAGGCCGTCCGCTGGGAGATCGTGTGGCCCACTTGCAGTCACCATGCTGGTAATCCGGACCGTCCATTCGCGCTAGGAGGTCTAACCGACCGTACAAAGAAGCTCTTCCAAACCCCATACTTGCATACAGAGGAAAATACTATTCAAAAGCAGGTTGAACGGCGGAGAGAGATATTCTGTGGGCCGCAACAGAAGACAGGAAAAATATACAAAACGGACCGGATTTTCATTATACAGACACTGGACGATTTGGATTCACCATATAAAACTAGATAGTGGGCTCACCGACACCACCGATGCAAGAGGAATCGCGTCCTCTGTTCGGCCTGCGAAACAGAGGCTGCGGGTCGTCTCGGTGGGCCATCATCGTGGACCAAATAGGTGATCTGAGTCGTCTATCATGAAGGGGGATCTGATTCTGGCTTGGGCTTTGACGTGAAGCAGAGAGAGAGAGAGTAGTGTAGTTTATTTTTTTATTTGTTTTATTTTCTGTTTTTTTTTTTTCTTTTATTATCCAACCCATTCATGTTGGGCTGAGCCTCTTGGCTAGGGCCAAGAGGTGAAGCTTGTAGTGTGATGAGACCGATTCTACGATTTTGATTCATGCATGTTAGTTGAACTGATTTTGATTTAAATTGATTTTAAGGAATGCCTCTAGTTCTTAATGATTTGTTGTGAATAAAATTACAATAGATCTACGACGGCTTGGAGTATTCTCTCTCCATAATTTGATTGTGAAATCAGGAAACCCTGTTGTTCACCATTGCCCCTTGGACATGGTTGGATGATGGAATCCTTCCTAACCTTCATACATCGTCTGATTGATTGTGGATTGATTTGAGTTCTGTTGTTTACCTTGTCTCATGGGCATGTATTTGTGATGGAATCGACTCTAATTCTCATATCTTTCATCTCTTTGAAAACTAGATCAATGGAAGTTTAGATCGAGCTTTAGTGACATATCTTCCAACTGGATGAAGATGGGACTCGAAGTCCAGTTGAGTTCGTGAATCAAGCGTAGATCTCTCTGATCTCTACAAGTGGATCCTTGGCACCCTAGTTTCCTACCTTTAAATTTCACCAGTTTAGATAATTATTTCATCATTATTCCTTAATTGACACTTGATTTAAAATTCATCTTATTCTAGTTCTAGTTCTGGTAAAATTCAGATTACGTACAGGTTTCAGTCCCTGTGGATTCGACCTCGGTCTTACCGAGTTTATTATTACATCACAACCCTGCACTTGGGGAGTGAACAAGTTTTTGGCGCCGTTGCCGGGGATTGACGGTTACGCTTTTCTGAATTTAACTAGTTTTAGGAGTAGTTTCATATTAGGGTTTTCTAATTTTAGAATTTTTTCTGTTTTTAGAAACTAATCTATTTTCCTGTTTTGTAGGATCCTGACATAACTTCTAATTTGGTAATCCCTTTCTAATTTCTCTACTTTTTCTATTTTTAAAATTAGGATTTTAGTTTTAGAAACTTTCTTATTCTAGGTTTCCTTTTTAGAAACAAACTTTCTATTTAAATTTTTTTTTAAAAAAATATATATATATATATATCAGGCAGTGTGTGTTCTTGGGATACGGTGATGAAAAGTTCGGTTACAGATTGTGGAATTCGACCGAAAAAAAGCTCGTCAGGAGCAGAGATGTGATTTTCTTTGAAGATCAGTGTATAGAAGACATTGGTAAGCCAGAGAAGAACCATCCTAGTTTAGTTGAGCTAGAGGACATGGATCCTATTATTCCTCCTGTGGTGCCTGATGACGAGAGAGTCAACAAGGTACAAAGGACCAGGGAGTTCCTTCAAAAGATGGACCAGGGGAGCAGCCCCCACTTGATCCACCTGTTGAGCCACAGGTGAGAAGGTCATCTAGGAATAGACAGTCGTCTAAGAGGTACTCGCCGCATGAGTACATTATGCTCACTAATTGGGGAGAGCCAGAAGATTATTCTTAGGCCCTAGCTAACGAGCATAAGGGGGAGTGGTTGAAAGTTATGTAAGAGGAGATGGATCCTTACATAAGAACCACACCTATGATATGGTGAAACTGCCTAAGAGCAAGAAAGCTCTGAGCAACAATTGGGTGTTCAGAAAGAAGATTGAACAGAAGAATTCACAGAAGAATTCACAGATGAGGTTCAAAGCCAGACTTGTAGTGAAAGGTTCAGTCAGAGGAAAGGTATAGACTTCAAGGAGATATTCTCACCAGTGGTGAAGATGACATCCATACGGGTGTTGCTTGGGTTGGCAGCTAGCATGGATCTGGAGATAGAGCAGTTAGATGTTAAAACTGTCTTCCTCCATGGTGACCTGGAAGAAGAGATCTACATGCACCAAACAGAGGGGTTCGAAGTCAAGGGCAAAGAGCATATGGTGTGTAGGCTGAGGAAGAACTTGTATGGGCTGAAACAAGCTCCACGACAATGGTACAAGAAGTTCGACTAGTTTATGTTGAAGCATGGGTATGACAGAACGGAGTCAGACCACTGTGTGTTCACGCGCAAGTTCTCAGATGGTGATTTCTTTGTTTTGCTGTTATATGTTGATGACATGCTCATCATGGGAAAAGACATCAAGAAAATCGACAGGCTAAAACAGGAGTTGGGCAAGTCATTTGCGATGAAAGACTTGGGCCCGGCTAAATAGATCCTAGGAATGGAGATACCCCGTGACAGAAGCAGCAGGAAGCTTTGGCTGTTACAAGAGCGGTATATTAAGAAAGTCTTAGAGCGGTTCAATATGAATGCAGTGAAGCCGGTCAATACTCCACTAGATAGTCACTTCAGATTGAGCGACAGGCAGTGTCGCAAGATGAAGGCAGAGGTGGATGAGATGAGGAAGATACCCTACGAGTTAGCAGTAGAAAGTTTGATGTATGTTATGGTGTGTACATGCCTAGACATAGCATATGCAGTTGGTGTTGTCAGCCGGTTTCTTACCAATCTTGGCAAAGAGCATTGGACAACGATGAAGTGGATACTACGGTATCTAAGAGGCTCATCCAGGTTGAGCCTATGCTATGGTGACGAAAAACTTGTGTTAGAGGGTTACACAGATGTAGATATGGCAGGTAATATAGACTCCAGGAAGTTTACATCAAGGTTCATGTTCACGTTTGCAGGGGGAGAGGTCTCTCGGCAGAGCAAGCTACAGAAGGTCATAGCATTGTTAAAGATAGATGTCGAGTATATTGCGGTCACAAAGGCATGTAAAGAGATGCTTTGGATGAAGAGGTTCCTATAGGAACTTAGCCTGAAGTAGGAGCAGCACGTGGTCTATTGCGATAGTCAAAGTGCTATACACTTGAGCAAGAATCCAAGTCAGCACTCCAAGTCGAAGCACATAGAAATTCGGTATCACTGGATCAGGGATACTTTAGAACAGAAGGTGTTATAGCTTGAGAAGGTCCATACGGACGATAATGGGTCAGACATGATGACCAAGACATTGCTCAAGGGCAAGTTTGAGGTTTATAGAAACCCGGCTTGCTTGAAGAATGCGAATTCCTCCTGAGTCGGAAAGGGGGAGATTTGATGGGGTTTTCCTCCTCAGTTCAGAGGAGAGGTAGCGCAGTTTCCTTATTTGACTATAATTCCTCCACTTATGCGCAGTTTCCTTATGTGACTCTAATTCCTCCGGTTCTCTATTTTAGGGGTTCCAAAACGAGATTAGGGTATTCTATTTTAGGGTATTCTAAAGTTTCCTAAAAGTTTTCTAGGAGGGCTTAGGTCTATCAAAGGTGTGAGAGAGAGAGAGAGAAAGAGAGAGATGAAGCTTGTGGAAGGGATGTTATGCTCGTAAAGGTGATCTACCATATCTTAGCGCTTCCACGTCCTCGTAATCGGTGAGATCTCTCCATTTTCTTTGTTTCTCTTATTGTTTATCCACTTCTGCGTGAGTGACGAAGGTTGTAACGTTCTACTTCATAGTGGATTGTTGATCTGGACGAGGTCCCGTGGTTTTTACCTCTTTGAGGGTTTTCCACGTAAAAATCTCTTATGTTGTGTGGTTGATGCTTTGATTTATTTCATTGCATTATTATTCTATAATTCTGGTTTGTTTTGGGAGGCTAGATCATACAATTTTGTGCAAGACCCGCAACACTTCAGCACGTCAGACAGACAATAAATGAATAAAAATACTACTGTAATACCCCAACTTTTCGGGACCCGAGTATACGACCCATTTCCCAAAAACCCGAGTATTAACCTTAAAGGATGGTCAAATTCAATATATAGTAATTTTCTTTTATCAGATTTAACAGATAAGCGTAGGATGGACAAATCAACATAAAGGAAAGTCTTCATTTATATTTAGGATATACAATTAGCTGCCCATAATAACTTATACAAACCAATATCTCGATGAAACAACTACAAGAATTACAAAATTTAATACATGAGAAGTATATTAAAAAAAATGCATTTAATCATAAGCCGCAAGATCCCGCAGCTTCTCTTGACGATACAGTCATGCATCTCTGGCACTTTTACCCAGCTCCTCATCAGTCTGAACCTGTAAATCACTTAAGCCACCTGTGCCACCTCTACGGTTATATATTTGATGGATGAGTGGTCAACTCGGTGTGAACTCCCCTCAAGATTACACATCGTCACATTAAGTAAGCATATATAGTTATAAAAATATGGCAAGACATACAAAACAATACATGGTGCAGTCTTATTAAATGCATGGATGCGTGACTGCATCATCGACTCGATGATGCACATCCCGCTGTTGAAATAAAGGGTCGCCCTAAGACAACTAGTCACCTGAAAAAATATACAAAGGTACGGCCGAGGAGAACCAACTATCCGGAAAAGACCATAATATATAGATCGCCCAAAGAGAATTTAATCACCCGGAAAAGACCATAGATCGCCCAAGGAGAATTTACTCACTCGGAAAATACCATAATACATAGATCGCCCAAGGAGAATTTAATCACCCATAAAAGACCATAATATATGAAAATGCATGATTAGTCCAACCATTATTATTCCATTTTACAACCAGCCAGTTTAATAAAGCTCAAAGGTCACTACGGGGAGCTCAGAGCCCAGCGTAGGCCGACAGCTCAAGCATAGTGTCCCATTCCACCATCCCTGGCTCATAAGGCTACCACCTTAGGATGTTTAATGAATCCCAATCGACTAGTGACCAATCATATTCAGTATATAGGGCTTACCATCGCATGGTTGCACAGTATAAAACATCGAACCCATAAAGGAAAAATATCAAAACAAAGCCACGTAGGGCCAATATCAAGAAAAGCCACATAGGGCAATCATCAGAATAGGCCACATAAGGCGAGTGTCAAAACCATGTGATAAAGACCATCCTTAAAAACCATTGAGCACCTCAACCCTGGATGGTAGGCCCACATTAATGGTTAACTTAAACCACCATCCAATAATCACTAAGCCGAAGGTCCATTACAATCACAACTAGTCAGGTTACATTCCAAGTATGGATGTACATTTATAGGTAGGGATTTTCCACTAATGTACCAATTTAAATTCCATAAGCAATCCACAAATAATCCATAAGCATGAACAAATATACAGAATGAACATTAAGCATGTAATATATCAATTCAATTTCCAACAATTAACACATGTGATTATAAAGGGAGATATCAGTTATAAATTGAAATACAAACTACAACTTAAGCTAATGGGAAGATGGAAAGCTCAAGGCGAAGAATCATCACCTTACGTTTGAACCGTTTGCACCATCGCTAAGAAGTGTGTGTTCCCTTAGAATCATTTCTTACCATCAATTGTAAAGTTGTACAATTAGATCCAAACTTACATGCTATTTAGGGTTAGGGTCTTAACCTAGGTTTTAATTAAATGTTTAGATTCTAGGATTTGAACCATAAATTATTATTATTATTATTATTGTACCATGGGCCAAATACTATTCATGATAGGAGTTTTAATCCCTCCATATTAATAACGATGGTTCATGAGTTTATATTTAAATGTACCGATATTATCCAATATTCTTGTAATGACTGATAACCTCTTAAATCATACAAGTAATAGTATTAGAATCTTTACTAATGATAGTATAATAAGGACTATTACTAATAATTATATTAACAAGAATTATACTAATCCTGTAATGAAAATGCTGATATATATTCTCTAATGATAATGATAATAGTTATCATTAATGAATCTAGTAATGATAATAGATACTAGGATCTACCATGAATCATGAGATTCTACAATTAGATTCAGACCTAACCCACTATTTAGGTTTAGGGTATTGGCTTATAGTTTAGATTACTTAGGTTTAGAATTTCATCTTATAGTTTAGGTCTAGGCTAGATTTTTAAGGTTGAACCCTAGTGGTGTATAATTAATCATAATGTTAATTTAATAATTTAACATCAATGTTACAATTAATGCTAGCTATCGTAGCAATGATAATCATTATGATGATATCAAATTGTATAATCGACTACCAATAATAATATTAAAGCATGATAAATACAATGCTAATATTTAATAATGATAATTTTATTTATTTGTAATACTAATATCAATATGGATAATTTACTAATTGTTATTCATTCCTAATATTCATAATCCTAATAATGATAGAAATGGCCGCAATGATATTTTTAATCGAAGGAATTTCAATATGGAGGAAAAATGTGGACTCACCTTGTTGACTCGGGTCGAGTCAAGTTGACTCGTCTCTACTCATGTTTTCCTGCTCTCTCTCTTTCTTCTTCTCCTTTCCTTCTTCTTTCCTTTCGCTTTTCTTCCATTTTTTTTCCTTTTCTTTCTCTCATGCTGGAATCTCCAGCAATGGCATGGACAAAACAAACCTGGACTAGGTCCAATCCTGACTTCCTAGCCGAACTCGGTTTTGGCCGAGTTGACTCGGCAGCCAACACAACTCAAGGCTCTCTCTCTCTCTCTCTCTCTCTCTCTCTCTCTCTCTCTCTCCCTCTCTCTCACATTCACTTTCCCAGTCCTGCCTTTGGACTTTCATAGGGGTCTAGAGTAGCCCAAATCCATGCCCAACTCAGACCGAACTCGGCCCAGCAAGTTGGTCTCACCAGCGGGTCGGGTTCGCTTGGCTCGGCAGCGGGCGCAACGGCTGCACCCACTCACTTCTTCCCTCTTTCTTTCTTTCCTTTCCTTCTTTCTTTTCTCTGATTTCTATTTTAGCTGGAAAACTCCAGCAATACACGAACCGAACCAGGGCTAACTCGGATCGTGTTTTGACCGAGTCAAGCTGATGCGTATAGTAGCAACAACAGCCTCTCGCTCTAATTTTCTTCTCCTTCCTATCTTTCTCCCTCCTTTCTTCTTCCAGATTCTCTCTTCTTCCTGCTACGATGCCCAAGAGGAACTGGACCACCAGATTCAACCCGAATTGATTCGGTTGGGTGTCGGTTGAACGAGGAAGAAGCTTCGCCGTTAATGGCAGATTCTCTCCCTCTGCTTCTTCCTTTAATCTAACAGGGGAGGATTTCTAGGGGTGTAATGGAGCTTGGAGGACGGATGGATCGAAGGTTTGAAAGGTTTTTGGTGGTGGGTTCAGGCGTTGAAGGTTGCGGTCGATTTTCAGAGGTATGCCTGCCTGGGACGGGGCAGCGAACTGTTCATCATATTTATCCTCTTTTCTTGAAGCCCTAAGCTTCACAACACTATTGGATGGATGGTGGATGGTCAGGATTACATCCTACAACCCGGTTTTCACAAAAACGTGGGAATGAGCCGAAACCATCCCTGGTTTCAGTTGGAAAGCCCTAAGAAATCGGATGGCTGAGGTCTCTTCTAAATGGAAGGCTGGGATTGGAGTATCCCTCCTCTTATGCGGACCGCGCCAGCATGTCGCACGGCACACAGTTTCCATTTCTGGAAACATGGTTTTTCACTGTCCATAAGCGACTGAATTTGTGCTCTCTTGAGTACACATCTTCATGTGAGACGACTCGGGTTCGTTCTAAATTGACCTTACAGATGGACGGATCAGATTGAGTGCCTAGGTCGGTGGTGGGCCACAGATGCAAGAAAATGGGCTTAGTTCATTTGAACGAGCGCTGGCGGGAGATCGTCCCTCTTTTGGAAACAATTAGGTCAAGCCCGATTTGACCAAGGGTGGAGTCCGGTACACCGCTGGTGCACCCACTTCTCGTGCATAAGCACTCTAGAGATGGGCCCACAGAGATGTTCGTGGGAAATCCACTCCGTCCATCTTCTTCCACGGGTCTTTTTAATGACCTAAACCCAATTTGAGGCAGGTCCAATTCTCAAATGGCCCATAACAATCAAAACTAACGGGTTAGATGTCTATTAGTATAGCTCCAATGGTCAGATCATCTTGGCAATTCAATAGTTAAGGTTCTCAAGTCTAGGGCCTTATTTTAAGGTGGTCATGTAGATAAGTGGGTCACAAAATGATTTAATTAAAATCCTTGGTGGTTAATTACAAGTTTTTGAGATCCGATGGTCTTACTGGTTTCAAACCGATGATCCACATCATCCGTTCTCCTTGGAGGCCTTGATCAGGGCCTTCAACCAAAAACCGAGTAGATCTTGAGTTCAGGTGAGACATGCATGTAGACATAGATCCCTAAATCATGGATTTTCATTGTTCCAATGGTCAGATTTGATCCATACTTACCATTAACGGTAAAAAGGTACTAAAGGGGCTATGTGTGTGTTCAAGATCTTCACAATATATTGCTAATCCAAATGCTAATATTAATATTCATTTTATTACTATTATTATTTATTATCATCATGGTTTATTTCACTTTATTATTATTATCATGCCTATACTGTAAGATGTGGGCTACTCGTTGTGCATGATTGATGATTTGTGTAGAGTGAATAAATGGTGATCCTCATGATTTGGGTCCTAATTCTAGGATGATCTAAGATAAAGGCCTTCCATGGCTCGCATTGGATGGTTCTGATGGTCGATTTAAAGGTCAAATGCTCTAGAATTCCGACTAACCCAAGTCTCACTCGTTTGATGATCGTCCTTGCAACCCAATAGCTAGATTGTCTCAAAAGGTGCACTATTAGTGTCCCACGATGTCTTTTGGAATATTCAAGCCTAGATGTACAGATGATCCATATTATTAATTGCCAAATCTGCACACATACATCATGAAAGGCTCAAATGCTTTATGGTGTACTTCCCACTGTTAGGAAATGGTGCAAAGTACTTGTTCCAAATTGAGGTCATGATTTAAGAGTCAGAGTCATTGATGGTCTAGCCCTAAGAGTCTATGGTTGGATAGCCAACTTTAGACTATCACGATGATCGAATTGTGGCTAATCGAAAGGTGATTAGTAGGGTGGTTCATGTGTGTTCCCACACAAGACTACTAATCGGGTTTTAATGGTAACACCCGAGTACAAAAAGTACGGGGTGTTACAACTATTGAGAATGTGTTTGATTAGAATCAGCCTGCTAACTTGGTTTAACTACCTCCCCTTCTAGTCGGCCACTCGATGTTGAAGCCTTTTTAATAAAGGATGAAAGTAGGACACTCTATAACAACCTTTGAATATTGGAACTCCAAGGTACTGCATCGGCGCCGCGGTTTTAAAGACACCAGTAATTCTTTCCATCGATTGAATACGCCTAGTCGACAATCTATTGGATGTGAAATGCCCACATTTCTGTTTCTTGACTCTTTGGCCAGATATCCTTTCAAACTTATTAAGGAAAAGAAAAACTTACCACAAGGATTCACTACTATCATTAACAAACAAAATGGTATCATCTGCAAACAACAGGTGAGATATTGTGGGGCACCCTCGACGGACCTTAAAGGGTAGACAACCTCCTTCCAATACTAGTTTCTAAAATCCACAACTAAATACCTCAGCTGTAATAATAAATAGACTCGGGGAAATCAAGTCTCCTTGCTGAAGGCCCCTCAAAGAACTGAAGTAACCACATGCTTCTCCATTGATGAGAATAGAGAACTAACAATTCGCCCAACACTTTTCAACTAGATTCACCCAATCTTGACAAAATCCAAACCTACTCAAGGCCACTTTAAGGAATCCCCAATTTACCCTCTCATATGCCTTTTTCAAATCTAGCTTCAAGACAATGTTCCCCCCACGAACTTTCCTGTTTATGTCTCGAAAAATCTCCTGCATCAAAGCTATACTCTCTGCTATGGATCGCCCTGGACAAAAACTCCTTCCTCCGACGGGATAATCCTCGACAGTAGTATATTCAGCTTGTCAACATTAACTTTCGAGATTATTTTAAATATATAGTTGCATAAGCTGATAGGTAGGTAATCTGAAAACTTAGATGGGGCAGACGACTTTGGGACTAGACATATTAGTGAAGATGTGAAGGTACAAGGAATCTTCCCACCTCTAAATAGGAACTAAACCACTTCCTATGTATCATGGCCCACCACTTCCTAGCAGCTGGAGAAGAAAGCTCCCGAGAATCCATCTGGGCTCTCGGAGCCCCGTCTTTTAGCATCACAAATAAACCTACGATTTGTTGTTGGTGATCATTTTCTTGTCAATTTTAGTCTAGGAAAGTTGTTATTTACAACGAGCTTTAAGTTAATTGACCTCACAACCCATCTTACAAGCAATTTTCCTTAAACCAATGGTGCATTTTTAGGGGTAAAAATGAAAGAAAAGCTCCTCAGATATAAAAGAATGAGTCGAGTTTGTAGCTGACCAGCTCTCTTTATTCTATTACTACAATACTATTTTTTTTTTCCAAAAAATTACCAAAGGCTTCAACCCAACCCCCATAAAATAATATGGGGCTAGTAAGGAGAGGCTGGATCTCTACAAACATTTGTTGCAAAAGCTTTTTCTACGATTATTAATATTCATTTGCATGTAATGGTTATTAACACACATATAAACATATTAAAATGACGTGGAACTTATTCACCTATATTTAAATGTTGGGTTTACCGTGATTTGCTAGATTCCCCTTGGATGGGAAATGTCCAAAAACCTCTCATATCAATGATTCAACTCTTTGATTATAAAAAGGCCATGGTAACCACCGTAATCAAATCAAAAGAGTGATGTAGAGTGGGCCACATATACATTCCTAACATAGTTGGATCAAGAGAAGCCTGAACGAAAGCGGGAAGTAGTCCGTCCGAATCCAATCCTATGTAGGGCATGATGTAACTGGCCCAGGTATGTCTAATTCAAAGAAATTTATTCCAAATATTGGGAAATTATTGTTCGAAGTTTTGATAGTAAAAGAGCCGTAATTTTTTATCTGGTCATCGTCACGAAACGCATGATCTATCGATCTTTATGTAGTGGTGCATTCAAGGTCAATCGACTGGCTATGTCGGTCACGAACGACCATTTTGCAAGAAAATACAAGGCTTAAGGGTTAACGGTGAGATTTTAGAAAGAAAAAAAAATTACTTTTTTATTATTTCCATTATTGTTGTAAATTTTTATTTCTAGAGTTTTATGATTTTTCATCTTTTTGGAAGTTATTTGTAATAATGTCGGGAATGTTCCAATAAAATCTCATTGACGTTTATATTTCTAGCAAAATTAGCCTTTGGGAAGATTTTGCTATTTTAGGTCACTTTTATTCGAATTAGGGTTTTGTTCATCTTTATAATTTAAGTGATGTAATAAAAAAATCTTTGAATTATTATTCAATAAAATATTTAAGTTTTTATCTTATTTATTATGGATTCAAAATTTTACCTTGTGGATTCAAGGTCTCGAATATTTGAGGATATAATGGTGATCTTCTTCTATATCATTTCATGCTCTTCGCTATGTCAAAGAGTCAAATATATGATCCAAGCTTTAAATAATCTAATTGAAAACTTTTATTTTTTATCTATCCACTAGACAAAGTAAGATCATTGTATAAATGGTTTGGATCATTGGAAGATGACCCAGTTTCGAAGGCCAAAGCCTAATGTATCTTACTGCAATCTATCTAAGATGAGAAAGGAAATAGAATTTTCCAACAAGCTTGCTTCCATGGCAACTCTCATCCCTTATTTCCATTTTTTCTTTTACCCTCTCTTAAATTCTAATATGGAGGGAGGAATTGGTTGTTGTACTCTAGCCACATGATATTTGTTCAATCCGGTCTATTTGAGGAAAGGTAAAACAACTAAGACATGTAGGACCCACCATCTTGTGCATGCAAAATCCAATCCATCTATCATGTGGTAGAATAAAAGTAAGCTCAAGAAAAGAAACTCATGTGTTCCACAATGCAGGAACAATACCAAATCCAAAATGAATTTTCTAAATTCAGTGTGACCCATTCAAGTTTTCAATAAGGCTGATTTCTTTTTTGTGCTCACATTGATGAGGCGCAACTAACTGAAGAATGGAGGCTGGATGGCAATAACCGCTAACCAGCTCTGATTTTTTTAGGTCTTACATCCGGGGCCTCACATGATGGATGGAATGGAAACTTCACGTACAACATGGTGGGCCCACGGCTTGTGTTGTACCCCTTGTGTACCACATGGGTTATAGAGGATTTCGGTCCCCAGTCCCCAATGGACCCTCTTTTCGCTTTCCTATTGCGATGGAGAGAAGGCCTCTCATGCATGTCTGTTCCTCCCTGCTTTCCAATCTGCCTCTCTCACCCTCAATGTTTGTAGAATAAACTTATTCTATATTGTGGTGTGTGGGACTACGGTGATTTAGGGCCCACATCCAATTCGTCCATATACTATATCCCTTCGACTTCACCCCATAACCAAAAGATCATCCTGATCCAAAATGCAGGTGGGTCACAACACATTGAACAATTGGGATGGGAACAAGAACCATTAATTACTACATTCCAACCTAAGCATGACCCCCCACCATATTTCTTATATACAATCAAATCTGTTCGTAAGATGCATCCCACCAGGATGAATGGGTGCCCAAAAAATCAGACCATTTCGAAACTCAAGTTGGCAACTCCATCTGATTTTAGAGGTTTTGTGCATGATTTTATGTGGTGTGGCCCACCTGATTTTTTGATCGGCTTGATTTTTAGATTCTACGGAGTACATGAGTGGCCACAGGTGATGGATGGATTAGATGTCATGCGCACTTTACCATAGGCTCCACACACCACATTGTAGAATAAACTTTGGTAGAGGACCCAACTTCTTCAATGAAAGTAACCCAAGAAAGGCTATTTTTTCTTATTTTCTTATTTTTATTTTCCTTTCCCATCCTTCTCACATGATGGATAGCTATGAATGCCCCCTAACCACCCACCTATCGCAACACCGTGGCCCACTGTCATTCTTCTTAATTGTTAAAGTCCATTGTTATACATTGATACACCATCCACTAATGGCTCGAGTTTTCAAATAATGTGGTTGTTTGACATGGTATCAAAGAGGAAGTTTTTGCATTCAAATATGTAGTGTTAAAGTCCCTTAATATACATTGAAACACCATCTACTAACAGATGATGAAGAAGGCGAGATGGTATGTTATTAATCCACGATTGCCTCTTATTTCCAAGTAGATTTTATTTATTTATAATTTCTTTCTAAAATGTTTGGTGTCATTTTTTAAGGCTAAATTGCCAATTCGTTGTGAACATGAACTTTTTTGTTTGGTACCTAATCAAAACATGTGGACCCATAATTGGTTTAACTAAATCATTGTTATGATGTCTCCCATCATGGGTGGACCATGATCAAAGATTTTCTGAAATTGGAAGATTGATGTGGGACAAAGTTGAAGGACAATCACATGGACTACTAGGATAGAAAGAAATCAGGCTAGAAAGTTCAATTCAAGGGTTGAGCATGCACTATACACTTTTGACGGCTATACCTTTGCAGCTGAATTTTCTTTTTGTGTATATAATATGTTGTTGGAAAGTTATTGATGAGCTCTACATACTGGTCAACGGCAAATGCAATTGACCCCAAATGTTTTCCAAAAATAGGTTGTTTAACAGATTATTTTTAGTTTATAGTCAATTTTTTTTATAGTAAACTTTGGTTTTTACTATTCATAACCTAATGTAAGAATGTTTAAATTAGCATATGTGTTGTCTACTACTTTTTATAAACTTACCACTTGAGAAAATTTTATTATTTCAAGAAAGATATGAATTTGTAGTATAAGACTTATATAAGTTATACTAAAGGACTTTGTAAATAAACTCTACTTAAATTTTATCAATAATATTGATTTCATTTCTCTTCTTTTTTTTTTAAAGAGATTTATCTTTCCTTATAGATTCAAAGTTTATTTTTTAGAAAAACTACGGTAATCTCCTCGTTTATCTACGCATCCGCAATGCCAGTTGATATTAGAGCAATGTCTTTTCTTATGTCATGCCATCCAATAGAATCCTATCAATGGTGTTCCAGATAATACCTATGTGATTAAGGTAAAGTTTGAGGCCTTTCATTAAGAAGTCCAATATTGAATGCAGTAAATGCAACCAAGTATTGGTCAAATGATTAAGGCCTTGGATCACAAAGATATTCTTGGCAACAAACAATTCACAACTATCGAAGGGGCTTGTTGTCACTAAATTGTGGCTAGATACTTTTCAACTAATTAAATATTAAAGAGAAAAAAGTGGAATTATACAGATTAAGTAGTATTGCTTGAGGAATCCTATGATAAAAAAAAGGAGTAAACCTATACGAATGAAGGAGTACCTATTAATGAATTCACGATCAAATTACTTGATGGATCAATAATTGACAAATTAACTAATGAATTGATACATGATGTAGAAAAGTTTTAATTGAACTAAAGCATTAGTTGAAGGACGGATTAATGAAACAAATCGATGGATTAACCGTAAAAGATAACTTGATGGCTAAGTAGATAAATACTTTTACTATCATCATGGAGTGCAAGATCAAAGGTCAGTAGTGACGACACCAATATCGTAGCTAATGGATGTTAATCAAGAGCAATGAATAAAGCAACAATTGACATTTAGGAAATCCATGATTAAAGCCCATTCGTGCAAAAGAAATGCAACAATTGACATTTAGGAAATCCATGATTGAAACCCATTGGTGCAAAAGCAATGAAATAAATGCACCAAATATGAAGGAATGTAAAGAAACAGAATATAAGAGTTTAGTTTCTATAATTCCATTATAAGTATAAAATTTCAATCTGACATGTAGGCCTTCACCATATAATCTTACCGAAGATAGAGAAGACCTATAAAGGTATGTCATCATGATGAGTTACCACATTCTAAACTTGGGAACATAGTTAATTTTTAAGTGGAGGGGTATGATGTAGGACAAAGTCAAGGACAATCATATGTATAGTTATGATCAAGGGAAATCAGGCTAAAAAGTCAATCTAAGAATCTAACATACATTATAGGTTTTGATGGCCATATTTTTACAAATGATTATCTATTTCGATCATATAATATCTTTGGAGAGCTATCAACAAGCTTAACATGCGGGCCAATGCCAAAGATAGTTGGCCTTCGAACCATATTTCAAAAATAGGTCATTTTAAAATTTATATTTGAGTTTTTAGTTAAATTTTACTATTTTTAATAAATTACAGGTGATATTTTAAGGGTATTTTAAGGCTTGGAGAGTCATGGATATTTCAAAGTCCTTGGGAGTCATGTGAGAGAATTTAAGTTAGTTTAGAAGTTAAATGCTATTATTACTAAATTTACTATTAGCCGATTTTACAATTTCAAAAAAGTAACAAATTTAGGGTTTAAGATTTTTATAAGTCATATGAAAGGGATTTGTAATAGATTTTTATTCAATTTAATTAATAAAAAGACTTTTAGAAGTCATATGAAAGGGATTTGTAATAGATTTTATTCAATTTTATTAATAATATCACTTTATTTCTTATTTTTTTAGAAATTTCTCAGACTTTATGGATTTTAGGGTCATTCTTAAGAGAAAATGGTAATATTTATTTTATCCACACACCCACTTCACAACAAATCTTAACCATCCAAGTTTTGGTCTTTTCTCCATTAAAGGTGGATTGTTGTTGCATTTCTACTTAACCATGTATTCATATACCAACTATGGACATATGAAAGTTGACCAACTGAAGAGTATGTTTCTAACATGTGATGGGGGTCATAAGAATAATTATATGATAAATAAGGACTATTTTAGTAGAAGCATGAATTTTTCTTGTTAGTCTCCTTCTTCCCCTTTTCACAATCATAGCTTACATTATGAAAGCATATCACTCTCCTAGAATGTATTCATTTAAATCACTATTGTTTATCATTATAGTAGGTGCATGTCAAGTGGAAGTGAATTATGTATGCAGCCAAGGCATCCTAATAAGAGAGATGTTTTTATATTTGACATTGAGAATCCTCTTTCTTTTCGACTTGCATGAAATGCATAACAATTTGGGTATCGTCTCAGAGAGAGGTGAGGCATCCTTATAAGAGAGATGTTTTTATATTTGACATTGAGAATCCTCTTTCTTTTCGACTTGCATGAAATGCATAACAATTTGGGTATCGTCTCAGAGAGAGGTGAGGCATCCTTATAAGAGAGATGTTTTTATATTTGGCATTGAAAATCCTCTTTCTTTTCGACCTGCATGAAATGTATAACAATTTGGGCATCGTCTCAGCGAGAGGTTAAGTGAAATAATCATGTTTGTGAAGATGCAAAGTACTTGCATATGGACAGAAAGACCTTATGAAGCAAGTGTTATTTGGAATGATTGGGCATAATGCGTTTGTAGGTTACTTTTCAGATATGTTCATTACGCAGTTGCACGAAATGGTCATAACTCCCTCATTATAGGTCAGATGATCGAGTGATCTTAGGTACGTAAGAAAGATAATTTGATAAAAATTTTAAATGGCTTTAAAATCATTTCATTTGGAGACAGTTTAATGTTTCAAAATTGAGCCCAAAATCCAAATCATGATTTAAAGAATCCACAGATCGTGATCTAAACTACTCATTGCACGATCCCATGAAAATTATCATAACTCTCTTGTTACATGTGAGATCAGGATGATCTTTTGCTTGTTAAAAAGATAATTCGATAAACGTTTAAATGGCTTTAGAATCATCTTATTGGGGAAGCATTGAAACTTTTAAAAGTGAGCCCAAATTCTAGATTGCGATTTGGACAAAATAACTAATAATCGAGGTTTGGACAATGCAAGCGCAGTCCCACAAAAATAGTCATAACACCCTTGTTACAAGTTGAATTAGAGTGATCTTATGCTCATTGGAAAGATAATTTGACAAACTTTCAAATAGCTCTAGAATCATCTCATTTGGACACCATTTGACCATTCAAAAGTGGGGCCAAAGTTTAGATCATGATTTAGACATTTCCCCTATCGTGGTTTGGACTATGCATCGTGGGTCCTGTGGAAACAATCATAACTCTCTCGTTATAGGTTGGAGAGTGATCTTGTACTCGTTGGAAAAATAATTCTACGAACTTTTAAATGGCTTTTAAATTATTTCATTTAGAGATCATTTGACTTTTCGAAAGTGGGCCCAAAATTCATATTTTGATTTGGCTATTGCCTAGATCATGATTTGGACTATCCATTACACGGTTCCATGGAAACGGTCATAAATCCATCGTTAAAGGTTGGGTCAGAGTGATTTTATACTCTTTGGAAAGATAATTTGACAATCTTTCAAATGCCTTTGGAATTATCTCATTTGGAGATTGTTTCATTTTTCAGAAGTAGGGCCAAAATAATAACCACGATTTGGATAATGCCCATATCGTGATTTGGACAATGCGTCATGCAGTCTTAATAAAATAGTTATAACTATCTCATTATAGATTGGATGTGGGTGATCTTATGCTCATTAGAAAGATAATTCGATAAAATTTTAGATGGCTAAGGAATCATTTTATTTGGAGAATATTTAACCTTTCAAAAGCGGACTTGAAGTCCATCTCGTGTTTGCTCTTATTTCCAACATCGTGTGATATTAAGAAAACAGTCATAACTTTTTCATTATATCAATTTTCTCCCAAGCATACCCATCTAAGTATAATCTTTATAGAAAGAAGATCTTATCTCCTAATAGTGGAGTTTTTATTATATTTTTTTTTTCTTTCTTTCTATCTGTTTCTTGGCAAAAGACCCTTTTAAGTAGAAATTTTAAAGAAAAAAGAAGAACCTATTTTATTTTTTTTAAGTTAAATATTTTATTACTTTTTTCATCTAATTTTTGCTATAAATAACCCAGTTCAATATAATTAATTGGTAAAAAGAAAAACAATATATCCAGATATATATGTGTGTGTGTGTGCGCATTTTGCTAAACGTGGTGTTAATTCCGTGCTCCACGAAACCTTAGGTGTACTTGCATAAAAATCCAAAACATTAATCCCCCCATATCATATAAATGAGGTCTTTGGTTCAATTTGTGGGACTATAAGTTACGATCCATCTAGTGGTTATTTTCTTACCTTTCGTGTGCATGAGACATGCATCTAATTCATTGGCCCACTACGAGGATTGCCTTATGGAAAAAAATAATAATAATAAAATCAGCAACATCCACTCATCGAGTGGACCACGCTATATTTTTCTATTTATCAATGGCTTTGAAAACATTCTTTTATGGTGTACCTCACTTGATAAGTAGATAGAGTTTATTTGTTGCATTAGGAGATCTTATGATACGGACAACCTATTGGAGGTATTGGATGTTTCATGGACATGAACTGTTGAAAGATATCTGTTATTGGACCGTAACTAATGGTCCAAACGGTTGGACTTGAGACCTCATCCATCATAAATTGATGATAAGTCCTAGGGTTACAGTATACAAATTTCATGACTGGTGCTTCCTATCTGATACCCATTGATAGTGGGACCCACTGGTACATACGTCGGGTTGTTTTCTAGCATTAGAGATGTACACAAGTCGATCTGAGTTGAGCTTGGCATAGCTCGGCTCGACTCGGCCAGGAGCTAACCTTAGCTTAAACTCGGCTTGGTTCAGTCATTCAGCCTGACTAGCCAGCTTAGCTCAGTTTGGTCAGCAACTCGGGCCAACTCGAGTTAAGTTTGAGCATGTGCAACATTTTTTTAAACACATACATTGCATCTTCAATCTCCCACAATTCGAATGCAAATCAATAAGAGTGTATTTCATCAAACACTCGGCCAACATCATCAAGATTAAGATATGAGAATAGTACTACAATATAAAGTTTTTTGTGAAGATTTAGTTCTTTAATCTTCCCTCAAATACCCATTTCGAGAATACTATGATATGATGGCAATCTAAGAAATAATACTCCGTTAAGGTATTTCATCAAACACTCAGCGAGCAGCATCAAGATCAAAATGACTAAGTCACCAAGCCGATTTGATCCGAGTCGATTCAAGTCGGGGTTCAAGCTGAGTCAAGCTTGCCTAAAAAAATTTTGAGCACTAAAAACCAGTTCTCAACTCGGTCTAAATCCAATTTTGAGCCAAGGTGAGTGGAGCTTTTTAGAGTTGAGTGAAGCGACCTGCTAACCGAGCTACTTGACTCATGTACAACTCAATGACTAGCAAATGAGGTTGTTTGGCACCATGGATTTGGGGGCTTTGAGGGGATTTCAAATCCCTTGGTAAGTTTGGCACCATAAAGTAATCGGGGGTTTCAAATCCCCTCAAAGGAGTTTTAAATCTAAGGTGAAAGATTGGATTACATCTAACCTCCTTCCAAGAATTGAACTTGCAACATATGTGTCACTAGGCTATTAATTTATTGGGCACATGACCTAACGATGATATCTCAAAACAATCAGATTATCAATTACATCACTATAATTACTTTAATACGGTGAAATGCACCCTCTAAACATTATCCATGTAAAGTCAATGGTTTAAAATTATTGGTCAGTGAATTGGATGTGATTTTGTGCTGGTGGCCTGTTTAAGACTTGAAATTTCATCATTTTCAGGCAAAGTATAAGTGTATATATTTCAACCGCTTTATTAGGATCATTGTGTCAAAAGTTACATAATTACAGTAATTAGAGATATTAAAATTGATTTAATAATTACATTTAAACTCATGTAAATATAATTTGTATATTTACTTTTACTTTTAGATTACAAGAGGATTACGAATCCAGGGTGCCAAATCAAATCCACGGGTTCCAAATCGAGGGGTTCCAAATCCAGAGTTTCGAAGCCACGCTCCCAAACAGGTATGTTTCGTGGACATTAGCGTCACAACGTTACTCGCAGCTGCTTTTATGGGTAAATCCGTCATTTTGCGTACATAGTGAAGGAATCGCGAGAAATGAAATCACCATTGTACAACCAGGGTGATTGTTAACCACCATTTTCTGAGTTGTTGGTCCTCATCCATTTTAATATTTCTATGTGGCATACCTTTACGCCAATCCCGATGGCCTAAGAACCTTTCTTTGATGGAGCTTACCATGAAATTCGAACTTTATTGAACAATCCCAGCCATCAATTGGTGGTAATTGAATGGACGGTTGTTTTGAAAGTTTTTGAGGTCAAAATTTACCAGCTTGACAAGATTTTTAATATTGTATTTCAGGCAATACTCCATCCAAGATTGGGTCAGAAATCCCGACGGTACAGATTCCAGTACATGCATTCCATGTTTACAGTATATGAGACACCACAAGATAAAAAACTGCTGGTTGATCATCATTATAGTCTTGTCCAAAAGAGAATTGGACGGGGATCCGGGGATGCGGATTGCGTCCTACCCCCACCCGTCTCCAGGTGGGAACGGGCAGGAGTTTTGAGTGGCCACCGTAATGTATGAGTCTTATCCACACCGTCCATCCATTTTGTCGTATCATTTTAGGATATAATCCCAAATATTAGATAGATCCAAGACTCAAATGGACCACACCACAGGAAGCAGAGATGATAATGATTCTAACCGTCGAAACTTTTCCACGGCCCATTGTGATTTATTTGCCCTCCAACCTATTCATAAAGTTAGTTATACATGGATGAAGAGAAAACACAAATATCAATTCCATCCAAAACTTCTTTGGTCCCTAAGAATTTTTCAACGGTAAAATTTTAATCCCCATTTTGTAGTCAACTTGAGCTTTCGATCTACCTAATTTTTAGTGCTATGTGGTAAAATGATACGAAAAAATGGATGGACGGTGTGGATAAAACCCATACATCACAGTGGCTACTCAAAGCTCCTGCCCGTTTCCTGCCGGAGACAGGCGGGGTAGGACGCAATCCGCAATCGGGATCCAGTGCCTCTCGAGAATTAAAAGCTCCCATGTCTTCGTGTCATTGTTGCACACGTGACCATCAGATCAGAACCGCTCATTCCATAGTTGGTATGCTCAATCACCACTGTTTCTTGTGGTATGGTCCACGTGAGAATTTTACCTTCTTCATTTTTTGAACATACCCTAAAATGAGCTATCAAAAGGGATGGACGGCATGGATTTACGGAACATACATCACGCTGGTCCCCACAGACAAGATGCACCCACCAAGGAGGATCCAGGTGCGCCCGACCTTGAGTGGGGACCACCGCAATATTCCCATGGGTTGCTTACAAAACATCGCTTTGTTAGCGGAGTACTTACCATCAGAATATACAAAACGTCGTTATCTCGCGTATGAAGAAGTTCTCGCTCTGCCTCCATCGCGACTTAAGGATCTCCCATGTGCCCCCTTCCACTGGGGCCCACAAGCTGAGATCACCCCATGATTTGAACCGTCCAGATTATTCACAATTAACATAACATGTGCTCATCCCAAAAGGTCACGCCTCAACGATGATCCTGACCTTTGATTTTTTAAGTCTAGTGTGTCACATTCAAAATTCTTCTCAGTCTTTCAAGTCCACCCAAAGATACCGATGATCAGAGCCACACGATCAGCGTGTAATTTTTTTAATGCCCTACAAGAGGAAGGAGTCCAGAACATGGACGGTGCAAATCGTCTGCCCATCTCAGAACGTGGTCCCTAATCAGCGGAGACAGGTTAAAATCCCAGCTATGCAATACGTAGAGATCACTGTCCGTCTCATCTGGACGAAATCCATGCTGGTCCACCTATCAAGAAATCGGTAATTGTACAAGAAAAGAACCGACGGTCCAGATCATGAGAAGATGTTCACGGATGTCCCAAGTTACGCGAAGCAACGGGTGTATCTAACACAAGCGGATAGACTTTCTGACTCTATTCTTTAATGAGATAACGTCTCCAGTCCAACCAGCTGGACAATATAGCTACGGTAGAACTATGGATTACTTCTGATCTTTCATTTATTTTAGAAATCAAATCGGTCCAGTAGGTTATAAATATAATAACAATCAACTTACTTAAAACTCATCCATATAAGCTTACCAAGTGGACCACATTTATATTTTGTTATTCATCAATGGCTAGAATTTTTTCCATGTTGTACGCCCACTTAATAGTAGGCTATGTTGTTGTGGCCCACATGATTTTTTTTTTGTTTGGCAGTCGTGATTGGATGGTCAAAAGTACTTAACCAGATGTATGTTGTCCACTTGATCAATGGCCCACTCTTTATTTTAATATTGAATGTAGTCCAGATTGGTACCCGATTTGCTGCGAGAGAGATCTTGGACGCTAATTCTCGTATCGTGGGAATGGATTATCAGCTGGCAGATTAAATGCCGATTTGCCGCGAGAGAGATCTTGGACGCTAAAGAACAGATCTTCTCGTAAAACGAGCCCCGATATGTGACAACCATCTATCACGAGATTTTAGGAAAAACCCGAGCAAAACAACAAATCAGAAAATGACGAGACTGCCCCTCTGTTTGAAGTGATGGAAGCGTTGAACTGGGGGCATGTACGGTCGGCTCTGCCTGATAGCCCCGTTGACGTCACGCAAACCCCAACGGACGAAGGGTTTAGGTCACGTGACGGCAGCCTTCGTCACGCCTGAGGGTCACGTGTCACTGACAGGACGCGCCAGCCAATAGAATCACGCTGTGTAATATTCTAGGGACTGTACGGATGGGGTAGGGAAAATGACTAAAACGGCCCTCTGACAGTGTAGTCGGGATGGAAAGCGTCCCCACGGAGGGGAGGGGGTGGCCTAAATATAGGAGAGTATAGGTGACTGCGATTTGATAGGAAGGGGTAATTTAGTCATTTTGTTGACGTCTGACACGTGTATGCGATGTTTGACATCTGGGCTTCCAAGGGCCATTAAAATAACAAATAGGGGTGGGCCTCCCTTTTGCCTGAATTGGGAACTACTTTCAAATCGGAACCCTGACTGCGGGGCCCACCTTGATGTATGTGTATTACATCCACGCCGTCCATCTGTTTATTCAGATGATTTCATTTCATGAGACAAAAAATTCAGCAGATTTAAATATCAGATGGACCACACCATGATTACTATTAAAAACTTCCTAGGGCAACAAAAGTTTTCGATCATATCAGCTGAACTGTGTGGTCCCTTCGTCCAGATATTTGTGAGCTTATCAACGGATTAGATGGAAAATAAACATTCCGGTGGCCTTTTGGTAGTTTTTTTATGGTGGGAATTCAATCATCACTGTTTCCTGTGGCGTGTTCCACATGAGATGTGGATCTACTGTGTTTTTGGGCTTATGGCTTGTAATCAGTTGAAGAAACGGATGGACGGCGTGGATTTAAGAAACACACATTAGGATGGGCCCCACAGTCATGGATCCACCGAATCCGCGCTGTACGTGGCTAGTGATGGCGAGATCCGTATTGATGAAGTACGCCGGTCCCCTAACAGATATGTGATATGGGAGAGCGGCCCTTACCGTGGGTCCCATCTTGATGTATGTATTGTGTATCCACGCCGTCCATCCGTTTTTACAGATCGTCTTAGGGCATAACTACAAAAATGAAGCAGATTCAATTATAACGGCGGCCATACCGTAAGAAACAGTGGTGTTTGACCATTAATAGGCCACGAAAGTTCTGGATCAAGCTGATATTTGTTTTTTCTATACATCCAGGCTTACGTGATCTTATCAACGGATTGGATGGTAAATAAACACTGCCTAAACATTGGATTTGTTTAGGCCAGTCAACCACCACGATTTATTATGATATGTTCCACGTGATAATTGGATTTGTTTCATTTATTGGATATGCCCTGGAATGAGATGATGTGTAAAAACGGATGGATGGCATGGATACATAATACATACGTCGAGGTTGTAACCCAAAGTTTTTGTTAATAAAATTTAAATTTAAAATTTTTAATTTTAATTTTAAGTGGTAAAGAGATTTATCAATTTTATCATCATTTATTTTATATTTCTTTATTCAAAACTTTTTTCGTATTTTGTAGTCTCCCAACTAACCAATATAATAGCGAGAGTTCTATCAAAACTAAAAGAATCAAAGAAAAACTTGTAAAAAAAAAATAAAAACACGAAAGGAAAAGTAGGAAGGAGGATTTTTGGGATTTGTCTATGTAGGTTAGTGTGTGTGTGTGTGTGTGTGTATATATATATATATATATATATATATATATATATATATAATATATATATGGATGAAATAGTTAATTTGGCATGATCTATATATTGGACGAATTAGATCAATCAAACATTGATTGTGTAGGTTTAATTTATTCATGTGGAAAGGTACACTGATGCGCATGACTTTAAAGCTAATGTGCAGAAGGTGAAATTTTTCCATGATGGACAGCGGTCGGTATGATATATACTGTTTATGGGTGTTGTAAGATTTAATTATTTAATATTTTTAAGAATCATACAAATTCGATACCTCAATAAACTGTATTGATCATAGATCTGCCAATTTTCTTACGTAATCTAATGAAATTGAATAAATATAGAAAGAGTAATTCTTTGCGCAAGTTACAACTTGACACAAAGAATTATATGATATAATTTAAAATGTGTGATTAAATTATCGTCATTTATTAGATTCTTAAGATTAAAATAAATTAAAATCTTAAATTTCAGACTAATTGGACCATTAGACGGGCTGCATCGATATGAAGAAATGATAGATAATGAATCATTATGTGGAATTATAAGATTAAAAATAATTCTTATTTATGTGATTTTAGCAAATACTAATTCAATTCAGACCGTTGGTTCACAGAATCATTTCCATCGCATCAAGGTAAGTGATCCTGATGTGTTTCTCATCCATCAAGTTAAAATAGATAAATTGTTTGATATGTTGTATGCTCACCCTGATATAATCGCTATGTACTCTTAATTGTTTTAGATGAATGCGTGATTATTGTATTAATATAATAATAATAATTTGATTTGATTAATGTGGTATGATCGATTATTTGAGTTACTGCATTAATGCAACTTATATGTCGAATTAATAACTAGACATGAATTGAATGATATACTAGATAACATGGGACTATGTTGATTCGAATGTCATAATCGAAATGATTTATGCAATACATAGCTCATGATTACTTGATATGCTTGTGCATCTATCAATTGCATCCACAACGCGTACTGAATTCCTGAATGGTATACCTAGTAAAATCGTTATCAGGAGCCCACTATAATAATGGAAACCTACTCAAGGAGTAAATGCAGGTCTTGCCTATGCCTACCAAATGGTAGAAGCCTGCCAAGGGGCAAATGCGGGTTGACGGGTTTTCAACTCATGCAAGTGGACAAATTCCCACTTGATGCATTGATGCATTCATATATTGCACAATATTTTCATTTTCTTTCTAAAACTATATTGTGTATGATTATTGACATTCTATTATAATTTGATGTAAAAACCATGTTGGGAATTCTCATTAGGCCTGACTAGTTTACCATTTATTGATGTAAAACTGTACAAATGAGCAATTAGCTGATGAGTTGGCGCACGAACAAGAAGTTGTGATTGAATTGGTTCACGACACACGTGAGACGTAGTCATACATATCCAAAGAGAAAATTGCCGCATTTGGACCATTCCTAATTATTTAATTAGAATTTTATTTGTTATAATGATCTAAGGATTTTAAGCATTTGATTGATTTATTTAATTGAATTGTTCTAGGCCTGTAACAAGTATCATTGGTAAGTTGTATTGACTGATGAATGATGTCAAGTTTATGCTGATTGAATGTTTATGGATGTTGAGAATAGATAGATGTTGATGATTAAATCATTTTATGTGAATGATTGTGAATGGACCTAGTTGGAATGTAGAAATGAATATTAATTTTGCCTCTGAATAATCATACAATGGAATGAAGTTAGTACACTTTGTGTACAAGTTACGACTCGAAACTCGAGACTGGGGGTGCACACTCTGTACTCGAATTTTAGGGCGTGACAAAGATGGTCCCTAGGGTAACCGTCGTACCGTCTTGGGTGGGACCGGCGTCTTAGCTAATCCACTCTCGTGGTATGGGCGTAGTTGCAGTTGGCGTGTGTGAAAAGGTTTGGACAGTAAAAATAATTTGACTCATGGGCCTAACTTCGGCGAATAAGAATTAGCTAAGAGACGACAAGAATAGATTGAATTTAAGTCGAGTATCTCAAGTGAGACCCATCTCATCTTGCATGTGTCGATGACGGACTACTCTCTCTATTCGGCTCGCGAAGTTATCTCTCTCATGTCCTTATGTGGGTCAGGCTGATTTTATTCATTTATGTGTCTTGTTAGATTAAAATAAGTTTTTAAAAGAAGATTTGAAAATTGTGAAAAACAATAATAAATAAATTAGATTTTGTTTCCATCGTGTCTTAATTGTGTTTAGTTTGGACTCACTTTGATAATTTGTTAAGAAAATTAAGTTTTTATATTAAAATCTCTCGCTAATTCTTCATAGTAGGAAGTAAGGGTATATCATGGTGGTAATCTCGCACACGCGATTGTGATCGTGGACGTAGTGTGGCGTGGCGTGGTGTGGTGTGGTGTATTTTTTATTGGATACTTTTAGTTTTTTATGCATATGTTTTGTGTTACTTATGCATATAAAGATAAAGAACCGTTGTACATATATCTAATAATAATAAACAGGCATGTGTTCATATGAATTTATTACGTTGCTCCCATGTACCTCGAGCCGTAACAGCTGCCTACTTTTTCTTTATAAAGATATCTCATCTCCATTGCAAAATTCATTCAAAAATTCTCCCTTATTTGGTTTTTCCTTTATGTTCTCTTTAGGCAAATCAATTTGAGTTTTCTTGAGTTCATGTGGCTGTGATCGATGGTGCACAAGATCTAAGCCGTTCATCTTGGAGTAGAGTTGTTGTATCCCGGTGGTAGACTTGTTGGGACCCAATGCATTAGGGATCGTCTTCTTATAAAGGCAAATCGTCTTTAAGACAACGACCGTAATGTGCCTCAATTCTCCAGATTCTTTTGTTATTATTTTTGTTTTATTATTATTATTATTATTATTTATAAACTTTTTGCTATATTTCTGTATTTTGGAACAAACAATTTAAAGACAGATTTCTCTAAAATCTCAACATTATGGCTACTGTTTCTACGTAGTTATTTTATTTTATTTTTTATTTTTTTTTAAAATACGGGATAACTTCAAGAGATGGCAACAGAAAATTGAGTTCTATTTAACTACCCTCGGGCTGATTTATGTTATAAAAAATTATGCCCCATCACTTGAGGCGAATGAATCAACATCATCTTTTGAACTATCGAAATGGAAGAATGATAACTATTGTGCCAAAATCATATTTTGAATATGATGACCAACGAAAACTATGATATTTAGAATGATGACTATTGTGTCGAAATCATATTTTGAATGCAATGACCAATGAAAACCATGATATATATTGTCATCTTTCCAATGCCAAAGAACTTTGGAATCATCTTAAAAAGAAATTCAAAACAGAAGGTATTGGAATAAAGAAGTATGCAATTAGTCATTATATTGTTTTTAAGATATCTAATGATAAATCTGTAATAGATCAGGTGTATGATTTACAAAAGATAGCTCATGAAATCTCATATAAAAGTATGATGATTGATGAAGCTTTCCAAGCTGTTGTAATAATTGAAAAACTTCCATTATCTTGGAAGGAGTATAAAAATTCTCTAAAGTATAAGAGAAATTATATGAGTTTGGATGACTTCATTCTTCGCATGCTTATATAAGAGGAAGCAAGAAATCATAATAAACATTATTTGGATTTAGAATTTGCAACTAATTTTCACCTTATTGAGAATAACTAGAAGGGTTAAGAAAACTTAAGTTCTATACCATAAAACAAAAGGCATCCACATGTCCAAAGAAATAAAAAAATAGATAAGAACAATAAGAAGAATGGAGGATACATGTGTATGAGAAAAATAGATACTTTATTAAGGAATGTATATTCCTCAAAGGCAATAAGAAGGAAAAAGACAATGCACATGTTGCCGAAAAGTTTATGGAGGTCATCACTGAAGCACTCATTGCTTGTGGCTCAAATGACTGGTAGATTGATTCATGTGCCACCAAACATTTTTATTATGACCATGACACATTTTCCTCCTATAAGAAAGTAGATGATGCGATGAAATTTTTTATGAAAAATTCGTCAAAGGTAGATGTCGTTAGCAAGAGAAATGTGAGTTTAAAGCTTTCTTTTGGAGATGTGTTATCTCTTATTGACATGCTGCATGTACTGGACCTTTAGAAATTATTGTCTCTCGATCTTCTCTTAATAGGAATGGATTTAAGTTAGTTTTTAAATCCAAAAAATGTATTATCACTAAGAATGATATTTTTATTGAAAAAGACTATTTAACTGATGGATTGTTCAAACTGAGTGTTATGAATGAAAATAGTGATAGTTCTTCTGCTTACTTGATTAAGTTTCTTAATATGTAACATACTATACTAGGTCATGTGAATCATCATTATCTTGAAAGCATGATTAGTATGAAGTTTATTCCTATAATGAAAATGGAAAATCAAAATAAATGTAAAATGTTTATAATTTATGCATTTAAAAAAACTATTCAAAAGGGTTAAAAGGAACAATAAAATCCTAGATTTGATTTACAGTGACATATCATTCAAAAGAGTTGAAATAAACAACTAAGTCGTGGATTTAATTCATAATAACATATGCGACCTTAAAAATTATTTTTGATTCTTGGAGGAAAGAAATATTTTACTATCTTTATAGGTTATTATTCCAGATATACAAAGGTATATCTGATTATGAGTAAAGATTAAGTAAAATATATATTTATAGCTTTTTTGAATATGGTAAAAAATTAATTAGAAAGAAAGGTAAAGGCTCTTAGATTTGATCGAGGCAGAGAATACATTTCTCACGACTTCGCATGTTACTGTGAATTAAAATGGATTATACATGAGGTAACTGCATCATTTTGACCTCAATAAAATAGAATAGATGAAAGGAAAAATAAAACTCTAATGAACATAATAAATATTAAATTTTGTATTTTGGTTTGCCCTTTATTCTATGCGAAGAAGTCTTCCTTACTGCATGTCATATTCTAAATCGGGTACTTTATAAGCATTATGATAAAAGTCCTTATGAATCGTAAAAGAATAAACCTTCAAACATATAATATCTTAAAGTGTGTGGGTATGACTACCTTTACCCAATAAAATTAAATTAGAGGATAAAATTCTTGATTGTGCATCTATACGCTATGTGCATAATAATAAGATTTATAAAATCTTAGTTTGAGGTCTTATAGTCATATTAATGTCGATTTTATCGTTGAATCCTTATATGCTAATTTCTTTGAAAATATATTTTTAGCAAAATGTAAGACTACTACTTCCATAAAAGTAGCATATTCAACCGTAAAGACAGATGTGGAGAATGTCATAATAGAAGAGTCTTTAAAACCTAGAAGAACTAACAGAGCCAGAGTTGAGACTAGCTTTAAATTCAACTTTTACACCTTTATTGTAAATGATGATCCATCCTCATATGCTGAAGCTATGAGATCTCCTGATGCAAACTTTTGGAAGCAAGACATTAATAGTGAAATGGACTCTACATTACACAATAACACTTGGGAAGTGGTAATAGACCTATCTCCGGGTAGCAAAACTATAGGATGTAAATGAATTTTTTAGATTAAGCTTAGACTATATGGGTCCATTGAAAAATTTAAGGATAAGATTGTGGATAAGAAGTATAACCAAAATGAAGAAATTAACTTTTTGACACATTCACCGGTCACTAAGATCACAAATATACGAGTATTGACAACTATTGCTTTTATTTACAATCTTGTGATCCATCAAATGGATGTGAAAGCTGACTTTCTAAATGAAAATTAGAAGAATGGATCTACATGGGCTAACCCGAGAGTTTTGTGATAAAAGTTCATGAAAATAAGGTATACAAGTTAATTAAATCTTTTTATGAACTCAAGCAAGTTCCAAAACAATGGCATGAGAAATTTGATTAAGCGTTATTGTCGAATGGTTTTTAAATTAATGAGTCAGATAAATGTATGTACATCAAAGCTATTTGAAAATGAATGCATTATCATATGTTTGTATACGGATGACATGTCGATATTTGGTTTTAACATTGATGTGGTGAGTGAAATTAAGTCATTCTTTAGTTTACGATTCAACATAAATGATTTGGGAGAGGCGGATGTGATTCTTGGAATAAAAATTGTGAAAGACTCCAATAGAATCACTTTATCTCAATCATACTATGTGGAGAAAATTATGAGAAAATATAATCTTCTGAATTGTACATCTCTAAGCACTCTTATTTATCCAAATGTAAAATTATGTAAAAATAAATGTGATAGCGTATCACAACTTGAGTAGTCTAATATCATTGAGCATTTAATGTATCTAATGAACTATACTAGACTTGATATTGCATATGTAATTAGTAAGTTGAATAGATATATAATAATCTTAGAAAAGATCACTAGAATATCGTAAAAATATTACTAAGATGCTTGAAAAAGACTTATAGTTATGGTATCAAGTATACCAGATATCTAGCCGCACTAGAGGGGTATAGTGATGCAAATTGTATATTATATCCAATGGAATCCAAGTCCACTAGTGACTATGTGTTTACTCTTAGAGGAAACACAATATTATGAAAGTCTAATAAGCGGACTTGTATATCTTGGTCCATCAATGGGCGGAGTGGATTCAATACGTACTTGTCCGTGTGCCCAACAGACGATGTCCCTGTGGTTTTAAGGGTCTAAGCTTCCATGTGTTAAGGGTTGAGGTTGTCATATGCTAAGGGTTCGGGTTGTTCTGTATTAAGGGTTTAGGTTTTCGTGTGTTAAAGGTTGTGGGGCCCACCATGGGGTATGTGTTGAATCCACTCTGTCTATTAGATTCAGAGTTTAATTTAAGGTCATTGGCTAAAGAATGAGTCACATCCATAAATAAGGTGGACCACACCACAAGAAAATAGTTGAGAATAAACTGTTACGGTATCGGTTGTTATGGGCCATATAGAGCTCATATTCAGCTGAAATTTGTGTATTCCTACTAAATGGTGGGTCATGAAGAAAATAAGTAGATTAGATTTACCTTTGAGTAAGCCAAATCATCACGTGATGTCACATCGTCCATTGATATCGGGGTTAAAAAAATTCTGGTTCATGAAACTCATAAAGGTAAGGCCATTTTGGTCCTAAAAAATTAAAAAGTGTCGTAAGGTCAAAAGGAAGAAGAAAAATATTTTACTAAAATAGCCCCAATATATGGCTCTTTCAAGAAATAACCCCCCTCTCCGTTTTCATTTTTTTTAACAGCGTCTTGACACTTTTTTAGCTTTTTCATGGACCACAATACTCTTGCTTTTAGGAAGCTGCCTCATATTTGCTTTTCCTTCAGGAGAAGCTTCCAAGCTTTACTCTCAAGACATTTTAGCTTTTTCATGACCTAAAATACCCTTGTTTTTAGGAAGTTGGCCCCGTACTTGCTTTCCTTGTGGGAGAAGCTTTCAAGCTCCACTCCCTATGCATGATGTGTCATTATGTGATGATTAGGCTCACTTAAGGCAAATCTAATCTGTTCATTTTCTTTATGATCCATCATTTCAGTGGAAAAATATAAATTTCAGCTAGATATGACTCTCTACAACTTACAACAACTAATAACGGTGACCATTCCCTCTCAATTATTTTCCTATGGTGTGGTCCACCTGAACTATGAATGTGGCTGATTCTTTGGCTCATTACATTTAATGAAACGCTGACTCCAATGGATGGAGTGGATTCGGCACATACCCAATGATGGGTCGTACAAGCGACTCCCTTATGGTGTTAAGGGTCACTTCCACATTGTCATGTGGTAAGGGTCGAGGTCGTTATGTGTCAAGGGTTCGAGTATCCATTGGTGTGAAATCTCACTACAACATGAGTGTGTGTGCGTGTGTTAAAAAAAAAGGGTGTGGTGTTAAGGGTTGTGGGGGCCACCGTGGTATATGTGTTGAATCAACTCTATCCATTGAATTTAGAATTTAATTGAAGGTAAAAGGCCAAAGAATGAATCACATTTGCAAATAAGGTGGACCACACCTCAAGAAAATAGTTGGGAGTGAACAACCATCATTATCGATTGTTGTGGGTTGTAGAGAGCTTGTATCCGGTTGAAATTTGTGTCTTTTTACTAAAATAGTAAGCCATAAAAAATGAATAGGTTGGATCGGCCTTCAAGTGGACCCAATCATTATGTGGTGTTATATCATGCATTAGAATCTGGGCTAAAAGCTTATGGCACCCGTAAGTGATAAACTTATAACATAAGGGTATTTTGATCCTAAAAAGGTGTCAGGAGACTATTTTCTTAGAATGACCGTACCTTAGGGCCATTTTGATTTAGAAAAAAAAAAAAAACCATTTTTATATACCCTCTTCTCTGTCTTTGTCTCGCAGGACATGCACATATGTCATAATCTTAAATAACCAATCATTTGTCTTCAAATACACGGCTAAAATATATAAGATAAGGTAATAATCTAATTTCAATAATAATATTAATAAAGTCTAAGGTTAGGATTGTAAAGGGCACATATGTCATAATCTAAAATTCAGTAAATGGACTATGTTAATGCAGATTTGTGGTACGCCTTCCCTAAGCATGTTGCCTGCACTAGAGATAAACTTAACGAAGACCCTGGCTTTAACCCGGGGAACCTCTGATGCTTAAGTCAGCCTCACAGATTAAGGAGAAGGCATTTTTAGGGTTTTAAGTTCCGTACCTTTTTCTAAAATGGAGGTCCTTTATTTATAGATCTGGGAGAATCCTGTCGTGCAGGGATTCTCTTCCTGATATTATGGAGATTTGATTTTGGCCCGCTTTTGGTCTCCATTCGATCCGGAGACCATCGCGATCGAGGATCCTTTTGCGAGATATTCAAGACAGTGTTTTTATTTACACCGTCTTTCCTTTACTTGGCTCGGCCGATTCCGACTCAATCAGATGAGTCTCGGCTGGCTTTTACGGAGATGAGCTTTTAAGCCTCAGTCGAGGCATGCTGACGTTACTAGCTCGTCAACCGAGCTAATCGTCTTATTCTCTCCACTTTACAACCTTGTTACTCGGACCTAACGACTGCATCGGTAATCCCGGGCAGTGTCAGTAGAGCAGGTCTGTTCTATATCCAAGTCTCCGGACTTAACATATTTTTTCCCCAACAGTAAGCCCTCTTACTCCTTGTGTCTTTTACAATACTAAGGAGTAATGAGTTTTTAGGTCAGTTCATAACCGAGTCCGAGGTAATTATGAAACATTTAATGCCTTTTGTGTCGTTCTCAATGGGAGACAGTTCGTTGCCCGAGGTCGTACGTGCGGACAACCGTCAGGTCGTTTCTTCCGCTTATGAACGTCGGACGCGTGGCGAGGGCGTTATCGTCGTCAGTCTGCGTGCGCCACGTGTCGAGCGGGGGAGTCGATGCAGGCATCGATTTGTCTCCCCATTAATCGTCCTTGCCACGTGGCAAGGCTATAAAAGGAGGGGAGAGGCATGCGTTTCACATTTTCGCTGTCACTTTCCTGCTCTTTGTTTTTCTTCCATTCAAACTTCTTTTATTCTTCTTCCTATCCTTTCACGATGTCAGCATCACCACCATTTTCGTCTTCACCTCTGTCGTTTCCCTCCTCATTATCCTCCATATTTTCTCCGGTGAGTTCTTCCCTCCCCTTTAATTAACAATACTGATAATGCACGGCTCTCAGAGCCCCCGGGAGGGAAATTTCGGTGACGAGGGCTAAGCGCAGCATTTTTGGAACGTTGCGGAATCGCTTTCCTTGCTGGCGAAAATTGTCGTTGACACCAATGCCGCTTTCCTATCTGAGAGGGCCACCGGAGTTCCAGCGGAGCGTCCTGCTTCGGTCGGTCCTTCGCGTGGCGGATCATCTCTGATAACCCGCCTAGGGAGACCCAATCTTCCAATGGATTTGTTGGAAGAGGAAGAGGAAGAGGAAATTGGGGCTGCTGAAGGAACCTTTGGGTCGGTTCCTGTTGGTAAGTCGGTGCAGGCCCCTCACTCGGCTAGCGAGGGAGAGGAGTTAGAGGATGAAGTGAGTGGTCCAGTTCCTTCAGTTTTGACTGAGGCGGACTTGGATAGAATCTTAATTGGGTATCACATCCTGGACTCGGTCATAATTTATCTTCCTCGTCTAAATGATTTACCCGACCGTCCTCCTGCTGGGGCGGTCACGATTTACCAAGTCTCGATGTAATGCGGGTTACGTTTGCCCCTTCAGTCCATCGTTCGAAACTTTCTTTCTCGTATCCGGATTGCTCCCGGACAAATAGTTTCGAACGGGTGGAGAAACATATTCAGGTGTGCGGTGTTGTGGGCTGAGTTAGAACAGCCCCCACTAACAGTCGATGAATTCCTTCACTTATATCAAGTGCGGATAAACCCGAATTATTCCGGCTTTTACATCTTGAGCGTTTAGCGGGGTAAGGGCGGCTCTTTAATAACCGACCCTCCCACTTCTAACAAACATTGGAGAGAACGCTAGTTCTGGGTGTGTGGTCGCTGGGAGACGGCCGAATCTGGGCTCTACGGGGCTCGTGTTTCTCAGGCGTTTGGCAAAGCAGGTGACTCAGCATTTTTTTTTTAATAATGCTCTGCGTCTGACGGACTTGCGTTTGGCAGACATTCCGAAGAAGAAGCAGAGGCTTGGGTCCAATGCCTTAGATCGAATTAAGGATTTGAAAGCGTTGAGTCCGGAAGATCGATCCTGAAAGGTGCTCCTGCAGCTGGAACACCTTCACCTTTCAGGTTTAGACTCGGCTGTCACAGGTAACCCTTATTACGTTTTCATGTCTTCCTTGAACTTCGTTTAACTTGTTTCACTCTTCTTTCAGATCTAGTTGAAGCTCGGCCTTTTCTTAAACTGGTTCTTTTAAATATGGTCGGGACTCGGCCCTCCCTTAAACCGGTTTCCAAAATAAAGGCTCCCTCGCAATCAGTTCTTTTGTCGGAGCCTCGGCCTCCCAAGAAGCAAAAGACGGCGCCAAAGGAGGAGCCCGCAGCCTCCTCTGCTCCCACTGTGGTTGTGCTTTCCGACCCGGACGAGAGGTCGAAAACGGGGGACGTGGTAGCCATTGAGCCTTAGACAGCTTTCGAGCTAGTACCTGTTTCAGAGGAGGCCCCGAGGCAGGAGGCCCCGAGGCAGAGAGAGGAGGCGAGTGCCGAGTCTTCAAGAGGGGAGATGACTCAACAGGAGTCGTCGCCCTTTCAAGCGGTTGTGTCGGGGATGGTTCCCTAGGCCTTAACTCATGGGAGCAAAAAAGACTTTGTCAGCATCTACAATGCCCCAATGACACAAACCATTGGTCTGCAGCAAAGGTGCTCTTTGATGTAGGAGTCTTCTTTTCGTTTCGATCACGAGAGATCGTTGAGATTCGGGTCGGTGTCTTGACCGATGAGGCGGCTCTTGCTAGGAAAGCTACTGAAGACGCAAGAACCGAAGCGGCTCTCGCCATGAAAGCCACTGAAGACGCCAAAGCCGAGGCAGCTTGAGTGTTATCGCTGTTGTCCGCGACTGAAGAAGATAATCGGCGAATTCTCAAAATTTATGCTTCTTACGAAGGCACGTTGGCTCGAGCCCAACTCGAGGCGGTAGGGCTTATCCAGCGAGCTCAAGAGGAGGTCCAGGAGGCCGAGAAGGCCAGGGATGGGGCTGTTCAGGCCTTTCTCGAGTCCAAGGAGTTCGAAGATGAGAGGGATCGCCTATACCAAGGCGAGTACATAGCATGTATCAAAGAAATGAATGATGCTTTTCCCAATCTTGATCTCTCGGGATTTGATGAAGAAGCCTCAGGTTCTGAGGATCCAGCTGTTAGTCCTGCTAACGTTGCTGTTGCTGGGGGCGAGGCTGGTGTCTCTGGGATTGCTTCGGGATTAGCCCCGAATGCCTCTGGGACTGCTTCGGGAGTCGTTCCGGTCGAGGGGCAGTAGCCGAGCTTCATTTTTGGCACTCACACCAGTGTAGTGTCGAGCTCCAGGACTCCTTCATTTTTGGCACTCACATCAGCATAGTGCTGAGGTCGAGAGTGTCCTCTACTATCCTGAACGACTATCTTTGCCTTAATTTTGCCTTTCTTATTTTCTCGAAACAACATTGTAATGGATTTTGACAAGTAATCCGATGTAAAAACACTTAAACAGATGAAAGAATTTACTTAGTTTTATTCATATGACTCGGCTTATATGTTTTTCCGCTTTGGAATCCCTTATGCTTCGAATGCCGAACTAAGGGCAGTAGATCTTGAGAAGTTCAACATTCTAAGGATGAGGCAATAACCGTCCGTTCAGGTCTTCTAACGGATACGTCCCTGGTCGGATGGTACTCGAGATGATATAAGGTCCTTCCCAGTTAGGTCCTAGTGTACCCGAGCCAACTTTCTTTGTATTAAGAAACATTTTTCTAAGAACCATGTCTTTAACGCGAAAACGTCGGACCTTGACTCGGGTATTGTAGAATCGAGCTACCTGTCGTTGCCGAGCTTCCACACATAACCGAGCCATTTCTCTTTGTTCGTCCACCAGATCGAGTCTGAATGTTAAGAGTTCTTCATTATCTTCTTCATTAAACGAACTAACGCGAGCTAAAGGCAACCCAATCCCGACAGGAGTGACGGCTTCCGAGCATAAGCAAGGGAGAAAGAAGTTTCTCCTGTGGTGGTTCGAGCTGTAGTTCGATATGCCCATAATATTTTCGGGAGTTCTTTAGCCCATGCTCCTTTGGCTTGTTCAAGCTTGGTTCGGAGATGCTATTTGATGATCTTGTTGACCGCTTCAACTTGTCCGTTCGTTTGAGGATGGTGGGGCGACGAATACGTGTTTCTAATCCAGAGATTGTCACACATTTCGCGAAAGCCCTTATTGTCAAACTGCTTTCCATTGTCGGTAATAATGGTACAGGGTACCCCGAATTGACAGACGATGTTCTTCCATATAAAATCAATGACCTTCTATTCGGTTATTTTTGCTAGTGGCTCAGCCTCGGCCCACTTTGTGAAATAATCCACGACTATAACAGCAAACTTGGTCTGGCCCTTTCCCATAGGGAGTGGCTCTATGATGTCAATTCTCCATTGTGCGAAGGGCCAAGGACCAGTCATAAGTGTTAGTGCTTTGGGAGCTTGTCTCGGGATAACCGCGAATCTCTGACACTTGTCGCATCTCTAAACGAGCCTACGAGCGTCGTGTTGGATAGTCGACCAATAATATCCCTGACGTAAAACCTTATGCGCGAGAGATCATCCTCCTGAATGGTTTCAACAGATCCCTTCATGAATCTCTCGTCGTACGTAATCAGCTTCACTGGGGCTTAGGCATCGTAGTAATGGAGCATAATAACCTTTCTTATATAAAGTCTCGTTAAGTATGGTATAACGAGAAGCTCGGATCTTCAATTATCGGGCCTTGGCACAGTCTTCAGGCAGCTCACCCTTGTCGAGATATCGGACAATCGGATCAAGCCAGGAAGGTTCCGAGTTAATCACATGGATGACTGAGCTAACTGGTTCATTAATACTCGGTTTAGCGACGTACTCGATCGGAACAGACCTAGGTATGTCATCTTCGTCGGTGGAGGCGAGTTTCGCTAACAAGTCGGCTTTGGCATTTTCTATCCGAGGGATCTGAGTGACGGCACAATATTGAAAGCCGCTGATCAGCTCTTTAGTTTTTCCATATATGCTTTTAATTGCTCTTTCCGTGTTTGATATACACTAGTAACTTGGTTGACAACTAGCTGAGAGTCACTGAAAACATTTAGATGCGTAACGCCCATGCTAGCCGCAAGTCAGAGGCCGAGTAATAATGCTTCATATCCGGCTGTGTTGTTCGAAGCTTGAAATCTAAGTCTTAAGGCATACTGCATGTAAGTGTGATCAGGAGTTTTCAGAACCACTTCTGCCCCGCTTGCCTTAGAATTGGAAGAGCCGTCAACATACAGCTTCTAGAGAATGGGGTCGGGTGGAATTGTGGGAGAAACAGTAGTCGAATCTTCAACACACTCGGTCACATGTTCAACAAACGGGTTGCTTTGTGGTGTCACTTCAGCAATGAAGTCGGCCACAGCTTGCCCTTTGATCGCTGCTTTCGGCTTATAGTGAATGTCGAATTCGCTGAGTTCGATCGCCCATTTCGTGAGTCGGCTGGATGCCTCTGGTTTTTGTAGAATCTGACGTAGTGGGAGATCGGTCATAACGACAATGGTATGGGCTTGGAAATATGGCCGAAGTCGGCGCGAGGAGACTACTAGAACTAGGGCCACCTTTTCCAAGAGTCTGTATCTGGTTTCCGCCAGTAATAGTGCTTTATTGATGTAATAGACCGACAGTTGATTTCTTTCGCGTTCTCGTATCAGTGCCGAGCTAAGTGTGCCTCGGACACCGCTAGATATAGCAAGAGAGCTTCTCCCGGCTCGGGCTTTGATAAGAGAGGTGGAGATCCGAGATAAGACTTTAGTCGCTGGAACGCGGCTTCACATTCCTTCGTCCATTCCATCGTCTGTCGTCCCTTCAATTGCTTGAAGAACGGGAGACATTTATCCTTGGCTCTGGATAGGAAACGATTAAGTGCCGCAACTCGTCCAATCAGCCTTTGAATATCTTTGATCGTTTTCAGAGATTCCATGTCGAGCAGGGCTTTTATCTTTTCTGGAGTTGCTTCTATTCCTCGCTGACTGACCAAGAAACTAAGGAACTTTCCCGAGCCTACACCAAAGACGCATTTACTCGAATTCAACTTCATTCGGAATCTGCGCAATATAAGGAACATTTCTTCTAGGTCGGTTATATGGTTAACTACGTGCACACTTTTGACGAGCATGTCGTCAATGTATACTTCCATGGTTCGGCCAATCAGCCAAGCAAAGATTTTATTCACTAATCTTTGATAAGTCGCACCAGCATTTTTCAAACCAAATGACATCACTCGGTAACAATAAAGGCCTTTGTCAATGACAAAGGTGGTTTTTGATTTATCGAACTGATGTATTACAATTTGATTATACCCTGAATAGGTATCCATAAAGCTAAGAAGTTCATGCCCCGCAGTATTGTCTACCAACTGGTCTATCATTTGAAGAGGAAAGCTATCCTTTGGGCAAGCTTTATTTAGGTCGGTATAGTCAATACAGACTCGTCACTTCCCATTTGTTTTCTTTACAAGTACGACATTAGCCACCCATTCCGGATAGTATATATCTTATATGAATTTGGCCTTGAGGAGCTTGCTGACCTCTTCTTCAATGACAGCATACCTTTCAGGGCCGAGGGGTCGACACTTCTGTCGAATTGGTCGATAGGTCGGATCGACATTAAGTTAGTGAGTAATCACTGACGGGTCGATCCCAGGCATATCTTCATGACTCCATGCAAACACATCAGCGTACCGTCGGAGTAGTGATATCAACTTATCTTTCAACGGTAATCGCAAAGACTAGCGAATTTGTATTCTCTTAGATCCATCCGTTTCGACTAAGGGCACTGATATAAGATCTTCGACTGGCTGCCCTCGTTCATGAGTCGCGGCCCGGGGATCTAACAACTCGATCATTGATATTTTAGTTGGAGATTTTTCGGCGGGACCTCTTACAGCTGTCACGTAACAACGTCTCGCATCTTGTTGGTCTCCTTTGACGACTCCAGTCAAAAATTTCATGGAAAGGTGGTATGTAAATACCACGGCTTGGAGGAGACTTAAGGAAGGTCGATCGAGTATGGCGTTGTAAACCGATAATTGGTCGACGAAGTCGACCATTATTGTCGTTTGATGTAGGAAATTTTCAGCAGTTAGCGGCAGTGATGCAATCCCCTCAGGGAGTACTTGTCCACCAGAAAATCCGATCAATGGGGTCCGAACCGGACACAACGCCGACCGTTCAACTCCGATTTTGTCAAACGCTTGAACGAACAATACATCCGTCGATGAACCCGTATCGACGAGTATACGGAATACTTTTCGGATGGCGATGATGCGAGTGACAACTAAAGCGTCGTCATGGGGGTGATAGATGCCTCGGGCATCCTCCTCTGTAAATGAGATGCAGTATTTCTCCATTTTCTTCTCCTTTGAAGGTCGAGCTATAATCATGAGTTCAGACTCGGGTCGGCTGAGGCTTCGGGCATGGTTCTTCCAAGCGTTGTTTGAATCACCTCCTCCTCGGGGACCACCGACGATAGTCCGAATTTCTTCTGTAGGCCGATTTTCGCTCGGATGTTCTTTGGCAGTTCCGGCTCTCACCACATGTTTTTTGAGTCGACCCTCTTTTATGAGTCGTTCGATTTCTTCCTTTAGATGATAGCAATCACTCGTGTTGTGCCCATGATCACGATGATAATGGCAATAGTTGTCCTTATTCTGCCTATTGGGATTGCTTCGGAGCTTATTGGGCCAGTTGACGAAGCCTTCACTTTTGATTTCCATCAGCACCCGCTCCTGAGTCTTATTCAGGGAGGTATATGTGAAAAACCTTCGTTCGGTCTGGTCGTTTGCCTGACCTTCATTCATCGCGTGCTTGATCATCTTTACGCTTCTTCCCTCCAGTCGAATCGGCTTCTTTTTTGGCCGACTTTTTGACTAAGGATTTTGCGTTCTGGGCTGATTCACGCATGAGTCGCGTTTTTTCGGCGTTCACGTATTTGTTCGACCGAGCCATAAATTCTGCTAGAGTCCCTGGCGGGTTTTTGTCCAGGGACGCCAGAAATGGTTTGTCTTTGACTCCTTATATGAGTGCATTGAGTACTATTTCTTCCAAATATTTTCAAACCTGAAGAGATTCGAAGTTGAAGCGCTTAATGTAATCTTTCAGTAGCTCTCCCTGCTTCTGAACTATATTGTTCAAGTGTGCCGGGGGCTTCAGTTTTTTCCTTCCATCGATGAAGTTGGTGAGGAAGGCATCGCTGAGCTCGACGAATGAACTAATGGACTTCGGTTTCAGCTGTTTGAACCAAATTCAGTTACTTCGGTTAATGTAAGGGAGAAGGCTCGACACATCACGACATCCGAGGCGTTGTGCAGCTTCATGTAGGTTTTGAAGCATTCGATATGCTCGGTTGGGTCGGTCTTCCCAGTGAGTGTGATTTGAGATAATCGAAACCTTTTTGGTAACCGAGCCTACATTACTTCGTCCACAAAAGGGGATACTTTTGCCTCTGATTTGGTCGGATGTATATTCCGACCCTGTTTCATGTCTGCCATCTCTTTTATCATTTCTTCCCATACTTCCCTTTTGAAGTCTTGGACGTCAGCTTTCCAAGGTTCGCCACTGTTCGTTGTACCTTCAACAGGAGGTCAGCTGCGCCTCCTCCGATCTATCTCGTGTCGAAGATCGGTAGGGGGCAAGACGGCTGTGGCCGAATGAGCCGGCGCTGGCGCGAGAGCACCCTGGGGCTGACTCTGACTCAGTTGATGGAACGATCGTGGAACAGAGGGCTGAGGATCGGCTGCTGGTGTTGGGACATGGGTTGTCTGCCTTTGCGGAGGCGGCTGCATTTGTTAATGATACATCTGCTTCATCACATTCATATCGGACCGGATTTCCTGAACTTCTCGATCCAACCGTCCATTGTTGCGGTCCGCTGGTTATTGGTTGCAACAGATGTTACTCGTTGCGCCGCGGAGCCCTGACGGTTGTTGGGTAGGTTTAGGACTATCGGGACTGCACTCACGCCCGCTGGCTCTGTGACCGCGACTTCATTTAAATCTTCTTCTTAAACCATCCTTCTAGTCATCACCATAAGAATCAATTTCTAATTTGCAGATTGGAATATGAGAAAATGGTTTTTCGTACGGTTCCCACAGACGGTGCCAAACTGTTGATGCAGATTTATAGTACGCCTTCCCTAAGCCTGTTGCCTGTACGAGAGATAAACTTAACGAAGACCCTAGCTCTAACCTGGGAAACCTCCGATGCTTAAGTCAGCCTCACAGATTAAGGAGAAGGCGTTTTTAGGGTTTTAAGTTCCGTAACTTTTTCTGAAATGAAGGTCCTTTATTTATAGATCTGAGAGAATCCTGTCGTACAGGGATTCTCTTCCTGATATCATGGAGATTTGATTTTGGCCCGCTTTTGGTCTCCATTCGATCCGGAGACCATCGGGATCGAGGATCCTTTTACGAGATATTCGGGACAATGTTTTTATTTACACTGTCTTTCCTTTACTTGGCTCGACCAATTCTGACTCAATTAGATGAGTCTCGGCTGGCTTTTATGGAGATGAGCTTTTAAGCCTCAGTCGGCGCATGCTGACGTTGCTAGCTCGTCAACCGAGCTAATCGTCTTATTCTCTCCACTTTACAACCTTGTTACTCGGACCTAACGACTGCCTCGGTAATCCCGGGCAGTGTCAGTAGAGCAGGTCCGCTCTATATCGAGTCTCCGGACTTAACATTTTTTTCTCCAACAACTATCTTAAATAACCAATTACTTGTCTTCAAATAGACGGCTAAAATATATAAGAAAAGGTGATGATCTAATTCAATTAGGAAAAAAAAAAAACAGTCATAAGGTTAGGATTGTAGAGTCAATACGATCTTGTGACCGTACCCCATCTATTTTTGGGCCATAATTAGATGGTGCAGATTGATGATGTACATGTTACCAGGCCAGTAGAGGCTGGCGGACTGGAATCGTCTACCACACCTGTTTCACACCAGCGTACAGAACACCCAAGCTCTGTGAAGCCCACCATGCTGTATTTGTGAAATCCACTCCTTCCATCAGGTGAGAACCCTTATTATATTCATGGTACGTACAAAAGATCCCACCGTAAAAGACTCAGATGGGCCACACTAATACGAATAATGTAAAATCACGCCGTGTGGCCTTACTGAGTTTTTGATCAGGCTGATTTTTGTATATTTCCTTGATCCTGCTAATTAACACCTTATAAACGGCTTTGATGAAAGATAGAAACTATTATGACCCCAAACACAAACCTACGGTTAGCATCCCATCCTCATTGTTCCCTGTGCTATGGCCCACCTGAGCTGTGGATCGGTCTGATTTTTCGTCTCCAGAGCTTAGCATAAAGGACCGAACATGATGGACAGACTGGATGTGACATGAACAACATGGTGGGCCCCTCAGAGCTTGTGTGTTATTCCGGTCCGAAGCTGTATGCAGCTATGCATGTGCAAGGTTGGACCAAAGTATCAATGTCTTGCTGTCTATGTTTCATATAATCATACAACATTGTATACACCGAACATTCAGTGTATATTCCTTTCAGCATCATTTAACACATGGAGACAAGGCAGGCTGACAACTCAATTGGAAGGTGGAGAGAATACACTGAATGTTTCACATATACAATGATACTAACCGTTTACTCTTGTAATGTTCTTTTATTATATATAAACTTCCAAGTCACTCACCAAATAAACTGTTTTGGCTGCATGCAAGTGGGCCACACGTTAAAAGGAACAATCAAGGAGTTATCAGCCTTTCATTTTTGTGCAGCACGTCTCCCCACGTCATTCTCTATAAAATGATAAAAATTTGCAGTATTTCAATACAATACATGGACAGGCATAAATATAATATTTAATATAAAATGAAAGATAAATATATGCATCTTAATTTAAAATACATGATCTAAGTAATAGATGTTGAAACAGCAAATCTGTGTACCTGTATGTATCATATTTTAATTCAGATGCTTACACCATTGTGATGTACATACATGTAAAATATCTAGTACAAATATTTGGTCGGTGAAAATCATTGAGTCTCTGTTTTTTTTTTTTTTTTTCCTAGTAGAATCATTGTTAAAATACTTAGAAACTTCTAAACTAAGGTATCTTAATCTTACTTACCAAAGAAAAAAAAAAATAAACAATAAATTGGTGGATTCATTGAATGGGCCCTTCTAATTTCTCATTAAATCTGTGCATTTGTTGAAAATGTTATTATTATTATTATTTTTAAATCAAAAAAATGAGGTTAGCCGTTTCCAACCTATGTTCATGTGTGATGTCTGTGAAAAAAATTCGAACTATGGTTGAACTTGGCATCATAAAAAATCCATTATGCTGAAATTTTGGGCCAATGGGCCTGTGAGTAAGCCACAATCTTAAGTTCTATGCTACCAACAACGGTTGACACGACATTAAAAAAAAAAAAAAATGTATTAAAACTCATTTTCAGTGGCATCCAATTCCAATTAAAGTTAGCGGGGCAATCACCCATTTACCTTGGCTTTAGATGAGGTGTATTTTATCTTAGAGTAAATTGTCACTTAAATATGTTAGGTGAGAAGTTTATTTTTAAGGACAAATGAGTCCTTTCACCTATAATTTCTTAAGCTCTGATAGGTTCCATTGGCACTTTGGAATTAGGTATAATTGGAAGTAAATACACCAAAACCATGTGTTTGGCACCATAAATTTGGAGGTAAATAGATTCACACTTTTTGTGTGCTTTGAAATCCCTTTGTTTTGTTACGAATCTGAGGTAATTAGTGTGGAATGACTTTTTTTCACTCATTTCTAAAGGCATGAGAGTCACACGGGTAACAAATGTTTGACTAAGCTACTAACTTGACCGAATGCTCCAAAACATTTAATTATTGGCTGCATCATTAAAATCACACTAATAAAATAATCTGAATTATCCAAAGGTTGCTCATCTAATGAACAATTAAAAAATGTTCGCGTGTTGTAATTTTTTATTCGTACATTTGTGACCCACTTGAGGCTCGTGGTTTTCTCATTTTTGTGGAAGTATATATTTCAATGAGTTTATTACAATCAATTTATCCAATATCACATATGTACATTAATTTGAGATTTTAAAGTTGATTTAATTAATTAAATTCAGATTCTTGCAAACAAACTAAATAATTCAAATACAACTTTTAGATTTCAAGGTAATTGCAAATTGAATTCCAATGCATTTCAATTACAAGGTGCCAAACAAACCTTTATAAAAAGTGGATCCTTACTCTTGCTCCAGTGGTAGAATCAGGAGTTCCAACACCCAGTCAAGGTTTGAGCATCCATAGGTGGTGAAATCCCACTAGTGTGAGTGTGTTAAAAAAAAAAAAAAATGTATTAAAACTCATTTTCAGTGGCATCCAATTCCAATTAAAGTTAGCAGGGCAATCACCCATTTGCCTGGGCTTTAGATGAGGTGTATTTTATCTTAGAGTAAATTGTCACTTAAATATGTTTGGTGAGAAGTTTATTTTTAAGGACAAATGAGTCCTTTCACCTATAATTTCTTAAGCTCTGATAGGTTCCATTGGCACTTTGGAATTAGGTATAATTGGAAGTAAATACACCAAAACCATGTGTTTGGCACCATAAATTTGGAGGTAAATAGATTCACACTTTTTGTGTGTTTTGAAATCCCTTTGTTTTGTTATGAATCTGAGGTAATTAGTGTGGAATGACTTTTTTTCACTCCTTTCTAAAGGCATGAGAGTCACACGGGGTAACAAAAGTTTCATTAAGCTACTAACTTGACTGAATGCTCCAAAACAATTTAATTATTAGCTGCATCATTAAAATCACACTAATAAAATAATCTGAATTATCCAAAGGTTGCTCATCTAAATGGACAATTAAAAAATGTTCGCGAGTTGTAATTTTTGATTCGTACATTTGTACCCACTTGAGGCTCATGGTTTTCTCATTTTTGTGGAAGTATATATTTCAATGAGTTAATTACAATCATTTTATCCAATATCACATATGTGCATTAATTTGAGATTTTAAAGTTGATTTAATTAATTAAATTCAGATTCTTGCATACAAAATAAATAATTCCAATGCATTCAACTACAATTTTTAGATTTCAAGGTAATTGAGAATTGAATTCCAATGCATTTTAATTACAAGGTGCCAAACAAACCTTTATATAAAGTGGATCCTTACTCTTGTTCCAGTGGTAGACTCAGGAGTTTCAACACCCAGTCAAAGGTCTGAGCATCCATAGGTGGTGAAATCCTACTATAGTGTGTGTGTGTTAACAAAAAGGAAAAAAAAAAAAAAAGATAACCTTTATAAAAAATATATAAAGGACATTTCTCTTAGAACTTATAACGATTCTCTTATGTTAATAAAATGAGAGGAGAGTGAAAGAGAAGTGAGATAGCTTTTTAAATGATTCTCTTACTACATGATAGGAAAGGTAAGAGATGTTTCTTATGTGAGCAATGTTTTTCTTGTGTCTTGTGTTCTCCACGTTTGGCTAGTAGAATAATTTACAGATGTTCATTTATGGACGATGTCCCCAACCTTATATATATATATATAGATATATAAGCTATATATATATATATATATATATATATATATCTATAATATATATATTATATAATATATATATATATATATATATAGATATACAGTTTCCTTTTTATTCATTTTTATCTATGATAACAGTTATTTATTTCACATAATCTTTGCACGGTCATCTACACAAATAGTGAAGGCACTTCCACAAGCGGGAATTCTATTTTTCATTTGACTATGGGGAGCTCCCAATTCCATCATAACAGAGTTGGCATCCTACCAATGATGGTTCAAACATGTGGAACGGTTGGTTCAAACCACAACCTATGTGAGTTTGCACTGGCTCAGTATTGGGTCGAATGGTTATAATTACCTTACAAATGACCTTAAATAAGTAGCCAAAGGAGGGCCGAATGTCAACAGGTTGGGTACTGGTGGAAGACCTACTAATTAGGGGGAGGAGTTATCAGTGGGTTCGACACCTAGTAGAAGGTTCAATGTTGGATTGGACAAAGGTATTAGAGGTGCAAGAACCCAGTGAGATCAGGTTGAGATGCCGGTGGATTTGGTTGGGGAGAGAGATTAAGAGCTTGTGTGGTTGTTACTTGAAAATGAGTTAATCTTACTTTAGTTACAATCAACTATGTATTAGAAATCATACTTATATAAATTGTTTATTATATTTTTAATCCCTACAAAAAAAAAAAAAAAATAAATCATAGTACATACTTATAGTTAAAGAAAATGAATTGAACTCAAAAGATTGTTTGGCATTTCTATACATAAGAGCTTATTTGCTTATTTCTAAAAAATTATGTTTTTTTTTTTTAAAAAAAAAAAAAAAATTTTGAAAAATAAGTTGTTTGATAATGATCTAATTTTACATCTACCAATTTACACATAGGAGTTTTTACCTCTTAATTCTTTAGGTATGGAGAGTAATTTATTTATATATATATATATATATAATATAATATATTATATATATATTATATATATATATATATATATATATATATATATATATAAGGTTTATTTTGCTTAAACAAGTAGACATTTCAGGACTCTTTTTAAAAGACAAGTTTGTACCTAAATTTTTAAAGAAATTTTCATATTCTCTTGCTCTCGTCTTTACAGTCTCTCCCATCACATCGAAGGTGGGCCCAAATGATGAATAACCCATAATGAAGGTGGTCCACGCATGATAGATGGTCCACATCAAAGATGGGACCCACATGATGGATTAGGCATTGAAGGTGGGCTCATACTGTGGACGGTTGACATTGAAGGTGGTCCAATATGATGAATGAACCATATTGAAGGTGGGCCACATGTGAAAATGGTCCGTATCAAATGTGGAACCCACATGATGGATGGTGGACATTGAAGGTGGGCCAAACATGATAGATGGGCCACGTTTAAGGTGGGACCCACATGATGAATGGTGGGATTGACGGTAGGCCCACATGATGGACGGTGACATCGAAAGTAAGCCTACATGATGAGCGACCCATATTGAAGGTGGGGTCCCATAAAATAGATGGTCCATATCAAGGTGGACCCACATAATAGTCGGTCACATCAATGGTGGGCCGCACATGATGGGTGTCCCACGTTAAAGTGTAGCCCCACATGATGGATGGTTGACATCAAGTGAGCATCACTTGATGAATGGTTTGCGTCCAAGGTCTTACATGATGAACGGCCTATATTCAAGTTGCCCCAACATGATGGATTGTCTACATAGAAGGTGCACCCCACATGTCAAATGATGGACATCAAAAGTAGGCCCCACATTATGGATGACTCACATCAAAGGTGGGTCGAGTCAAAGGTGGTCGATAGATGGTGTACATCAAAGGTGACTCCCACCATTGGTTGCCCATTCCTCTTGATTGGATGGTTTTAATTATGCAATCACCCCTAAAAAACATAAGACAATTTACCGTAATCATAATGAGGGCAGATTGGGACCCTAAAAAGTTTCCAACGTAGGAGTTCAATCCCCACTGCTTCCTGTGGTGTGGTCCACTTGAGCCTTCGATCTGCCTCCTTGGGCTCATGCCCTAAAATGATCTATCCAAATAGATGGGCGACATCCATAAAACATAAAAATCACAGTGGGCCCCATAAATCCCCTATAACGACCATCCATCCTAGCTAGGTCCTGATAGGGGAAGTACCCAATCCACACCTAATCATATTAGAATTGTTGTAATTTTAAAAAATGACAGTAAATTACCTTTTTAAAAAAAGCTCTTATTTAAATATTTTACAAAATATGCAGAAGCTTTGCTAGAACAAAAGTCCTCATTCTCAGGCTCTTATTAGAGTAGTTCTTATTAAGAATAGAAAAGAGTTGCCAATGGGTTCTCATTTTTGAAGTGGCACCCAAACATTTTTATTCATTAGATGATCTCTAATGCGCATAATTACGAATAAATGCACACGCTATTAATAATATGCAGGTTTACCGTGCGCACAGGTATGTAAGAGCCACTTCATGCACACTCTAGCAAGTGTGCCAGGATCACACGCAGGCATGACATCCAAGCCGTTCATAACATGGGTCCCATCATGAAGACCCCTTGGGCTGGAAATCAAGCCAGTCTACAATGACTCCTTTCACATAGTCAGAAATTGGGATCCAACCCATGGCGCCATGGACAGCGTCTGATTCAATAATAAGGTCATAGGTTCGAGTACCCATGTAATAAAGTCAGAAATAATTAAACAGTCAAGAAAAGTAGCCCGAAAATTTTCTCACTCGTACAATTTTGTTAACTATGCCCAAGTTATGATTTGACCAAATATAAGGTCATAGGTTCGAGTACCCATGTAATAAGATCCACTGCTCCGCATGTTATGTGTATATAATCTTTGATGAGTAGATTATCATGGACCATAATCATGGGGGCCATGTCCAAACCCTGGACCTAGCCAAGGGCGGCTCAATACAACCATCGAAAGCTCATGGGCCGAGCCAATATCTGAACTCAGCTGAAACCTGATCTGCAAATCCAGGCCCATCAGCGCTAGAGGCATGGAGATATAAGTGGGTCCCACTGTGTCGGCTCAGTGCACCCGGTCCCTATCTATTTTCTTCGTAGGCCCAGTTTCCGAGTCGGTGGACCGCCTACGAAATGGGTTGGGTGATTCAGCCCGGAATTATCTACACAACCCATTGTGAGGCCCGCTAAGAAAGTCTCATGTACAAATAAAATTAGAGGATGTAACATGGTATCTTGATGCTTGATTCAACCCATGTGGGCCCCACAGAATGGTGAAAGGCAAAAAGCCCAAGAAGTCTTTACTCATGAGCATAATGGTCCATATGTTGAGATAATTGGACCATCAGAACCATCCATCTAATTCATTGGGTCCAACACAGCTGAAAGTAAATGCACAATGAGAAAAAAGCAATCGTTCGATTAAGGTCCATTTCTAAATAGGAACACTACCACCGTTGGCATAATGTTTATATGCTCAACAATAAAAAACGAACATGGCCACCCTTATTCCTCCATACTTATACCCTAAACTGACCTGACGCAACCCAATCCAACCCAACCGATGTGACTATCCCAACCCAACCTGAATTTGCTCAACCGGACTTCATTTCTTTCGTATCCTTTTCGACGATCGTCACTCGTCATCCATTTTGTGTTTGGCCAATATCCAAACATGCTTTGATACCAAATGGTAAGACTATAATCGATCGATTAAAATAACTAATTCAAATTCAACAATGAAACGTCACTCCTTACAATTAAGTAAAAAATGTTTGGAAAATATCACCCGTGCCCTTCATCAATGCCTGAAAAATATGTAATAACTGTGATATTCCTCAATAATAGCAATAACTTAGAATTAGTCAATTACCCCCTACAGTTAAGGCTAATCCGCTCCATACAATCAAGGCTAATATGTGTTGAAATTATTATCTCCAATCTATGCCGGAACAAGGGATTTTGATCAATCGATAGTTTGGTTTGATCGATCGATAATACCCCAAATATATGAGTTTGGTCGTTGGACGGTTTTTAGTAGTTTCGATTGATCGATCGACCATCTGGGTTCTCGATCGATTGAGATCATTCGGAAAATTTTAATTAATTCTTTGGAAACTTTTGAGCATGTTCAATTGATCGAATATAGAGGCTCGATTGATAAAGGGTTTTTCAATCGATGCTTATATCGACGGCATGCACGGTTTTTGCGTAATTGTACATTTTGTTTCCTATTCCAAGTGCAACACTATGTATATGGGTGTAATGAAAGATTACGGTAATCTTAAGTGGATTTTTTTTATTTCATTTTTTCACGCGCACACACCCCCACACACTCACGCCATAGTGGGATTTCACCACCTATGGATACTCGAACCCTTGACTGGGTGTTGAAACTCCCGAGAGCTTACCACCCGAGCAAGAGTAAGGATCCGGTAATCTTAAGTGATTAGAGACTTGTTATAAATAAGAAATAGGGTTTTGAGAATGATTTTACGCATCTGTAAGTTGATTTGATCTCTTGCAATTCGTTTTCATAGTAAATTGATTGTCACTTTGTGCCGTGGTTTTTTCCCGCAAGGGTTTTTCCATATAAATGTTAGTGTATTGATTTATGCACTTATTTGTCAATCATGTTCGTCAAGGAGTCGATTGAGCCATTGGAAGCTGAAAATCGAAGACACATGAAGACTTGAAGCATCAATGAAGTAAAAAACATATAATTTGACGTGCTTGGTGACCCTATATCCAAAACAACATAACTTCTAAATGATCCAAACTTTTATAGGTAAACCTTGTTTGAACATCCATTAGTCTTAGAAGCCCAATTGGAACATGATAAAACAACTTAAAAGATGTGTAAAGTTGCTATGAAAATTCCAACCCAAAAGAACTGATTGCAAGTGAAGCTTGATCCCATTGATAGACTATCGATGCCTGTCGATCGAATTTTCGATCGATCGAAGGTGGCAAAAAACGTCTAACAACAAAACTAACTATTTTTCTTGATTTTCTCGATCCCATCGAAGGGTCTCTCAACCGATCTAAGGCCCTCGGTGGATCGATCGAGGCTAGCCATTAGAAATATATTAGAGCATTTTCTCTATATATTTTGCAATTGGATCTTTGTAGAATGATGGTTTTTTAGTGAGTTAGAAGCCTTAGTGTGTCTCAATGCTTCTCAACACTTCCAAGCTCTCACCCAAAGGGATCTAAGTCATCTTACATGTGTTTAGTTACTCTCATGAGCATTCCAATCTTCTTATGAAGATGATCTTGTTTCCTTTCATTATTTAAAAGATAGACACCAATTCAATAAGCAAACCCTTTGTCTTTCAAACCTCTAGAATGCCCATCTAGGTGAATCCTCATTTGGAAACCAATTAAACCTTTAGTTGTAGGAGAAAATCCAAAAAATAAGTAGTTTCGGTTTACTTCATGAAGTATAAATCTAATGTTTTGCCACCTTCAAGAGGTGGAAGGCAATGGTAGAAAACAGTCAAGGCAAGAGTTAAAAATACTAGGCACAGACAATGGTGGAGAATTCATTTATAGAGAATTTAATCAGTTTTACAAAGATACAATAAGGCATACGCTAGAGTAGAATGGTATGACAGAATGTATGAACCAAACTCTCTTGGAGAGTCTGAAGTACATTGAGTAATGTTGCATTGGGCAAGAAACTATGTACTGAGGCTATCAATACAACTTGTTACTTAGTGAATCGATCAACGTCTACAACCATAAATTGTGAAATTCCAGAAGAAGTGTGAAATAGTCATGAAGTTGATTACTCGGGGCTATGTATATTTGGTTGTAACTCTTACTATCATGTACCGTCAATTGAGAGAGATAAGCTAGACCAAAGGGTGAAAAGGTGTACCTTTGCGGGTTATGGTGACGGTGTGAAGGGATACATGTTGTATGACCGGGTTATACAAAAGATCACGATTAGCCGTGACATTAGGATTGATGATGATTCATTATTCCACAAGGATGAACACAAGGAAACAGAAAAGTCAGTGGTAATTAATGTTAAAATCGATAAGGGTGAGACAAGTAGAAGTTTAATTACAGGAAGAGGTACCTGAGCAGGTGAAGCAGTCACTTATGAGGAGAAATCTACCGAGAGATCGCATATTACCAACGAGATACAAAGATAACTCAAATGTTGCATTCGCTCCTATTACGGACGAGGGAGATCCGTCCACCTTCCAGGAAGCATTGAAAGACTTAGATGCTGTGAAGTGTATGACAACAATGCATGACGAGATGCATTCTTTGTACAAGAATGAGACGTAAGAGCTGGTGGAGCTTCCCGTTGGGCATAAAACGATAGGATGTAAGTGGATTTATTAGAAGAAATACGATAGATACAAGGCTGAACCAGTAGCGAAGGGTTATGTGCAGGAGGGTGCCGACTTCAGCGAGATTTTCGAACCTGTGGTCAAGCATGTATCTATCAGATTTTTGTTGGCATTAGTTGCCCAATACAATCTGGAACTAGAACAAATGGATGTGAAGACTACTTTATTAGATTGAGAACTAGAAGAGCAAATTTACATGAAGCAACCAGAGGGGTTCGATATACAGGGGTCAGAGAATAATGTTTGCAGGTTAAAGAAGTCGTTGTACGGCCTGAAACAGTGGCATAGATAGTGGTACAAAAAGTTTAATTTTTTCATGGTGAGTTAACAGTTTACTAGGAGTGAATTCGATCATTGTATCTACTTCAGATCACCGAATGATGGGGAATTTATTATATTAGTATTATATGTTAATGATATGCTTATTGTCAGCCATAGCATATCTGACATCAACATATTAAAGGCTCAATTATTAAGGACATTCAAGAATAAAGATCTGGGGACTGCAAAAACGATTCTCGACATTGATATAAACAAAGATAGAGAGATGAGCTGGCTACGGTTGTCTCAAGAAGATTATCTTGAGAAGGTCCCACACAAGTTTGGGATGAACAAAACTAACTCCCTACTGCTCACTTTTGACTTTTTTCATAGCAATGTCCTACTACAAATGAAAAATAAAAATAAAAATAGTTTATCTCATGTGCCATACTCGAGCACAGTTAGGGGTGTACATCGAGTCGAACCGAGTCGAGCTAGCCTCAACTCGACTTGGCTCGGCCACTAGCTGACCTCAGCTTGAACTCGGCTCGACTCGGTCCTTGAGCCTGACTGGCTAGCTTGGCTCGGCCACTAGCTGACCTCAGCTTGAACTCGGCTCGACTCGGTCCTTGAGCCTGACTGGCTAGCTCGACTCGGTTCGGTCAGCAGCTCGGGCCAGTTCGTGCCGAGTTTGAGCCAAGATCGAGCCGAGTTCGCTTATGTAGCATTTTCACAAATACATGGACTGCACCTTCAAACTCTCACTGAAAGTAAAACACCAGCAGCGATTTTACATGTATTTCATCAAACACCTTGTAAGCAACATCAAAATCAAGAGAAAAAAAAAAGGGAATTTGTTTGATGAAACATACCTTCCTTGCCACCAGCCGACACTTCGTTGAGTCATTTCATTAAACACTTGGTGAGCAACATCAGAGAATACCCATTGCTTTGTTTTTTGTTTTGCATTTACTTCAATTACATAGATTCATTTATGAAATTCCTACTGAAACATCAGAGAATACCCATTTCTTCTTCTTTTTCTGTTCTTTTACTTATACTACCTAACCGAGTCGATCCAAGTCGAGCCGGGTTCGAGCTATATATCGAACCGAGTCGAGTCAAGCTGGGGCCAGCTCAAACTCGGCTCGAACTCATTTTCGAGCTTTAAAAACTAGCTCGACTCGGATCAAACTCAGCTTCGAACCGAGCCGATTCAAGCGAGTTGATCGAGCTAGCTCGGTTCGTGTACACCCTTAAGCACAGTTGGTAGTTTGATATATGTCATGGTCTCTATGAAATCAGATAGTTTATATGCAATTGGTATTATGAGCAGATACATGTCTAACCCCGGTAAGCAACATTGAGAGGCAGTGAAATAACTACTTCTGTATTTACGAGGTACGAAAGACCATATCTTGACATTCAAAAAATCAGAGGACAAACTTGTAGGCTATGTGGACTCTGATTACGTAAGAAACATGGATAATAGAAGATCGACTTTCAGTTACTCGTTTGTATTAGCAGGTAGAACGATCAGTTGAATGTCGAAACTTCAGTCTATGATTGCTCTTTCCGCAACCGAAGTTGAATATATGATAGTGACGAAGGCATTTAAGTTAAATATATGGTAGTGACGGAGGCATTCAAAAAAAGTGTTTAGTTAAAAGGAATGACGAATGAGTCAGGTCTTCAATAGGATGCAATGCCTGTGAACCGTGACAACGAAAGTGCTATCAATTTGGCAAAGAACTCGGTTTACCATTCTAAAACTAAACATATTGATGTTCATCATCATTTTATCCGACAGATGCTTGAGGAAGACGGTGTTACTCTTGAGAATATCCACACGAGCATAAATTCGGCGGATATGCTTACGAAGGTGGTTCCTATAGAGAAGTTCATATTCTGTTATACTTCTCTAGAATTTGCAAAGGTTAAATGAAGAGGGAGTGTGCACGAAAAGCAACGACGACGTTGATACTATGATGGAGACGATTAAAGATGGCGAAGCAGCTTGAAGCAATGAAACATGAAGATTAAAGACACGGTGGAGATTGTTGAAACTAGTGTCTCCAATTTATGCTAAAACAATGGATTTTCTATCAATCGACAGTGTGATTTGATCGATCGATAATACACCGAATATATGAGTTTGCTCGTTGGACGGTTTTTGGAGTTTCATTCGATCGATCATCTAGGTTCGATCTATTGAGATGATTCGGAAAAATCTAATTAACTCTCTGGACACTTTTGAGCGTGTTCAATTGATCGAACATGAAAGCTCGGCAATCGATGCTTCGATTGACGGTGTGCGTGATTTTCCATAATTGCTCCTTTTGTTTCCTATTCCGGGTACAACACTATATATATGTATGTAATGCGGGATTAGGATAATCTTGAGTGATTGGATGCTTGTTCTAAAAGAGAGCTACGGTTTTTTGAATGATTTTTTGCATCCGTAAGTCAATTTTATCTCTTGTAATTCATTTTCATAGTATATTGCTTATCGCTTTTGTGCCATGATTTTTTCTTGCAAAGATTTTTTCATGTAAATTCATGCATTCTTTATGATTGCTTTGTTTACATTTATCTTTCATTTGTGTGATTCTACTTGGGGTTTGCTTCCACGGCTCCCAACAATATACTCCTTGCAATAAAGGATAACTACTTCCTAATTGTTGGACTTACCCAAAATTCAAAGGTAATGCCTGACTTTTCTCTAATTGTGTTTCATAACTTTACCCAACAAATAATCATAAGACAAGTTTATTGTTACATTGTTCGACTAATTTTCAATCGTTCTGTTCCATATGACATATTTGTGGAATATGAGTTTCCTTTTCAAAGTCTGCAGTAACAAAAAGGAGATTTTTACTGCCAAAGTCGGCAGGAATTTGGATTCACCAAACAATGCCTCAACCAATGATGATCAAAACCACCATGATCAACAATCAGAAATCTTGTGAACCAGTGCCCCTAACCAATAAGACGGATATGTAGCCACTTACCAGATCACAAACACTAATGACGAAAAAAAGCATCCAAATCTGTGATGTGTTTGTATTTTATTTGATCGACCAGATTTTTGGCTTGTTTGAACATTATAGTGGAATTCATATTTTCGTACACATACCACTTGGCACCATAATTCTTGACTTTATCACCTGTTAAAGAGAATAAATGAGGACATTTTGGTAATTGCACGTCTGGAAAAGCACAGCCCGGAAATTTCAATTCCCCAGGGCATTATTTAGTAAAAATCATAATTCTTGAAGAATTTTGTGGAAATGAAAAATAAAAATAAAAAAATTCCCTGCCTGACTTCCATTTTGAACTGTTCTGGACTAGGACATGTAAATTCTCAAACACAAATCGAAAGCAAATGCTCTAACCACCACGCTGAAAGCAGATCATCTGTCGATAAGATTCAGAAAGAGTAAAAGGCAGGTCTGACCGGTAGAATGCCAGTTCCAACTGAATGGCCCACCAAAACAGGTTGCCATCCAGTCTGGGTTTTAAGACATTCATCTCACTTTCTATATGTGATTAATATTTGTTTGTGAATAATACATATTATCTTTAAAAAATCAGCTTTAAAAAAGGTCATTTCAATGTTTTAGAGGAAAAGTCCTGATCTTTGTTTGAATACTTACAACACATACTATTTTTGTCAAGTTACTTTTATAGACTAACAGACATACACTAACATCCATCACTACCTATATCGCTATAGAAAATCTTTTTGTCAAAAATTTCCTCTTTTTTTCCTCTAAACAGACAGAAATCAACTGAAGCCCATGTTAGAGATAAGATCGTTTTTTATACAGTTTGTTTTAAATACACTGAAGTTATGGCCCATGATAGAGTAGAATGGCATAATAAATTCGTGTAGCCGACCCCAATTAGAGGGGATAAGGCTTAGATGATGATGCTGATGTTTTAAATACTAGGACTTAAGAGGGTCCCACTTGTTTGCTTACATAGGATTTGTTGACAATCAGGATTCAGTATATGTGGGGCCCACAGTCTGGTGGTCCAAGCTTTAGATCTCACGGACTTGTGATGGATGTATGATGCTCCAGAAGTCTTCTAGATCAAAAGATGTCAACACTTATGGTGGCTTGCAAATAGACAGTTACAAGAAAAATAAATAAGTAAATACATCAATGGCCCAAATTCAACAGGGGAAGTGTCAAATATTGAATGCTTAGAATCTTTCAATCTGGGAGATCTGCTAAGGATCAGATGGTATGTAATCATGCGCATCACCAAGACATGGACCCCACGTGCATGTAATCATCATACGTATTAAAAGAAATACACGTTTGCTCTTACACAACCTATAATGCCTCCCTACGTATAATGGTATTATTTATTTTTCTATTCCCCTTCTTGGTGGAAAGCAGTGTTATTTGTGGAAAAAAGAGGCTGCTTCTTCATTGAGAAATTACAAAGAAATTAACATAATAAGTAAAGAAATTAAATCATTCAACCATTCAAGTTATGATGTTTCTAATCTTGTGGGACCATCTTGCAAAAATTTTTTAAAAAAAATGTGAGGTCCATTTTCCATCTTTTCCCCTTCTTTTTCCATTTGATGTTTTTCCTAAATATAATGGCCACTACCTGTTATATGGTCACAATGCCATTTTCCCAAAACGTTGGCTAAAGCTCTGATTATTTCCTCGATACTCAAAAAGACTTGTTAAGGCAATACATTCGTTCTACAGTTCTAATGACTAGGACTAACAAAAGCAGTACAGTTCACAAAAATGTTTCCAAAGAAGATATGTAACCAATACCCCATTGGCTATGTGAGAGCAGGTTCTAGCTAGAGAATGTATGCAAAACTTATGCTAGAGTATATTTCCCCAGTCGAAATTTAAAGGGGAGGCTTAAACAATAATATTTTCTACAAGAGCAAAGATACCTGGATAAAGGCTGAAGTTTTTTCATTCTTTGAAATCATCCTTGTCATCTGCTGGAATTGGAATGTTCCTCCAAAAAACAGCAAGTGCGCTCCCACCAAGCTGTAAAAGGGAAATGTTTTAAAGGCCCGGTAAGAAATCAAGCACAATGTGGCCAACAAGCAAATTTGAGTGATCAATGAGAGTAAAGAGTCGTACCGCCATGCACACAACGCTGACAGCAGAAGGAACAGCAACAAGTGGGTTGGTGAAGTGCTTTTGAGCAAGTAAAAACCCAAGTGCGGAACTCTGCCATAGACCAAAAACAAAGGAAGAAGATATTATGCATGTATTAGAAGCACTCTTATTTATTAGTCATGCACTTGAATCTGGCATAGAGTGGCACAGCTGTACAAGTGGGGCTGAAAAACGTTAAAGCTTCAATTGGTGCACAAGCGAATTGAATTGCAAATATTCATTTTAATCACGAGAAAATGGCAAAAAACATTTATTATGTGTTCTAGTATTTATTTTTATATATTATGTATCCTAGTATTCATACGGCCGTACCAATGAAGTAATACACCAAATTACAAATTGTGAGTACATTTCTTTCAAGTCCAACTTGACAGTAACATAATTGCTGTTTGGAGCCCACACCCCAATATGAATGCTAAGGAAATCGCAATTTGGTTATTTCCACTCTATTCCACTAGTAATTGCAATTCAGTTCGATACTGTACCCAAACATACTAACTAAAACCTTTCAAAAAAAAAAAAAACAACAGAATGCTAGAAAGACTGAAAGGCATTAGACTTGGTAAAACTAAAATTAATAGAACGGTCAAGAGGGTTCAAGTAAAAACCATAAAGCTTAATGTGACTGGCATGTTGCAAATGGTACACTCGTGTCTGCATCTGAGTCCTGGATTCTGAGAAATGGAGTGTCATATCCCCATTCACGTGTTTATGTACGTATTAGTATTCATGTATTTATGTACATATCAGCATCCATATCTAGGTCTCACAGTTCAAGATATAGCATCTTCTGCACTTAGCATCCTATATACAATTAAGTCACTATGCATATAGCCAATCCCAAGAAAAGAAAAGAAAAGAAACAGAACTGATATGCATTCATGACCATTAACCATTATGCAAAATACATAGAAAAGACGTGAATATAGAAAGACGCTACCTGCATCCCGCATTCTATGGAAATGGTGCGGGAGGTGGATTCACCAAATGATGATAATCTCGAAAACCAATAACCAAGAGCAAATGCAGCAGCATGCAGGAGAGCTACAGGAACTATTAGTTGTGCCCCTTGAGCCTTTAAGACTTCTGAAACTTGTCCAATCTTTCCAACAAGTATAAACCCAAGTAAGATTTCAGATTACATAAAAAGCTATTGTGAGTTTGCCACCGATTTGATGAACTAGATCCATGGAGAACCAATATGAGAATAAAGAAATAAGGATCCTGCACCACAACATATAGTTTGTTGCACTTATAACTCTGTACATGTGGGGCCATGTTCTAGCTGTCCAGACCATTCATCTAATGCTCACTATGGAATGGAGATGCCTAAAAGGCCTCCTCGATTGTAAGATCCTAACTAACTAACTAACTAACTAACTATATATATATATATATATATATATATATATATAATATATATATAATCCATCTTTCATATTGAAAATAGATCAATGCATTATTTATTTCCACTGCCTGTGTGTCACTGATCAAATGACTTGGATCTTAAAATATGGGAGATTTTTGGGAATCTCTCATCAATAATGCCCCTGATCAGAACAACAACCTAGACCACTGAAACAAGGCTCCCACATCCATGGAATCCTGAGCAGCAGCAAACTGTACATTCGTTGTAGCGGAGGATCCTATAATTCCTCGTGACAATAAACCCCATCCTCTACAAATTGACTGACAAAAATATTTGAATACTTACAGGGCTTGCACAGAGAAGGCTTGTCAGAATAACCCCAATCAATGGCGTGAGCATGATTATTCTCTTGGTAAATTTTGGGAAATATTCATGTGCTAAAACTGGCATAGAAACCCAACTTGATTAGTATTTGCATCCCAATGCAGCCATGCTTCTGCATCAGAAGACATGGATCTTGATATTCAGCGGAATGCTTAAACGGGGTTTATTAAAATAGCTTTTAATTACCACCAACAACTGTAGGCACCAAAACAACCTGCAAAGTGCTGATGGCTAGTCCCTGAAATAGAAATTACAATTTTGAATGTCAGTCAGTATGCTGGAGGACGGTATCCAGGACTAAATGGAACATTAACATTTACAAAAGGGTTTTTGCTAACGTCCCTACCTTCATGGGGATGTTAGCAATGTCTCCGTACCTTTTAAATGCCACAAGGGTTGACCTATGGCCAATCAGAACCATTCATTCATTCATACAACTAGGAGCAAGCCATGATGCAAGAATAACACCGATTAGATCATCATAACCCTTTAAATGACGCCAATTTGTTACAATCATCCGTTGTTTACGAGCAATAAAACACATGGTTAGAATCATCACACCAAATTGTTGGTTTAGAATGGTAAGAAATACAAAGTGGGACCTATCTACTTGATGTTTCAAGATGATGATTGGACCTATTTTGTTTCTTGAGTAAATCTTGATTGTCCATTTTCATACAATTGATCGGAATCTTAGGATCATCCGATTGGCATGATTTTTGCACCGTGGCTTGCTCCTAGTTGTATGAGTGAACGAATGATTCAAATCGATAATTGGTCACCCCATGAGCCATTCAAAAGGTTTGGGGACGTTGCTAACATCCCCATGAAGTTTGGGACATTAGCATTATTTTGTGGTATGTGTGTTTCTTGTTATCTAGGTCAGATTGGGAACTGATATCCACACTCTTGTTCTATCCAAACACCCTCTATTTCCACTTTTGGCATCATAGTATACAATTTTGTATTATTCTAATACCATAAGTAGAAAGAAATGGTGTATCTATCAAAAAATAAGGTGCATATGTCATTCCCAGCAAGTTTTTACAACTGTTATGCTTTCATGAACTAAAATTCATAAAAATATATCTTTTAGTATTGTTATATAATTATAAAGATGTCCTAGGGGCCATTCAGATGCTTACAAAGTTGTGTACTGCACATGTTGTCTTGAATAAACTATACAGGTCATGCAATGTTGGACTACCTGTATAGTACCCTGTTGATCAAGCACCTAGAACAGGGAGTGGTGGAACATTGGAGGAGCTTAAGAATGTAGGTATCACAAGTAGCATTATGGTGCATGTGCCCACTGATTGACACATGTGGCATATGTGAGGGACTTGAAGATTGATGGTGGCACGTCCATGCTTGAACATGGTTAGTTGCACGTAGAACATTTGGCAAACGTGATGCATGCGCATGAAACATTATGTTCCTACATGCACCATACAAGGCTTTTGGCATGTATAACCCATCCAACCCTTGTAGCAAGCATAGACTATCCTTGCTTAACGGTCATATTTTGAGCACATGTTGTACTTGTTTTCCTCTTTGTGTGTGCAAAAGGGAGCTTGACAAACTACTCACACGGTCTCTAGCCGATATAGCTTGTGAGGTACCCACTTTGTGATCATCCAAACAGCCACTTAGTATGTCGAGTTTTTTAGGGTCCCCAAGTTAGACACCTAATACCTTCTGAGTGGGCCATGTTAAACATAGATACTTGTACAACTTTCAAAGTTACATGACTTCAAAGCACTCGAAATCAAGGACTATATATCAAAGCATCATCTATCAAGAAATGTGTATGATCTTACCGCTGCATCAACTGGAACAAGCTGACCCGCGAGTATCTTCGTAAGGAGAGGTGTCATAATAATGGCACCAATGGTTGAACAACTGGAAAATACCATGCAAGTAGAATGGCTATCTGTTAGTAATTTATACATGACGTTATAATCAGGAATCATTTATAGACAGTACAAACTCCATCAGTTAAAGCATTGGTATGCACAAGTATACCATAGGCAGGGCTGTCAATGGGAACCCAGACCCGCATGTGCACCCGATGGACCCAACCCGATTTTAACAGATCCAGGGCCAATTTCTCAGACCTGCTTAGTAGTTGGGTTGGGTTTGGGTCCACCATTTGGATCCGGTAAAAAACCAGGTCTAGTTGGGTCCTGGTCCCCCATCTTGGATCTGATTAAAATCGGGTCTAGTTAATTTTAATAGTAATATTATATATTTTAGGTATATTTATTAATTGTTATAGCAACTTAGTGAGGCTTCCCAAGCCACAACACCTCTCATGTGTAGCACATGTGTGTAATCTAGTCTATCCATTCAAGTCAGCCAACCACATGAATGCCTGTATTTGACATAGGCACAATCCGAACCCCACTCAAAACCGAGGTCCAAAGGCCTGATGGGTACCCGATAGTTCCCAAAATCCAATTGGATCAGGGTCTGGGTCCTTAAAAAAAAAAAAGGACGGGGACCAAAATGGACCCAACCCAACGAGACTCAATCCCCTTTAGATACCTCCATGGTTCACAGAAATTAACTTCAGAACTGTGAGATGAAGAAACTGATGTCTGGATAATAATCCAAAGGATTTGTAGGATGCTAGCCTCAGAAAATGTATAGTTTACTGAGATGTGAATTCATTGCATATGGGGACCTGTTTTGGAAACCCAGGCTACCTGATCTGATGATCCCCACAACTGATATCCCCCACCCCCAATTTGAAATCCTAGCCATCTGATACTTGGCCACATCCTAGACTGTTGCTGTTTTTCTTCTTGTCTATATGAATTTCACTGATCAAATGGTTAGGACATTCAACCAGGGAAATTCTTTTGGCACTCCACCATCCAGGCTCTGGATCAAAGAACCATGGGCTCCGCATGCACTAAATCCCACGGGTCAGAAAACAGTATGTGAGCTGGGGCCCAAACCCTATAATTCCCCAATAAGCAATTAATCTTCTAATGTGTCCTTCTGGTGCATAGAAACAAAGAGAATTAAATTCCCTGCTATTGGACGTATTAACTCTTTACACAATGAAGTCCCAAAAGCATTCAACCCAGAATAAAATGAAAGCAGATGTATCTCCATGGCCCTTTAAAAATTCCACTTCTTTCTATCATAATGACAGTGTTAACAATTGAATGGAAGTGGCAGAAAAACATAGAAGCTGATTACACTTCTTTCTATCACAATGGCAGTGCTAACGAGTGAATTGAAGCTGCAGAAAACATAGAGTCGATGAACTGTAGTTTCAAGCTGATGAAGATGACGAAGCTAGATGGCAAAGATTACACTGGTAGTTCACCACCATTTTCAAAATGGTGGTGAGTTGTACTCACATACAGCACACATGTACGGCCATTCGGATCATCAATCTTGTGGGGCACATGTGGATGGAGAGCTGCTAGAGAATTACACTGAACGAGCAATTCAAGGCAATCCGTCTGGTAGCTATCAAATGGATGGTTAAAAGCAAAATAGTCAGTGGTCCAAATGCAACAGGAATAATCAAATTGGTGCCTACCATCTCTTATGTGTGATTTTTGGGTTATGGTCCATCTACAATAAGATCAGCAGTTTGGTTTGTCTTGATTTCCATAATGCACACCATTTTTGAAATAGTGGTGAACTATCATTGCTGTCTAGCACAAGATGGATATATACTGCACAAGATGGATATATACTGTCTAGCATAGGACTTAGGTATACAATCATAGAAATGGCCAGAACTTAACATGATAACAAAGAACTTGTTCAATGTTGTACTAGCAGGAAAATATAGAAATTACATAGAATGGAAACTTTGAATACAAATATTTACTCATTAGCAGAATATTCCAATATATATTTTAGGGAAATGATCTAGTGGACTGTATGGTAGCCTTAGCATAGCAGTGGGACCCATGGGATAAATCCAAGGGTTTATTAATTCAAAAATTAAAGCAAATTCAAATATTAGATGTTAACCATTACTGAAGGGAGTTAATATTCCTTTTTGCATTAGCATACAAGAGCAATGCTTAAGTTGCATGTTCACATGAGAAAGACCAAGGGCTTTGTGCCCTTCACAAATGTGAAAATTCAAGAATATTATTCATCAGGTGAGGCCAATCATGCACATGCCTTGGCCTAAAAATTACGTCCGACTAGTCATCAGGTAGGCCACATAGATATCTAGAATATGGGCCATGAGCCAGTTTGTTTTAACCCTCCATTTCTTTTTTGCATGGCCCACTTAATGAGCAGATCGACCTGATTTTTGGGTCAAGAAAATGGGACCCACCTGCTGAGCATCTTGAATTTCAGCCAGTTACCTGTGTAGCCATATGTAAGAGGTGAAAGTGCACTCGCTTGAGTTCATTTAGCACCCTTTGATCATTTGCCACTCACATGCTACCGTGTTACACTTACACACGTGTGCAAGATCCGAGCAGCTCCACAGGTGCTCTTACTGTGTAGCTGCCTTGACTAGAAAATTCAGTCATTTGACCATCATATGGACCAAACATTTGCAAAATAAATGGAAGATTAAGAGAAATTGGCCAGTGTTGCACATTTACACATTTACATGCGGCCCACTCATGACTATCTTAGCCTAACCTTTAACATAAAGACATTTGGTAGGTGGGGCCTGTCTAATTATCGTCTTGGATCGCGTCACTCTAGTGCAATTAGCCTTAGCCTTCACTGCCAGGGTCTTTGGTTACCTATACCTGAAGGAGGATTGAAGAGGTACTTGCATCATGCATGCCAATGAGGAACACCCATATGAGGTCTGGGGCATTGGTTAAGTGGGTCACGAACATGTCGCATCTCATAAATCATGCCTTTTCAACCATTAAGTGGGTGAAACTCACAATGAAAAGATGGTCAGTTGGAGAGTTTTTTTTTTTTTTTTTTGAAAAGCCAGTTGGAAATAAAATCACCGATGGCCTATATTAAATTTACAGAGGTGACCCACATGATTATTGGACTAGGACAAGCTACATTCAATGTTTGTTCACAGACGATACACGATTAAGCTCTAGCACAAATGTGCCACATGGGTATGTGTGCAGTGGTGCACATCTTCATTCTCTCCTCACACCACTCACATGGACTCTTTTTTTTTTCATTAGAAAATTCAAAGTGACTCAAGGTGAAACCGAATTTGGAGGAAAAAAAAAAATCACACTGAAAGGAACTTCATGATCCATTCACATGAACACAAGGGACACACACAGTATACATGCATTTTTATCTTAATCTGTAGAAATCTTGGGCCCCACTATAGATGGGTTATAAAACAAAATTCACATTAAAGATATCAAATGGACTATTGGTAGACATCTAGTGGTGGTTCAGACAAAGATAGTCAACAATCTAAATACAACAAAACGATGTCAATGGATCAGAGGTTAGAATGTCCAATCAGTCTAATTTAACAGCTACGAACCATCTAGACTGTGGCCCACAACTTGGACGCTTTCAGTATCATTATATGTATAACACTTGTAATATAGCTGAGTGGATGTGAATGGATCTCAAACTCTTGCAACATATCAAATAACTCCTCTTGCAGAGAGAAGCATGACTGTTGGACTGAGCATTTATAGCTTGGAGAGAGAAGCATCACCAGTGGACTGGCCATTAATAGCTTGGAGAGATAAGCAACTAAAGAGTTGTATTTTGTGAGAAACCATTGGATTATGGTTCTTATGCTATGTGCATTTTAACATTAGTAGATAAATAGAGAAGGTACATATCTATGGCCAGTTTGGTCACAAGATCTTAAGATTTCTTCATGATTATAACTAATGCAGGTCCACAGAGGCACATCATGAGTTGCACGTTGTTTTGTTAAGCCTGATGTTTCAATCTCCATTCAAAATGTAGTCTTTGAATACTGTTCTGCATATCCTCCCCACAAAATGACACAATTTTATGACATGTCGCAGTTGGGGCCCATATTAATTGCAATTATAGAGGAATCCTAATTTTAGAAGATATTAGACACCCAAATAGGCCCTTGACATGAGGAGTTGTTAAGTAACATGTACTGAGATATGAGAGATGTAAAATGACATGTACCAGCACAGTAGTGCACTCGTACCAATACCATTTAGTTAATGCACTTGGAATCAAAATCATGGCCGCAAACTAGTATATTTTCAGTTTAAATAATTAGCACAAACTACACCCGCAAGTGATGCAGACTAGATTACTGCGTACTATAACATCAAATGAGTTTCACGTGTAATATACTTACGTTGTCATGAGAACTGACAGCGCCACATTTCCTTTTGATATATAGGTTGCAACATTAGATGCCTGGCCTCCAGGACAGCACGAGACCAAATAAGACCAGTTGCAAGAGGAGCGGACAGTTTTAAGGTCTGCAGACAAAAAAAAAAAGGCATTTAGCAGCCAAACATTGCACCAGTGCTGAGCACAACAACAAAAACAGTATAATCTGATTTTTTGCCAGATTTCGGCAAGATTATATATATATATATATATATATATATATATATATATATATATATATATATATATATATATATACAAGCAACCCCACTCGAGCCCGGTATGAAAATGCCCCTGCATTAATCACCCCCAGTAAGGAGTCTCGAACACGAGACCTCCCGCCCTGATACCACTTTGATGTAGGAGAATTAACCACTTGCTCTAAAAGCTCGAATTGATAGAGCATGGCGAATCAATCCCTTTATCTCATAGCCCAGGCCCCACATTGCATGGGTTAGGACCTCGGCCAAACCCCCTTCGTGGGCCCCACTTCACATGGGCTCTGCTTCACATAAGCCACCCGCTTCACATGGATGGGGCCCACCTCACATGGGCCGCCCACCCCGAGTGTGCCCCTGCATCCCACAGGCGACCCCACTCAAGCCCGGTGTGAAAATGCCCCTGCATTACAATGTAATACCACAGCAAACGAATTCCAAGGGAAAAGAAAAGGTAATGATTAGGCAAGACTATTCCTATGAGAACTATTAAACATGGATTCAATTTTTAGGTATCTTGCTTGGATGGTGAGTAGAAATCTCATAAGACAATGATCACCTAGCTTCTTGTGCCAAAGAATCCAAACTATGGGAAAGTGCAAAGAATGCTTTGTGGAATCCTCCCTCTTGTTTCCTACCCAAGCATCTCAAACTGTCGCATCAATGGAAAACCTTTCCTTTCCATTTCCATGGAATTGGCGGATATCCAAACATGCCCTTAGCTCCAAGGATGCTGCATTCTGATAACACAGCAACTCTCAGAAATGCATACACCTATACAACCGAAGCCACTTGAAACTTAAAAAATAAAATAAAATAAAATAAAACTCATAATGATTTAAGTGGCTCCAAGATAAATATGGGCAGCATCACTTTGATGAGATGGGCGCTTGATATTTAAAAAGAAAAAGAAAAAAAAAAGAAAAAGAAAAGAAAAGAAAATGCACCAGTTCACACAGACACTGAATTATACATGCCCAAATTACTTAGTTACTTCCAAGTCCAACAAACTGAAATTGGAAGCTTAAGCAACTAACATTTCCTGTTTCATACATTTTCATGTCAAATTTGACATGTTTGGGAGCAGCCATTTGATAATTATGGGTCCACTGCAACCTTCCAATCAGGAAGGGTGTAGATTCATACATGGAAAAAAAAAAAAAAAAAAGAGCGTTTACGAGATTCTCAACCTCAACTGTCAAAAGATGCTAAAATATAGCAGGCTTGATTATCAGTAGGTGGGAAACATGAGCACCAGACTGATTTTCGCATCTGTGAAGAAAGGAAACACTCCTAAAGAAGAGGAACTGTTGAGGCCCAAGTCCTAAAACATGTACGGTACCCTAACACACAAACCCATACAGGTGAGGCCCATTGTTTCAGGTGATCGCAATTGTTAACTGATGGGCCTGACTGCAGAAAGGGGATTTCTAAAAATCACCGAGAGGTGACGACCCATGCATCAAATTGTTGGCATTCCTCCTATTGAATGTGGACCACCACTGTAATTTCTTTCAACCATCTAATTTATAGCTCACTACTCAAAGGTTTAGGATCTTTCAATCTAGGATATTTTTGGGGAAACCCCATCAACAATGGGACCCACCAGATCAACAGTCTTGATCACCAATCTGTGGACTGCACCTCTACAGACTAGGATGCATAAAGACCCATACATATCCCAAGGCTCAGGACCCAAAAATTCTCCCTAAAGAAATATATTTGAAGAGGATCCCATCTAAACAATAAGAAAACCAGCATATAATATGATAAAATAATATGGTCAAACCATACCAGTGCAATGACGAAGCCTAACATGGGTTTAATTAAGTACTGAGCAAGAAATCCTATACCCACCTGCAAACAATAAGAACGAAGTGAAATGAGAAGAAAACAGATTGACTGATAGATGTATTGCTTAAATGCTAGAGTTGGAATTCCTAAATTAGAAAAGACGTAGCATCTTACTGTCCATGGGTTTCGCATACATCGTCTGAAATCCTCAAAGGTCAAGGTCAGTCCCATTAAAAGCATGAGGAAACCCAAGCCTACAGTGAAAAGGTCTGTTTCTAACCAAGTAACCTGCACGCAGACCCATGCGCTCAAGTACTCAAGATACAGGAATGTTGGAGGTGAGATTTTTTTAAGCCCTAGAGCTACAAAAGAAGATTCCAGGAGGCAAAAAAAAAAAAAACTTTTACATTAACGGTGCAATTAGTTGCAATAAATTTCATGAAATGTTGTGAAATTTTGCACCACATAAGACTGATCAATCATGAAATTTTATGATATTTGGTGCAACCAAATGCACCCTAAATTAGAAAAGGACAAACAAGATTACCATAGATGGCTTGTACATGCCAACAATCGTTCCCAGTATGACCTGCCAACATGAATGAGCAGAATTTCAGAAAGATTGTGGCAATCGCATGCTTATCCTAAATGGACACCTAAAGCATGTAACAGAAAAGGAGGGAATATACAAAAATTATGGTAATGACATGCAGCTAATTGTATTGGACACGTGTACTGTCCCATGGTCAATTTGGGTTGTCCAGTCGCCCCAGCTCACTTTTCACCAACCACAAGTACTTTCTCTTCTTTTTTTCATTTCAAACAAAAGAAAAGTTAAAAAAATAAATTAAAAAATAATAATAATAAATAACACTTGGAGACTGGATGCTTCTAAGCACCCAAACATAAGCATTTTCCATTGTTACTCATAAACACCTGTTTTCCAAGCCACATGTTGGATGGATAGCATCATCTCATTGACGTTAATCTTTAGAACCATGAATGGTCTAAGGCCTGGCATAGCAAGATGGTTCAGATTGATGATTGGACCTTTCTTTTCAAAAAATAATTAAAAAAATAAAAATTGATCATCCATTTGGCAGGTTATTTCTCAGATGGTTTAAAACGTCTGGTTGCTGGATCAAATGGACAACCCAAAGGTTTCAAAGAGACAGCTAGAAAACATACCCACACAGGAAAAAGAGTAGTCAGCAATTCGACTATTCTCTCGTACTGGCTCATTTGACTAGGAGAGCTACTAGGAACATCCCCAGAAGCATTTGCCTCAGCTTTGCATAGAACATGATGATTCCTGAGGAGTGGATGGCAGAGTAGCTTTAGAACTATGTTCTAGGTAATGAAAAAGAGGGGGGGGGGGGGGGGGGGGGGGGGGGTGAAGGATGACACAAGTGAGATGAAGAACCAAAATGTCCATGAGATTAGGCTTCCACATGATCGAATTTCAAGTAAAATCAGGTGATTGAAATTCACATCAGACACAAATAAATATCTCATTACAATGCATGCCCCTCCTTGACAAATTTTCTTTTATGAATAACAAAGAACATCAAGTAAGGCAACCCATTCCTAATAGCCGATTTTTCAACGCCATAAATTAACTTCAATGTCATGTAAGTGAATGTCCAGATTGCAAACATGGTCTAATAGAAACTTTTACGCTCAAAATGGGGAATAACTTTCCTTTTAATGTAATCAAAACTATGTTATTTAGCGAGGAAGTCTGCTGTGTGAAAAACTAACGTCTTTCTTGCACGAGGAAAGTCATTCCAACAAAAGCAAATGAATTTCTGGAGGCATCTTTAGGCTGAAAGGTATGCACCAAAAGTGAAAAACAAGAGATGTACCACAGCATAGGATCTCCTCCAAATTACTTGAAATTGGGGGAAAAAAGTTCAATTCAAACTCCATGTAAATAGTAACTTCCCTTGTTAATTATGATTTATGAGTGGGCTTTTTCCTTCGTTCTTACGTGTGAGTGTTTCAACATGACGTAGTGCTGATGGGGATTGTCTGCGTAGATGAGAGAATGTGGAGTTAAACATGCACTACAAGAGAGAGTAAAGAAAATAATGAGAACCACCACAAGTGCGGATGATTGTCACATGGTGTATCCATGGTGGGGTGCAAAAGATGAACAGTTCCAATCACCAGGCTGTCCCCATATACAGTGGAGATTTGAGAACAAGAAAAGTTCAGGACGAATCACAAAGCACTTGATACTTCTCATTTCATAACCTGATAGACTCAAAAAGCTCAATCTTGAATGCACACACATGCGTGCACACACATGGCAGCACGTGATGGTTGATGTGTAGGCACTTTGAAATCATAAATATAGCATAGATTAAACCAAATCAAACCCTTGACATTGTGAGACCCACTGTACAAAATCAAACCAACCCAAACCTGAACCAAAACTCACCCCATTGACAGCCTTTAAGATCCAACAGGTACTAACAGTTAGTGTTCAAAATATCGGTATCGTGTTACGTATCGCATCCTTGGGATATAGATACGTATCGGTTATCGCACGGGATATATCGTTTGTATCGGGTAATTTATACCACTTTTTGGGAAACATTGGGAAAATGGTTGAATTTTTCAATAAAACTTCAGGGATCGTTTAAAAAAAACCTTAATACATACTTTTAAATCATAACATCTCAAAAAAGAAGTGCACATAAGAGGTTTCCTTTGTATAAGGTCCTAAGCTATGCCTTCTCTAATTGAACTAATGCAACTATTTAGAGTGTATGTGATGATCATAACATCTCAAATTGAATGCATAACATTTAGAGTGTATGTGATGATCATTTCATCAAACACTCCTAAATACTTTGAAATTAGTCTCAATTGACAGCCGGTTGAAGGGAAATTTGGAAAAAATAATAATAATATTTTAATATTTTTTTAATTAAAAAATGGATTTTATTTTTCAAAAATTGACAAGGACTTAACAAATCAATAGATCAGCCCTCATATATGCATAATTTCATGTTTGGAGTGCAACACCAAAGCAATTTGGAAGAAATTAGGAAATTTCAAAATTTTCCCAAAATTTCCCAAATCGAACCACCTATACTCAAATTTCGAAATTAGAGTAAATGTGATGATCATTTCATCAAATACTCCTAAATACTTCGAAATTAGTCTCAATTGATTGTTGGGTGAAGGAAAATTTCAAAAAAAAAAAAAAAAAAAAAAAAAAAAAAAAAAAAAAACATGGAGAGCATGAAGAACCAATGGATATCAAAATCAAAGCTCCAACTCCATGATTTATCATGCAAAACATCAAGAACCAATGGATTTGTAACCATTTGACACCGATTTAACATAAATTCAATAAAAAAAAAAAAAAAAGGGATTGAAAATTGAAAATGCGTACCTGATTGAACATGTGGGATATATCGGCACTGCTTACGCATTTCGTATCGCGCAGGTGGGATACAAGATATATCATGGGATATATCGGCTGATAACGTCGATATTGATGGGGACATCACGCACGCCGCCCCCCTACGCACGTACGCAAGGAAAAGGAGGGCCCCACCGTCGATCTGGCTCGATGATGACATCCAGGGAGGGCTTCCTAGCTAGAAGACAAGTTTTGGTTCAGAAAAGTGGGCCCGATAGTCAAGAAAAGCCCATAATGGGATCTCATGATCGTGGCCCACTCGTCGAATTGATTACATTTTTTAGGTTTTGCTTATTGTTATTATTTAGAACATTGTGAACGCTTTAAATTTCTGTGTTTAGTTTTTATTTTAGTTTACTTCATTGCCAAGTAATAGGTTGCACATATGGTGCGAGTTTTTTGGGTATAGGATTTTCCTATAAATAGGCACCCCTTGTAGTTCTTTTGATTCATTGAAGTTTAATAAAAATTTCTGCTTTGTTTTTCTACTCTCTTGTGAGTTGTGGAAGAATTCAAAAGTGGGTGCGAAGCCCTCCCTTTTCAAAGGGCTAACTACCGTGGTGCGAAGCCACATCGATCCCGATTCATCCCCATCCTCCATCATCTCTTTTCTTCTATCTTCCACCACCATCCATACTTCACATTCGTCCTTGGTTGCATCAGTTTTCTTTCATTACAGCAGGTTCTCAGATTTCGGCCCGCAGGGGGGCTGAAACTTCGACGGAGCACCACGCCCAGACCAAAGCTCGGATCGACGTCAGAATTGGGGGTCAGGCCTGGCCGACCAAGGCATAGGAATCCTTTTCCGGATTCTCTCCCCCCTCACACGTGCGGCTAGCCTCAGGCGCACGTGCTCCCGCACCTGGCCCGCTGTCCACAAGCCGGGATCATCTCGGGTTCAGGTTTTTTCCTATTTTCTTCTTCTTCTTTTTTTTTTTTTTTATACCTAATTGCACAACCCTATACCTAGATTACATTATCCCTCACTGATTTCCCCTTTTACTCACCCTCGGGGTCCTTGAATTGAGATTAGAGAATCCCTTGGATTAGGGACTGATTTTTATGCATGAGTAGTCGATTTTATTTCTCTTTGACATCGTTTGGCTTATAATTTTTATTGGTCCAGCCCTAGCCTGTGTCGACTTGGACCCGCATAGATTCCCCTTCTTAATTGAATGTTTGAATTTTCATGTAGGATGTGGAATTTGTGTGATTGTTTCTTAATTGGTAGGATCTAAGCCTGAAATCTTGCATGTCATATTTAATTTTCCATGTCCTGCATCAAATTTGGTATCAGAGCCTAGGGTTCTTGTAGGGGAATTCACCACATATTTAGGGTTTAGTTTATTTGAGTCCGTCATGCATTCAGTTCATCATATATAGTTGAATTTTAGTAACGGTGTGTAGTCTCCCTCATATAGAGTCTCGTAAGGTCATTTAGTTTTTAGACGCATATAGTCATTATAGAAAGTCCTCAGGTTGAGTTAGCCAGTGTATGCCCACACATACAGGTCATGATTTTGGCTTGCACCCTACACTAAACATGGAGCAATTGCTAGAGTCATTGAACAAGTTGTCCCAGCAGATCGAGTATTTGGGTAAGCGCTATAAACAATATATCGACCAACGCTGTGATCAATTTGATGCGCACATTACCCAACTAAAGGCCTTCGTCGGGACAAATCCCAGCATTAGGGAAGATGGCCAATCTCATGCAGGTGGCCAGGAGGATAAACCAGTGAATGAAGGTGGCCAAGGAATCAGTTATGGGCGTGCACCCGTACCCCCACCCCATGAGGGACATCAAGACCATTATTTTGAGGGGCACAACATGTGCGGCCTCGTGGCTATAGAGAGTACACCAAAGGCTCGTGTAGAGTTACCCACTGAAGCCATTCCAGTAGTTGATGAGCTTAATGATGTTTTTCCTGATGATCTACCGAATGATTCTCCCCCAAGGAGGGATATAGAGCACACCAGAACATGGGACACCGTAATACCTACAGCCGAGTTTGCGTTTAATAATTCTGTCGATAGGTCCACAGGTCTCAGTCCTTATGAAGTCATTACTGGTTATAAACCTAAGAAACCTATTGATCTTATCCCTATGTCACTATCCCATAGGTCGTCAGAGCCTGCAGAGTTTTTTGTGCATCACATTCATTCATGACATCAAGAAATCAGGCAGAAGATCACTACTAGTAATGAACATTACAAATTTTCTGCAGACCAGCCCAAATGTTTCAAGGAATTCAATGTAAGGGACTCTGTGATGGTCCGCATCAGGCCCGAGCGGTATCCTCCAGGGGCCGTTCGTAATTTACACGTGCATAGCACTGGACCCGTCAAAATTATAAAACGAAACGGTCTCAATGTGTATGTGGCAAATCTTCCACCCTCCATGGGAATTAGTTCCACATTCAATGTGGAGGATCTAGTTGCATTTCAAGGGGTCATTGATGCATTGTCCAGCCTTTCGCCTAACCATCTTGATTCATCAGACATTTCCCTTGATCCATGGCCCCCTCCTGACCCATTTTTCCAGCCTCCACCTCCCATACCTATCCGTCCCGACCCATCTTCCCAGCTACTACGTCTCATACCTACCATTCCCGACCCATTTTTCCAGCCTCTACGTCCCATACCTACCCGTCCCAGCCCATTTTCCCAGCCTCTACCTCCCATACCTACCATTCCCGATCCATTTTCTCAGCCTATACCTCCTATACCTAGTCTTCCCGACCTTTCTTCCCAACCTCTACCTTTCATACCTAGCCTTCACACACCCAGAGAGGAAATAAAGGATATCCTGGACCATCAGATAGTTTCAACGTCGGACGGCGGGTTTCAGAAGTACCTGATTATATGGAAGTCACGCTCAGCTTCAGACAGCACATGGTTCCCTGAGGAGCTTCGGAGACTTGATCCTGACATCCTGGAGTGGTCCAAGAGTTTTATTTCACTAGCGGCGAAATCTTTGCAGACGGAGAGAATTAATGGGGACATCACGCACACACGCACACGCACGCCGCCCCCCTACGCACGTACGCAAGGAAAAGGAGGGCCCCACCGTCGATCTAGCTCGATGATGACATCCAGGGAGGGCTTCCTAGCTAGAAGACAAGTTTTGGTTTAAAAAAGTGGGCCCGATAGTCAAGAAAAGCCCATCATGGGATCTCATAATCGTGGCCCACCCGTCGGATTGATTTCATTTTTTAGGTTTTGCTTATTGTTATTATTTAGAACATTGTGAAAGCTTTAGATTTCTGTGTTTGGTTTTTATTTTAGTTTACTTCATCGCCAAGTAATAGGTTGCACACATGGTGCGAGTTTTTTGGGTATAGGATTTTCCTATAAATAGGCACCCCTTGTAGTTCTTTTGATTCATTGAAGTTTAATAAAAATTTCTGCTTTGTTTTTCTACTCTCTTGTGAGTTGTGGAAGAATTCAAAAGTGGGTGCGAAGCCCTCCCTTTTCAAAGGGAACTACCGTGGTGCGAAGCCACATCGATCCCGATTCATCCCCATCCTCCATCATCTCTTTTCTTCTATCTTCCACCACCATCCATACTTCACATTCGTCCTTGGTTGCATCAGTTTTCTTTCATTACAGCAGGTTCTCAGATTTGGCCCGCAGGGGGGCTGAAACTTCAACGGAGCACCACGCCCAGACCAAAGCTCGGATTGACGTCAGAATTGGGGGTTTTGCAGCCCAGGCCTGGCCGACCAAGGCATAGGAATCCTTTTCCGGATTCCCTCCCCCCTCACACGTGCGGCCAGCCTCAGGCGCACGTGCACCCGCACCTGGCCCGCTGTCCACAAGCCGGGATCATCTCGGGTTCAGGTTTTTACCTATTTTCTTCTTCTTCTTTTTATATACCTAATTGCACAACCCTATACCTAGATTACATTATCTCTCACTGATTTCCCCTTTTACTCACCCTCGGGGTCCTTGAATTGAGATTAGAGAATCCCTTGGATTAAGGACTGATTTTTATGCATGAGTGGTCGATTTTATTTCCCTTTGACATCGTTTGGCTTATAATTTTTATTGGTCCAGCCCTAGCCTGTGTCGGCTTGGACCCGCATAGATTCCCCTTCTTAATTGAATGTTTGGATTTTCATGTGAAATGTGGAATTTGTGTGATTGTTTCTTAATTGGTAGGATCTAAGCCTGAAATCTTGCATGTCATATTTAATTTTTCATGTCCTGCATCAGATATTTAAAACACTGCTAATAGGTACCCAAATCTGATGAGATTCGGACGATTGTCACCTAGATTGCCAAGCCCCCTATGTTTTCCTTTCTGAACAATGCAGTACAAATTATGGGTCATTTTTATCCGGTTCTCAATTTTTACCGATCCAAAATTGTGGTTCTATACTACTAGTGTTGATTGCGTTGCAGTGCAAATTTACACTTAGCAATGTAATGACTTTTATTTATCCAACAACATGCATATAATATAATGCTACAACTGTGTGATCTAGATTAGTAATATTCATTATTTCATATATATGAATTACAAAGTCAATTTGTACAATAAACTACAACGAATGTACTTTGGGTATGTACTGGAGTGACCACATGATCCTACCCCTAGCATATCACGTATTGGAGGAAGCAGCATAGCGCATAGCAGTTCCCGTACCATGTAGTGGATTGACCTAACATCCAGGTAACCTTTGAGTCAGATCTGGTACCTCAAGTATCGTACCCGGACCCAAACCTGATGTAACCCGAACTAGACCACCTTATCCAGGTCCGGATAGAGGTAGACCAGTACCTGACCTATTGATAGCCCTATTTGAAATCTTAACCGTGGGCCACGGGAGGGAGGAACTGATAAACAGAAGAATACAACCGACCCATAGATTCATGTTGCAATTGATTAACAGGAGTTAAATCTCACCCAAACGCATCGAATCCAACCTGATTGGTGAGTCCAATTGTATTGCTATTTAATAGGAAAATATATGGTTTTACAGTTCTGCAAATCAGATTATAACAGAAATTTGGATAAGCATTATCTGTTAGATGTGTACGTTGCACAGGTTGGTGATACAAAAGTACTTTGATAGCAGTGTTGTCATATGCAATCACATAAGCGCTTATGCCATTGTATATGCCATTTTGGACCAGCGGACCGCATATGCCATGGTGCCATATGTAGCTATTATGTCGTTGGGACTTTATGCTGGCACAGAGAAGTATGCAACCACATAAGCCATACTTATATGGTATGCCATCGCATACACAGTATGCTATTGCATAACCTCCCAGCAGTACACAGTATGCGACAGCATAACCTCCCAACGATTAGATTTTTTGCTATCAGAACTTATTTTTTGCATCATTTTCTCTCACTCCCATCCCCCTATGTTCACACTGCGCACACACACACACACACACATACACTCTCTCTCTCTCTCTCTCTCTCTCTCTCTCTCTCTCTCTCTCTCTCCTCTCTCTCTCTCTCAAACTAATGGGGTGACAATGCTAAAGTAATGGTCCATCACTAATACGCATCCCATTATTCCCATCCTTTGATGTCATTGATAATGGAAGGGCCCATCAGAGATGATGGGGTGTTCTCAAATCATTAGCTTGTCCAAGAAAGAAACCAAGCTGAGGACAAGCCTTTGGTGAATATGTCTGAAACTGACCTTTGGTAGACATGAACCACATCAATGTCCTTGCAAAGAACTTTCACCCAGATGTAGTGATAATCAGCTTCGACATGCTTTGTGCGAACATGAAAGGCAGGATTTGCAACAGGGGAGATAGCACTGATGTTGTCAAACCAAATCACCGGAGTGGCAGAGATGAAAATGTGGAGATCCTTGAGACGAGATCTAATCTAAGATAATTCAACATCAGTGTGACAATAGCCTGTATTCAAATTCAGTGCTTGAGTAGCCCACGGTGGGTTGCTTCTTGGTGCTCCAAGAGATGAGATTATTACTAAGATATACACAGTAGCCAGTTGTAGATCAGCGACCATCAGGACAGCCTGTGATGCAGGACATGTGATTTAACTATTTGGATGCGGAGATTATTAACAGATTAATCGAAGTAATTCAGATAAGATAACATGCTATCCTACCATGATTAAAAGAGTACCAAACAGGCGATAAAATTCGGATTTATATTAAAATCACAATCCCACACAAGCATGAATCATGTAAGCATGAAAATCTTAGGTCCCATGAGAGATTGGAACTCTCACACTTAGCATAGGCATAGTTCAAGTTCAAAAGACAGATTTGGCACGATTCAAGGGTTAGGAAATTGGGGAAATAAGTTTAGGTTTTCAGATTTGGGGATTTAGGGTTAGGGATTTAGGAATTTAGGATTATTGATTTGGGGATTTAGGAATTAGGATTTGCGGGGAAGTATGGTTTTGAGAAGTAGAAAATAGGGTTAGGGTTTTAGGCATAGGGCTAGGGGTCTTAAAGGGGAAAAGGAGCAAGGATTAAGAGAGAGAGAAAGAGAGAGAGAGAGAGAGAGAGAGAGAGAGAGAGGGCTGGTTGTATGGTCACACCCGTTCAGACATACGGTCTAGGGTTTGGTCCGTACGGTCGTATGGTGTGAATATGTTAGGTTTAGGTGGGTTTAGGATGTGATGGGGATGGGTTTTGGTTGAGAACAAAGAAAGAAGAAGTGGTAGAGAGAAGTAAAGAGGGATTGAGAGAGATGGAGAAGGAGAAAGTAGAAGAAAATACTTCGATTGTAGAGAATGAGAGAAAAGAATAAGATAAATGGGATTCACACCCTTGGATTCACACCAAAATAACCTCTTTTCAAAAGAGGATCTCACTTCACATGAGAGAATATGCTTTTTCTAAGCAAAAGAGAGCTTTTCATTCCATTTTCTAAGGGCTAGGGCTGGACGTCCCCCCTTTATAGTCTCAAAAAAAGTCTTTTTTACAAAAAGATGCTATCATGAAAATTTTCTTTAAAAAAAAAAAAAAAAAACCCTCAGATAAAAATGTGTCATTTGTCCTATGACGCCATAAAATATAAACTTGTTAATCCTAAGTTATGAATAATCAACAAAAACATAAAATTTTCTAATCCAAACACTCATTATCACAATGATCAACGATTACAATGATCCAACCGTCCGATCGAAGGATTCACACAATCCAACGGTTTGATCATTGTTTCCTCTCAATCCAACAATCAAGACTCCTCAACTAAGCAACCCACATGCATCTTCCTAGTGTAGGGTCTTCAAAGATGCACGATCATGCATGTGGGGTCTTCAAGGCCTCAGTGTGGCCCACCCAGGCCCATATATAGGTCATCTAGCCAAAGTGAAGGTTGGGCCGATCTCCTCCTCTAGTACACTCTAAATGGTCGGATGTCCTCATCAGCTTGCCAAGTTTGCATCAAAGCAATGAGAAAGAAGTAAGACAAATGAAGGAGAAACCCACAATTGACTAAACCTTTGATATATCGAACAATCTGTTTAATTGATTGCTAGTGTGTGGTGGTAGGCACATGCATAATTGGCACACTTGATTTACAAGAAACGCAATATCAGATCTCATCCAAGTAAGATATTGAAGTGTATCAACCACTACAATACTGGGAGAGGATCACCTGTGTTAATTTGCAATTGGCTATAACCGTAGAGGAATAGTATTTAGCATCAACCATCCAAAACTTACACAACATATCTATAGCATACATAGATTGTGAGATAAACCCACAATATTTTCTTCTAACGACATCAAAAAAAAAAAAAAAAAAAAAAAAAAAAAAGACTCCAAAGCAAATACGTTTGGCAGCATGAAGTCACCTGATGCCAACATACATGATTAACGTACGCAGTTTGAGGTCTTAAATCAGTAGATTTTCTCCATGTTTTCCCTCTCATATCCATGTGCATCCATCCCTCTCCATTGCCCTTAGAAACATCCACACCCCTGTTAACATGGCAACTTCTTCTTCCACTTTTGTCATTAAAGTCGCCACCTCATCTTCTTTTTGTTATCTCCAAAATCTCTAACCATATGGCTACAAAATTGGATCATAATAGCTACCATTGTGGCATTATCAATTCGAATCTCTTCTAACCAGCCACTATTTAATAGGTTTTGTGGATAATTCAAATATCTACCTTGAGCAGTATCCTCGAGAAAATGATAAAAAGGTCATTATGTTTGTGAATCCAACTTTCTCGGAGTGGCATTGATAGCATCAGAAGCTGATGAGTTGGTTGAGGGTCATTGTATTTGAACAAGCCCTATCACAACTTGTTGGAGTTCAGTCATAACATGTTGTGCGGACAGTCTGGAACGAGGATTCACCTTTATTTCTTAGGCCCACATTATGGCGTTAAAACATCAATTGCAAACACTATAAGAAGGTAATCTTTCTATTTCCAAATAAATACTAAAACACAAAACTATATAATAATTTCACAGCCATCGGCCATTCCATTGATGAATCAGTGAGTAAATCACCACGAACTTTCCACAAAAAAATATGATCTTGTTATAACTACCACAAATGACCTCTTCACTCTCAAAGGTGAGCCTCAACCTACCGATGGCCAAGGCAACATTCAATCAAATCAACAATGTAATAATAGGGGGCGTGGAAAGGGTTGGAGTCATGGTGACCGCAAGAATGAACCTATCCCAATCATTCAATTTAGACAGTTTCCAACTTACAATTGTGCCAAATCTACAATCAGATTGGTCATTTAGCTCTTAACTGCCATCATCGCATGGATCACACCTGTCAGTGACATTCCACCACAGAAGCTCATTGTTATGTGTGTATCCAGTTTTATGTCAAATGCACAAACTTGGTATACGCATACGAGCTCAACAAACCATTTACATATGATCTTGTGAACTATTGTTATGATGGAAGTACCAAGGTTTTGATAAGGTTTCTGTATGAAATGGTGCAGGTTTGCCCCTTTCTCACATCGACTTAAATAAATTAAATAATTCAACTTCCACATTTCATCTTACCAATATGTTACATGTTCCAAACATGTCTACCAATCTTCTTTTAGTGCATAATTTTTTCATGATAACCATAGTTTGTTTGACTTTGACTCTTCTAGCTTTTGCATTAAGGATAAGGCTACATGAAGGCATTTTTCTAAGGGCGGAATGAGAATAGTCTGTATCCATTCCCCAGTCATCGAACCCACATGAATAAATCTACCGCTTGATAGATCCATTCGTGTGGTGCTTAAATTTAAAAATCTAACAGCATTTAAAAACATTCATATTAAGTTGGACAGGAACTAGCGATCATATCTCTTTTTTTTTTGTAGAGAACAAATTCGTGGGTCATGACAGCTTGTGGTTCTGGAGATCTAGATGCCTAGGCATAGCATATAGGTTCAACAGGACCAGCAATAGTAGGTAAAGTGGCTGAGAGAGACCATAAACACTGGACACAAGACCAACTACCACGCTAGCCTTAAGGGTAGCAATGATCCGATACTTATGTATTGTTCTATCCCATCACTTGTAGTACCTATCATTGGTCTCAATCTAGTATTCCCAATCGAAGAGCAGATAGCTAATGCATTCCACTTACTGGACAAGGCCTATGGTCGGTCTACTAGCATTGGATGCCGAAGGTGTACTTGGGTTGATCTTAAAGTTCCTACGAGGTAGAAAAGATGGGGTCAGTCCATGGATTTTCCTTCCTTTTGCTACATTTTGCTCAAAGGGTTAAAGGGAGATGGTGCATCAAGTTGTTCACAAGGACCAACTTGATCCTCTTCCCTAAGGATCCCAGATGAGGGAACCCTAGGAGAGCCGCCAACTCCAGCCATCGTCCATGTATGATCCATATTGGGTTTGTCCAATTGCCCATATTTATGTAAAAACAACCGGTTGGAAAGAAATAGTCATACTTGTAATCCTCCAAGCTACCAACGAATGAAACTATACCATTTGATCGTAGTCAAAAGTATAATAAAAAAATTCATCATGGAGGGATTTGACCATGAATCCATTGATTCTCTCAAACTTATTCCTAATTGGTCTCAATCCAATCCCACCCCAAACCAAACTACCTTGGAAACCATCTCCTCTCGACCCTACAAAGGTGACCCGTACCCATGCCACTCATCTCACCCTGCTACCTTAGGCTTAGAACCCACCCAACCTAATATAAGCAGTGTTCGAATTATCTCCGATATTATCTTTATCTATAGCTCAGCGATACCGATAACGCTGGTAGTATCAGAAATTTCAGGTATTAGCAATGTATCGCTAAGTATCGCCAACGTATCAATATCGCTTATGTAATCGTCAATATTTTCAACTATGTAAATTCTAGGTGCCGCTTGTATTGCCAATGCATCAATATCGCCAATATTTTCGACTATGTAAATTTTAGGTAATGCTTGTATCATAAGTGTATCGACGATATTTCAATAATATCGCTAACGTATTGATTAGAGCTGGGCATCGAGTCAAGTCGGACTGAGTTAGGGCTGACTCGACTTGATCCAGTTTTGAAATAGGCCTGACCTGAACTCGATCCGACTCGATACCGAGTCCAACATGCCTGACTCGATCCGAGTCTGGTCTGGCCTAGACTGATCCAGACCGACTCCGATCTGGTCAGAAGTACCGAGTTTAGTTGAGTTGGCACCGAGTTGGATTGAGAGATGAGGGAGGGAGAGACCAAGAGAGTGGAGAGGAGAGAGAGGAGGAGGAAGAGGAGGGTGATGGTGGTGGGTGGTTGTCAGGCTTGGAAGATGAGGATGAGGGAGGGAGAGAGAGAGGCCAGGCTTGGAAGATGAGGAGGATGAGAGAAGGAGGGAGAGATTTTGGGATCGGGTCGGGGTAGGGTGAGGCGGGTAGGGTTAGAGATGATAGAAATTAGGTTTTTTTTTAAAAAAAAATTAAAAATAAATATACCCAAACTCGAGTCAAGTCGAGTCTAACCGGATTGAGTTTCGGGTTGAGTTACTAGGTAACTCGAACTCGACTCGGTTTGAGTTCGGATTGGGCGAAGCCTACTCGGTTCAAACCGACTCACCCATTCAGTTCGAGTCGAGTCAGATCTGAACGAGTCGGACGAGTCGAGTTAGCCAGATCGAGTCGTTTCGTGCCCACCTCTAGTATTGATATCATCAAAATTTTATTTATTAGAAAAAAAATTATTCCAATTTTTTTTTCATGGGCACATTGTTGTATATAGTGTTCAAATTGTCATTGATAATATTGATAATATCTCGATCAAGGTATTTTGTATCAGTAACGGTAGCCATAACGGTCACCACCATTACCAATCCGTAACGGTTGAAAATTTTCTTTTGCCCGAAAAATCCTGAAAAAATATCTAGAAAATCAAGAATAATGTAAATATTTCAAATATGTATTCGTTTTTTTTAATTTTGAACATGTTTATGGCAGTGTAACGGTCCACTCTTTGGTGAGAGTGTTGTATCAGGCTGTTTAGTGAATTGTTTAATATGATAATGTCTTTAATGTTTACACATCACAATCAAGCATTAGAACTAAAAATCAGGAAAAGGCATAAATACTGCTTTTTCAATATTTTGAAAAAAAAAAAAAAAAACCCTTGGAGATTCTATTCACTCAAATCACTTCAATCCACAATTTTAATCTTAAAAGCTATAGTAAGAGTGGTTGAAATTTGTTGTAAAATGATATAGGAGAGTTTTTGGAATGAGAAAAGAGAAAGAGGAGAAAAATGAATTTAAATAGAAAAAAAAAAAAAGTGATTGGCTTTCAACCGTTACGGGAGTAACGGTCGTTATGCCCCATAACAGCCTTTACAGTCACCGTAATACGATCTCAAAAAACTAACTGCCCCTTTTCACCCTCGTATCGCATAACGGTCATGGCCGTTACCTATACGTATTGGCTTTTACGGGCGAATCGTAACAGATACGGAACACCTTGGTCTCGATATTATCGATATCGCAACATGCGCGATATTGAGACCACAATCTTTCGTTTCTATTCCAATTGTTGATGATTTCTCAGTGAAATATCATGTGGTGTTGATATTTTGCAATATCAATGGATGTTTGGATGGAAGGTTGGGTGCTTAAATAGGCTGAATGGGATGATTGGACTGATTTTTTATAACAACACATGCTTTCTTATATATACATTCTTTTTGCAATTTTTTATTTCTATATATCTTGAAGTTTCGCTGAAAATTCCACTGTTTTTCTCATGTTTCCCCGCATTTCCGGCTATCAGCGATATCGATATTGTTTCCATATCCCTGGCCAACGAAACTTGTAACGATACCGATACTTTGAACACTGAATATAAGCATGTCCCGTACATCTCATTCCACCACTGTCTTGAACTTGGTCCACCCACTAGCCCCTCCACCCTATCTGTCTACCAACACTTCAGTGTCCTATCCACCGTCCACAGTTCATTTAAGGAAACAATTAGTTCGAACTATGATCACCCACTCCAATAATAGGATACACAAGCCTAAGGTGTTTGTGACCTCTTGGCACCTGCCCCGGTTGTTTTATATATCATTACCAGTAAAATTGAGCCTACATGTTATACCCAAGCATCCAAGTCTTTTTAAGGGCAAGGATGATGCACAAGTTTGATGTTATACAAAGAAATGGTACATAGTCAGTAGTTTATGTCCAACCACACAAGAATATTGTTGGACGACATCAGATTTTTAAATTCAAGCATTAAATTAATGAATCTATTGAGGTTGGACTTATTCGTGTGGCTTCAATGAACGGGGAACAAATATAGACCATTCTCACTGTGTCCTTGGAAAAGCATATTCCCCGTGGATGCAAATTGCGTCCTACCCCCGCCCGTCTCTAGCCACAAATGGGCAATTCTATGGGTGAGCCCACCAGATGTATCTGTTTATCCACGCCGCCCATCCCTTCTCTCATATCATTTTAAGTTATGTGCACAAAAATGAGGCAGATCCAACGTTCAAGTGGACCACACCAAATAATAAGTTTGGGTTGCATTAAATGCAAGAGTCATCTATGGTGTGGTCCACTTGAGTGTTTGATTTGCCTCATTTTTGTGCTCATACCTTAAAATGATTTGAGAAAATGGATGGATGGCATGGATAAACAGATACAACTAGGTGGCCCTCACACAAAACTGCCCGTTCATGGCTAGAGACGAACGGGGGTAGGACGCAATCCACATCCCTTCCCTATAGCCCCGTCCTTAATGCAAAAACCAAAGAGCCAAACTCAAATAGAAAACAGTTACTATGAGAAAAGTAATGCACTAAAAGAAAATTGCCAGATAATACATACAATGATGGCAGTAGCGTTTTAAATAGAGAATAGCATGTAGCATAGCGTTCACTCTAAGGCATCAAGTGTAAGCTACATAGCATGTAGTGTGACTTCTAGATTTTTAATAAAGATTATGCTTGGTTGCACCAAATATTATGAAACTTCATGACATTCTGCACCAAATTAGATTGACTAATAATGAAATGTCATGATGTCTAGTGCAACCAAACACAAATTAAAATAATAGGAAAAATATGGCAAAGATTAACTATAAAGATAAAGAAGCAACAAAACAGGTTTAATACTGTTACTTCTATTATTTTACTACAATCGCGAAAAAGATCTTTTTGGAAGATAGAAAAGATATCATCTTTTTGCCTCATAAAGTCAATCCAAGTATTTATGGAGGGCTCGAACAAACTATTTTTAATTTTGTTTTAGTAAAAATAACTTGCAATGTAAGCTACGTAGCGTGTAGCGTAGGCTATGTATCATATAGCGTATGTAAATTAGCATGCAACATAGGCTACATGACATGTAAGTTATTTTCATAAGCTACGAAGCGTTAAGGCTAAGCTACTAGCCTACTACACAGTGTAAGTTGTTTAAATCATTGAATGGCAATTAAAAGCTGAATGACCAACTCAATTGTAGATTTGGCACAATGGTCTATTGGAATTGTTGGGCAAATTGAACAATTGTGTAGGTTCAATGCCACGGTCATCATTAGCTTGACCTTTACCACACCCCCAATTGTTACTTGCTTATTCTATAGTGTTGCCTCAGCTATTGATGGGTTGAAGACCGCCTTTGTGAGTGAAGAGGTAAGTCATGTGTTAGTTAGTTAGAGGATGGGTGGGATTATGACTTTCAATGCACAACTTCACGCTCAATAAAAGTCCATAAGATAATCAATAGATACTGGATCTATTTTATTAATAGAAGTGGCAGTAGCTACAACAATCTTCTTGTTGAAGATCAATTTAACAACCAACAACTGTGAGATTATCATCAATCATTTTATGTTTTAGCATGTAATCGGAAATAAAAGATCACCTTCTTGCAGGGTCTACAATTGACATTTCAACCCATAATGTGGCTCAAGAAATAAAGGTGAATCAACATTCAAGGGCTGCTCATAGGGCATGTGATGAGCGAAGTCCAACAACTTATGATAGGGCATGTTCAAAGAGGTTGGCCCTCAAACAACTCAACGGGTTCTTATCCTATCGATGCCACTCAAAAGAAAGTTAGATTCACAAACGTGGTGAACTTATTCTCATTGTCTCAAAGATAGTGCTCAGGGCAGATATTTAAACCGTCCACTAAACCTATCAAATCATGCCTGGGCAAAATAGGTTTGAATTGAGAGTGCCACAATAGGTAGTTATTATGCTCCAGTTTGATAAACACAATGCTAAAGATATTGGAGTGACAAACTGAGGTAAGGTAGTAATGTTAGTGGCAAAGGAGGATGAGGATGATGTCATATTAACAAGGGTGTGGATGTTGTTACAAGCAATGAAGATGGTTAGATGCACACCAATATGAGAAGGAAAGCAGGGAGAGAAAATCTCCCAATTTGAGACCTCAAACCGCGGACTTCAATTGTAATGTTGACACCATGTGACTACATGCTATCAAACATATTTTCTTTGAAGTGTTTTTTGTTTTTAAGAGGGAGGTGTGGTTGAAAAAAAAAATGAGAGAGAGAAGGAGAAAACTAAGGAAGACAAGTGAAAAAAAAAAAGAGAGAGAGAGATTTGTGGTTGGAAAAGAAGAGATATGGTGGCACATGGTTAAGAAGAGAAGGTGTAGGAAGAGAAGTCGGGGGGAAAAAGGAGAGAGGCAGAGCACGCACACAAAACACGTGGGATCCACACTAATATAGCTTCTGCAGACGAATAGAAGAGAGAACATCTCTCTCTAGAGAGAATGGATGAAGAGAAAACCTCTTTGGTGGCGATCCGAAGGGAGAAAAGAATATCAATCTCCCATATCAGATTTAGCTCGTACCATATTAGAAGTTAAATCTCACTCAAACTCATTCAATCCAACCTAATTGGTAAGTCCAATTGCACTGCTATTTAATAGGTAAAATACATGGGATGCACTCCAATGGTACCGATACCACCATACAGTTACTGTTGTAGCAGGAAAAAGTGCCTATGTGATGTATGTATCACATGATTACATCCAACCTGTATATCAGATTCGTCCCCTCAGGTTATCTCCAAGACCTGAAAATCAACATGATCCAAAACTCTAGTGGGCCGCATGATAGGAAACAAGTTGGACACAAACGACCACCCTTGAATTTCACCAGGCCCACCTGAGTTGGAGAACAGCCTGATTTGGGTTTGTGCATGTTGGGTTCCATATACAGAACATGATGACCCCCCATGCAAACCAAGTGTGGGTATCTCCTGTGCTATGGCCCACCCGAGTTTCAGTTCAGGATGATGATTAAACACTGGAGATAACATGAGGGTGTGGCGACACATCTGATGGATTGATTGGCTGCCATGAACACATCATACAGGCCCCATTTCTGATCACCATAGCTTACAGTCGTAACAGTACCACCGGAGCATGCCTATTTACATTTTTACATACAGTTTTACAGTTCTGCAAATCAAGGATTATCACAGATTTTTGGATAAGCGCTCTCTGTTTGATGCATTGGCTCATAGGATGGAAATACGGAAGTATGTTGGGAAGTTGTGGTGGGCTTATCAAGAGATGATGGGTCATCTCTGATAGTATGCCAACATTGACCACACTTAAGTGGGGCCCCACTGGCTTGCTCATACATGCAAGGTCCAACATGCTAGATCTGATCCAAAGGATCAAACCTTAGATCTATGATGGCCCACAAAACAATAAAACTGAGGAGAGAGAGAGAGAGAGAGAGAGAGAGCTCCATGTCATTGACCTACAAACATGTCATTCTATCATGTCTATGTATGCTTCAAAGGCTCTCCTCAAATCTTAGACATGCTTTCAATTATTCTATAATTTTTAACTTCAGATTCCATCCTGAAGCCACAATTATAACAAGAAGGGCACTCTCAAGACATCTTTTCTCAATTATTAGGGCTGTTTAGATGCTTGTAAGTTCTTCAAGTTTTAAGTGACTTACAGTTAAGTCACTTACAGTTACAGGTTATCTTGTTTGAATGTAAGTTGTACGTCACTTATAGGTAAGTTGGTTTTTGTGTTTGGGTAACCTATGAGTTCGTTACAGGTAAGAAGTTGTATATTCACACCAAACAGAACTTCGAGCAGGAAATTATTCCAAAACATTATAATCATAGAAGAAATCTTGGCACCAATTATGACATTTTGTTCAGCCCAGCTAGATGAATATTTAAGCTCATTATTAGGCTAAACCAATCATCAAGTTGGTCATAAAAATGGGTCCACAATCTCTGCATGTCTAAAGAACATTACTCCACAATCACCAATTCAATTCCCAACTCTCCCTGTTGCCTCTTCCCCGAAAAAATCATTCAAAGAATCGATTACATGATCAGATGCTACAACTAGAATTCATGGCTCCTTGATCCAGACTGTTGACCTGGTGGGCCCCACTCAGATAGGGCTATGTAAAAGACATGTAAAAGGAGACAAGATCAATTGCTTTAAGAACAAAAGGTTGCATAGGGACACATGGACAGTCCAATCAATTGATTTGAACCTTTCCATCAAGTTCAGCCCACAATTAATGAACCACCAAGCAAAAATCACTCCAGCCAAATAATTGTAACCATCTAGTCAATAGCCAAAAAATTGCCAGAAAATGGATAGTAAATATTGTTTATGGAAATAATAGGGCCAATCAAGAATTCCAAACATCCATTTATGGTTATAAACAATCCCTTTGATTATAAGCTCCTAAACGTATCATCCATATAATGGAAAACCAATGGCTTCAAGAAAGAAGGCCAAGTTCCATATCCATATCTTTGTTGTAATGGAGGTGCGTTTCCCCCCTCTTCCCTTCTTTTTTGAAAATCAAACCGTTGGCATGTAAGTTACTTGCAGGGAAGTGACTTCTCACCCCCAATCCCTGGAAGTTTCCTGGCAGTTTTCCCTGTAAGTGACTTACAGGTTGTGACTTATGGGTGAATTTCCTCCCCCAAACATCACCTATAAGTGACTTCCCTGTAAAGTACTTTCCACTAACCCACAAACAGGCAACCACCCGTAAGTTCCGTAAGTGGGAAGTGACTCACAGGTAAGTCACTTACAGGTGGTGTTTGGGGGAGGAAATTCACCTGTAGTTCACTTACAACCTGCAAGTCACTTACAGGTGATGTTTGGGGGAGGAAATTCACTTGTAAGTCACTCACAACCTGCAAGTCACTTACAGGTGGAGTTTGGGGGAGGAAATTCACCTGTAATTCACTTACAACCTGCAAGTCACTTACAGGTGGAGTTTGGGGGAGGAAATTCACCTGTAATTCACTTACAACCTGCAAGTCACTTACAGGTGGTGTTTGGGGAAGGAAATTCATTTGCAAGTCACTCACAACCTACAAGTCACAGGCAAAACTGCCGCGAAAGTTCATGGGGCTGAGGTGAGAGGTCACTTCCCTGCAAGTGATTTACAGCTGAAAGTCACTTTCAGGTGAAAGTAGCTTACAACTTAAAACCATACTGGCATCCAAACGACCCCTTAAGATGTTAACAAACCCCACAAAGTATCACACTATGAGATTGTTTATGTGATCATCATTTTGTAAATATATTCATGCTAGAATGCTACAGTTACTCAAATCAAGCTTCTCAATCTATTGATGGTACTTTATGATCCTTAAATACAGAAGATGTGAAAACTGCCACATAATTGCCCAAGAAGGAACATACCGTGAAGCTCGAACAATTGAAAAAGACATCGGATGGGCATCAATGGTACTCCAACCGCTGTTCTCCACCCCACTAGTTCTCCCTTCACAGGATACTATACACCCACTTCTAAAACCTGTTTTTATCCCGTTTTTACACCAAACAGAGCAAATAAAAGAAGCAGAGCAATCAAATGTGAAGAAAACAAAATTCAAGCAAAATAACAAACACCTAATTAGCAAAAGAGTCAGAAACGAAGAACCCACATAAGAAAGCAGGAAAACATTAAAATTCAACGTACCCAGATGAGTTAGTCTCCTGACAGAGAAACAATAGCTCCTACTGGTATTAAAATCATAACAAACTTGTAATCTGCCATTTCTCTGAAGGAATCTAGACATAGAAGCCACTGAAGTAGCCATTTAAAAAAGCAAAAGAAAGAAAGGATAGAGGAGAGGGGAGAGAGAGACAGAGGAGAGAGATGTTGAAATGAGAGATAGGTTTTTTTTTCCGAAAGATAGTTAAAATCATGGTTTTGTTGTCAGAAAATGAAGGTTTTGGCAGAGAGTAAGAGTGACGTTCCGAAATCCGAAGCAGTTTGATTTGGATAATCGGGAAAACTCTGGTACTCTGGTAGAGTGTGATGCGTGATACACAGGCACTGGAAAATTGCATCACGTGGAATATAAATAATTCAAATTTGAATCCCAAATTGTTCGATGATCTGATTATCGGATTGGTGGACATTCATTGAACGGTTAAGAATGAAAATATCCAACGGTCCTGCTTCAACAACAACACCAAAGACAAAAAAAAAAAAGTCTCACGAATCAGAGATGAGGATTCAACGAAATTGATTTTTTGGGACTGGAACCTGGGGACAGTTTATTCCACAGTTTCTACTTCTTAGATTTAATTTATGACACGTGGACAATTTTTAAGTTCCTCCTGCGTATCAAGCGTCATCCGCTGCCAGAGTATCATACCTTCGGATATTTGCTTGGATCGTTGAAACCGAAGAATATCAGGTGGCATGAAGATATCAAATTCAGATGGCCCACCATCACTCATATTTTCTCTGTTTTCAAATCAAATACTTGGCAAGATAAGACTTTCGTGGGGAATTTTTCCTAGTACGGAAAATAAGTTAGGATTGAAAGCCATTGGCATGACACGTGTGCAGGGGACCCGCAAAAAATATATGTTTTGGAAAATTATTTCCATACGAGGTGCTTGGATGAGGCCAAGGCCCTGCACAAACTATATGTTTTGAAGGATTATTTTTATATGGTGTACGTGAGGGCTGTACATGAGTCGAGCTACTCAGCATATATGTTTTGGAGGATTATTTTTATATGGTGTACGTGGTTAGGGCTGTGCATGAGTCGAGTTAGCTCGAAAAGCTCGCTCAACTTAGCTTGAATTGACTTGGCTTAAATGGCCAACTCGGTATGAGTCAAGCTCAGTTTTGAAAACTCGAGTTGAAATCAAGTCGAGTTCGAACACGGTGCAACTTGACTCAACTCGAAACTCAAGCTCGACTCGGCTCAAGTTTATTTTATATATATATATATATATATATATATATATATATATATATAGGAGAGAGAGCGGGGAGAGAGAGAGAGAGAGAGAGAGAGAGAGAGAGAGAGAGAGAGAGTAATGGTATCCTTGAGCCGAGTCGAGCTTGTGTTGTATCCACACCGTCCGTCCATTTTTAGAGATCATTATAAGACATAAGAAAAAGAATGAGCAGATCAAAAGCTGGAGTAGACCCCACCATAGAAAACAACAGGGAGAGAGACACCCACCGTGGAAACCTTCCTAAGGTGTACTATAATGTTTATTTAAGATCTAACCTGTTTCATAAGCTAACTTAGACATTAAAGAAGGGAAAACACTAATATTAGCTTGATTGAAAACTTTTGTGGCCCTTAAAAGTTTTTAATGGTGAGCGTCACTCTCTCCACTGTTTTCTGTGGTGGGTCCACTCAAGCTTTGGATCTGATTTATTCTTTGGCTCATGCCATAAAATGATCTCTATAAATGGATGGACGGTGTGAATACAACACATACATCATAGTGAGGTCCACATAATTAGGTGACATCACCTCCGTAGCAAGTCTACTCAACTCATCAGTTTTGGACAGGATTGCGTCCTACCCCACTCGGATGGGCATGGCTCTGCGAGGTCGACAGTAATGTTTACATGCCATCCACACCGTTCATAACATCATTTTTACCGAGATAACTAAAAACAAAAATATTATCTTGATTTAAAACTTATGCGACCCCATGAATGTTTAAACCAAACAATCCTCACATTTTCGGCACACTTGAGTATTGGATCCAGCTCATTTTTTACCCCATGTCCTAACATGATTTTTTTTTTTTAAAAAAAAAAAGGATGAATGGGGTGGATTTCTCACAAACATCACGATGCACCCCACCTAGGTTCCAGCGTAGAAACTTCATGGTAAAGGCTTTGGCAGGAAATTCGGGAAACAGATAGGGCGGAAACCGGCTAGCCAATGGCTATTCATCAATGCTCCGTGAGCCCCACCATGATATGTGCGTTTCATCCAATCAATCCACCTTCTTTTATATCATTTTATGGTATGAGCCTAAAAATGACGTTGATCCAAATCTCAAGTGGACCGCGAAGTGTTTATTGAAACCCACCATTAAAAATTTCTTAGGGCACAAAAGTTTTGGATCAAGCTAATATATATATTTTCACTTCTGCCAAGTTTGTATGGCCTAATCAATAGGTTAGATGTCAAATAACCATTACAGAGGCCTAGGAGTTTTTTAATGATAGACTTTCAATCAAATTTCTTTTCCATGGTGTGGTCCACCTGAGATTTAGATCTACCTCGTTTTTTGTATCAAGACATAAAATTATCTTTCAAAATGGATGGATGACGTGGATAAAACACATACATCATAGTGAGGTTCACATAACACCGACCACTAGCCACCTAGCTAGTGGTAGCGTAACTAGCCAAACCATGTCCAGAAGTTGGATTGGAAGCGGATTGCGTACTGAGTAACTTATTACCCTAAATGTACTAAGTAAAATCTATGGGCCCACCTTAATTTATTTATTTTATCCACTCCGTTCATCGTTTTAGCGTATAATTTTATTGCATGAGTTCAAAACTTAAGCCTATAAAAATCTTAAGTGGACCACATCATAGGAAACATTATGAATTGAACTTCTACCATTGAAAAATTCTGGAAGGCCACAGAAGTTTTGGATCAAGTTGATATTTTAGTTTTCCCTTCATCCATGTATTTATGATCTTATGAATAGGTTGAATGACAAATAAACATCACTGTGGGCCATAGGAAGATTTCAAGGGTGGAAATCATTATTCCCATTGTTTCCTGTGGTATGGTCCACTAGAGCTTTGGATATGCTTCGATTTTGGGCCCAACCACTGTAATGACATGGAAAAATGGATCGACCATGTAGATAAACCAAATACGTTCACCGTGGCCCCAACTAAGTTTACTTAGTACAATAAGAGCGTACGGAGTTACTCAGTGCGCAATCCCATTTCGTCTGGATTAGACGTTGTACCACACACAAGGGGAAACGGATTGGCTACCCTCGCCACTAGCCATGTGGGCCCCACTATGAAGTATGTCTTTTATCCATGCCGTTCATCCATTTTTACAAATCATTTTAGAGCTTAATACAAAAAATGAGATGGATATAAATCTCAGGTGGACCACACCACATGAAAATAATAGTAATTGGATATCCACCATCAAAATCCTACTAAGGTATACTGTACTGTTTATTTGACATCCAATCTGTTGATTAGGTCATACAAACCTAGGCAGAGGGAAAAAAACAAAGATCAACTTGATCCAAAACTTTTATGGCCCCCAAAAAGTTTTTAACGGTTGACGTTCAATCAACATTGTTTCAATCTCTCCCTATTGTTTTCTATTGTGGGGTCCACTCCAGCTTTCGATATGTTCATTCTTTTTCTCATGTCGTAAAATGATCACTAAAAATGGATGGATGGTGTGGATACAACAAATACATCAAGGTCGGCCCACAAAACTTGGTGACATCACTTCCAGTCTCGCTACTCAACTTTGCAATAGCTAATCTGCCTTCCTCGGCGTGAGTGTAGGAGAGAGTCAATTTTTTTGAAGACTCTTTCTCAATGCAGCTGAATCATAGCCGTGATTCTCGTCGTTTCACGGCTTATATGAAAGCTCGCATATAACCTCCTTATGGTACTGTGAGCAGGAGACCATTACTAATAATATATATATATAATATATATATATATATATATAATATATATAATATATATATTATATATATATATATATAAGGGAAAAGGTTCTATGCGGTCGAGCTCATGGGAACTTCTCATGAGGTCGAGCTGTGTGGGCCCTACCGTGATGCGTGTCGAACATCAACACCGTGCATTTGATGGGTCCCCTTTAAATTATGGGATATCCCAAAAATCGGCCATATACTGAACTCAGGTGGGTCATACCATCTAAAATCACATGAAGATATGCCTAAAACATATAAAAGCACTTGGCGGGGCCCACCTAAAATTTGGATGCATCTGAAACTTGGTCTGACCCCTCATCTAAATGGGGCACACATAATGGAGGGGCTAGATATGTGAACCACAACTCGGTGGGCCCAAAAAATGATTATGAATGTTTTAATGGGAGGATAACCCCTCTCAACTTTTGTACGTGGTGTGGCCCACAAAAGTCATCGATTGACTTGATTTTTAATACCGATGCCCACCATGGAATCGTGTATCTGATTGATGGGGTAGATGTTCAACACGCATCACGGTGGGGCCCACACAGCTCTACCTCATGGGAAGTTCCCATGAGCTTGACCGCATAGAACCTTTTCCCTATATAAAATATATAACTTTTAAAAATTTTTTAAAAAATAAAATAAAATAAAAAACAAAACCCTACCCGACGCTTTCTTCCCCCTTCCCTCTCTTTCCCTTACCTAGCCCGCTGCAGCTTGCCGGTCGCCATCCCGCGCCCGCCCGAGCTGAGCTCTTTGTCCCCCCCCCCCCCCTCTCTCTCTCTCTCTCTCTCTCTCTTCTCTCTCTCTCTCTCTGATTCGCGCCCAACCCAACTCGTCTTAGCCCACTCGGCGACTACTCTCAACATGTGCCCAACCCGACTCATCTCAACCCACTCGGTGCGGATTTGGGTCGGGTTAGGTGCTGGGTTGACATATGAACAAACTCGACTCAACTCGAACCACTAGCTCGACTCAAAAGATTTGGCAAACAAGTCAAGCTTCAATGTTGAGCTCGATCTCAAGCTCGAACTCAAGTATAGCACGAACGAGTCAAGTCGAGCTTGGCCTAGCTTGACTCGACGTACAACCCTATGCGTGATATAGGCCTTTTATGGTGATGGAATACTCTAAAAATTTGACTTATGCTATTATTACGTGGACCCATCATAGAGAACAATTGATGGGAGCAGATTAGGTGTTACCCCGGTAACACCTTAGTAGGTGTTACCCTTACCATGGGGTCCACTTTCATGATGTGTTATATATCCACAATGTCCGTCCGTTTTCAAGCCCATTTTAGGACATGGCCCCAAAAACTGAAAGTTTAACTCACTTGCTATTGTTTACTTGGCATGATACAATTAGATCCACCAGTTGTATTGCTTGAACAACCTGGCCAAAATAATTAAAATAATTAGATTTCAACCAGTTTAAACTTAGTAACTCGTTGAGTCAAGAAGGTATTACCGTGACTCGCCAAAACCCTAACTTGGACCCAACATTGAGTTCCCTACAACCTGGTGAAGCCGAGATCCCTCCAGTAAGACCTCCGGGAGCTGAACTCGGTGAGGATCAACCAAGTTGACTTGGAAGCAACCCAACAAATGTAAAACTCCCCCTTCACTTGAGGTAATTAGCGATATCAGCATACCAAGGTAATTGGGAGACTTTAAATAATTGTTCGTTAGAAACATGTTATAAATATGAGTCGTCTCCATGGAATCCGATAAAACAAGCCGAGAGAGATGATCAGCTACTACGTTTTCTACTCTTTTCTTATCTCTTATTTTTATATCAAATTCTAGGAGTTGAAGGATCCATCGTAACAAATGGGGCTTAGCATCCTTCTTAGAAAAGAATGTACTTCTGCACTGCACGGTCGATGAACACTATGATCAACACACGTAAAACTCCCCCTCCACTCGATCTTCCTTTACTTCTATGTTAAAACCTTTTTTCTTTATACTCCTCTTGATGGAACACACCTAAACTAGATCTAGACCATGTCCAAGCAACTTGTTGAAGAGTCAGTGACTCAGCAACGACACGAAGGAAAATTAGACAAGCTTTTTGATGTAGAGAGGGTTGCGGACAGTTACATGGCCAAGATGGATTAAAAAAAGGCCCGATTGACGACAGAAGTGATCCGGATAGAACGAGCTACTTTAAAAAAAAGGCCCGATTCTTCTTTCTTTAAAAAAAGGCCCGATTGACGACAGAAGTGATCCGGATAGTCAGACCTTAAATCAGGCGTATCTCGCAATCTAGAATGAGTTATCAAATGTAAAATGTATGAATTTGGGGTAGAACGAGCTACTTTAGCCACCCAACCTCGCTATGCTGGGTTACCCAAGCCAGATTTGTGAAATACCGCTAGATCAACGGTCGTTTCCCTATTTTAATTCCGTTTTTACTATAAATAGTAAGTTTTAGTTTGATTATAACTCTTCATCCATTGGGCTTTAGGAGTTGCGCCCAACGTGAAAAGAGATTAGAAAAATTAGGAGAACAATTTGGTGAAGCCAAATAGGACACTTACTATTTTTGGCCGAAAACCTTGCGCACTAGTAGACATCACGACCGTCTATAAATAGTAAGTTTATTATTTATAATAAGTCGCGAATTCTAGAAGTTTTAGTTGTAGTTTGATTCTTATTTCTTTCACATTGCTTGGTATCCCTATTTAAAGGGTTTTGAACTCATTTTTTTTAATTCATTAATCAATTTCAAATTTATTAGAATTTATTTTTATTTTCTTACTTTCTTTCCTTGTGAATTCTAAAAGTCTCTGTGAGGAGTCCAAAGAAATTCCGTGGATTCGGAATAATTATCCTCTTGAGGAAAATTGTGCTCAACCTCACGTCCTCCCCTGCGTTAGTTTGGTATCAAAGCGAGATTTTTCCTCGGATCGATGACTTCTAACGACGGGTCGAGCAATAATCTCATGGACGGTGCTCCATGGAATCAACTTTTAACGACTTTCGAAGCAGCGTAGTGAGAGAATCGGGAAGCCATGCAAGGGTTGCAGGCTTCCATTGATTGCATGACAAATCGCATGACGAATGCCCTAGGGCAGCTCCGTGTTCCTGATGGTAATCCTCCACCACCAATTATCGAGACTCGTAATCACCCTGATCGCAGGATAGTACCGACAGTGCATCCAAGGGTCATTCCTGAGGAAGGGGATTCAACGAGGAGGAGATCAACGACATAATCTTCCAACACCCCAAACAAGGCGGTGATTGAGTAGATCGAACGAATTGGAAATTCAAGATGCGGGTTGATATTCTTAGCTTCAATGGCCAACTACACATTGAAGATTTCCTCGATTGATTTTCTAAAGTTGAGCGATTCTTCGACTATATGGACATCCCTAAAGCAAAAAAGGTCAAGCTTGTGGCCTACAAGTTAAAGGGCGGAGCTTCAGCTTGGTGGGAACAACTGCGATTCGCACGAACCAGGAAGACGAAAGCATCAATCTGCACATGGCAGCAGATGAAATAACTACTACGTGCCCGATTCCTCCTTAGCAACTACGATCAGGTATTATTCCAATAATACTAAAATTGTCGACAGGGTAGTTGGTCGATAAAAGAATACGTAGAAGAATTTTATCGCGTGGCTGCGCGTAACGATTTGGTCAAGACTGAATCGCAGCAAGTCGCCCGATTCAACGGTGGATTGCGTATGTCAATCCAAGATCGGGTCCAGATACAATCCGTCTGGACGATGAATGATGCAATCAAGTTGGCTACCTGGGTGAAAGCGTAACTTGAATGTCTTAACACACGAACCTATCCTACCGCAAGAGTTGCCGCGACAGGTCTGCCCCAGGGAGCTCTAAAGCCCAAGGGAAAGGAGCCCATAGGAGCATGCACTCAACCTCCTACACTCATGAACCGAGATCAAGGAAGCAGGCAAACTAGGCCCCAAAGGGGCGTATCAACTACCGTTAGCCCAAGTAGGATCCCGAACCCCTATGCTCGGCCAAGGGGAGACCATTGCTTTTGTTGTGGCCTGCCAGGTCACTTGTCAAATACTTGTCCCCAGCGACAAGTGGCGAATCTTGCCATCAATGATGGTAGTGTTGAAAATGCAGACGAGGATTCAGGTATTGAGGAATTAGAGCACGTCACAGAAGACGAAGCGGATGAGTTAGGTTGGGTTCAGCGGGATCATGACGAATCACTTGCCGTGAGGTGACTATTGTACGTGTCAAGGAAAGAAGTACATCCACAACGACATAACATCTTCCGAACTAGGTTAAGGTAAATCGAAAAGTTTGTGATGTGATCATCGACAGCGGGAGTAGCGAGAATATCGTCTCTAGGGTAATGGTAGAAAAATTACAATTGAAAACGGAGCATCATCCTTTCCCATTTACAATCTGTTGGATCAAGAAGGTTAGGGAAACAAAGGTAACTGAACTATGCACCATATCTTTTTAAATGGCAAACATTATAAGGATGAAGTAGTATGCGATGTGGTTGACATAGAAGTATGTCATATTCTACTTGGTCGACCCTGGCAATTTGACCGTGACACTACACATAAAGAGTGAGATAACATATATATCTTCGTTAAGGATGGTCGGAAGAGCATATTGGCCCCTATGGATCCAAAGGGACCACCTGAAACTTCTAAAGTGGAGGGTCATTTTCTCTTACCATATGGGACTTCGTGAGACTACATTCCTGAATGGTGACCTCAATGAGGAGGTATACATGGAACAACCGGAAGATTTCGTTCTACTAGGAAATGAAAACAAAGTATGTAGATTAGTCAAATCTTTGTATGGATTAAAACAAGCACCAAAATAATGACATGAGAAGTTTGATTCCAAAATACTATCTCATGGTTTCATGCATAATATAGCTGACAAATGCATATATTCTAAAGTAGATGGTAGTTGTATCGTTATTATTTGTCTGTATGTTGATGACATGTTAATAATAAGTAATAAAATGAAAGGTGTGACTGAAACAAAGAGATTTCTATCTTTCGTGTTCAAAATGAAGGATCTTGGACAAGTTGATACCATCCTAGGTATTAAAGTTAAAAAATATTTTGGGGGTTATGCTTTACGACAATCTTATTATATTGAGAAGATATTAAACAAGTTTAACCATCTAAATATAAAGGAAGTAAAAACCTCATTTGATCCAAGTATCAAGCTAAAAGAAAATACTGGAAGAACAGTTACACAATTAGAATATGCGAGTGCTATAGGAAGTCTTATGTATGCTACGCAATGCGCTAGACCTGATATCGCATATGCTGTGAGTAAACTTAGTAGGTTTACTAGTAACCCTAGTACTGAACATTGGAATGCAATCAGTAGAGTCCTTGGTTACTTAAAAGTAACTAAAGACTTAGGACTATTTTATTCAGAGTTTCTTGCCGTATTGGAAGGATATACCGATGCGAGCTGGACAACAAGTCTACTAAAGGGTGAGTATTCACCTTAGGAGGTGTAGCTGTATCCTGGGGATCTAAGAAACAGACTTGCATAATGTACTCGACTATAGAGTCTGAATTCATAGCCCTGGCTGCAACAGGCAAAGAGGCTGAGTGGCTAAGGGATCTTCTATTAGAAATCCCTTTCTGTGTAACGCCTATATCGGCTGTGTCATTACATTGTGATAGTGAAGCTACATTAACTAGTGCCTATAGCAGCACATATAATGGTAAGTCTAGACATATCAGTCTTCGACATGATTATGTCAGACAATTGATTTGAGATGGAATCATTGCTATTTCCTATATGAAATCAAGCAATAACCTTGCAGATCCTTTCACTAAACCTATACCGAGAGAGGTAGTAAAGGCTACATGATCTAGAGGGATGGGGTTGAAACTCTTCAACCAAAGTTCTACTAGTGACGGAAACCCAACTTAAAGTCAAAAAATCTCTAGATTTGAGTTTAATGGGTAAAAACAAGTTACTGATATGTGGAAAGTTTTCAGCACTAAATTTTATAACCTCATTCATAATAGATAAGTATTGAGCGTTACGATATATGGTTGAGTCTTAGAACTCTTAATGAAATCCAATCTAAAGGACAAGTGACTTATAATAACGGATACATTGGAAGAATTTCACCTATATGAACATAGAGATGGTATCGTCTCTCATGAGAGTTAGGAGTTTTCTCTCGAGATCGTTCACGAATTAGGATAAGCACATGACCATTAATCGTGCTGAGCAAGATTGTGGGAACTCTAACAAACGTATAACGAATATGTGTGTGGTTTCTCCGACTCTGTTATCTAGGAATAAATGGTTCAACACTACGACTACCAGTCATTTCGATAGAGTTTTGAGATACTTACACTAAGGGAAGATTAAAATCGAAAGATATATTTCTTTATGCATATAAGCGGATTATTCTGTCAGAAAACCAAGAAAATATATTTTTACTACAAGTAGTAGGTAGGTTCGTTACACCCCTTCCTTCTTGGTCTCAATAGTAGAGGGTCTTGACGCCTCATAACTACGCTCACCTACTACTCAACCATGTTGGAAGGGATCCATCGGTACCGACTTAACAAGCGCAAAATCTATAAAATAAAACCACACGCGGTCTCATAGACCAGGGCCTACCACACGCGGCCTCGCTTCCCATAAATAATATTTTCACATTATTACTCAAACTCATTTGGATCTCGTCTAAGCATACGGACAAACACAAGGGACTAAATACCATGACATGCTCATGCATACATGCCATAGATGCATGCTTATATATATATCATCAACTATTAAACAAGTCATCATGTATACAATATCATGTCGGATTAAAATACTATGCCACTTTGCATTTTCTACCGTGTGTGACATGGGTCTTTAGACCCTTATCTCATAGTCCATTGTTCATGAAAAGTCCATTCGAGCCCTTTAGCTAACTCAAACATGGGCTAGACCATATATGAAATACCCATAAGCAATGAGCCTCATCATAGGCCCAACCTTGGTCCAATAACATTAATCTATACAATTGCATGTGATAACATTAATCTATACATTATGCATGCATCACATGCCATCTACACCATGCATACATCACATACCCTCGTGGGCTTATTACATCATTGCTAATGAGCCAAACCAAACATGAAAACCAACCATTATCAAGTAATCACATATGATCACATCCACACATTTTAGTCAATCGCATTCAACACACATTCATTAGAAATGTCCTTATGAGTTGCATTAAATATTAGATGGCCCTATCCCTTCAAGTAGTTGGGGCTTGTGGCACTCAAAATTTGCCTCAGTTTGGGTTTCACATGTGCCCTACATAATAGTCCATTGATCTAGTTTATTTGGGCTTTGAAGTGTCTCCACTATTGGGCTAAATTTCGGCCTTGCCAAAAGGTATATATACTACGCTGTCCAAGACGTTTGCAGCATAGGCCTAACATGTATACACCAAGGTGGGCCACAAGGGCTGCTAAAACTGATGGACATCATGTATATACAACGCATACACCAAGGTGGGGTCACCATGCTGTCACAGCAGTGTGACCCACCTGAGATTTATATCTATTTCATTTTTTGGTCCTCTTATGTCACACACTAACCAAACAACATGGCCCACCTATGTTTTAAATCAAGAGGATATTTATGTTTTCCTTCTATCAGGTCTTTATGACCACATCTAGTTCTGATCCATTTTGAAGCTCACCTCGACATCGTATGCGGCCCACTTCTAGCCGTAGGTTGGTGTTTCCTAGTATTCCTATGTGGGGCCTACATATATATCCCACCCAAAGGGGCCGTAGACCACAATCACATGGCTCATTATCTTCCTCCAAAAACAACTACTTGCAAATACAATGCATTAATAGTTATAACAGATTTTTTTACTGGGTCTATTTTGGGATCCTACAAGGAGGCATGACCCCCTTGAAAACCCTATATATGGGCTTCAAAACCGTCAAGATGGTCTTGCTAAAGATGTGAGTGCAATTTATGATAAATCGCCCAAAATGGGTTCTCGAAATTTTCACACTACATTTTCTACTAAACTATTTGTTGGTCCCATTTTGGGGGTCAAGTGCAGAGTGTGTGGGGCTCATTTTAGGTGAGGTAAATGATAATCCTTATTATACTGTGTTGGTACTATGAGTTTCCAGTGGTGGAATCCCCTGAGGTTATACTGTTAATCCAAAATGGGTCCGACACAAGTCTACACAGTTATACTGTTAAACTATTGTTGGCCCCATGCAGGGCCTACTTACAGATCGTGTGGGGCCCATTTTAGCTGAGAGAAAGGATTCTCCTACATACCTAAGTAGTTTATACAAGACCCAAATGGTGGGACATGCAACAAGAATATGTGGGGCCCACCATAGGTGCCTAAAGTCGGCCGAAATATAAGAAAAATAGTAATACAAACATGCAATTTTAGTGTTGTCCCCATCTTGGGCGTTGAATTTTGACAATGTAGGGCCCGCATTTGGTGAGGGTACATGACCCTCAGGTAGTAACATGTATTTTTTTTTTAAAAACTCCCAAGGTGGGACCCTCTGAAGAAGTGTGTGCATATTGTGGTGCAAAGCTCAATATAGGTACTTCTAAGAACTAAACATTTTTTTTTTCCTTCACAACTATGCATGAATGGGTCGGGCTCATCTTTGGGTCTAATTTGAGATCGTGTGGGGACATGATTTAGCTAGGGAACATGATACCTTGAGTAGCCCTATATATGGGGTCCGCTAAATGTTTATTTACAATTTTTGGTGCAAGGCAAACATGGCTACGTTAATTTTTACACAGCATTTTCCTGCACAATTTCAGTTGGTCCCATTTTGGATCTCATTACCGATCACATGATTTAGGCTGAAGTAAAATGTCATTTTTCTAGCTTATATATAGGTTAAAAATTTCAAGTGGCGTCTCCCACATAACTCATACGTGGGGCCTGCCATATGGATGCTCAAAGTTGGTCTAAAATCAGAAAAATCAGACATTACAATTTCCAAACTGGGGTCAGTCCCAACTTGGGGCCCATTTTCCAAACACTTGGGGATCATTTCCATCAAGGTAGTGGGACACCCTAACCCTCTGATAAAAGTGCTAAATATTGCACATGGTGAGACCCTTAGCTACAGAGCGTGGGGTCCAGGATGAGGTAGCAAACGAGACTACCAGTAACAACAAATTAAGAGGGATGGAGGGTAGTACGATCCACCTATGGTTTTTGGGTTTGGTTGGACGATCTGGGGTAATCCACTCCTTGGCTTGATGGGTTGTCCACACCTTAGCCCCACTCATCTCTCTCTCTTGGAAAATATACAAATTTTTTATAGCTAAGTGTCGGAAGAGATGAGTGTGAGAGAGCTACTTTGTGACAATACTATTGGTGCTAGAAAAGCAAAAGGATGGGGTGGCTAGCTCATCACATAAAACTCTAGTGGCACATTTTCATTTCTTCCACCTGGCCCACTTGAATTCGATGGACAACATCCATCTCAATCTATCCACTCTCATAACAATGGAAAGATACTGTACATCACAACAGAGCTTCAGGGCCTTCCCTTATCCATAGTGGACACCATCATGTCAATGGATTGGATCACCCAGAAATGGGGTCCACAAGCACCGATGTGATTCCTTTAACTCGTGAATTGCCAGATATGTTTTCCCAATAAACAATTAATCCCATGTGGTGTGGACCATTTTGGGCTCACTATGGCCCAGTGAAGCTAGATCATCATCTACCAAACGTGAAGAATTTAAACTACCATTTGCCCTCTCTTGCACATCAGCGATCCAGACAATCCATTATCTGGGCCCACTACAGGTGAACAGTGTCCAAAGATAAAAACTGATGGGAGGATCCTAAATTCCTAATCCACCTGATCAGGGGACTTTATTCTTTTGAATGTAATTAGTTTGCAAGTGTTAATGGGGGGCAGGTTTGGGCATGCTCGTATCGCCCAATCTCGGCCAATGATTTATTGGGCTGAAATGTAGGCCTGGGCCAGACTGTCAAGCCAGAGCCTAGTCCCATAACAGTCTGAAACAAGCTAAGCCTCAGCTAATAGGGCTAATAGAGCTGGGCATCGAGTCAAGTTGGACCAGTTAGGGCTGACCCAATCCGGTTTTGAAATAAGCCTGACCTGAACTCGACATAACTCAGTACCGAATCTAGCATGCCTGATCCGATCGGAGTCTAGGTCTAGGTTGGACGAATCCGGACTGAGTCTGACCGGTCACCAGTACCGAGTGGGGTCAGGTGCAGCGGGTATCCACAAGCTGAAATCACAACTCAAAATCTAGATGCACTTGTTAGAATTGTAGCCTCTCCATCAGCTACACCACATCTTAGCCTCTCCATCAGCTACACCACATCTTAGATCTGAAACATCGTATATGAGTTTTTTTAAAAAAATATAGGTGTACGAGTTAAGTTTTGGATCGAGTTAAGTCAGTACCAAGTTGGATTTTAGGTTGAGCCGAGTTGAGTTAGTAAGTGACTCGAACTCAAATCGGTTTGAGTTCGGATTAGACGCAGTCAACTCAGCTTGGATCGACTCATCCACTTAGTTCGAATCGAGTTAGATCTAAACAAGTCAGACAAGTCAAGCTTGTCGAGTCGATTCATCTCGTGCCCAACTCTAGCTATCAATGTTCTAGCTCTTATGGTACCTGTACCTAGGCTAGCTAGGTTTGGGTCGGAACATAGATCCCATAAGGCTCAGGTACCCCCATTGGGGACCCATCAGTCTTTGGATTTGGGTTTTGATTGGGTTTGGTCAAATTAGAACATTTACATGGCTGGGCCCATTGATGGATGGATTAGATCACATACATGTGCCACAACAGACATGTATAAGAAACAGCCAGTACGAGACAGACTCACATTGTACATGCGTTACCTACGGCCAGTTCTCAGTAGAGATTGTAAAAGATACTTGGCAGCGACCCCGGGACCAGCGATGTGCGTGAGACTATACCCGTAGGGTCCACCTTGATGTGTCCATAGTATATCCACGCCGTCCATCTATTTTTACAGCTTATTTTAGAATGCTTTCCCAAAAAAGAAGCAGCAAAAATTTCAAGTGGGCCACACCGCCGAAAACATTGGTCATTGAACGATTACCATTAAAAACTTCTTAACGTCCACCATAATGTTCACTGAACATCCAACCTGTTGATAAGGTCACACAGACGTGGATGAAAGGGAGAAAAAACAATATCAGCTTATCTGAAGCTTATATGGCCCATAAAAGGTTTTAATGGCCAATAAACATTTTTTCCTGTGGTGTGGTCCACCTGATAATTTGAATCTAGTTCAGTTTTAGGACTATAGGTTAAAATAAGCTTTAAAAACAGATGAACGGCGTGGATATACAATACATACATCGAGGTGGGCCCTACGGTTAGAGTCTCACCCACATCGCTATTCGAGGGTCGCAACCGAGTGCGTTCTGTGCGCCGAGGTGGGCCCTACGGTTAGAGGGAACGGATTGGCTACTCCCCCTGACACCAGCTAATGGCCTGTGGTCGGTGCTTATTGGTCCCCAACATGATGTATGTGTTTCATCCATGCCGTCCATCTATTTTTCTAGATAAGTTTATGGTACGAATCAAAAATGAGGTATATCCAAATCTCAAGTGGACCACATTACAGAAAACAGTGTTGAATGAACCATTAAAAACCTTTTGGGCCATAAAAGTTTTGGATCAAGCTGATATTTGTTTTTTCACTTCGTCTAGGCCTGTATGACCAAACCAACAGATTTGATTTCAAATAAACAGTACAGTGTGCCTTAGGAGTATTTTAATGGTGGATATCCAATCACTATTGTTTTCCTGTGGTGTGGTCCACTTGAGATTTATATTCATCTAATTTTTGAAATCTAAGCCTAAAATGATCTGTAAAAATGGATAAACGGAATGGATGAAACACATACATCATGGTGGGGCCCACAAAGCACCTACCACCCGCGACCGGGCTGGTGGCAGGGGGAGTAGCCAATCCGTTTCCACGGTTAGAGTCTCAGCCACATGGCTATTCGAGGGTCGCAGCCAAGTGCGTTCTGTGCGCCGCCCCCTATACAATGCATGCATCGAGGTGCGCCGCCCGCCTTGTACTACTAAAGTACTATATTCCACTTCCCATTTGTACAGTTGTACTACAATAGAGAAAAAAAATCCGGAGAAAAACTTAGATACTCTGGCAGACTAGCGTACATGATACACAGGCACATGGCATAGGTAACCCAACTTAATTGTTCAAAATTATGGGTCTCTACTTAAATGCTTCATAAATAAAACAGTACCCTTATTTGATAATCTGATTATCAGCTTGGTGGAAATCCATTGGACGGTTAAAAATGAAAAGAAATCCAATGGTCCTATTTCAACCAACATGTGTCCATGAATCAGAGGTTGGGATTGCTAAAATAATAATAATTTTGGGCTCATGACTCAGCGACTGTGGGTTCCACAATTTAATCTGTTTAATTTGAGTTAATGTAACCCACAGGTGCAATTTATGAGTACCTGCGTATGAAGCCGCATCTCCTGCCTGACTATAAAAAAAACTCCCATGGTTTTGTTTTGTTTTCTTTTTTCTTTTTTCTTTTTTTTTTTTGGTAGTAGTAAGGGCCAGCTGAAAATGTAATCCTTGGGCGCAGCACTACACATGGGTCCCACATTTAATGATCTGAACCCCCTCATCTGGCAATCTAGCTCCGTTGTGGATAGAAGATATTACAAAAATATGCAAGAAGGATAAGAACCCTTGGCCTTGTTAATTTAACCCACTTTATTTTCAGGCCATAGTGAGACCCATTTGATCATCGTATCAGCAGGATTTTGATATCATGGCCCATCTATTGTAGGATCCACATGATGAGTGGTTACGATTATGGATCACTAACCTAATTCCCATGTACTGTGGAGGGCCTGAAGGTTACTGGTTCCATAGACTATCAATTATCAATCTTTACTAGTCCACTAGACCACTAGAAATTGTAGTCCTTGGGATTCATTAGGCATGATACCAAGCGATCAGAACCATTGATCTAGTCTGTCCAGTGACAATGACTCATGCTGCTAATAATTGCAATGAATTTGATGGATCTAGCCATCCAAATTACTGAACTTTGGATTGCCGAATACTGCATACTTCCGATTTTAGTCTAACCGTTAGTTTGTGGGACTCTAGATGGGCTATTTCAAACAGCAGCAGTGGGACCCACAAGGGGGAGGTCCCATTCACAACAATTTGGTGTGCTCACGCGAGCTAAATTCACATCTTCCATGCAAATTAATTAGCATTATCACCCATATATAACTTCTTTTAATATATGATATTTAATAATTAATCAAGTGCAGAATATCATGAATGTCATGATATTTGGTGTGCAACCAAAAGCAGTACTCTTAAATAAGCCAACCAAATAAAATTTCTTAAGAGCCACCACATTAATTTTTAGAAGTTCCAAATCCATGTATGTAATACGGCCTAAACAATTCACCAATTTCTACTAATAACACATCATTTACAGAAAGAAACATCTGTTTGCATCTTCTGTGAAAACCCCAACTGCCTGATCGGTCCGATAAACGGCCATGGCTTCCAATGTCCGCCGATCGTTGGAACGTCGAGGAAGGTTTTCGGGCACAACATTTTCCAACAAATTTGCACGCCATTGTGGGCACATCCTTCTGTCACTCCATCTCATCGCCTTCCCTTGTGTTTCTATTAAAAAGCGTAATTCGAGACTATAATTGTAGCCTTCACCCATTGGAAGAGCTAATGAAGAACTAATGATGATAGAGGCGACACTCGAAAAACATCTATTCCTCCACAAACTAAAATAATAAATAAAAGAGAGATTAGCATATGCTATCAAATATGAAATTGAGTTATAATATATAAAACTTAAAAAGATAAGCAACATTGTTAGTTATTATTCAAAGCCTGTAATCATATCATAATCATTTATGAGACTTATATTCGCACTGTAATTATTTTAGGGACATGTAATCCTTTTATAATTATTTTTGAAACCTATAATTACATCGTAATCATTTTTAGAATCATAATCTTTTTACGGTTATAAGTTAAGATATCTACTTTAGGATCTATAATATTCATGGATGGCTTTTAACTTACCTTGGATTTGGAGTGACCTTTGGTGGACATAACGGAGGAAGAGGAGTACTTGGAGGAGTTTGGGTATGCATGTTGAGGCAGCAATTGATGGAAGTGGCCATGCGTTCTCTTTACTTCTTTTGGTTTGTCATTCATGGTTAGTGAGTTCGAGTTTTATTGGTGCAGGGGTGCGTAGGTTAAGAGAATAGGTTGGCCCACCACGGTTGCTGATATTTTTTTCTGAAGAAAGGTATGATCTGGCGTCCACACCAATCAAGAAACTTATTTTTTGAGTTAGATGATACTCAGGCGACCCATGAAGCTTGATACGCAGCACTCAGAAATTGTACATGTGGCAGATATCAACTCAAATATACGGATTGGATTGCGCAGCCCACTATCACCAAATCACAATCCCAAGATCAGATTGGTTGAACAATGAAAACCTCTGATCCGTTGACACTTGTTTGTGAAAATAGGACGGTTGGGTATTATTCATTTTTAATCGTAATTTGGATGGTTTAAATTCACTATTTAATTTGGATATTGTTTGTGAAAATAAGCTTTATATTTGTTTCACGATACATTTATACTGGGTACCGTAATTTGGATGGTTTAAATTTACTATTTATATGCCACGTGAGCAATTTCTAAGTAATTTATAAGTGTCTGCCTATCATCCATCAACTCTGTCAGTGTATCAATTTTATTTATTTATTTTTTAAATTTAAATCTTTTTGCGTGTCTAGCGAGGTGGCCCACTAACTAACAGTCAAGATCAAGTATGGGGATGACCATGCTCAGACAATAGCATTTTCCTTGTCTGTTTTCGTGTGATAGTTGAATGTGGAAATTTGGGGCCCACTTAGATGCGACCAAAATGCAATCTCCCACCGACGGTCCAAAATATATTATTTTCTTAGCAAAGCCAGTTTGTTGACTGTGTGAATCACTACCAGAATAGTTGAGCAATTGAGAATCAGGTCGAAATCAACCAGGGCCCACCCTTTGGTGGCCTTAGGTTGGAAAGGCCAGTGGGATTGATTGGTTGGTGGGAAATTCAGACCCAAGACCAACCCATATAGGCCAGAATGCCCACAAAAGGGATTGACGTGGGCTCCTCTTGGGCCTAAACAAAAAAGGTTGTCATACATGGGCCTAGTCCCACCCAATTTATTAAATGTACTTGGAACAATGGGCCCATTGTTCATGCCCAAGTAGGGAAAGCTTGAAATCAGAAGCCCAGTGAGTGATGAAATCCCTAAGCATTGAATGTCTGTATAGTTTGTGTTTTGGTAGTGAAAGATTAATGCAGGAGTTCCAATTTTCACAAGTATGATTTTGCAGCCACAGGGAGAAGAGTTTCAGAAATCAATGGTGCATTTGGATGCAACATCAATAAAGATCAAGAAGAAACAACTTGCAACTTCCTTAGCATCATGACCATGCTTTGGGCTTCCAATTTTTGTATTGGTTTACTTTTTTAAGTTGGAAGAAATGAAATTAAATTTTGAGGGATACGTACTCCTAGTTTGTATTGTGTTTAGTGTGTTAAGAGACTGCACATTATGGTGTGTAAATAATATCATTATGAGGATAGTATCGTGTTTGGTGTGTTAAGAGACTGCACATGATCATGGTGTGTAAATATCATTATGAGGATAGTATCGTGTTTGGTGTGTCAAGAGACTGTGTGCTTAGCATCATTAGCAAAATAATTGTAATTTGCCCCTTCTTTTTCTCGTAAATTTCTGCATTGTTGGCATAGCTGAAGAAAAAAATTGACTCTTTGAATAAGATAAAAAGAGTTGGATTCTTAATGCATGGAAGAGTATGAAATTGATGTAGAACGTGTCACAGAGATATTCCCAGCATGGTTGAGCCAAAAGGAGGTTGACCGTAAATTGACCATAACTTTTGATCTGGGTATCGTTACGGGGCGTATTCAATCTTTACTGAAATGGGCCATCCGAGGTGAACCAATCCACAACGTGAGTCGCATCTGTCCGTTTCATCAGAAAACACGCACTTTCAGCTCAAAAGCGAATTTTTAGAAAATTTTTACTATTTTTAGTAATTTCAATTTTTTAAAATATTTTTTTGAGTTTTAGATTTTTTTTCCTTATAGAAATAACTTTTAGTTATACTAGGACTCTTCTAGAGAAATTTTATTTGCAATTTTTATTTTTAGAAATTAGGCCTTAGAAAAGTTTTATTAGAATTAGGATTTTTATTAGAGTTAGAATTTTGCTATTTTTGGTAATTACAAATTTTAGTTTATTTTTTTTTTTCTATATTAATGGTGTAAGGAGGCACATTAGGAAAATTATCAATGATCAATTAATCAATTCCGAATTTCTTAGAATTTATTTCTATTTTCTGCTTTCTTTCCTCGTGGATTCGAGAAGTCTCTATAAGGAGTCTAGAGAAGCTCCGTGGATTTGGAGTAGTTATCCTCATCACGTTCATCCCTGCGTCAATTGGTATCAAAGCCAGGTTTTCCCTTGGGCCGATGACAAACAATGAAGCTATGAATCAAAATTTTATGGACGGTGATCCAGGGATTCATTATCTTTTGGAAAGAATGAAAGCTTTCCACCGGAAGAGTCAGTTGACCATGCAAGGGCTGCAGGCAACCTTTAACCGTATTGCGGATGCGCTAATTCTGCCCCTATTTCAAAGTGATGCTCAACCGCCCATGGCCGCTGTACGACATAACCCCAATTTCTACAAAGTACCATCAGATGATGGTAAATCACAGGCCACCACTTCGATTATGAGGAAGTCGTTATACATGCCAAAGGTAGAAATGGAATTATAACGAGACAACATCTTTTGAACAAGGTGCACTGCATACAAAAAAGTCTGCAATGTGATCATCGATGTTAGGAGCGATGAGAATTTCATGTCGAAAATAATGGTGGAAAAGCTACAACTGAAAACAGAAAGACACCCATCTCTATACACGATTGGATGGATCAAGGAGGTCAACAAAACAGAGGTAACTGAACAATGTCGTATATCTTTTTCCATTGGTAAATATTATAAGGATGAAGTAATGTGTGACGTGGTTGACATAGAAGCTTCCCACATGTTACTTGGTCAACCTTGGCAAAATAATATTAATGCTACACATAAGGATCAGGATAACCTATTTATCTTTATTAAAGATGGTAAAAAGATATTCCTCGGCTCTACGGGTAGGGAGAACCAACCCAAGACTTCTAAAGTTGAGGAACAGTCTCTTACAACTGAACAGACTTTTGTTAAACAATCTGACGAAACAAGACATATATATCCATTAGTTGAAAAGAAAGAATATATGGAGCCTGTGAATATTCCAGAAGATTTGAAACCAATGTTGCAGGAGTTCAACAAGATTGTGCTCAATGAACCTCCCAATAAGTCGCCTCCCATACGAGATATACAAAATCACGTTGATCCCGTCTCAGGGACAAATTCGCCTAATTGCCTATATTATCAGAAAAAATATGAGATCTTAAAAATAGATATGAAGGAATTGATTAATATTAGTCAAGTCAAGGAAAATAATAGTACATATATTCTGTCAGATGTGAAGGAACTGATCAATATCAGTCAAGTCAAGGAAAGCATGAGTAGATGTATTGTGTCAGCTCAAGAGCTTAATGCCAAGTACAAAAAAAATGGCTAATGAACATCGGTGTCAGAAGTTATCTCAGACTCATGTGCCAAGTCTTTTACGTAACTCAAGGACGAGTTTTTTTTCAAGTGGAGGGGTCTGATGTAGAACGTGTCACAGAGATATTCCCAGCATGGTTGAGCCAAAACGAGGTGGACCGTAAATTAACCATAACTTTTGATCCGGGTATCGTTACGGGGCGTACAAGCTATCAATCTTTACTGAAACGGGCTATCAGAGGTGAATCGACCCACAAAGTGGGTCGCATCTATCTGTTTCGTCAGAAAACGCGCGCTTTCAGATCAAAAACGAATTTTTAGAAAATTTTTACTATTTTTAGTAATTTCGATTTTTTAAATATTTTTTTGAGTTTTAGATTTTCTTTCCTTATAGAAATAACTTTTAGTTATACTAGGACTCTTCTAGAGAAATTTTATTTTTAGAAATTAGGCCTTAGAAGAATTTTATTAGAATTAGGATTTTTATTAGAGTTAGAATTTTGCTATTTTTGGTAATTATGAATTTTAGTTTATTTTTTTCTATATTAATGGTGTAATGAGACACATTAGGGAAATTATCAATGATCAATTAATCAATTCCGAATTTCTTAGAATTTATTTCTATTTTTTGCTTTCTTTCCTCGTGGATTCAAGAAAGTCTCTGTGAGGAGTCCAGAGAAGCTCCGTGGATTCAGAGTAGTTATCCTCATCACGTTCATCCCTACGTCAGAAATAATAAGAGAAAGATCATTGTCTTTCTCAAGTGATTAAAACCTTAAATGTACAAGAAGAGTTTTTGAGCTGTAAGAAAATAAGAGAGAAAATTCAGATATTTTATTGAATAATAATCCAAAACTTTTCAATTAAGTCATTTATATACATGACTCAAAAATCTAATTCAAAGTTACCTGAAATAGCAAAATTCTAACTTTAATTTAAAAGTTACCGAAAATAGTAAAATTCTTCTAAAGCGTAATTTGTTAAAAATAAAAAGACTATATAAACTTTAATGGAGGATTCTTAGCATGATTAGTATTGTGTTTGGTGTGTTAAGAGACTATGCATGTTATGGTGTGAAAATATCACTAAGAGGATAATAACGTGTTTGGTGCATGAAGAGACTTTGCATAGCATCATTAGTCATATAATCGCATTGCCTCGTTAGTAATATAATTGTATATTTCCCTTTCTTTTTCTCATAAATTGCTTCATTATTAGCATGGTTGGGTTCCAAGAAAAAATTGACTCTTTTGATAAGAGAAAAAAGAGTTGAGTTCTCGACACGGGAAAGAGCATGAAACAATAAGAGAAAAATCATTGTCTTCCTTTAGTGATTAAAATCTTGAACACAAAAGAAGAGTTCTCAAGCCAACGGGAAATAAGAGAGAAAATCCAGACATTTTATTGAATGATAATCTAAATATTTTCAGTTATATATATATATATATATATATTATTAATATATATATATATATATATATATATATATATATAATATAATATATTATATATATATATATGAAAGGTTACTATGCGCTCGACCTCACGAGTTCGTCCCATGAGGTCGAGCTGTGTGGGGCCCCACTGTGATGCGTTTCGAACATCTACCCCATCAGTCAGATGCACCATTCCATCGTGGGCCTAGGTCTCAAAAATCAAGTCAATCCATGACTTGTTTGGGCCACAACACATACAGAAGTGGAGAGGGGTCGTGCACCATTAAAACATTCATAACCATTTTTGAGGGCCCACCGAGATGTGGTTTGCAAATCCAGCCCATCCATTATGTGTGTCCCACTTGAATGAGGGTTCAGACCAAGTTTCAGGTGCATGCAAAACTCAGGTGGGCCCCACCAAGTGCTTTTATATGTTTTAACGGTGTCTTCACATAATTTTAGATGGTATGGCCCACCTGAGTTCCGTATATGGCTGATTTTTGGGATATCTCATAATTTAAAGGGGACCCATCAAATGCACGATGTTGATGGTCGAAACACATCATGGTGGGGCCCACACAGCTCGACCTCATGGGACCTTATCGTGAGGTCGAGCGCATAATACCTTTTCCCATATGTGTGTGTGTGTGGTGTGTGTGTGTGTGTGTGTGTGTGTGTGTGTGTGTGTGTGTGTGTGTGTGGTGTGTGTGTGTGACTCTCTCCCATGAGGTCGAGCGCATAGTACCTTTTTCCCATATATGTGTGTGTGTGTGTGTGTGTGTGTGTGTGTGTGAGAGACTCAAAACCTTAATTTGAAAGTTAAAATTTTAACCATAATCGAAAATTACCTAAAAAGATAAAACTCTTTTAAAGTTTAATTTGCCAAAAATAGAAAGTCTAAATAAAATTTACTAGAGGATTCCCAACATGATTACAAGTAATTTCTAAAAAAAAAAATAAAATGGATAAACTTAAAAATAGTAAAATTTTCTAAAATTATATATTTGAATTGGAAGCGTACGTTTTCCTGTGAAATAGAGATGCATGACCTCTATTTAGGTCGGTTGACCCCAAAACTATTATTACGTAAAGATCCATAGGCGGTGCGTTTTGTAATAATGCCTGGATTAAAAGTTATGGTTCTTTTACGATCATAACTTCAAATGACAATTTTTTCATATCCGGAATGATTTTTTTTCGAACCGGACTTGCCTGGGACCTAATTACATCATGCCTTATGAAGGACCGGGTCCGATTCTCATGGACTACTTGCGCTTTTGTTTAGGCTTCAACCTTGCTAAGAATACGTTTACTTATGTCACATTCTACATTACTTCCTCCACAACATTTGTAAAATAAGCTTCTATACAATGTTGTTCATCTTGATGTTGAGTTCACATTCAATCATTCATAACGTGCACTACTTGTATCTACCCATTATAAGGTCCATGTACAATCCGTTCATAAGCAATCCACCTCGATGCTGCAACTATCTCACGTGCGCACAATCCATGAAAATAAATGATCTTCCTATCATGGTTCGTATAGCAAAATGCATTGTTATGATACTTTTGCGTTACCAAAATAACTCTAACACTGCTCATCTTATCGGTAATCATGTCTCTTCTACTTGAGTGTCTTTACCTTTATGTGTTTTCCTCTATGCTATCTCTTCTATGTATCCCTACTGTAGTTTCATATGCTTTGCGGGACCCCAATATAAAGTAACAATGCTTGAAGAGATGTGTGCTCTTGAGAAATAAGGCACATGGGAATTAGTTGATCTTCCCAAGGGATGACATGTTGTTGGGTGTTTTCACCCTAAATTACAATCCTGATGGGTCTGTTGCTGGGCAAAAGGCTCATCTTGTTGTAAAATGGTATTATTCAAAAGTCAATAGTTAACTATCACGATACATTTTTCCTATTTCTAAGCTCAATGCAAGTGAATTTTTTATGTTGCTACTCACTGCTATTGCCCACTTCACTAACTCGATATAAAATAATACCTTTCTTCATAATAATCTTCGTGAAGAGATTTACATGTAACTATCATATTGGGATTTTGAAGTAGTTGCAAGGCCTACACATAGCATCTTTATCTCCCAAAGAAAGTATGGCCTTGGTCTTTTTGGTCCACTACATGTATGTTAGGATCTCACCCTGTTAAGACACTAATCGAAGTAACTGACTGTTTAACAAGGATTAGTCCTTTCTTTCGCTTGACTTTGCGTAGTATTGGCAACCTACGACATTCATATTATAACTTTCAGGGAATGGATCAACAAACCCTGATGGATTCGCCCGTCAGCCATTAGCATTAGTTTGCTCAGTGGAAAATATTATCTCTATCCATCACTCGTTCAAATAGTGCTTATGTTGTGAGCATGGTTAGTCAGTTATGCAGAATCCGTGCGCACATCATCTCGGTGGTATTCTTCATATCCTATGCGACATGAACTTTGCTCCAGATAAAGACCTTCTCTATGGTAATTGTGGACATCTTGGCATTCAAAATTATTGTGATGCTGACTGGACTGGCTCTTCTATTGATCGACATTGTATGACTGGGTTCTACACATTTCTAGGAGGCAATCTCGTCTCTTGGAACAGATGGTCGTATCCTATTTTTCAGTGAAGGGAGCTACAGGTCATCATACTATGAGGTGGTGTAACTGGGTTCTTTTCCCACTTATCTTAGTTTCTCTGTTACAGCTTGCCCCTCTCGTTAACAATTTACATTGTTCCAATTTAAATTTTCACAAGTGTACTAAGCATATCGATTATTATTATTATTATTATTTATTTTTTTAATACTAAAAATTTCATTCCACGTGTATTGCTGTACAAAATCTGGACAGTTTAGGGCTTCCCCAGGTGACAAGATCCTGGGGGAGCCTATCATAACGCCTAAGAAACAGCAGCCTATGTACTCCACGAACCTTAGGCACCCTTTCTGGATTCCCTAATAGAGCCCAATCCCACTTTATCTAGGAAAATCAGACCCCTGATCTGAGACAGGAGGTCCAATACCTGCCTGATAATGAAATTGTTTTGACACTCGCTTCCCAGGCGGGCCAAACCATCTGCAGGAGCATTCCCTTTCTCGGGACATGGCGAAAAAAGATTTTCCCTCTTTGTTTCAGCTTCTTAATCCTGTTTGACCAGTGTCTCCAAAACCAGGCTGGATGGGACTTCTTGATGAGCAGGTCCACCACAAATTTTGAATCTGACTCCACCTCCACCTTTGTCAGCCCTTGACTTAGGCACATAACTAGACCGTCCCACACGACTCTCAACTCTGCTCTGTCATTGGTTCCTATCCCGCACCCCATCAAGAATGCAAAAAGAAAGTTTTCCTCGTCTCTTCTGCAAATACCTACTCCTCCTGATAGTCCAGAGATCCCTCGGCCGACCCGTCTAACAAGGTTGACTATCATTTTATTCAAAAGAATTAGGTTGTTGTTGGTATTGTTAGTACATCTCATCTCATGTCTATGGACCAACTAGCTGATATTTCACAATAAGTAGTCTCTATGAAACACATTTGATATTCATGCTTTAGCTGGAGGGAGATTATTGAGTGGTCTCATGGACTATCATTGTTTTTAATATTTTGTAAGTAAAGAGAAAGGGGGAGGCGGACGAGGATTAGCTACTGAACCTGACAGTCGTGAGTCTCCCTGCTGAAGTCATTACGTTCTTTGGGCCCCACTATGATGTATGTGTTGTATCCACACCATCCATCCATTTGGAACGATCATTTTAGGGCATGAGACAAAGAATGAGGTATATCCAAAGTTCAAGTGGACCCCACCACAGAAAACAGTGGGGACAGTCACATCCACCATTGAAACTTTCCTAGGCCTACCATGATGTTTATTTGAGATCCAACCTGTTTATAAGTTAACACAGACATGGAATAAGGGAAAGCATAAATATTAGCTTGATCGAAAACTTATGTGGCCCAAAGAAGTTTTTCTTTGGTGGGGTCCACTTGAGCTTTGTATCTTACTCACTCTTCCGTTGATGCCCTAAAATGATCTCTCCAAATAGATGGACGGTGTGGGTAGAACACATACATCATGGTGGAGCCCACAGAACGTGGTGACATTACTTCAGTGTCGAGACTGCTACTGTCAAGTTCGGGGGAGGGAGAGCCCTAACTCTCGTTTTTCCCGTATAATTGACGCAGGGGAGGACGTGAGGTCGAGCACCGTCTTCCTCAAGAGGATAAATATTCCGAATCCACGGAACCTCTCTGGACTCCTCACAGAGACTTTCTTGAATCCACGAGAAAAGAGAGCATGAAATATAAATAAATTCTAATAAATTTGAAATAGATTAATCAATCCATAAAAACGAGTTCACAACCCTTTAAATAAGGGTACTAAGCAATGGGAAAGAAATAGAATCAAACTACAACTAGGACTCCTAGAATTCGCGACTTACTATAAATATAAACTTACTATTTATAGACGGTCGTGATGTCTACTAGTGCGCAAGGTTTTCGGCCAAAAATAGTAAGTGTCCTATTTGGCTTCGCCAACTGTTCTCCTAATTATTCTAAGTTCTTTTCACGTTGGGCGCAACTCCTAAAGCCCGACGGATAAAGAGTTATAAGCAAACTAAAACTTACTATTTATAGTAAAAACGAAATTGAAACAGGGAAACGACTGTCAAATCGGGGGTTTCTCGCAATTCCGAGCGTCGCAACCCGGCGTAGCGGGGTTGGTTGGCTAAAGTAGCTCGTTCTACCCCAAAATCATATATTTTTCGTCCGCTAACTCACCCGGATTGCGAGATACGCCTGATTTAAGGTCTGATGGTCCAGATCACTTCTGTCGCCGACTGGGCCTTTTTTGATCCATCTTTGCCATGTAATTGTCTGCGACCCGCTCCACATCAATAATAGTCTTCCTTAATGTGTAGGTTGTAAGTTCTCATATTATGAATGCGAGCTGGATTTCACACGAAAGTCCAAAGGCCTCAACATCAAGGGCTGACGATTGATGGAATATATAGGAGTAGACAACTCGGGCCCATCAAAGTTAAGCGGGTCCAGTCATTATCCGGTGGGACCCGAAGTTTGGATCGACAGTTGGTCAACTGTAAGGTGGGAAAACAATGGCCTCTCCAAATAAAAAAATAAAAAATCTCACATGTGACTGATGACTGGCTTGATTTTCTAGCAAGATGATTTAAACTGTGGGTCCCACCTTATAATACACGGTTGGATGTCTTAACACACTTGTGAAGTTGGCACATGTCTCTGTTTAGAGGTGCACGTGGGGCTAGAAGAGGTTGGGGGTCCCACATGAAACTCTACATGCAGCCCCGTAGGCTAACCTCACATATGTATTAGGTGGGCCACTATAGAGGTAAATATCACTATTCAGCTATCATGTAAGGCTGCAAATCTATGAAAATAAATGGACGTCTGAAAATCTCGCAAGTTCTTAATACATGCTTGGCTTACCTGATTGTTCAACACCTTTACGTTTTTAACCAAGTAATCTAAATAGTGGGCCACAGTCAATACAAGGCTCGGATGTCCTTACCAGATCTGTCGTCATTCACTAGCATCACACTGCAATACCAAAGTGATTAGGGCTATCAATGGGCCGGGCTGGCCTGCCTGGCTTTTCAGATTGGCATGCATAACGTTGGGCTTGGGCTGGAATAATAAGCCCAATGGTAGGGAAAAGGCTGAAAATTTAAGCTCCTAAGTAGGGTTGGGTCCGGTTGGTGCTCAACCCTAGCGCAACTCAATTAAGGTTCTTATAACTAAACCCTAACCCAACCCAACCTCAGGTTGGGAATTCTCAACCCAAGCAAGCTCGGTCAGGTTAGTCGGGTGGATATATGCTAATATTTTTATTATTATACATTAGTTTACTATATTTCAATACCCGTCTTATTTTTTTACCCATGATTTTATTGATTATGTATGTATAATTTATTCATCGTAAGAGCTTCATTTTTCTAAACAAATAAGTTAAAATATAGGAAAACTACTCCTTTAAAAGTGTATTGTGTTGCACGCAATCTATTTGAGAGAGAAATCCGGCATATATTATTAGCTTGAGTCATTGGAAATGGCATGGACCAATGAGACCTGATGGCACTAGAATTTCTTGTACCTCCAACACAGATGATCCACACTCAATTATAATTTATAAGTAACTTATATATCAAACGGGTTCGGGTTGAGTAAGGCAACCTGAGACCTCAACCCGAGCCTGACCCAAGTTTTATCGGGTTGGTGTTTATATAGCCCAAGCTTGAGACCAAATCCAATACATCCTGTTCGAACCCAGCCAGTTGGTCATAGGTCGGTCCGGTTGAACCCGCCCGACTTCCAGCCCTAGTATAAGAGCCCATCAGCTCGGTCTCTTTGGGGTTTCAAGGGCAGATCTTGTACAAAAGTGTGTGATCGTGCTTGAGCTGGTATAATCACACCATGGATAGGGCTTAGACAAGTTAGTTTGATCAGTCACGGCCGGGATCAGGCCCATGATTTACTATTCTGGCCGCGCTTAGACCTCAACCCGGTCCACGCTCAACCCATTGACACCCCAAGAGTGATCTTGAGATAGAATTATCCAATAGTTGAAGGTGGTCCAATGTGATGGATGGTCAAAATGAATGATTAGACATTTTCTACATTAATCAAATGGACCATTCAATCAAAATGAGGCACTTGGGTGGCCCCACATGATGGATGGTCCAATTTAATAACTGGGCCTTTTCAATTATGGTCAATATAGACACTCTACTTTCTTAGCCATTGATTCGATGCTCAGGATGATCTACCTGATAAAAAAATAATGGACAGTCCAAAACTATGATATGTACATTAATTTTCTTGGCATTGACCCCATGGTTAATTAGGATCATCTGATTAAAGTAAATTTTGAGAGGATGTGCAATTAGGGCTGTTCACGAGTCAAGCTAGCTCGAAAAGCTCGCTCGACTCGGCTTGAGTAAGCTCGGATTGACTCGGCTTGAATGGCCGATTCAAGCCAAGCCAAGCTAATTATTTGAAGCTCGAGTTGAGTTCAAGCCACGTTCGACCAAGGGGGATTTCAACTCGACTCGACTCGAACTCGACTCGATTCGAAGCTCGAACTCGAGCTCGACTCGGCTCGAACTCGAGCTCGACTCGGCTCGATTAATAAATATATTAAATAATATATATATATATATATTAATATAAGTTTAAATTTAAACTTAAAAATAATAAAAATAATAAAAAACAAACCCTAAAGTTTCTACCCGACCGCACGCACCCCCTTCCCTTTCCCTTTATTCTCTTTTTCTACCCACTGCCAGCCACACGCCCGCCCCGACCACCACCACCAGTTTTCATTTCAGCTCCACAATAGTATGATTTCAATATATTGAGATCTACTTCTTAGGCGAGAAACCTAAGAAATTCGAGATGGGTTCTTCTCAGATTGTTAGGGCTTCAAGGAAATCCAATGATCTGATTGGCTAGAGCTCTTTACTTGGATTTCTGATCTGTGTTCTGCTCTGTTTCTTTTCTAGTACTTGGATTTCTGTTGGTGGAAGAAGATCAAGAACAGATCGGTTCTTACAGGTTTCCTCATCTAATTCGAAGCTTTGTTTGGTTTTTTCATCAGGTTTTGCTTTGATTCTCTTAAGATTTTTTGAATTTTCATCAATGGAGGAGGATAAAGAACATAATCCATTACTCTCTACTCTCTCACCCAACAAGCTCGAGCTCGACTCGAGGTAAACTCGACTCGACTCGATCCACCAGCTCGACTCGAACTCGACTCGACAGCTTTGGCACCGCCAAGCTTCAATGTTGAGCTCGAGGCCAAGCTCGAGCTCGAGCTCGAACTCGAGTACATCATGGACAAGCCAAGCCAAGCTTGGCCCACCTCGACTCGACTCGGCTCGATGCCCACCTCTATGTGCAATTAAAGGTGGACCCACATGATTCATTGCCTACAATGATGGCACAAACTTTGCCTTTTTTCTTTTTATCGTAATCAATATGGACCATTCATTTTCTTTGGTCACTTTAATCAAAATTACCTCGATTGATGACAAAAGGTAAACCTGTGTAAAGGACAAGCCCAATAATTGAACTGTTTGTAGTATAATCAATATAAACCATCCGTTTTTTGTACTTGTTTCTTGGATAGCCAGGGTCATTTAATTAAATGATTATCAGGAAGGATGGTCCAATAAAAGTGAGCTCTCATAATGGATGGTATAGATCAATGATAAGGCCCAATGAGGTCTGCTAAGCCCACACGCTCTACAAGGCCTGTATAAGGCAAGTCATCTATATACTCCACTACCCGTACAATGTGGCACATAAGCATAGGATCCAAGCCATTCATCAAGTGGGTCCCACAAAATCTCTTTTGGTTCAAAAGGCACTCTGTGACTCATAAAAGAAACGGGGGACAAAAAGTAAAACTTCAGGCTGGCTTCTCAATATCATCTGACTATTTTCTAACATTATGAAGACTTTAGAAAAGAACCAACGTGATTTCAGGGAAGGATGTAGATGGTGGGTCCACGTGATGGATGGCATAAGTCTTGTGTGAGAATAGACGTTGATTGTGTGAGAAGATTCATGGGTGATTGTACAGTTGGATGTATAGCTAGAAATGTAGCTGTATAAATACATTTGTAATATATTAAAAATAAAGGGTTTTGATAGGATAAGGTGCCCCTATCACAATACTTTACGATGGCTGATTGCTTGCATCCTTAAAATTCATTTGATTTGAACATTTCATGTTTCCATTAATACTTCCAGATATAAGCTGTCGTCTTATAATCATGCTTCATGGATAAGGTAGGAGTGCATGGAGAAAGAGGAGATTATCTTCATTTTCTCAAGAATAATCTTTAAATCAGCATAGAGAAAAATATCTTTAAAAAATGATATTATTTATGAAAAATCTGAATAAAGTCTTGTTTACAAAGAAATTCAGATGACTTAGCCTTATACGTCCTATGTAACAGTGGATTTGTCATTAATCACTCACAATTAACCTCAACTGGCCATGTTATCGTTGCCGTCACATCAACCTTCGAACCATGTATTTTCAACATTGTACAGAAGTTAGAAGGGTGATGATTTACTTAAAGCTTGATGGGATGATCATGAAAGTACTGATTTCCTTTGTCATCAAGTCATCTATATCCACTTAATCCATCAATTTCTTCTGTTGGGTCACTCATTAATGATGATGCTCTAATTTAATTATAACATTTTCTAGTTTAATCATAAAATCATTGCTTAATCTATTTATGGATCTATCGAGTAATTTGATGGTAGATTCGTCAAGAGACACTCTTTCATTTGCATAAATATTTCACTCTTCTTTGGTGGTAGATCGTACTCTTTGATCTACATAAGTTCACCATTCCTTTTCATCATCGAAATTTTCATCTCTATCTTCTTTAATATCTGATTGGCTAAAAGCATATGGCTCGGGAGTTAACCTCACCTCCATAACGTTGTAGCTTATGATTTGGCATGGGGTACTTGTCGAACTAACTGGCCGCAAGCTCCTTTGGTGGTTGTAGAATATTTGTTGCCACAATTATATTTGTGATCCATGGCCTTAATTCAACCAAACAATCACTTCCTACACCTCATGCATTAATTGCTATAAGGCATGAGATCTACCCTAGTCGCTGCGTAATTCTATTGAACACCGCATGTAAGATTGTCATCATACAATTTTCTATTGAAATGCTTTGACTCAAAGAAAAATCTTACTCTAAAACCAAATAACTTAATTAGTAGGTGCATGGACAGAGAGAAAAGACCACCATTTTTTATATATATCAAGAATAGCATTCAATCCATGAGGAGAAAAATTGATATTATGATGAAAAGTCTGAATAAAGTTTCTTTTCCAAAGAAATTAAATGATTTATATAAGCCCTAAATCTTATGTTCAGATGAATTGAGATTTTATATAAGCACTACATTTGTGACTTTTTCGAAATAGTAAATTTTTATAAAATAGTAAATGACTTTTACATTGATTCAAATTCTTTTTCATGACTCAAATAAAAAATTTTAAACTACTCTAAGATTCTCCAAACACTAACACACTAAAAATAACAAAAAAGAACCTACTAAAAAGATATAAGTTTTAACTTAAAACTCAAAATTAATCTTTAAAATAATATATATAAAAGTTTTAATTTAAAACTTAGAATTAATCTTTAAAATGAATTTTTTTTTTATTATAAGTTTTAATTTAAAACTCAAAATTAATCCTTAAATACTTATTTTTGAAAGAAAAAAAAAATCATTTGAATTTTTGGGCATTAGTTAGCCTCTAAAGCTTGTTGATAGCTTTCAAATGATATATTATATGCACAAAATGGATAACTAGTCGCAAAGTCATACCCATAAGCTACAATCCACGCTAGGCATTTGGATCTAATTTTCTCGCTTGATTTCTTTCTTTTCATCCTAGCCATCCATTTGATTGTCTTTGACTTTGTCCTACATCTATTGATGATCCTGACCTTTGCATCTTGGATTCAAATATGAACCATTAATATTCATATTCCCAGACAAAATCACTCATTCAACAAATATAAGATGGCCCGGATAGCATGTACATCTATCTATACATCCAACTGTACAATCATCACCATGGATCTTCTCACCCAATCAACCAATATTTTGACACAGATCTCACGTCTGTGGCACGTTGGCACATACGGTTAGATGAATTGCCTTTTAAACGTAAGTAGCCTTACCAAACATCCTTCTCATAGCGTGGACCCACCAAATTACAAAATTCAAGCATGTATCTGTTGTCCACGAAACAGTCTATACTAACATAATTCTTATCCCATCTGTCCCACGAGTCAAATTGACAACACATGTAGATCCAAGCTGTTCATTAGACAGGCTAGTCCATTTATATTCCCTAGCCCAAAAATCAACCCAGCCCACTTATCTCATTGGCCATACATGTCTGAAAAAATGGACGGCCAAAAACAATTTACTAATGCACCACGTTCAACATAGAAGACTGCCAAACATGATGAACAAACAGACCCATTTCACTTTCACATCATATTGATCACACGTGCAAGCACTCGCACATGTGCCACGTTGATATGTATGTAACTTTCAAGTTGTTCCAGAGTACATTTAAGGGAGCACTGACTAGTGTTGTTTTCAGATGAGTAGGTGTATCTAATTCAACGTTCCTCATCGTTGTTATTCTTTGCTTCTTTGAAAAGTAAAAAAATGATATCTTTTCAACTAAGTTAAAAAAGGATGGAGACATAGCTCAGAAACTGTCCTTTTTCACTTGTAAATGCTTCTTCCTTTTGGTATAAGACATGCTTACGAAACTTCATTGTCTTTGTTAACTCCTTAAAATCTCCACCCAACATTAGCAAATAAAGAACATTAAAATAATAATAATAATAATAAATAAATAAATAAATAATCTGCCCAAGATCATAGAATTGTAGAAAGAAGTTTTGCTACAATACATCTTTAGCCGGTTGATCTGAGTCCTTTCCAATGATCCAAACCGTTTATATTACGAGCCTCACCATTGAAGGGGTAGAAAAAACTAATCATAGATTGAAATATTTCAACCTTTTCATTATTTCAAAATTGCAGTAAACCGTTCATATTAAAAGAAAAGAGTCAAATGACCAAAGGATTGAAATATTCATTATATATAATTCAGTTTTTGGACATACCCCATCAAAGGTGAGGCTCATCATATACACGGTTTGAATCATTGAAATACTACCCGCGATCCAACGGCTGAAGTCCCGTGTATCTTATGGCAATATGCCCAAATGCATGCTAGCAAACTCTTCTACAAGAATCATAACATGTAATGTAAGTCGTTGTTGATTGATACATCTATGCTTTTAATATGGAGCAGGTGTTTGTTACAACTGTCTTCATGTCCTTTTAGTACATTTCAAGAAACCTGGTTGCTTAATTTATATATTAAAATGTGAAATGCGCAACATCCATCATGCTCATAAAACCCGTACATGATCCACAAAAGCATACCTCCTGATATGGTATATGTGACTAAGATCCTAGCTTTCCATCATGTGGGCCAGACTGTTTCAATATTCTAGACAAAAAATTTAGCAGTTTTAATACTCAAGTGGGCCATTATTTATAATGTATACAAGCATATACTTAATAATTTCTTCTCCGTACATCTCATGATTTTATACACTGGATTAAAGGGATGAATGTTGAGGGTCAAATATTGCATATTAGACCCCAATTATTACTTGCTTTTGTGAACATGATGCTTTTTAATGTATTCTTTTTATCGTGTTTGTGTTGCAAGATGAATTTATGAGCATATGCCTGAAAAAGATGTTAAAAGTATGCATTTATTGCTTAAAAATCACCAAGGTAAAGGACGGACTCCAGGGAACCGATATCGATGATTTTATACCGCCAAGATTCGAGAAAATCAAGTGTTTCACCTAAAAAGGCCTGAAAGTCATCCTGAATGTAAGATTACAAAGTTCTCACCATCCGTTTGGCTCAAAAATTTAGATATGTCTTGAGGACCATAAATTAACCGTACACATCGAATTTCATCTTTCGGATCCCTGTGGTAGTGGCCCAACGGATAGATCAGCCCATGAATCTCTGATTCGGGGCTTACCTGATATCTTGGTATGCTTCAAGTTTGGTCTCAACGTATTAAATGAGCTGAAAAAACGGATGGACGGAGAGGATTTCCTGAAACATTACAGTGGACCCCCAATATGCATTGTGCGTGCACAGAGTGCACGTGCGCCAGCCGTGTACCGGAACACACAAGGTCGGTCACCACACGCTGACCGACGTTTTTTTAAAAACTCACAGCGTCCGCAGCGGGCAGATGCGGTCCGACGCTGCAATGAGTAGTGGGCCCCACTCATCATCCCTTTACAAGATCTGGACCGTCCATTACGTCCAGAGTGGGGCTTGACTCTATCCTAGGTGTCCTTATGTTCCCATGCGTGCACACACGTGTAAATCACGATCAAACTCAGGATGGACGGCGGAAGAAAAAAATCACTGGACCGCACAAAAACTCTACCAAAACCATCCCGTTTTATTGGTTTTTCGCCAGGAATTCAATGGACAGGGTGGATTTCATCAAAATCATCACTGTGGGGCCCACCGAGCATCTCAGCACCGGTTTGAAACCAAGATCCGCGTCCGGGAAAACCGGTACTTCCGGGCCGTTCCACGATCAAGATCATGATCGGTTCGTTGATCTGAACCGTTCAAAGTCTTTCTATGGGGCAGCCGTCCATCATCAAGGAGTCTGAACTGCTCATATCTCGAAATCAGCTACTCCATCGTCCCAAGAACCGGGCCAAACGCAAGAAGTTGCGTCTTTTTTCTTGCTGTCTTCGCAAGAAGTTTCTGAAAACAACGCCAACCGCCTCTTTGCTATCTACGGACCGCCTCTTGTGCGGAAGCTCCAACCGACCGACTTTTGATTGTTATAAAGAGAAGAGAGGAGAAAGAAGGGGGATGATCCTTTTGGACTTGAAGTGTAATAGAGAGAGAGAGTTATTAGTTTAGATTTTTCTTTTTGTTTTCCTCTTTTTTTTTTTTTTTTTAAATAAAAAATAAAATTGGAGAGCTCCAACCTCATTATGTTGGGCTAAACCTCTTAGCTAAGCTTGTGGCGTGACGGGAAGATTACGGCTTTGATTCATGCTAGTTGAACTGATTTTGATTTAGTTTGATTTTAAGGAATGCCTTTAGTTTTTAATGGTTTGTTGTAACTGAAATTACAATAGATTTGTGATGGCTTTGAGTATTTCCTTTCCCTTATTATGATTATGAAGTCAGAAAGCCATTTTGTTCACCATCGCCCCTTAGACATGGTTGGATGATGGAATCCTTCCTAACATTCATACATCTCTCAGATTGGCTGTGGATTGGTTTAATTTTGTTGTTTACCTTGTCTCATATACATGATTTTGTGATAGAATCCATTCTAATTTATATCCATCTCATCTCTTGAAGACTAAATCAGAAGAAGTTCAGATTTGATTTTCATGATATATCTTCCAACTGGATGAAGATGGGACTCGAAGTCCAGTTGAGTTCATGAATCAAGCGTAGATCTCCCTGATCTCTACAAGTGGATCCTTGGCACCCTAGTTTCCTACATTTAAATTTCACCAGTTTTAGATTAATATTTTCACCATTATTCCTTCATATTCACTTGATTTAGATTTCAACTCATTCTAGTTTTAGTTATAGTTATTTTCAGATTACGTACAGGTTTCAGTATCTGTGGATTCGACCTTAGTCTTACTGAGTTTATTACTATATCATAACCCTATACTTGGGGTGCGAACAATGGACAACAACTGCATGGACTTAGCAAATCTCTTAAAATACAAACAGTTTGTTAACACTAATAAAAAAAAAAAAAAAAATACCATTGAATGTGGAATCAGAAAGTGCATTTCAGCGTTGTTTGCTAACGTAGGACTCATGAAATGCTCTATAGAAGTCTGACTTAATGGAGAATACGGAATGCACTCCATGGATTCTTCTAAAAATAATAATTTTCTAAAAAATAAAGCACATTAAAAGCTCAAGTAAAACAAAAACATATAAAGCAAAAGGAATTAAATGACTACTATTGAAACCTTCATGTGGTCCACTATGAGGTTTATTTTTCATCTAACCTCTTCCTAAGGACCTAAATGAAGGGAAAACAACAACATCAGCTTGATCATAGCCTTCTGTGGCTCCAAGAAGTTTTCAATGGTAGGCACCTAATTCCCATAGTTTTATGTAGTGTGGCCCATTTGAGCCTTATATTTGGCTCATTTTTGGTCTTATGACCTAAAATTATATGGAAAAATGAATGAACGGTGTGGATAAAATATATACATCAAGGGAGAGCCCACAGAGCCCATATCAGGACTGTACGTCTCCACCTTTGCGAGCGCAGTTTTGGTCGATCATGAATCCGAACGCGGATTGCCTATTGACGCTACTAGTAGCAAGGTGGCTACTGTACAATGAACTGTTGGCCCAATTATGACATATGTGTTTTATGAACAAGTTAGATGGCAAATAATCATCACAATAGCCTTAGGAAGGTTTCGACGGTGTGGGTCATTGTCACCACTGCTTCCACCAATACAATAATGAAAATGTCCTTTTAAATATGAATGTCAAATCATAATATGAGATAAGAAATTACCATCAAGCTTACAAATCATTAATTTTTTAATTCTTGTTGTCTTTATGGACAATTAATTTTAATTTTCTATTAGTTACTTTAGTTTATTCAAATTAAATAAATGTTGGCTTAATAATTTTATTTTAATTTAATATAAAAAATAAACCCTTCATAATATAAAACAATTTCAAACAGGAGACAGAGGCACATTTGTCAAATTAACAAATTTTGAACATTTCAAACTTTTGTTAACAAAGAAGTTATTTCAAATTCCGTACTTAATTTTCAAACCTCAACATTTCTTTCAAATAGTTATTAAACAGGTTTCTAAACTTTAGATTCAGACTTCAACTCAGATTTTAGATGCAAGCTTCAATTAAACTACATAAAATCCAAATATTGCATATAAGAAATGCTAAAGAAATTATCTAGATGTCGGCATATTTATTATTGTGTCCATGCATAGCAATTCTCTATCCAGATGAACATATATTAAGTGAAGGATTCTCCTTTAAAGACTTAGGTTTCTTATTACTTTTTCCATGTAGGACTAAACTAAACACAAATTAGCAAGTGGGATACCACAAATTAAAAACCATTTTTTTTCTTATTTTTTAAATCCTCATTTTTTCTAACAAAAACTACATATAAAAATAATAGATTTAATAATTTGTGGTATATAGAGGCATTTTTTACTAACAGGTTTATCAGTAGGAAAAATTGTACCATTGTAAGAACATTTAGTTTAGTTTATGATTCACCAAAACATAAAAGAAATAAATATAAATATAAGAGTATAAAAATTGTGGATGTATCGCCCCAAATACCTCAAACACACCCCAGCCTTGACAATAAACACACAGGAGAGATTTGAAATTCATGGATTTCACACATCGGCCCAATTACCTCACCCCAAATAGTGGATGTTGATAACAGATGTCTTAAATTTGTCAGATATGGTGGTTTGATGACATCGAAGCCGGTTGATGCCATTGAGTTTTTTCGGGATTTTTAACACTGGTCGCTGGACTGTTTTGTCATTTGTAATCGAAGGTTTACACAGATTCATTTGCAGAAACGCAGATTCTGCGAATTTTGTTTCCTGTTTCGTTTCCTTTAGTTTTTAAGTCTATAAATAGGGGTGGATACAGGACTAAGAGTTATTCTAAGAGATCTAAGTATTTCTAAGAGGGTTCTAGGGTTTTTAAATGGGCTCTAGGGTTTCAAGGGGTAGAGAAAATGTGAGGTTTGAGGATTGCTCAAGCCAGGTAAGTCCTCTATCTTTGTAATATGTGCTTTCATAGTAGAATTTTTTGTCGCTTTGTGCCGTGGTTTTTTTTCAATAAGTGTTTTCCACATTAAATCTCTGTGTTTCTTATGATTGCTTAGTGCTCTTGGATTGCTATCCTAGATCCATATCTGTGTGATTCCGTAGGCCAAAACCCCAACAACTGGTATCAGAGAAATCGTTGGGGAACAGATCTGAATATGCATGATTAGTAATAATGAGAAACGCCAAGTTTGATATTGAGAAGTACTCAAGAAAAAATAATTTTGAGTTATGGAAGATTAAGATGATTAGTCTATTAACCAAGCAAGGTGAAGTTAAGGCTCTTGAGGAGCGGAAACTGACTATGAAAAATGAGGATAGAAAACCCTTTATAGTAATGCTTTAGCCTCCGTCCATTTATGTCTCACTGATGAGGTTCTCTACAATGTCTTGAGGGAGAAAATTGCAGCTAAGTTGTAGGCGAAGTTAGAGGATGTCTTGCGAAAAAATCTTCTGAAAATCGTCTACACTTAAAGTCACAGTGGTATACCTTTAAGATGGCAGAGGATGGAGATCTGGAGGCCCACATCAACAACTTTAATAAATTGGTTTGCAAATTGTTGGATATGGAGGAAGTGATCACAGATGAGGAACAAGCATGTATGTTGTTGAATTCTCTTCCGGCATCATATGGGTCATTCAAGGACACGATGTGCACCATAAATAAAACCTTGAGTGCCGACACCGTTATCTCAGTTTTTCAAGGAAAGGCCATGAGAAAGCGTAACAGCGACATGGGGACATCTTCCGATGTACTGATTACGAGGGACAAAAATTCTGAGCAAGGTACAAGATCTTCAGGATCAAGAACTAAGTCCATGGGCAAAGGCAAAGGTAAGTTAAAGTGCTGGAATTGTGGGATGGGAGGACATGTGAAGAAGGATTATACAAATCCTAAATCTAAGAGAGAAGACTCTGAGGCTTCATACAGGGAAGCCAACACTGCCACGTTGGATGGATCGAGTGGATGTGATGGTGATGTTTGTCTGTGTCTACGATCAGACACTTTTTACGATGATCGTAAGGACGGGTGGATTGTAGACACAGGGGCATCTTTTCACATGACTCCTCATCGGAGTTGGTTCACCAGTTATAGAGAGTGCGATGGTGGACAGGTGTTTATGGGCAATGATAGTGCCTATAATATTGTAGCTGTTAGTACGGTGTGTATTAAAATGTTTGATGGAACAGAGCGTACCTTGACTGGGGTGAGGCACGTTCCTGACATGTAGAAGAGCCTGATTTCTCTCGGTGCAATCGAGGCTATAGGGTGCAGGTTTAGGGGTATTGATGTTGTCCTTAAAGTATCTAAGTGGGTATAGGTGATCATAAAACTGCAATGACTCGATAATGTTTATAGCTTGATTGGGAGCACTTCAAAATGTGGAGTTGTAGTGGCTATAACGGATTCCACCTCTGCACATGTGTGACATGCTGGGCATAGCCACATGAGTGGGCAGGGGCAGGGCAGGAAGGATGTGACGCGCGGTCAAAGATACAGAGCAGGTGAAGCAGCCACCTGTAAGAAGAATCACACCGCATAATCAAAGGCGATTGGCAATGTACATGTACGACTCCAATATCGCAAGGGATCCATCTTCTATTCAGATGGCTCTAGGTGAGCTTGGTGCTGAGAAGTAGAAGGTGGCTATGGGCGATGAGATGGACTCGTTGTACCAGATCGACACATGAGATCTGGTGGAGCTTCCAGTGGGCCAGAAAGTGATTGGATGTAGGTGGATCTTCAAGGGGATACAACATAGATACAAAGCGAGGTTGGTAGCGAAAGGTCATGCTCAGAGAGAAGGGATCAACTTCTCAGAGATATTCGCGCCGGCGGTATAACAAGTATCTATAAGATTTGTATTGGCGCTGGTTGGCCAATGTGATCTTAAGCTGGAAAGGATGGATGTAGAGTCTGAACTTCTACAAGGGAAATTGAAAGAGCAGATCTACATGAACTAACCAGAGGGCTTCGAAGTTCAAAGGGGCTAAGAGAAAGGTTTGCTGGAGGTCGTTGTACGACCTGTTGCCTAAGCAGTGGTATAAAATTTGATTCCTTCATGGTGAGTCAGGTATTGTATGTTGATGACATGCAGATCGACAATCATGACATGTCTGAAATCAATATACTAAAGACTCGATTAAGTGAGACATTTAGGATGAAGGATTGGGGGGACTGCAAAGAAGGTTCTCGGCGGTGATATTCATAGAGACTGGAAGACGAGCAGGTTTTGGTGATCACAGGTAGAATACTTTGTGTAGGTATTGATTAAGGATGTGATGGACCAGGAAAACCTGGTGAGCGTTCCCTACGTGGCTCAATTCAAGGCTTTCCTTAGGACGTGTCCCAAAATAGATGAGGAAAAGCAAGATGTCTCATGGGCCTTATTCGAATGCGGTTGGCAATGCATGTCATGGTCTGTATTAGACCGGTTATTTCACAGGCTATCGGTGTTGTGAACAAATACCCCGGCTAGCATCATTGAATGGCGGTGAGATGGTTACTTTGATACATTCGAGATACGAAAGACTACGTCTTAACTTTTGAGAAGATATGAGCAAAGGTGGTAGGGCATGTGGGTTCAGATCCATCAGACATACTCACCAAGGTCGTTCTTGAAGAGAAGTTCAAGTTCTATGTGACTTCTCTTGGCTTGGCGATGACGTAAAAGGAGGACGGAGTGTGCACAAGAAGCATTGATGAAGCTATGATGCGAGACAGAGATAGGAGAAGATGACAAGAAGGTACATGTCTGAAGATTAAAGACATGGTGGAGATTGTTGATAACAGATGTCTTAAATCTGTTAGATATGATGGTTCAATGACATTGAAGTCGGTGATGCCATCGAGTTTTTTCGGGATTTTTAGCCCTGGTCGCTGGATTGTTTTTGTCATTTTTCGATGACATAGGTTCGATGTCATCAAAGGTTTATGTAGATTCGTTTGCCGAAACGTGGATTCTGTGAATTTTGTTTCCTGTTTCGTTTCCTCTTATTTCTAAGTCTATAAATAGGGGTGGATACAGGACTAGGAGGTATTCTAAGAGGTCTAAGTATTTCTAAAAGAGTTCTAGGGTTTCTAAAGGGGCTCTAAGGTTTCAAGGGGTAGAGAAAAGGTGAGGTTTGAGGATTACTCAAGCCAGGTAAGTCATCTATCTTTGTAATTTGTGCTTTCATAGTGAAATTTTCTGTCGCTTTGTGCTGTGGTTTTTTTCCCGCAGGAGTTTTCCACGTTAAATCTCTGTGTTTCTTGTGATTGCTTGGTGCTGTTGGATTGCTATTCTAGATCCATATCTGTGTGATTCCGCAGGCCAAAACCCCAACAGTGGATACCCTCAAAACCTCTCATATCAAATAAGTGAACTGTTTGATTATTCAAGGGTTAATGATACTATCCATAATTAAAGGAAAAGAGTCAAAATAATCAACTAATATTTGAGGATATTTTAACTTTGGTTTTATAAAGCATCTTAACTATGAAAGTAACAACCCATTTTAATAAATCGATTTTTTTTATAAATTAAAATTCTTTTATTAAAAAAAAAAAAATCTTTTCCACAATCTGACAGGTGCATGTGGTGGGACAAGCTTGAAAGCTTGAGTGGCAAATTTGGCCTGGAATGACTCGCCCGGATACTTTTAACATTGGCAAATTATGATGATGGTTGATCTTTTTGCCATCTACCCATAGGGAGTTACTCTGGTAAAGTATGATGCTTCATATGCTGACGCTAAACTCGTGCATGTGGCATACATTAAACTTGAATTAAACCCACTATATTGTGAAACCCACTGTCTCCAAGGCACCGAAATCAGATTAGTAGAACAATAATAACAACAAATTTGTGAATGTTTGTTTGTGAATATATAAGATCATGATATTTTTCATCTTAAACCGTCCAATAAATATCCATCCATTAAAATGTCAGATAATCAATACCTTATTTGGTTCATGATACATCTAAACAAAGACCCGTAATTTGAACAGTCTAACTAGACTAACTTCCATGCCCTTTGTCACCTCTTCTTGTACATCCTTCAAGCGAGTCCCTTTACCTTGTGTGAGCTGATCCAGCTCCACCAGCGTTAAAGCATTTTTGTGCCTTGTAGAAAATCATATACCATATACGTGGCACATTTGTAAGGTGATCCAAACTATGCAGTTTGTTGGCCCCACTATTGATTGACTACTTATAAAAAATTGCTCTCTACTGTCTAATAAATGCACTTTTCCTAATTAGATGACAAATGATAGAGATCATTGACTTTGGATTAAGGGTTCATGAGGATTGTCCATTCTAAGGAATGTCATTGTTTGGTCTATGGAACATGAGCTATCAAATGAATTGTATCTATCTTGTCTATGTTTTCCACATGCGCCGGGATGACATAGAGGCGCAGTGCCTCCTGTCTCTCCAGAGGTATTGGAGTGATTCACATTTTGAGCCTTATTATTAGTTTTAAGTTTGTAAGAGCTCACTTGTGGACAGCTACTACTAAGTGGGGCTCATATGTTTTTTCCCATTCTATTTCTTCTTGAATTCAAACTCATGAGAGAGTGGTGGGGGGATAATGGATTCCCTTTGACTAACTCTTTTAATCCCCATTCATTAAGAGAGGAGTCTCTTGAGAAATTGATGGGCAGGCAACCTACAACACTCCTATTCTTAAAATCCGAGTAAACTACTCATTTTCCAAAAATCCGATTATTAACATTTAAAGATGGCTTAAATTCCACGTACATTTTTTATTATTTATTTATTATTTTTTTTTTTTTAGAGTTAGTAATATTTTAGCAGAATAGAAACAAATTAAGTATAAAAAGGAGTCCAAATATACAAAACCAAATATTCGAGTGGTTTCCCGAAAACTTATAGAAAACAATGTCTTAAGTTTTTATAAAACATGACAGTACAAATTAAATACAAATGAAATCAGTAATAGAGAGTCGCAAGATCATGACTCCTCTTATTTCACATAAACACCGGCATGCCGTCATCTACGTTTCCTGCACACTGAATACAGTTTGATGGTGTTAATGGCCATCCCAGTGAGCTATAACCCCAAGATTTATCATATCATCGAAATAATTAAGCATAGTTATCATGAACAATATATAATGAATACTTCATAATGACCATCATATTAATAAGACAGTTTATCAGATACGCTTACATTGAATAAATTCCATAAAGATATTCTTATTTAAATGCATGCACATGCTCATAAACCTAGGGATGCACATCCAGCTGGCAAAAGGTCGCCCAAAAAGAACTAGCCAGTCGGAAAAGTATTCAAAGGTACGCCCTAAGGAGAGCTAGCCACCCGGAAAAGACCATGTAGCGAGGACACCCAAGGTGAACTAGTCTCCAAGAAAAGTACTCAAAGGTACGCCCTAAGGAGGACTAGACACCCCAAAAAGTCCATGCAACAAGGACACCCAAGGTGAATTAGTCTCTCGAAAAAGTACTCAAGGTATGCCCTAAGGAGGACTAGGCACCTGGAAAAGTCCATATGCCATGAAAATGCATAATTAGCTCAACCATTATTATTTAAATTTCAAACAACCATTTTTAGAAAGCTCAAAGGTCATTATGGGGGGCTCATCACTCATCGTAAGCCGACAACTCTGGCATAGTGTCCCATACCACCATTCTCGGCTCATGAGACTAATTAATAAATAAGATGTTTAAAGGTAACCTCTTCAACTAGTGACCAATTATAGTTTTACAAGTGGAACTTACCATCACAGGGTTATATAAAATTAATCTTTCAAAGCCAATAAGGTAATTATTCCATAAAAGCCACAAGGGCCAAATGTTCCAATCAATGATGCGACAAGAAGGGATTATTCTCCAAAAGCCATATAAGCCCAAATGATCTACAAGATGGTAAGTCTCCAACAAACATTCCATTTAATCTGTTAGGCAAAGTGGCCACTAGTTTTAGGACCTCCAAGCATTCCATCAAGTAATCATAAATGACAAGTTAAATTACACATAATATCGATAACACATGCATATCTAAAGCATTCATTTAAAACCAGAATAGAGGTATTTAATTTCATCACATGTCCAAATATTTGAATTTAAATCAAATCCATCAATCATCTATAAATAACCAAAATCAATAAGAGTAATTCACCGAATTAAGTAATCAATAAGATAAATGAACAAAGATTAATAAACAAAGCTAACTATCAAGATGTAGAAAAGCTTGAAGGGTGATCCTCAGCTCCGAGTGGGGACTCACTTCTCGCTTGACTAAAAAGCATCCTAAGTGAGAGAATTTGGGGAAGATATAAGCCCCTACATTATATCAACGTATTATATTCAATAACTTATAATTTGCTTTAATTAGTATTTAATTTGAGAGTTAGAGGCTAACTCATCTCAATGTTTTGAGTTTAGCACTTAATTGCCCTTGTTCAGGTTGGATATAATAGGGCTAACCACTGAAGTATCCTCCTTTATTGAAAACCAACCTATCCGCACTAGGCTCAAAGTAAACTTCCGATTGAGCCAGAATTAACCGAGTCGAAAGTGGCTCCTTTACCCATCTTAAAATCTCCACAGGTTGAGACAAACCTGACTACGCTAGGTACTACTTTGGTGTACCATGCTGAGTTGAGTGACGACATGGGCATTCGCTTGGTCACAACTCACTGAGTCTTTTTAAAACTGAGTTGCCCAAGCATCTCGACTCACTTGGGGCTGGATTGGCGCAACAGAGTCCAAATCCATAGATCCCAACTCAATCTTAGGAGGATCAATGGTTGTCATCGATTCGAGAGTCGAGCACAGCCCCTGAATTAACTGGATCTCGAGGATTATCGAGTTGGTTACGGTGAGTCAACTAAAATCGATTTCCCATGGCTCAATCACATACTACCGATTTTAATACAGTTGATTCATTAAAAGGGTTGAAAGTACGCATACCTAACCATCCATTAGGATGAGCATAAATCGGATCACCTCAACGGTGTGATGAGTTGGTTCGGTTACGAGTCGCACCAGTTGTGATCGAGTCGATTCACGTTTCAACCCTCCCGACAAATCTAGTCGGACGGATGGATTGGATTAGATTCCGGAGTTTCTTTGGTGTGTTTGGGGAGTTTCTGAGCAACTAAGACCCAGTAGAACAGGACCCAATTGTCCTGGGTGAACTCAGAAGCCGACTGAGTCGACTCGTCTGATGAAACTCGCTAGTAGAGAATCATTGAGCGGAATGACCTGAATTGACCCGGGATGAACTCATCTTCCTCATTCTACTCTCCAACAAAGATAGAGTTCGTTCAGATGACTTGGAGAAACTAAGCTTGAGTCTGAGTCACAGTCGTGACTTGGCTTGACTTGGTGTAGTGCAGCACTCGTTCAAACCTGCACCCAACTTTCTCTCCCTTCTTCCTCTCTTCTTCTTCCTTCCACCTTCTTTTCTTGCTTTCTCCTTTCTTTCTGCAGCTAAAGTCCAGCAGTTGGACTCGACAGAACTCGCCTTGTCTTGCACAAACTCGGACGAGTGGACTCGGCGCAGTGCGATACTAGAAATGACGCCTCTCTTTTCTCTTTTTCTCACTCTCTTTCTCGCTTTCCATTTTGGGAAAGGGTTGCCCTAAAAGGGCGGCCTTCTATAGTCCCTCTAAAAAGCCTAGAATGATTAACCCCAAATCAGCTGATTAGTTACGACCGCGCTTACTAATTTAGATTAACAAGAGAGATGGTTGACGATCTCTTTAGAATCGTTTGCATGGCTGAGATCCAACTATATGGATGAACATTTGAGGCCATGAGCCACCCAATGGATGAATTAGATCTGAAGATGGGGTGCATTTAAGGTGAAGGGCTTCTTGAGCTAAGCAGAGAAGATAATCTAGCCATTAATGGTGGATTATCGATGGTTGGCTAATCTTAAAATTTGATACTATTCACACCCCAAGTATAGGGTTGTAATGTAGTAATAATTTCGGTAAGACCGAGGTCAAATCCATAGGGACTGAACCTTGTACATATTCTGAAAGTAACTAGAACTAGAACTAGAATAAAATGAAATGTAAATCAGATGGATTTTAAGGAAATAATGGTGAAATTTGAACTAAAACTTGTGAAATTTTAACGGTAGGAAACTAGGGTGCTAAGGATCCACTTGTAGAGATCAGGGAGATCTTATGCTTGATTCAAGAACTCAACTGGACTTAGAGTCCCATCTTCATCTAGTTGGAAGATATAACCATGAAAATCAAATATGAACTTCCTTTGATCTAGTTTTCAAGAGATAAGAAGATGTAAATTAGAATGGATTCCATCACAAAACCATGCCCAGGAGACAAAGCAAAACAACAGAATTTAGCCAATCCACAACCAATCTGAGAGAGTTATGAACGTAGGGAAAGATTCCATCATCCATCCATGCCCATGAGACTATGGTGAACAACAGGGTCCCTACGATCAGAACCTCCATACATGCATGAAAATACCAGAAGATATCGCAGATCTATTGTAATTTAAGTCATAACAAACCATTAAAAACTAAGGGCATTCCATATATCAAACTATAATCAGAGAAGGCTCATTGACATGAATCAAAACAATAGGAAACTACCCATCACGTCATAGACATGACCATGCTAAAGATCTTTAAACAAAATCAAAGGAAAAGAAGAAAGAAAACAAAGAAAAAGGAAAAAAACTAAGCCTACTAGCCCTCTCTCTCTCTCCTTTGTGCACGGTCCCAAGATTGGATGATCCTTCTCTCTTCTCTCTTCCCTCTTTATAGCAGTGAAGGACGGTGGATGGAAGGCTAGAAGAGAGTCGGTCTGATGCTTGGTGAAGTTGGTGGAGAATTCCACAAGAAGTTACGCAGCGACAGAGGATTGCGCAGGCCCTATTTTGCTTCACCCGATCGGATAGCCGTGAGAGATGGATTGGCAAAGAAACTTGAGTCTGACCCACCTCATCTAGTAGCTAAACTTCTGATCGGTTTTGGATCATCATCTGATGGTCCTGACCCACGGATCTGCGGCCAGTATAATTCCGCAAGCACCCTTTTGCGCCCGGGATTTCTGCGCTATACAAAACGGCAGGCCGTGGGATAATTTCGCGGAGCAAACTTCGGTGAGGAAGTTTCCTCATTTTGGACGACAAGGTGGCGACCGGATCTGCTTCTGTCTTGATTTGGAATGTCTGGATTGAAAGAAATTCCCGGGTGTTGGTCATGCTGTGAGCAGAAGTCGGCTTGTGTCCGCTATTTCGCTGATCGCGGCAGGGTGTTTTGGACCGAATTACATCCGGTTTCCTCATCAGATCAGGAGCTAAAAACACACATCTTAGATGTGTTTTATCCTGCAGACGCAGTGAATGGTTCAGATCAAGCTGAATACCTGTGATGGTGGACCACCATCCTCTGAAATCAGAAGTTGTTCGTTGCGTCAAAACGCAGGAGCTCCTGCTTCACTGGATCCCTGGGTCACCTTCAGATCCCGTATTTATGTGAAAATGGCGCTGGCTGGCCGAAATTTCATCCTGAAGATGATGGACGGTGTGGATCTGATGCTTGACTAATCCTGGTGGGCCCGCTAACTTCCGTCCGCAGCTCTTCCGCAGCAGAGACGAAAACGGAAGGTTCCGTTTTGAATGGGAGTCGGGCCGCGTATGCTGACCGACTCCTTCAGGTTCAGCGCACGTCAAGAGTACGTGCACGGTGTGCACACACCTCTCCAGATGGAACCTACTGAGATTGATCTGAGAAATCCGCTCCATCTATCCATGTTCTCGTCTCATTTACGCTGTCGAGAACAATTTTGAAGCATATCCAGATCTTGGGTGGGCTCCGAATAAGAGATTTATGGGCTGATCTGTTCGTTAGGCCACTTCTACAGGATCCGATAGATGAAATTCGATGTGTACGGTTAATTTATGGTCCTCATGTCTCATCTAAAGTTTTGAGCCGAACGGATAATGAGAACCCTGTGATCTTGCATTTAAGATGACTTTCAGACCTCTTTAGCGTGACATACGTGATTTTTTTCGAATCTCTACCGTGTAAAATCATCGATCTTGGTCCCCCAGAGTCTGTCCCTTGCCTTGGTGATTTTAGAGCGTTAAATCCATGCTTTTAGTACATTTTTTCAGTCTAGGCTCCTAAATTCACCTTACAGCACAAACACGATTAAAATATGGCGTTAAACGGTATCATGTTCATAAAATTAGGTAATAACCAGGGTCTAATATGCAATATTTGACCCTCAACAGATACTCAAGGATGGTGTGGATAGGTCCACTGAGCACTGTTGGGTTGTTCACAACCCCAAGTGTAGGGTCGCGATGTACTAATAATCTTGGTAAGATCGAAGTCGAATCCACAGAGACTGAACTTTGTACGTAATTTGAAAGTAACCAGAACTAGAACTAGATGAAGATGTAATCTAAATCAGAAAAAATTAAGAGAATAATGATGAATTATTAAACTAAAATTTGTAAAATTCAAAGGTGGGAAACTAGGGTTTCTAAGGATCCACTTGTAGAGATCAGGGAGATCTATGCTTGATTCATGAACGCAACTGAAATCAGAGTCCTATCTTCATCCAGTTAGAAGATATCTCATTCAAAACCAATCTTAACTTCCTTTGATCTAGTTCTCAATGGATGAAAGTTAGGTGAACTAGAATTGATTCCATCACAAAACTATGCCCATGAGACAGAGTAAACAACAGAATTTACCGATCCACAACCAATCTGAGAGAATTGTGGAATTTAAGGAGGATCCTATCATCCAACCATGCCCAGGAGACGATGGTGAACAACGAGGTCGCTTAAATTCACAATCTCAATAATGAAAAGAACATACTCAAAGCTATTGCAGATCTATTGTAATTTAGGTCACAACAAACCATTAAAAATTGAAAGTATATCTTAAAATCAAACTAGAATAAAAGAGAGTTCATCAACCATGAATCAAGCCATAAAAAAAAAAAAAAACCCATCACGCTACAAGCTTCACCTCTTAGCCCTAGTTAAGAGGTTTAGCCAATCACAACCATGATTAAGCTAGAAATAAAAACAATAAACAAAACAAGAAAAGAAGAACTCTTACAAACGGCCAGCCCACGCTTTCTCTCTTCTCTTGCTCGTTCTTGCTTCCACATGTCCTTAGATGCTTCTCTTTCTTTCTCTCTCCCTTTTATAAAGGCTGGAAGTCGGTGCTGGACTGTGGGAGTCGGTGGAGAAGGTCGGCTGGGTATTGCGTAAGAACTTACTCATCAACAGCCACATGCGCAATGGGTTTACGCAGCAACTTCGTGGTGAATGGAAGGGAGACTCTTTCCGCAACCACCACCACTCATTCTCTCGACGTGGTTGCAGTCGGACGGGCCCCTCCTTTTTTGGATGGTCCGGATTGATCCATGTGCTCACCGTTGGGTTTCCTTATGCAAAAAACGTGGAGCCGCTGGTTTCTTGCAAGTGTTATTGTGGGCACATGTGCGTGCATGGGTACACAGGCCACTAGCGTCCTGATCAAACTAATCTCCTTTACACAATGGACGGTGTGGATTGGACAGATGGGTCATCCCAGTGGGCCACAACAACTCGCACTGGACGTATTGCGTCTGCTTTCACAGCGAGATGGAAAACGGAAGTTTCCATTTTCTTAGATGAGAGTCGGGTCAAACTGACTTTGACTAAGTTTCCCTGCTTGGTGAAACGTGATGTATACATGCTGTGCATGTGCACAAAGCAGAGTGGGGCCTACAGGGTTTTACCAGCAAATCCACTCCGTTCCTCCATTTTTGTACTTAATTTTAGGGGTCGATCCAAAGTTTGAAGCATATCCAAAGATCAGGTGAGCCCCAAATCAGTGATTTAGTGGCTGATCTGTCCGTTGGGCCACTTTCACAAAGATCCAAGGGGCTGAATTTTGATGTATACGGTTAATTTAAGGTCCTTAGGCCATATATAAAGTTTCGAGCCAAACGGATTGTGGAAACCTTGTGATCTTGCATTCAGGACTATTTTCAGGCCTCTTTTTCTTCAATCACTTGATTTTCTCGGATCTTTGGCGTGTAAATTCTTTGATCTCGGTTTCCTAGGATCCGTCCCTTGCCTTGGTGATTTGTGAGCATCAAATTCATGCCTTTAGTAACCTTTTTCAGTCCAAGCTCCTAAATTCACCTTGCAACAAAAACATGATTAAAATATAACATTAAGCATTATCATGTTCATAAAACCAAGTAATAACTGGGGTCTAATATGCAATATTTGACCCTCAATATAATCCCCAACTAGCATTTTGCTAGTCCCAAGAAAAGTATGCGAAAAATAATTTAAGAATTATATGACAATTTCTATAAACTCGAGTGATTTTTGAAAAACAATCTAGATACTAGAATTCCAAGATACATCGATATTGGGCATTTCTTTCTCCTAAACTCAAGCGCACGGTAAACTTCATGGTCAAATTCAAGGTAGTAATCCATCAATTAGAACAATTCTAAACATTGAGTTCTATGGGTGTATAGTGCAACCTTGACTTATCATCATTAAGAGTCCAATCGTCAATTTTCATAATAACATTGATAATCAAATAGAGCATTCCTGGCTAACCCAACCTAAACCGAAACTTGCCTTACAGTTCAGCCTTTTTATTCTTCTAGCTTTTGATTTTTTCCATCGATGGCTTCACTTTGTGTCAACCTTTTTAAAGATCTTTAATAGGTAGCCGTTTTCGAACAAAATTATTTTTTAGCTTGGTATTCTTCTTCTTTTTTTTTTTCAGTGAACATGATGGAGAAATTCCCCAAGTTGGTTTCTTCCGTGCTTAGTGATTACTAGGTTAATAATTCAATATCGAACTGAAACCTTCATGTGTAAGCTAGGTGTGACATGTGAAATCATGACTCAATCAATATTTAAAACTTCTAATCATGAATTAACAATTCGAACTTAACTATGAAATCAAATAGATAGCTGAATCCAAGAGTCATAAATTACCAACATTACGTATCTAAATCAAAGATGGCCGTCAAAATCACTTCAAATTTACAAAATTTTCAGAAAACTTTTCACATTTTTCACAATTTTTGCTCAAGACCAAGAAAATATTGATTAGGTAACCTAATCTTCCATCCCCAACCTAAAATCTACATTGTCCTAAATGTTAAAGATATACGCATGCAATTCACATGAGACAACGAAATTGAAGGAGAAGTGATGGAAAGATAGTACCTAAGGAAGGAGTTGTACGACTTTTTCCAAAGAGATCTCAGCGTGAAGATGACTCGGCATAAGAGTTAAACCAACAAAAGCAAACTATCCTAAAACAAACGGAAAGCAAACTAACCTAACGGCATAAAGCCGACTATCCTAGAATGACAAAAAGCAAACTACCCTAGTCCTATAAAAGCAGTAAACCTACCTATACCTTTATTAGACTAGGAGATCAATCCTGATAAACAGGATCATTCAGAGGCATGGACATGTCCTCTGAATCTAATTTCTCAACAAATGGCTTTAATCGATGTCCATTTACTTTAAACTCATTGCCATTGTCTGGATTCCGAATCTCGACAGCCCCATGAGGATAAACATTGATAATAATGAAAGAGCTGCTCCAACGAGATCGAAGTTTACCCAGTAAGAGATGTAACCGAGAATTATACAAAAGGACTTTCTGACATGGCATGAATGATTTTCGAAGAATGTGTTGGTCATGAAACGCCTTCATTCTGTCCTTGTAAATTGTCGAGTTCTCATACGCATCGTTCCGGATTTCTTCGAGTTCATTTAATTGTAGTTTGTGTAGTGAGCCAGCATTGTCCAGATTGAAATTTAGATTTTTGATTGCCCAGTAGGCTCTATGTTCCAACTCCACAGGCAAGTGACAGGCCTTCCTATAGACAAATCTAAAGGGAGACATACCAATAGAGGTCTTAAATGCGGTACGGTAAGCCCATAAGGCATCGGTCAATCGAATTGACCAATCCTTATAGTCAGGGTTAACCGTCTTTTCCAAAATATGTTTGATATCCCTATTGGAAATCTCAGCTTACCCACTTGTTTGTGGGTGGTATGGAGTGCTCAACTGATGAGAGATACCATATTTCTTCATTAAATTCTCGAATGGTCTATTATAAAAATGTGAGCCCCCATCACTAATGATGGCTCGAGGCGTTCCGAACCGGGAAAGGATGTTCTCTTTTAAAAACTTAATGATCGTTCGATGGTCATTGTTCCGACACGGAATTGCTTCAACCCATTTAATGACATAGTCGGCGAGCAAAATATATAGATTTCCAAAGGATTGGGGGAATGGTCCCATGAAATCGATGCCCCAACAATCAAATGCTTCTATGATAGGAACGGGGTTCAAGGGCATCATATTTCGACGGTACAATGCTCCCAATTTCTGACAACGCTCACAAGCTTTGCAAAACTTATGAGTATTCTTAAACATAGTGGGCCAGTAAAAGCCACACTGTAAAATCTTGGCCGTGGTCTTTTTAGCAGAAAAGTGACCACCACAGGCCTGAGAGTGACAGAAGGAGATGACACTCTGATGCTCATCGTTTGGCACACATCTCCTAAATATTTGGTCTGGGCAATATTTAAACAAATACAGATCGTCCCAGAAGAATTTGCGCACCTCGGTGACAAATTTCTTCTTATCTTGTGCAATCCAATGTGTTGATGTGAAACTTGTGGCAAGATAATTGGCAATATCAGCGAACCAAGGTGAATGGGAGACTTTGAACAATTGTTTGTTAGGGAACATGTCATTAATATGTGCCGTCTCAGGGGAATCAGAGGGATTAAGGCGGGAAATATGGTCAGCCACTATGTTCTCTACTCCCTTTTTATTATTTATTTCTAAATCAAATTCTTGGAGTAGGAGGATCCATCTTATTAGGCGGGGCTTAGCATCGTTCTTAAAAAGAAGATACTTGAGCGCCGCATGATCTGTATAAACGATGATCTTGGATCCGATCAAGTAGGACCTAAATTTGTCTAAAGCGAACACTACAGCCAAGAGTTCCTTTTCCATAGTCGAGTAGTTCATTTAGGCAGGATTTAGAGTTCTAATTGCGTAATGGATAACGTAAGGTTTCTTTTCTTTTCTCTGGCCTAAAATTGCCCCAAGAGCATAATCAAATGCATCGCACATAAGTTTAAAAGGAAGGCTCCAGTCGTGTGGCGACATGATAGGTGCAGTGGTCAACATGCCCTTAAGCTTCATGAAAGCTTCCTGACATTGCTCAATCCACTCGTATGGTGCATTCTTTTAAAGTAGATTACATAAAGAACGAGAGAGAAGACTAAAATCCTTTATAAATCTTCTATAAAATCTCGCGTGTCATAAAAAGGATCGCACGTCTCGTATGTTCTTGGGTGGAGGTAGGTTAAAGATAAGATTCATTTTTTCCTTATCTACCTCAATTCCTTTGGACGAGATGATATGTCCAAGGACAATTCCCTTACAAACTATGAAATGACACTTCTCCCAATTGAGTACTAAATTCTTTTCTTCACATCTTTTGAACACACATTTAAGACTCTCTAAACACTCGATGAAAAATGGACCGAAGATAGAGAAATCATCCATGAAGACCTCTAGATATTGCCCCACCATATCAGAAAAAATATTCATCATACATCGCTGAAAAGTGGCAGAGGCATTACATAGTCCGAATGGCATCCTTTGGTAAGTAAAGGTACTGTAAGGACATATAAATGTAGTCTTTTCCTAATCTTTAGGGGCTATCTCTATCAGATTATAGCCCGAATACCTGTTAAGGAAACAGTAATAGGAATGACCAGCTAGCCTTTCCAAAATTTGATTGATGAAGGGTAAAGGAAAGTGGTCCTTCCTCGTGACGGTATTCAACTTCCTGTAGGAAATGCACATTCTCCAACCAGTAGTAACTTTAGTTGACATGAATTCATTATTGGCATTGGATATGACGGTGATTCTGGACTTCTTAGGAACGACCTGAGTTGGACTCACCCATTGACTATCGGATATAGGGTATATGATACCTACATCCAATAGTTTAAGAACCCCGGCTTTAACCACTTCCTTCATGTTTGGATTTAGTCTACGTTGTGATTGCCGAGAGGTCTTCGCATTATCCTTGAGATAAATGTGGTGAGAACAAATTGAAGGGTCAATTCCCTTGAGGTCTGCAATCATCCATCCAAGGGCTCCCTTATACTTAATGAGAGTAGATATGAGCATACTCTCCTATTCTTGCTCAAGGTGGGATGAAATTACTACCGGGTATGTTTCATCTTGACGTAAATAAACATATTTCAAATCAGAGGGCAAAGGTTTTAGGTCAAGTTTCGGTGCCTTGAGGTTAGACGACAGAGGCACTTCTTCAGTTTGGGGTAATTCTTCAAATTGTGGCCTCCACCAGTTAACTTCAAGTACCGGCGCAGTATCAAGCATGTCAACCATCTCCCTAATCATGTCATCATCAAAATCATGGGAGTGGGTCAGGCACGTCTCTAGATGGTCAGAGGATAAGGTTAGAGGCGTTCTATCTTCCACGAAAGAGTTAATCATGTTAATGTCGTGGAAATCGTCATCATCCTCTAACCGTCTGCCCGTGTTGAAAAAGATGTTTAACTCCAATATCATATTCCTGAATGACTTGCTCATGACATCATTCCTGCAATTGATGATTGTGTTTGAAGTGGCAAGGAATGGGCGACCAAGAATGACAGGAATCTGAGTGCTCATGTTACTATGGGTTCGGTATCCAGGACAATAAAATCTACAGGGTAGTAGAATCTGTCAACCTGGACCAACACATCCTCAATTATCCCTCTCAGTACACGAACAAAGCTATCAACAAGTTGTAGTGTGGTTAAGGTGGGTTTTAATTCACCTAAACCTAACTATTTGTAGACCGAGTAAGGAATCAAATTTACGCTCACTCCTAAATCAAGAAGTGCGTGCTAAATGCGGTAATTCCTAATTACACAAGCAATGGTTGGGCTACCAAGATCTTTGAATTTTTGTGGCACAATTTACTTTAGGATGATACTCGCTTTCTCAGTTAAGAAGACTTTCTTTTAAATATTTTGTCATATTTTGGTCGTACATAAGTCTTTCAGAAATTTAGCAAATGAAGGTATTTGTTTTACGGCATCAAGTAGAGGAATAATGACCTTCACTTGTTTCAATACCTCTAGAATGTCCTGAGAGTTATAGAGAGGTTTTGATGCAACCAACCTTTAGGGAAATGGAGCAACCGGCTTCCCATGAGGTTTCGGTTCTAATTCTTGTGGGGTATGGCTAGATCCATCCTTGTTGTCTTCTTCCGGTTCCTTAGGCTTTTCAGCCCTAACCGAAATGGTTTTGTCAATGGTCTTCTCACTCCTAAGAGTGGTGATAGATTTAGCTTGCTCCATCTGATTTGAAGAGCTCGGGTCGCTAACTTCATATTGTGGTTTTGGATTGGGAAGAGGTTGAGCTGGAAGGCTCCCCTTATTCTAAATCGCACTTTTAGTATCAAGTCCTTGTATGGCCTTTGTGAGGTCTTGAAAGGCTTGTACCATACCCTGATTGAAAAGCTCATGCTTTTGAAGATGTTTTAGAACCAGGTCCTCTTGAGGTTTCTCTTGATGTGGAATTTGATTGAAGAAACCTTGAGGGGTAGCAGTTTGTCCATTCCTCCAACTGAAGTTTGGATGATTGCTCCAACTATGATTGAATGTATTGGAGGTAGGTCCATTGAAAGGTCTTTGGTAATTGTTCATGGCATTGGATTGCTCATTCAACACCTCTTGAAAGGCGGGTATTGTTGGACAATTTTCAGTTGTGTGAATGTTGCAAGCACAAATACCACAAATAGTTTCCTTAGCCTTATCCTTCTTTAATTCCATGGCCTCGAGTTTTCTAGTGAGATTAGTCACTTTAGCACTGATATCATCGTTCTCTTTCAGGAGATACATTCCACCCCTCTCCTTTGATTGAGTCGGCCTAGACATGGTGCTTGGTTTAGAGGAGATGTCCCATGATTGTGTGTTTTCAGCAAGCTTATCAAAGTAGTCTCATACATCATCGACATCTTTATTCATAAACTACCCATTACACATCGTCTCGACTAATTGGTGCATGAGAGATGTCAGTCCATCATAGAAAAAGTTCGTGATGCACCACGTTTCAAAACCGTGCTGTGGGCATGAACTAACAAGATTTTTGAACCGCTCCCAACATTGGAAGAATGTTTCATCTTCCCTTTGGGTGAAGTTCATGATCAACTTTTTAAGGGTGTTCGTCTTATGGTATGGGAAAATTTTCTTTATAAACTCCATTGTCATGTCATTCCATCTACTAATAAATCGAGGACGTAGTGAATGCAACCACGTCTTAGCTTTCTCTTTCAAAGAAAAAGGAAAGAGTTTCAACCTGACCGTGTCGTCAGACATGTTAAGAAAATATAAAGTGGCTATGATCTCATCAAACTCTTTTAGGTATAAGTATGGATTTTCTTACTCAAGCCCATGAAATTTAGGAAGGAGTTGGATCACCCCTGGCTTGATATCTATGTGTCCCGTATTCTCTAGAAAAATCATGCATGAGGGCGTACTCACCCCCACCGGTTGTAACTAATCACGAAAGTACGAGGCGGGGGTACTTGATGCACATCATTCTCATCCTAGACTTCCTTAACCCGAGGTTAAGGTTATCCTTCTGGTTGATTGGCCAGCTGATTTACGACCATAACCTCAATTAACTTTGGGGATCTCAAGCAGTGTCTAGTCCTGCGATGGATAGTTAACCTTTCAACCAATCCTCCTTCAATCAAGAGACGTCGAGTGTTGTCACGGACCCACTTGGGAATGAAACACTCGCAGCCCTTAATCTCAGATTCTAACCTAAACCTAAAGAAGAAAAGAAATAGAAATCTAGAAATAAAGAGAAACAAGAGTTAGAAAGAGGTTACCAAATCAGAAGTTCCTAAGTTAAAAACCTACAAAACAAAAAGAAACAAGTCAGTTTCTAAAAATAGAAAGTCTAAAAATAGAAAGTTCCTAAAAAATAGAAAGTAAACTAGTTTCTAAAAAAAATAACTTAGGAAAGTTCTAAACTAAAAATAGAAAGAACGTTAGTTTTTAAAATTACAAGAAATCCTAGAATTAGAAAGTTTTTAAAAATAGAAAATAAAACTTAATCTAAAAATAGAAGATAGAAAAATTAGAAAATTAGAAAGAGATTACCAATTTAGAAAGTCTATATCAGGGTCCTACAAAACAGGAAAGTTAGGTTAGTTTATAAAAATAGAAAAACCCTAATCTTAACCTAATTTCAAAACTAATAAATCTCAAAAAAATGCAACCGTCAATCCCCGGCAACGTCGTCAAAAACTTGTTCACAACCCCAAGTGTAGGGTCACGATGTAGTAATAATCTCGGTAAGACCGAGGTCGAATCCACAGGAACTGAACCTTGTACGTAATCTGAAAGTAAGCAGAACTAGAATTAGACGAAGATGTAATCTAAATTAGGAAAAATTAAGAGAATAATAATGAATTATTAAACTAAAACTTGTAAAATTCAAAGGTGGGAAACTAGGGTTTCCAAGGATCCACTTGTAGAGATCAGGGAGATCTATGCTTGATTCACGAACGCAACTAGAATCAGAATCCTATCTTCATCCAGTTGGAAGATATCTCATTCAAAACCAAATCTAAACTTCCTTTGATCTAGTTCTTAATGGATGAAAGGTAGGTGAACTAGAATTGATTCCATCACAAAACTATGCCCATGAGACAGAGTAAACAACAGAATTTACCGATCCACAACCAATATGAGAGAATTGTGGAATTTAGGGAGGATCCTGTCATCCAACCATGCCTAGGAGACGATGGTGAACAACGAGGTCTCTTAAATTCACAATCTCAATAATGAAAAGAACATACTCAAAGCTATTACAGATCTGTTGTAATTTAGGTCACAACAAACCATTAAAAACTGAAAGTATATCTTATAATCAAACTAGAATAAAAGAGAGTTCATCGACTATGAATCAAGCCATAAAAAAACAACCCATCACGTTACAAGCTTCACCTCTTAGCAGTAGCTAAGAGGTTTAGCCAATCACAACCATGATTAAGCTAGAATCTCTTAACAAATAAAAAAAATAAACAAAACAAGAAAAGAAGAACTCTTACAAACGGTCAGCCCAGGCTTTCTCTCTTCTCTTGCTCGTCCTTGCTTCCACACGTCCTTGGATGCTTCTCTCTCTTTCTCTCTCCCTTTTATAAAGGCTGGAAGTCGTTGCTAGACGATGGGAGTCGGTAGAGAAGGTCGGCTGGGTATTGCGTAAGAACTTACGCATCAACAACCACCTGCACAATGGGTTTACGCAGCAACTTCGTGGTGAATGGAAGGGAGACTCTTTCCGCAACCACCACTCCTCTTTCTCTCGACGTGGATGCAGTCGAACGGGCCCCTCCTCCTTTTTTGGACGGTCTGAATTGATTCATGTGCTCACCTTTGGGTTTCCTTACATAGAAAACGTGGAGCCGTTGGTTTCTTGCGAGTGTTATTGTAGGCACATGCGGGTGCATGGGTACATGGGCCACCAGGGTCCTGATCGAACTAATCTCCTCTACACAATGGACGGTGTGGATTGAACAGATAGGCCATCCCAGTGGGCCACAACAACTCGCACCGGACGTATTGCGTCCGCTTTCGTAGCGAGATGGAAAATGGAAGTTTCCGTTTTCTTTGATGAGAGTTGGGTCAAACCGACTTTGACCAAGTTTCCCTGTTTGTGCAACGTGATGTATACATGTTGTGCATGTGCACAAAGCAGAGTGGGGCCCATAGGGTTTTACAAGCGAATCCACTCCGTTCATCCATTTTTGCACTTAATTTTAACGGTCGATCCAAACTTTGAAGCATATCCAAAGATCAGGTGGGCCCCAAATCAGTGATTTAGTGGTTGATCTGTCCGTTGGGCCACTTCCACAAAGATCCAAGGGCTGAATTTCGACGTGCACAGTTAATTTAAGGTCCTCAAGCCAGATATAAAGTTTCGATCCAAACGGATTAGTGGGAACCCTGTGATCTTGCATTTAGGACTATTTTCAGGCCTCTTTTTCTTCAATCACTTGATTTTCTCGGATCTTTGGCTTGTAAATTCTTTGATCTCGGTCTCCTAGGATCCGTCCCTTGCCATGATGATTTGTGAGCATCAAATTCATGCCTTTAGTACCCTTTTTCAGTCTAAGATCCTAAATTCACCTTGCAACAAAAACATGATTAAAATATAACGTTAAGCATCATGTTCATAAAACCAAGTTATAACTAGGGTTTAATATGCAATATTTGACCCTCAACAGGGGTCCATATATATTTTGGACGGACCATCACAATTTCTTGGTGGTGCATGAACTCCTTTCGTTTCGTCCCGATTTTCTCGCGGCAACAACATCTCGTATGAGATCTCATAGCCATAGCGAAGGAAGTTTCTGAAGCCCTATTTTCAACCTCCCAGATGCACCAGTAAAGCTTATAGAGACTAGAGAATGGTGGGGATTTCACCACGATCCCGAAACGGCAAGATTCCCTCCGACTTTCTACATAGTTCTATAACCCTAAAACAGAATGAACGAAGGGTTGAGATGCACCGGAATGGAGGGTTGTGATTGCCTTGCAACAGCTGCACGGGTTTGCCAGTTCATCTAAGAAACGAAATTTCCATTTTTAGAAGACGTTGCACACACGCCTGTTTTGCGTCAATGATTGCAAGCACGCATGTGTGCTTCAAGGTGAGCGGCCAATCTGGTTTTGGTCGATCGAGATTCACTTCCCTTTAAGATGAACGGTTTGGATTTTCCAAACTATGATGGTTGGTGGGCCGCATCACGACCAATGAATGCTGACCAATATACAATCCAGTTACGCCTGAATTTGTGCTCACACACGTGTAATCATCAGTGTGCAACGACTTAGGTCTTGGTCTTATTTTCCCGTCCAGTAAGATGGATGGTTCAGATCGGTCGAATTGATCATGATGGTGGGCCACAACGACCGCAAATGGACGATGTCTGTTTGAGCTGCGTTCGGCAGAAAACGCGGGAGAAAGAGAGAAATTTCTCTCTTTTTCGGGTTATGCTCGGTTTAACCCAATTTAACCGAGCTGGAAGATTCCATGCACTGTGAGTGTACGTGTCCTCGGTGTACACGCACCACTAGTGTGGGACCCATTGTGATGTCTTGATGAATCCGGTCTATCAGTCCGTTTTGTAAGACTATTCTAGGATAGGGGATTGAAGATGAGGTAGATTCGAGCTTAGGTGAACTATATTAACTGAAATATCGGCCATTAATTAGCAATTATCGTTGATTCGACGGTTAGATCGGCTCTAATTTGTACATTAAGTGTAATAATGTCTACTTGGATGAGAAATCAACGGCTGGATTGGTAGTATGATGGTTTAGATAGATAGAGTTGAGGACCACTGGTTGATGATGTGTAAGGTAAATCACATGTGTCCCCACGCACATGCAAATTAATTTAGATATTGATGATAACACCCGAGTACTGGAAGTACGGGGTGTTACAATCTACCCCCCTTAAAGAGAATTTCATCCTTGAAATTTAACATTTTTATTATGAATGGGTTTGAGGACAATCAAATTTTTAGTGTTTCTAAGAATTCACTATTTATCCATCAAGGTTGTGTGTTTGTATAAATGTATTTGGTTAACTATCAAAGCTGGGGTTGTTACACAACCCTTTCATTTAGGGCATGTTGGGTACCACCTTGTTCCCATAATTCAATCAAACATAACGCCATATGTGTGATTGAGGGCCTACATTCGGTTTACGTATGCAATTAGAAAATGTGGGTCTGCTAGAGTCGTATTCGACTCAATGTTTGATTGAATGCTGGTGACTCCATGCTAAAACGACTAAGTAAGACTGGACTCAAAAATCCAGCTGTCGATTTAGATACCAGTTGTAATTAGTCAGAGGTGATTTGCGAAAGGGTAAGGATGAGTCCTTCCTAATAGATTTTTTTCCTTAAATATAAGAACTTGTTCTTTTATGAATAATTGCATCTAATGTATTTCTTAAGGGAATAAAGATAAACAAATAAATAAATAAAATTCTAAAACAATGCTGATTTTATTAATATTTGAATGAAGCTCATTATAATCGACAGTATGAAATGAATTAGAGAAATAAACAAAACAAAAGATAAATACCTGGTCAGTCTGTAAGAATAGATGATCGGGGCAAATGATTAGCAGGATGTGATTAAAAAGATGATCACCCAAGTAAGAATTTAGTTTATCAAAATCCAGCAACTTATAGTTGTAGATGTTTAATCTAATCCTATAGCACTGTGGCGGTGGCGTTGGACAGTGGTGATCTATGCTAAGACTAGGTTATGTTAAGATAAACGTAAAGATAAATTGTTACATCCCGAATTTTAGGGTACAAACTTGATCCCTAATATTTTGGGTATCACTTTCACTTTGCGTGATTTATCCATACGGTTCATTAGAAACCAAGCAGCCATAAGAGCTAAGCTAAACAATGTATATTAATCCAACTAAAGTGTATACAAAGTGAACATCCAAATGGTCAAACATCTCACAGAGTCCACCAATTGGGGACTCAATATACATGTCTAAAAGAATGAGATAATGTATAATCTTGCCCCAAAATATCAAAATAAAAGTCCCCATGATCGCCCGCATTGATTTACAACTAAGCGTCCGAAGACTAAGAATACGATAACTTCTCTATGGGGTCCGCGTACTTCTTATAAGCATCCATCTCTAAGATCCTACATCGATAAAATCATCCGGTTGGAGTTTTAAAACACCGTCCTAGGTGGGAGTGAGTGATCAAGTCGGTGCTACTATTATTCGAAGTTGCACATGTTATCAACGCATTCATGCATAGGCAATGATAATATTACAAAAGAAATTAACAATTCCTAAGCCAGTTCCTTAAATGCATGAATGACATGATATGCACATGTATGGTCTGGGAACAATAACAATTGTAAACTTTCCACATCAACATTGTTACCAACAAAACAGTCGATTATATGCACAATGGTTGGCCCGCAGCACAACCCACCAATGTTTGTCATGGTATGCATGATTAGTCAAATAATTATTATTCCCGGTTCAAACAGCAGGTTGGCGAAGCTAAGATATCGTCGTCATATCGCAGGTCTCTTCCCAGATCACATGGCTCGTTGAGGCACTAGGCAACTTCTTGCCAGTGTCCATTGATCCCAAATAGGATTGATCACCCAATAGTCTACATAAGTCAATCAAATAATAATAGAGCTCGTCACCTAAGGATAATCACAACTAGGGTAAGGGTCATCACCCATGCCCCAAAAGTAGAGAAGGGTCGCCACTCAAATCTATCAACAATACGGTAGGCTTGAGACCTTTATCGGTGCTCAATGGTCACTGCGGGGAGTCTCGCCACCCAATGTTTTACCAACATGGTAGGATTGTCACCCAATGTGGCAAGCACGTCACCCCAGCGTAGGCCAACAACTCGAACACGATGTCCCATATCACCATGCTTGGCCCTTAAGTTTGTATCATAACGCGCTAACGGTTATGAATGGACCTCATTCACTAGTAACGGGGTATCTCAAATTCTTTAGTATGTTATAAAATTACCAAATATAAGAACGATCGAGCCAGGCATTAGACTGATCTATTAACTAAGGAAAAACCCTGGACAAACTACAATTGCGTGCAAAAGCATCCCATGTAGTTTCAACTATTGCCGATCGTCCCTATTCCACTTAGGTCGAGCATATAAGTCGAGACTGGCCAACCACAACAGCCATCCTTTACTCCAACAATTAGCAAGGTTCGATCTCACACCATGCCAGTTTAATTTATAAAACACACGTTAATATAATATAGCAATGTACTACACTAATCAGTATATCAACTTTAAGAAAATACGAAACAGTACAATCTAGGGTACGTCAACTCAAATACGCAAGTATCCATAATCACATCAATAGTACAAGTGCATGAAACATGTTAAACCAATATATATCACTAAATACCATTTGCCGTCAACAATTCTCATCATTAGTCGTAACGGGGCTCCAATAAATGAAACATCATATTGAGCAAGCATTTCATCATACATGTTAAATACCAATATCATCAATATTAGGATTACTAAAATAAAGTATTTTAGACATGATTATTATATGAATTTTTACTTAATCAACTAAGATTCATGGTTTATCACCTCAAGGGTTAATAAAAGGAAACCTAGGAGAATAGTCTGCACCTTAAGAGGGTTTTGCCAAATCAAATCACTTATAGGGTTAGGGTTTTAGGGAAAACCACCGATGCCTATCTAAGGACCAAAGTCATTATGAGATTCATGAAATTTAACCTAGAGGGGCTAAGAGTGAGAAGTGAGATCCAAATCTTACCTCTGATCGCAAACAAGAGGGACTCGACGGAAATCTGGGAGTAATTAGGGCTTCGATCGAATGAGAGAAAAGCAAGAGGATGTCAAACCTCACAAGAACTCACCCACCTTCTCTCTCTCTCTCTCTCTCTCTCTCTCTCTCTCTCTCTCTTCTCTTTCTCTCCTTTCTAGGGCATAAATTCATATGAGGCAAATGGTATCCCAATAGGGCCCCTTTTATAGCACCAAATGTTGTGTAAATGGCCCCAAGAGTTAGGTGTTAAGTTTACTAACCCTATGGGAGGTTATTTTCCACTATTGGGGCCCATAAGAATGTGTATAGGTCGATCCATACCATGGGATTGGGTAGATCTACATATGAATATGATCACTCTAACATTCGGATTCATCGATCAATGAGTATGATCCTAATTTTGTTTGATGACCACCTATTGTCGATCGGGTCGTGACTATATGGACATGTGCAAGATATTATCCTAAGTTAGTGTCTTAAATTTGATCATGATCTAACAATCCAAAAGCCACAACTTTGGCGAAGAGTTGTAGGGGAACATTTAACTTAAGTTCATTTTACTTCTTAGGGCATTCGCACATTCTATGCGCTCAGTTTGTGAACTTAAGTTGAACGATCCTAAACTCGGTCTCAGTTCAATGTTCGCGAAGGACATCAAGCTCGACAAGAAGAATGTCTTTCTATAGTTTCGAGTTTAGTGGACCATGAACGAGCAATTTAGAGCTAATTCGGTTATTCATGGCATTTTTTTTAATAAGTTAAGCCATGAGGTTTCTAATGCACGACGATTAGTATTCAAATTAGCTTAGTTCATGGTGCTACCTATTCACAATTTATGGAAATAGGTATTTGGTCTTAATTTTCCTAAATTTGATAATTATAGAGTAATTAGGGCATTTTAGTTAGGCCTGTACGGTCTTCTAAACAGTAGCACTCATGGATGTACTAGGGTTTAGTACAAAATTTCTACATGACATTACATAAATATAAAAGAAGATAAATTGTGTTTAGCTTGGGCCTCAAGCTCTTCATCACGTGTTCCTTTCATAGGTTGTTGAGGTGGCAAAATCCTCGTTGAGTTTCCTTGATGGTCCAAGATTCTTTGCACCTACAACATGCATTCTGAATAGGGAGATCTCTGTAAATATGAAATTGTTGGTTTTTAAATATCCACTTTTGCATAGATGGTCCCCTATTGCATTTAGATTTGTGATCAATCAGATCCATCTCTGCCCTTCATTTCAAATCTCAAATCGATCAGGTCATCGTTGCATTTGAATGACCCGATCAGTGTTGTCCACCTTTCCATAATGTAGCTCTCGTCTGATCATAGAATTGGTGGGACTAGATCCATTTGATCGAGCTCTCCCTTTTAAAAATAAAAAATAAAATTCAATTGATGTACGGATATGGACTCAATCTATTGGTGTCCACCCTTTCCTTATTTGGGTGTATGTTGATACAATCTACTTGGATATTGGTATAATATTCGGATATTCGGAATCTTCGTGATCACTGCAAAACCTCCAAACATCTTTGAGAAGATCTCTTTATTTTAGAAAGATTGCGAGAGACAGCCTTACTGAGTGTATCATAGCCAGATCCATGAGAGGATTCTTTTCCTTAATGGGTCTTTTATAGACGTGTTGGATACACTGCCTCATTAAAATGTCATGCTAATCATGGCCATGTGACACGTGACATTTCAATATCAAAAAGGCATGCATATGGTTCTGTGCTACCGCATTAATAACAAAATTCGTATCACTGAAGGAAGATTAACAAAAGACATCTTTGAGCGTAATTATGATTCTACCAGCATCGAACCCATATAAGTAAACACACCTTATAAGTAACTCTTTTTTCTTACTCATGGTAAAAGTTAGTTTGATAATGATGTAGAGCGGGTCCCGAATAGTTTCATGGCCAAGATGGATCAGAAGAAGCCCGATCGGAAGCAGAAGTGATCTGGATCGTCCAGACCTTAAAACGGACGTATCTCACAAACTAAAATGAGTTACTTGACGTACTATATATAATTTTGGGGTAGGACAAGCTACTTTAGCCGGGTTGCGCATGCTAAATTTGCGAAATACCAACAGATTGATGGTCGAATTCCTGTTTTAATTTCGTTTTTACTATTTAATTATAATAAGTTTTTCGAGTATAACTCTTCATCCGCTGGGCTTTAGGAGTTGAGCCCAACATGAAAAGTTCTGAGAATAATTAGGAGAATAGCATGGTGAAGCCAAATAGGAAACTTACTATTTTTTTGCCAAAAACCATGTGGTCTAGTAGAAATCATGACCATCTGTAACTAGTAAGTCACGATTTCTAGGAGTTTTAGTTGTAGTTTAATTCTGAAACTTCTTTCATCGCTTAGTATCCCTATTTAAAGGGTTGTAAACTCATTTATTGGAATCATCAATCAATTTACAAATTTTCTAGAATTTATTTCTAATTTTTCTTATTTTTTCCTTGTGGATTCGAGAAGTCTCGGTCAGGAGTCCAGAGAAGCTCGGTGGATTTGGAGTAGTTAATCTTGAGCAAGATGGTAATCGACCTCATCACGTTCATCCCTGCGTCACATAAGCACACCCTTTTAAGAGCAACTTAACGCCTTGTGTTGTTTATAGCCATAGATAAAAAGTTCTTAAGAGCTACTTAACGCCTTGTGTTATTTATAGCCATAGATAAAAAGTTCTTACTTTTTAGCTTTTACTTTTCTACTTTTTTTCTCTATGGACGGTGCCCATCAAAGGTGGCCCTGCATGATGGATGTCCCACATTGAAGGTGGGGCCACACAATAGATGGTCCACATCAAAGGTGGGCTCCATGACATGGGCAATGGACTATGAAAGTGGGCCCACATGATGGATGACCGACATCAAGGTGGCCCCCACATAATATCAAAGGTCAACCCCTAAGTATGAATGGCCTACATCTAAGGAGGGCTTTGCATGATGGATGGCCCACATGATGGATATTAAAGGCAAACCCACATGATGGTTCATGTCAAATGTCAACCCCAAATGATAAATGATCCACATCCGACATGATGGATGGCCCACATTCAAAGTGGGCCTGTATAATGGATAACTCACATCAAAGGTAGGCCTCGCAAGGTGGATGGTTCACATTGAAAGTAGCCCCACACGATGGATGGTTGACATCATAGACAAGGTCAAAGTGAGCCCAACATAATGAACAGTTCGTATCAAACCTTGGCTCACATGATGGACGGTGGATATTAAGAATTTAATTTTAAAAAAATTATAGGATAAAGTACTTACACGATGTTGTGGGAAACTAAACATGCTTTTTTGACTGATGTCAATTGAATAAGCATAAGCCAAGATAAGTTAATTACTCGAGGTATAAATAGCTCACGTAAAGTAACTTACCATCCAAACGAGCCCCTAGTGTATTTTTTACGGTATTATTTTCAGATTTTTAAAATCTCAGCAATATTTGTCTCAAAAGAAGAAGACGAAAGTATGATGGGTTGGGAACTTATAAGAACTTGGACGAGTGTCAAATCATGCATGTCATTCCCACGTGCACAAGGTGATGCATGGTATAGGTGTTAGGTTTTGAAAGCTTTGCACCCTTTGTTTATGGGTGAAAACCAAGTAACCCTAACCACTAAAGCATCACCCAACCACGATGAAAAAAAAGAAATGTTTATAAAAGTGTGATTTTGTTGCACCAGATACCATGATATGAATATCATGATTAATCAGTCTACTTTGGTCCAAAATATCTCAAAAATTTAAGACATTTCGTGCAATCAAGTGCACCATAAAAAATAATAATTTATAAGATATAATTTACTGAGAAATGCTCTGGTGGTCTGAGAGCACCATAAATTACAGTGATCTTAGTTGCAATTGGTTACATTGGAATACTTGGATTGTCCAATCCGTTGATCTAGTCCATTCATGGGGTCCAATGAACATTTTGTGGACAACCATTCAAGCACCACACCAATCTGACAAATATTAACCATCCGATCAATGGTCTTTAATATGGATTGTCAACATAAATTACACAAAATTAGGTCCAATAAATATTTGATACATCTATTTGTTAGAGACAATAATGGATTACTTATGAATCTCAAGATTCACCTCTTTTAGGCAATCATAGCCATCCAATCCATTGATTAGAGAAAGGATGGGTATAGAAAATATGGTCAAATCAAGGATGGATTGGATCATCTGATCAATGCATTCGATTCTAATTAGATTAGACTTAATGGACAGTTCAAATCAATTGATTGGATTGTCTAACTGAACTTGGCAACTAGGAGCACTTTTAATGTGCTCCAAGGGTATAGAGCATTTCTCCAATTTATTTTAAAAAATTAAAATACAGCACTGTCCAGCCAAGGAGGTACACTACATGCCAATCCTGAGCATTTTCCTGGTTAAATGAGAACCATTGAAATCCTCTTACTGATCATCCATTGGCAGGCCATAAATTAGAAAGTTAGAAATGTCCTGCAAAGGAGATTTTTGGTGCATGGTCCATCCATGGTGGGACCCATCAGACCAGTGGCTAGTACTTAGACAAATAATAAAATCTTGAGCATGCTTTGCAACTTGACATAATAGTGCATCCAAACGCTACCTTATTCCCAACTTCAAACTGTTTATTCCTGAAATGTCCTTAGCCGGTAGATCCCAACCTTTTGACTCCACTGCCCATCACGTGAGTCTTACCTGCCTTTTAATAGTAGCATCCGATCCAAGAAAAATCATACCTCATGATAAATGAAGTAGCAGAGAAGCCAAAGCCCCATTATAATAAAAGAGTCTGATGGGAGTAGACAGGACCATACCACGAGTGACTTGGCTGCACACGTGCCAATGTAGTACACTTGTACAAGATCTAGGCAGTTAACTAGGTGGGGACAACGGTGGAGATGTTCTCACACAAAATTCAGGCAAACCCAATATCTGAGGAGGGATGAAAAGCCTATTTCAATTATGGACCATTGGCCATTTGTTTCCAACCGTCCATTTTCCTCGTGTAAGTGTGACCCACCAGATGAGTAGGTCAGGCTGATTTTTGTTCCAGGGATACGCTGACTGGCCAGATATCAAACACGTGGTCCACATTGGAACATGTGTGAAATGGCCATGTCATCAAGCCACTTGCGCTTGTTATTTTAGGAGGGCTGATGGAATATTACAATCACGATCTTATGCGACTGTTGCTTCATACGCTACATTGTATATATCGTAGACGAAAAGAAAATAAATGAGTCTTACTACAGTGCATTCATTGAAAATGTGCAGTGGCCGTGTGGACCTTTACGTCATTGAAAAAAACAACACAAATGATATGCACAACCTACTTTCCCTTCTACTTTTGACGATGCTCAGGCAGTCTATGAGCTAGTCTTGATACGCAGGTATACAAGCCTTTGATTCGTGGACACTTGTTTGTGGGATTGGATTAATGGGTTATTTTTTCATATTTAACCAACATTTACAAATAAATATCGACCATGCCAGTGGTCCCATAATAATAAAATATATATGTAATTTATTATTTGTGGAACATCTTGACTGGTAACATCAATGGTTTGTGATGCAGAGATTAAAAATTATCCGAAATGGTAAAATCTCTTCAAAAGTTAAATTTGTGAAGAATAAAAACATCTAAATTGATGTTATTGGAGCATTTCCAGTATTATTACAGGCAACTTCTAAACAAAACAAAAATTTTAAAACTGTAAAATTTGGGAGATAACGATGAAAATAAAAATTGCTAAAATAGTAAAAATTTCCTAAAATTTTAATTTTGACATCCAAAACATGTTTTCTTGCAAAATGAATGAATTCGATCAGCATAACAGGTCAGTTGACATCGGATGCACTGTGATATAAAGATCCATAAGTCTTGCATTTTGATGCCTAATAAAAAATTATACCTGTTTTACTATTAACACTTTAAACAACATTTTCTCCATGTTTGGAATGAATTTTTTGAATTGGGCATCTCTGGAGCTTAGTTACATCATGCCATATGTAGGACTAGGCTCAGTTTTGATGAACTAATTTTACTTTTATTCATGCTTCTTTTAGTCCGGGGGTGCTAATAATGTATCTGTGGCCCCTTACACATTAGTTTAGCTCATGGTAGCAAGGTTTTTATCTTTGGTATTTATAAATAGAGGTAAGTTGAACTTGGTTGTTAGAGGAGAGGGCCATGGTTGTCCATCTAAGCCATTGATTTGACAACCCCATCATGAATGGACTGAATATCTTCTCAATTGATGGGCTCTAACCTTCCCATTGTTAGCATGAAAATACATGGTTAAAAAGAAACGAGTGAGCAAACCATGTTTATTGAATGAAAGGTCAAAGATGGTGTTTACACCTATTTTCGGTGCCCTGGGGTGGACTAACTAAAGATCATAATGTGTGACACCATGTGACAGCAAATGGCGTGAAACGTACTCTCATATATGAGTATTGTTGTTTGAACTTCCTTCCACAATATACATTTAGTTATAAATGTGAAGGCTATGCGTATTGTTGTTTGAACTTCCTTCCACAATATACATTTAGTTATAAATGTGAAGGCGCAAACTCTTAGGCTGCTTTTAGGAGAAAGAAGCAGCTCACACCATATGCATGGTTATCATGCCCATTAATGAGGCAGTGTGCCCAACATGTTTATAAGAGACCCACTGAGAGAATAAATCGATCAGAAATCTGACTATGATATTTTCAGTTAGGCCATCTCTCATAGTTCTTTCAAAATGGGAGATCTCTCCAGAGACGTTCAGAGTGACAATAGTGTTCGAAAAGTTTCTAAAGATCCGAAGATTGAACTGATGTCCAAGGGAACCCAACCTACGTTATAGGAGAAATAGACACATCAACCTGGTTGGGTCCAAAGTCGCTCCCCGATAAGAATAGGGAAAATGTGAAGGGGGCCCAAAGAAGGACGTGATCTGATCAATAATGGATTAGTATCAGACAAATCTGGGCCACTCATCAAGGAGATTGAGATAAAGAGATCATCCAACCATGTGGGGTAATATGATTTCATGGCTGTGGTTCCATTGGAATAAAAAGAATGGGAGATCTCGAACTTATGGATATAGCCCATCTTTGATAATAGATTCACATCAGGTGTCAAATCTCATTCTTACTGTTAGGAATTGAGTGATCTAACCAGACGACTTGGGTGAATGGCCATGATGGATCTAAGGGCCTAATGCTTCATTAACCAATGAGGATCCTGTAGGGGATAACTTACGTATATGAGTGAAAATTTGAGATCCGGTGGCTACAAACTTTTCAGAGACCTTCCTGGTCAAAAGGTTATGGATTTGCCAAGAATATTTTCTTATCCAGAAAGCTCACAACGTAAGAGCTAAGCATTTAATATCAGCAAGGAAACCCCAGCAAGGGTTTCACTGCTTTGATAATATATAAAAGGAGCACACAAAGAAGAACTCGAGGCCTTAAGCCAAATTAATCAACTTATCTTTTAAATTATCTTTCATTTATTTTTCTTGGCATACCTTAGCCAAATCTAGTTTTACATACCTACTACATGGCGGCTCTCACTATAGCACCTTAAGAGTGCAAGTAAATTTCTGCAACTTTAAGTTGTAAGACCGTGATCATCTAAATTTCGATTTAGCTGATCACACGCCTCATTTGTTTGTTCTAATAGATGTATCAAGTATTTATATTTTTTTTCATTTTTATTTATTCATTTGGATGTCTCGCAACTTGTTGATTGTAATGAGCATCATTTCCAAATATTAATAAAATCGACAACATTTTTCCTTCTTTAATTTGCATGTATATCCTTATTTCTTTGAGAAATATCGAACTAAGAGTGTTGGTGAAAGAACATATCCTTGAAACTGTAAACTCATGTATTATCTCAAGGTAAAAAGAACTCATTCTGAATGGCTAACCCCTACCTTTCCGTAAATTACATTAATGGAAGCATAAACATTGGTGGTTGAGAGGACTCTAGATCTTTTGATCCCGGTCTTCAATTTGTTTAGCTCAACGCGGGGATAGCAGCGGTTCAGTCAAAATTTGAGTTGAGTAGACTCTGGCATACCCACACACGAAAACCCAATTTAGGCCGTCAATCACATGAGTGGTCCAATTTGATTGAATTGGTGGCAACAAATGAGATGGTTGGAATCTTCCAAATTAGAAAATTTTAGGGTTACATCCACTATGCTAGTGGCTGTTAGATAATCTCGTATCTCCCTATTAGCCTATGGACTCACCAGCATGGTTAGAATCTGGATCATCTGCTTACCACAAAATTTTAATTCATATTTTCTTGCACTATGATTGGTCGACGTCATCACTGACATTGTTAGCACTATTGTATTAAATGTAGTGTATGATCTGGCTCAATTAGATTGAAACAAACAAGAATTTCCTATTTGTAGCAAGTAGAGAATCCAAATTCGCATCGTTACATAGAGATGAGTGGATGACCTTAAAATTGGCTTTGAAAGCTCAATTTTGATTTAGCAGTCAATAGAAATTGTTCATGTGCACTATAGAGTGTGATGTATGATACATTGGGTGAGATTAGGTGGGATAGAATTGCATTGGGTGTAGAATTGCATGGGGTGTCGTGCAAAATCCACCTAGCATTTGGGGAGGATGAGAAAGGTTGGGATTAGGCAGGATGGAATTGCATTTGGTCCCATGGAATTTGATTTGGTCCCATGAGGATTTTTGTGGATTTTGAAATCCACTAAACATAGGGCCCGACATTGATGCATGCGTTTATCCATGTCATTCATTCATATACACCATTTACACATGACATTTTGGTTATATATGTGTACAAGTGAACGACATCTATTGTGAATTTGATCTATTGATTACAATTCCATGGTCCACCAAACAGGATTTTGCTTAATCTAATATTTTCCTGTAGCAAGAATTTTATTCCAAACATGGGATTGGATGGCTAAAATACCATAGTATTTCCAGACATACAATCATTGTGCAATAACAATGTTAATCCCATCTAATACAATTCAATACCATTTTATTACATGTACCAAACTGGCCTGACATCTATGGCATGTGAATAAATTAAGGCCCGTTTGGATACCACCAAATAAGTTGTGACTTATTTCAGATATGTTTGTTTATGATTAGTTATAAGTGACTTTAAAAAAAAAAAAAAAACTTAAAAATACATAATCACTTCAATTAATTTCTTTTAACTTTTCTACCTTTCATAGGTTAATGAAGAGAGGCATAAGGAGAGTATGTTGTTAGCAACATACTTATCGTCTTAATAAGTTGAAACTACAAGATAAGCTACTTGTAGAAGAAGCTTATTTTAAGCAACTTACAATCCAAATGCCCTCTAAATTGGAGGCGATTTGGCTAGTGACAGAGCCACCAGCCAAGTGGCTAGTGGTCGGTGCTATGTGGACCCTACTTATCCACATTGTCAGTCCATTTTGAAAGATAATTTTAGGGCTTAGATCCTAACAATGAGGTAGATCTAAATCTCAGGTGGACCATACCATGAGAAAACAGTAATGATTGAATGACCGCCGTTAAAAACCTCATGGGGCACTATAATGGTTATTTTACATCTAACATGTTGATTAGGTCATCCAGACTTGGATGAAGAGAAAAAAGTATATCGCTAACTAAGAAAAAAAAAAAAAAAAAAACCACTATACAGTCCACTTGAGATTTGGATCAACCTCTTTTTTGGCCTCACACTACAAAATGACCTGAAAGAATGGGTGGACGGCATGGATGAAACACATACCTCATGGTGGGGCCACAAAGTACCGACCACTAGCCATTGGCTAGTGGCAGGTTCAGTAGTTACTCCCCCGTGACACCGGCAAATGGCTAGTGGTCAGTGTTCTGTGGGCCCCACCATGATGTATGTGTTTCATCCATGAAAGCATCTATTTTTCTAGATCATTTTAAGGTATGAGACAAAAAAAAATGAGGTATATCCCAATTTCAATTGCATCCCATTAAAGGAAAAAGTGTTGAATGAACGTTGACTATTAAAATCTTTTTGGGGCCTTAGGAGGATTTTAATGGTGGATATCTTATCACTATTGTTTTCCTACGGTGTGGTCCACCTGAGATTTATATCCCTTTCATTTTTGAGATCAACCCATAAAATGATCCGTTAAAATGGATTAATGGCATGGATGAAACACATACATCATGGTGGGGCCCACAGAGCACCGACCACCAGCCACTGGGCTAGTGGCAAGGGGGAGTAGCCAATCCGTCTCCCAAATCTCCTTGACATTGCAATTTTAACCTTTCAATTAAGTGCCTGCATTCAGACGGTTAAGAAGCATAAGACGACAATGGTTCCAATTCGACTGTAAAAGACTTTGGAATGGTGTAGGATCTTTAGATCTGAGGAATTTTTGTATCATGATCCATCCATCAAGGTGGATCCCAACAGATTAATGGTCTGGATCAATGAACTATTGATCCATTTGTCCAAAATGGAAACCTCTCATGGGAAAATCCTAGCATAAACGCTGTTCGCACTTTGATACTCTGGCAGAGAATGATGGTTTATACACAAGAATTGATGAATTTTACACGTGACATATGAGTAACTTAAACTGAACCGTCAAATTTCTGGGTCCCTATTCCGATGGTTCATAAACAATGGAACTCACCTAATTGATTATTTAACTAGCTGATGAGTTGTCATTAATTGGACGTTTAAATAAAAAGTATCCAACGGTCCAATTCTGAATTCTTCAAACAATCCGACATGTAATATGACCTGGAAATTATAACGGTTTAATTTTAATTAATCTATGCCACGTGTACAATTCCTGACCGTTTGAGCATAAGCCATTACACTATGCCGGCGAGTAAATGCGTCACGTGTATGCGTACCATGCAGTCGCATTTACGGCCTTGCGTGCGTTAGGCAGCTTTTCACGAGATAAAAGAGCCAAATTCAGACTCGAGTTGCCTGACACTTATGCAACAGGAAGTTACTATAGGTAGAAGCAATATGGGGCCCACCGAAATGTCGGTGAGAAATCCACTCCGTCCATCCGTTTGGAAATCTCACAGTAGGACAACAATTCAAAAATGAGGAACATCCAATACTCAAGCGGATCACACCACAGGAAACAGCTGGGATTGAACGATCACCATTGAAACCTTCGTGTGACCACAAAAATTTTGGATGCTGCTAATATATGTGATTTCAGTTCATCCCAGTGGGAATAACCTTATGAACGGTTTGGATGGAATATTAGTATCATGGTGGGTCCTGGAGGGTTTCATTTGTAGCCGTTTCCATTCTTACTATTACCTGTCCTGTGGACCACCTGAGGCTTATATGTACCTCATTTTTGCATTCTTGCCCTATCGTTAGTTGTCTATGCTGATAGACGGAGTGGATTTCTCAATGACATTTCGGTGGGCCCCACATAGCTTCCGCCTACTGGAACTTTCTGTTGGCGGGGGCACAAGCATTTCCCGTCCGTCCAATTTGGATTATCGATCGTTGCTGCCGACTTCCTTATCTCCTGTATATGGAGTGCGGGCCACACAACCTTATGCATGTGTTCTACGTGGCCCACTTACAGCGTACACGTGGCATGTTGTAGAGTGACTTGGACCATCCCAACTTGGATGGAGCCCGAGAGATAAAGACTGTTTGCGTCCATGTGGTTAGATAGTAAGGTTTTAGTCGGCGCCTCAACCTTTTAGGTCGATTAGCAGTGGGGCCCAGCAGATGAACGTCTAGGATCAGTGTAACCGTGTTGCATGTGCTTTTTGTGATACTGACGGATATTGAATTGACCTAGTCAATAACGCGTATACGTTATATCAAAATCGAGACTTTCCAACGGTACCTAGAGTCCATATCCATCACTAATTTTAACAAAATAAATTGACGAATATGTCCCCAAGATAGGTCTGATTTCTTAGTATTTTTCGTAGTGAATGGGAGGTCAGTTCTGTCTATAAATATTTTGATAGATATAGTGGTCAATTTTGTTTTTTTTTTTCGCAAATTTCGGGTTGAGTGGAGGTCGAAAATGCCATCGGTTGGGACATTCCTTGGTTGGAACCCACGAGGGTACTTTCGTCATTTAACATTATCTTAGTTGTGCTCATAAGTGGGCCATTTGTCATTTTTCTTAATTGTTCTTTATTTTGGGAGGTGAGGCTGGCCCACCTGATCAACGGCCAGCAAAATCGGCTTAACCTGATGAATGGCTTAGATTTTGGACAAGAGTACTCCTCGTTTAGGCCTGTGAAGCAAGTGCACTCCAGAGTAAAAAGTAATGTTATAAATAATATGAGGGGTCTACAGGGTTGGATCTGACTCATGATTCCGTTGCTGCTCAGTTCGGACATGTAGCCTCACATATTACCAATGGCCTTGATTTTCAGTTAAATGTGTGTAATTAAATTAATTTAGTGTCCGGCATATTAGAGTTGCGTTGGACTTAGATCAAACTAAAAGTTTATGACGTTTAGATGCCTAACTAACTGTATTTGTATTAGATCTGTGAAGATCGGTTTAGCAGTTTAATCACTAATTGTTACAGTAATTATGCAATTTTAAAGGGGAAAGATTAATCTTTTTCTATGATTTAAAAAAAAAAAAAAACTTTAAAGAATAATTTTTTTTTTTTTTTCATCCAGATCACTTGAATTGTATTTCTCAATAAAATAGTATAGAAAGATAAATTAAAAAATTAAAAGCTAAATGATGATTTTATTAATTAGAGTAGGACAATCGACAAAAGAAAAGAAAATAAGTAGAAGATGATGCCTAGGGGGTCTGTACTGACGAAAGCAACTGTGGCCTTGACAATGCTCTGGACCTAGACGGCCATAAAAATACTAAACGGTTCTGACATGATCGTGATGTAAGGTTAGTAAAATGTAACTAAAGATGTATCAAGTAAGAACTCAGTAATTTGAATTTCCGATAATTGGGCTGTAAATGTTTAAACTAGCCTACATGCATACTGCAGTGACGTGTTGAACAACAACGAAAATAAGTTCAGAACTAATGGATTTGAGTTTGCTACAGCATGGCTGAATATAATTAAAGGAATTAAGTTAAAAAGCTAAAATGATATGTGTCCATGGAGGGCAAATGGATCAACAATATAAAGGTGAAAAGAGAATTGATTAATTCGTGTCCACGATGGCTTATATTTATTCTTTGAGTGCTACTTTTATAGTTTTTGAGAGGCAGTGACCATACATAACACTATTACTTGCTTATGAATTTTCCAACTGCATGGCGGCGATATCCTACTTGAACCTAGAGTCTTTTGTGTGTTATGGCATTGTAGGGAATTTGTTTCTATTTTTGAATGGCATTTCTTTGTTTGCACTCTTACTTTTTATGACTTACGAGAAAATCTGGAATGTTTTTTAAAGAAGTTTATCTTTTAGTTAATCTAAGACTGGTTATAAAGAATTTGGCAACATCAGATCTATAGATAAACTTCTTGCATACGCTAAGGATCATGTGTGCTCGGCGTCCGTTGGTCACATGTTATGCAAGAGATGACTGACTTTTCGAGTCCCGGCCATACGTATGATTTTGAGCATTTGACTCTTTTAACAAGATGTCTTTGAAAGATACGCACTTGTAGTCTCTTCTGCTACCAATATGTTTCTCTCCCATCTTTCGTATGAGTATGCCAACATAGGGTGGCTTCTCGTTCACTTATCTGTACTGCATCAGGTTAAGTGTAAACAATTTTAATAATTTATAATATTGGTCTAACTACCTAAATAACTTATGGCAATTTCCTTAAAAATTATCTTAAAGATCAAGGGCCTGTTTGATTTTCAGTGAAATAGTAAATCCCGGGTAAAAAAAGTAATAATTTCTTCCCCAGGAATTCGCATTACCTGATTTGACTGCTTACTTTTTGGCACCAATACCAAAAATATTACAAAATATTTGTGGGTCCCATTGTGATTCATTTCGCTTATCCACACCGTTCATCCATTATTCCATTTGAATTCATAGCATGAGTAAAAAATTGAGGCATATCCAATACTCAATTGGACCACGTCATACAAAAAAGGGAATCCAATACTTACCATTAAAAACTTTGTAGGGCCACCGTTTCTTTTGGTGTGGGCGACTTGAGTGTTGGATCCACTTTATTTTTTGTCTCATGCTCCAAAATATTGTAATAAAACAGAAGGACGGAATGGATATATCATACTTATTACCCTGGAGTTCAAAAATTAAAACTACATCTTTCAAACCAATTTCACTGGCACAACTACCTATAAAATTTCAAACGCAGAAAATGGTAATAATTACTATTTCCCTTGTATTTCCCATTTCTCTAAAAAACAAACAGGCCCTTAATCTGATGCAATACAGATAAGGAAATGGTCCACATTTAATGAAAAAGAGTTCAATGATGGAAAGGGTTGAAAAAATAGTTTGCTTTAAAAAAAAAAAAAATGTTATCCTCTAATCGAGATCCACTCTATAAATATTTTGGATCATTTGAACACAACTTAGGATCCTAGAAAATATATAGATGGTTAACAGAAATGGGCCAACTTTCTAAATTTGTGGTACATCTGGGGTGATTGATTTATGAGACAAGGTAAATAAATAATGTTAAATAATGTGATATGCAGATATAGATAGTAAAGTGACCCTCCTACCAAACCATAGGCACCCACACCCGACGTGGCAGAATTTAATTAGGCCAAGTGAGGTGACGCTGGTGGGGTCTTGACTCGTGCCTTGGTGGTAGACTCACAGGAGTTTCAACACAAGGTCATAGACTCATGGTGTGTGGGGGTGTGAATGCATGCTTAAGAAGAAAAAAAGAAGGTAGCGTTGGAAAAGATGGCCACACAAAACATATTTGAAAGAGATGTGGATTGCACAAAACATGTTTAAGAGAGATGTGGATTGGATGGTGACACTGTAATCACCGATCGTCTATGGTAACCCAACATGGGGGATTTAATGGATGCCAAATGTATAGTGATCTTACAACAGTTGACATCATGCTACTGTCATAAATGAAATGGATTAGACCTAACAACTTTCAAACATATTTTACAAAGTTCTATATTTGACAGTAACATCGAGGATGAATCAAATCCACTATACAGGTTACCATCGATGGTAGTGGCCACCAAGCAATCTATATCTAATATAATTGAGTCATGTGCTGAAGTGAGATATAAGTTTAAATGGGTACGTCCTCGAATACATTTATGAGGGCTCATTGGTACATCATCACATGTCCCAATCAATTCCCGTCATGTCTATTTGAAATTTATTAGATCTAGCAAGCAAGGGATGAGATGATTTTATTTGTAGCAAGGTGCCGCTATAAAGGTTGGGACCTACGCCCAATCAAATCCCCCCACATTAGGTCGAAAGCAAGGTGCCGCTATAAAGGTTGGGACCTACGCCCAATCAAAACCCCCCACATTAGGTCGAAAGCAAGGTGCCGCTATAAAGGTTGGGACCTACCTCAATATATGTGTTGTGTATCCATGTTGTCCATTTATTTATTTTTCTACTCATTTGAGAGAGATTTGGATCTCAGGTGGTCCCTTTATCTCGGTTATCATGACCTTATAAACAGCTTATATGGAAAAATAAATATTATAGTGGGCCAGAGGAAGTTTTTAATGGTGAGCTTTTAATTACTATTATTTTCCTATGATGTGGTTCACGTGAGATTTGGATCTGCCTCAGTTTTGGGACTTGCCCTGAGATAACCTAGGAAAAACGGATGGATGGTGTGGATATACAACAAATACACTTAGGTGGGCCCCACGGTCAAGGCCTCACCTACTAGGCTGTTGCCCTTGCCTCACCTAAATGGCGCCCCTCCACGCAATCCACTGCATGAGAAACCCGGATATGGACGTGGATTGCATCCTGTTGGATTGTGGGCCCCACTGTGATGTATGTGTTTTATCCATGCCGTTCATCCATTTTGAAAATCATTTCAGAGTATGATTAAAAAAAAGAAAAAAAAAAGTGGACCATATATGGGGGATCGAACGGCTACCATTAAAAACTTCTTAGTATATGCATGCAGGTGGCCCTAAAAATGTTTCATTTTTGGGCAATGGATAAAACACATACACTCCGCCGGCCCCACGGAGTCCCTGCCATGACCGAGCCCGTCCTGCCTGGCAAGGGCAGGACGCAATCCTCGTTCCTTGGATATCTGCCACGTGGCAACGTCTAAGAAGCGATTACAGAAAGCTGTACTCCCCCAACCGCTCTAACAATTCCAGGAAGCCAGCAATCTTCAGTATCAGATACTATCTTCAAGCGCCAAACAGAAGGGCTGGAGGTCCAGAAATCACCATGTGCATGATTCTACATTAATCAATCCATCCATCAATTTGACATTCTAACCAAGGGGCCCAACTCTTGAACGGATCTGATCTCTCTCGTGTGCAATGATTTCACATGTGTACTGACCTTGCGTTACGTGCCTGTAGATGCGCCTCCTTTAAGCAAATGCCAGTTTTATTACTGAGTTTCGTAGATTCAGGACATGGCTACGCCATCCAAAACCTAAGATCCCCACACGTGCAGTATGGATGTTTGTGCAAGATCTGGTTCGTTCATCAGGAAGGCCCACCGTGCATGTTGCATGTCCATTTTGGTCAAATATTTAGGGAGTAATTATATGATTACCGGCCCATATCACGGATTTTCCAACTACGAGAGTTGAGTTGGTAATCCAGACCATTCATCTGCTGAGTACAACCGTGGATGGAGAATGTCCCAAAAATCTTTTAGATGGACCAATATTAGGACCTTGTAGTTCTATTCTCAACGATCTACCGTCAGCCAAAAATCTAAGGGTAGAGATTGTCCTATCAAGGAGCCGTTGAGTCATAGCCCACCCATGGCAGGATCCATGGTACTCGCGATATCAACCAAATCATAGTAGTTGGATCCTACAACGTAAATGAGTCCATCTAATGGTGATCAGGACCCTTCATCCGGTGGAGCTCGCTGTCAATAGCCCATCTAACCAATTGAAAAACCATGATAGATGATCCCAACCGTCCAATTAATGGACTATTCATTGATGAAGTGAATAGTCGGTCTTTCTGGTCTTAGTTGTTTGTTTGGGGCCATATTGGGGCCTACAAGAATGAATGGGTGGTAAGATCACTTTGGGAAGTGCATATGTTGCAACACGTCACACGCGTGCGAATTCCTAACCGCCAATTTGACACAATATCTAGCCGATTGGTGGAGATTATTCGGAAGGTTGAATAAAAATACCAACGGTTTGAAATGCAGCAAACAGGAGTCCAAGATCAGAGGTTAGAGTTGTTTAACCCATAAGTCTCCCATATGATAAATTATCTAAACTCGATCCCAAAATTTGGACGGTTGAATTTGAAGTAATGCGTCCTAAATACTCATTTTCTGTGTGACTGTGCATGAACCGTCATACTCTTCCGGCGTATCAAATAATTCCCCGAAGCAGAAATCGGCAGCGGACAGAATCATGCGAGCTGGAGCAATTCCAATTCTTTTGGCCCCCACCACTGAGGGCGTGGCAGCTTGGCACATGTGGCGAGACCCAAGCAGCTCAGACGAATTATCCTATCTATTATTGATCCGGTTGACCGTCCCTGAGATAGCCTTTTCTCACGTGTATCATTGTACGGAACTGCATAGTATGCAGCGTGTGAAAGATATTTAGAGATATTTGTAGCACTTTTTACTAAAGTCACTAGTATGAAGTTTAAGAGGTGGAAAGCAGTCAAGGAAAAAGGAACAATTAAAAAAACACACAGGTAAAGAAGAGAAAATAAGATTTAGAAGATTAATGTGGTTATAACTTACAAATTAAGGGAAAAAGAAAAAAGCCTGATGAGAAACCGCAACATAGATTTATAAATAGTGGAGGAATTCAATAAAGAAAGTTGTCTCATACCAATCTAACAAATTAATTAAATTTATCTTATCAAATTATCTTTCCTTATCATAGCTAAGATTTATCCTAAAAGTAGTGGTAATCTTTAATTGTAATATAAGTATATGCTTTTGCATTGGACTATTTTCGTTATCAATACAATCACTTCATCTTTCACAAAGGTATCTTCTAATTACTCCATGTGATCGACCGTAAGTATTTCCTTTTTGTTTGACTGTTTCTGCTTATAAAAGTCATTTCGTACCTAAGACATGGTGCAACCCATCTTCGAAGGAAGAACCACACCCTCCGACAATCGTCTAATTATCCTATAACTATTTTGTGAGGTGTTGAATCGGCGATCGATCTTCTCAGGTGTTGGTCATATACAATCGCATTCAATGTATTTGCCTATTTTGATGCTTGAGGTCAAGTAGTTCGGTTTGAATCAAGCCGCACAATCGGTTCTGACACGGCCGCACACACCACACTTGACTAAAACCAAACCGAAAGCTAATAATTTTTGGGTGGAACTAAAAACTACTTGGATGCTATAAATATCCATTGTGCGCCACCTGTGCAATACAACAATTTTTGGCACGTCGAGTGGGATACTAGATTTTAGAGACTCAAAATATTAGGTATATATACTGGGGTAATATGAGTCAAAGAGATGCTCGTAATACTTTTGGGGCTAATGAATCTCTATCACCAGAGGAGGAGATGTAGGTGCAGCCAACACCTGAGTTGTTGCTAAACTCGGTACCCAATCCTCCAAATCATGAGAGGGCATCATCATCTCCGACTGATTCACTCGAGATAATGTCGGATGGGATACGCGATATGCAAATTGGGATTCAGTATATTGTAGATCAATCATGAGCTCAGGTCGAGCAATCTCGAATTCAAGCTAAAACTTTCAATAGGTAAATGGCTAATCAGACTCAGAGATTAAATTAGATGATGTCTATTTTTGCTAAAAGAGCATCTGTCGTCCCTTAGTAAATAGTGCATCAACAAACTGTTGAGAGTAGTTTTGTCAGAAATTTAACTCCGGTACCACCAACACTGCCAATGCTTATTCAACAACGGAATACACATCCTGATCCATTATAAGAACTGCAGAATATTCCTCCACTTGGTGAGTTCGGATGATTCGAACGAGAAAACATGAATTTCATTCATGGGGTCAGAAATCAAGAAATACCCAGGGGCAGCCTTTTCTTAGGAATATCTCTCATAATGAGAAACAATACCTGTAGATCCTGAGCCACCTTATGTAGCCAGACCTCGCTGTTTGGATCGTGACCAAGTTTTACAACTGGTCGAAGAGGTGGCAGGCTAAGTTCTTGGTCGAACTACCACTCTCGTCTATCAAAAACCTTATCTTGAATGGATCGATTGGCAATATTCATCACCAAGAAATTACCAACTTGATTTCTCACTATTTTCAAGTGACATTGGTCAATTGACTGCATAACACATGTCGACTTACTATGCAGTATGAAGAATTGGCCAATAATGATTACTACAAACTGCAGTAATACAGTCGTTCGTTAACTACAATAATTTTCACCTGATACTCTAATTTGTTACCGAATTCCATTTAAACTTGGCAAGAAATTGAATAGAAGTTTCACACCCAATTCTTCTATAGGGAGAGGGAGATTTCTATGGCAGGCCTTGCACGTTTCCGATAGTTTCTAGGAGAATCGGCCGAAAATTATGTCTCTCAGTTTAAAATAACCAAAATATGATGTAAAGTAGTTACGACTGAGGCCAAATTTATCCAACTGGCCCAAGACGGTCTGCAATATAAACTTCATAAAAAGTTTATCAGAACTGATTTTGTCAATCTTTATGATTTAACTAGAAAGGTATCCTGGTACGAAGCTCTTCTTAAAAAATAAATGAGGCAGAAGAACTCATCAACTAGTACATATTATTATGATCCTGACTATGATATGATGATCATTGAAATAGTAGCGAAACAGTCATTCGTCTATTCGACGTTGGTTAAAATAGAAGCGACAATGTCATCTGCATAAAAAGCTCAATGGATATATACATTTGATATTACTCAGGCCGATAAGATCTTTGATATAATGTTGGACGGGAAATTTATTAAAATCTCTATCAATCATAAAATACCTACGGTCAAAGAATTGAAAAAGACGGAGTATTACAAATGACATACAACTCAGTCCCATTCCACTAACAAATGCGTTGTTTTCATGAATGTCATATAGGACAATATTGACCGAGAATTGCTAAAATTTCCTTAAAAGGAAAAAAGAGGTAATGCTGATTGACATAAACTCATTTTCATTAAACGTGGAAATTAATATGGCCACAATCAATCTTTAAAAGTTGGTTCAATCGCGCCAAAAAGTTGACCTTATACCTTATGAGGACCAAGCCAAGATACAATAATCTAAAAAATGATCCAAGATACTTTTACAAGCTATTATCAGCACAAAAGCATGGCCGAAAGCAACCTCGTCTAGCCACCACAGGTCATATTTGCGCGAGCAAATATGCACGGCCGATCCGGTCGAATAGACAATTTTCTTGACCAAATGGACGAACTAAGCCATGTTTCACACAGAGGTCAAAAATAAATGGCTTTTATCAACAATAAAGACTTCAACATCCCATTAATCACCCTCGACCAACCCCAATGCTGAGACGTAGAATGGTTAAACCTCGCCCTATTAGGGAAAAGGTCTGGAAGAGGGTCAGTCACCCTAAATTCTCAGCCATACCTAAGAGGATGACCAAAAAAATGACATACTCTAAGAAGAGTTCTCTTAGAAGATCACTGGAAAAGAAGAAGTTTATATCCTGTCCAAAAATAAACAACCATATGAGGGAGTTAATGAAACAGGTTGTCATATTAATTGAACGTACTAAGAAAATCCTTAGTTAGGGCAACAACCATGAGGGTAGGAAATAAAGAATTGAATTTCCTACTGAACATAAATCCTATATTATAAATGTACCTAAGAGAGTATAATATAAGAAAAGAAACTTCTCTTCTAAAATTGATCCAAGTTTTACAAAATTCACACCCATGTGGGTGGTAAAGAGGGATAATTGATTCATATAGATCTATATGGGCTAATACTTAAATTTGACGAATCGAGCCTCAAAAAATTTATAGGTAAATTTGAGTATTATAGTCTCATTCTTTTTTTCTTTATATATATATATATATAATATATATATATATATATATATATATATATATATATATATATATATTTATATTTTTAAAGTTACCCAAATTTAAGTATCAGATGTTTTTGGCTAGATAAATATGTAATTAACTTGTAATATTTGTAGCTGTTTTGGTTTATCATTAGTATGAACTATGATAAGATTTAGGTTAGTTTTTTGGTCATGTAATTGATAAAGGAGGAGATTGTTGGTACACGTATTTGTGCATCTGTTTGTCAATCACATGCATCTGTATGTTAGTATGTTGATTAAGCCCTTGAAAGCTAAAGACCAAAGAGATATTAATATTTGAAGCATCAAAGATGTAAAGAATAAGTATATTGATGTGCCTTGGTGACCCTAACCTTGATCCAAAACAACCATAACCTCTATATAATCATAAACTTAATAGGTAAACCTTCCTTTAACCATCACATAACCTTAGGAGATCTTTTAGAACATGCTTAATTTGGCTATAGAGGTCCGAGGTGTTAGAAAACAGATTGTACAAACTAGCCAACTCATATATGTGTTTAATTGATCAATCAAGCGATTCCTCGATTGATCAAACTTGGCCAAAATAGTCTAGTAAGTTCACACTGACCTATTTTGGCGTAGCTTGATCAATTGACGACCCTCGATTGATCAATCGATGCTAGTTGCTAGAGATCCATTGGAGCCATTTTTTTAAATCAATATTGCATTCGAATCTTTGATGAGGAATGAGTTTAAGTGAGTTAAAAGCCCTAGTGTATCTCGATACTCTCCAAAACTTATAGTCTCTCACCCAAAGGGATACAAATCATCTTGCATGTGTTTAATCACTCTCATGAGCATTCCAAGATCCTTATGAAGATGATCTTGTTTCCTTGCATTCTTTAGAGGATAGACACAAATCGAATAGAAAAATCATTTATCTTTCAAACCTCTAGAATGCATATTTAGGTAAATCCTCATTTGGAAACTAATTAAGCATTTAGTTGTAGAAGATTCAACCAAAACAATCTCACTACCTTGGTAGCCTCATTGGATCATCAAGTGCAAGGTAGCCGATTCAAGGAAGCGAAGAAAATCGACTTCAAAGAATAGGGGAGCACAAGAGAAGCTGATTGAAGCACGAGAGAGCATCACTCAAATATCTCAAGAATGTGTTACAAAGCAGTTCAATCCGACAAGTAAGTTATCAATTGCTTGTGTAGGTTCTTATGTAGTACTATATCGCCACCAACACGGGTGAGTACGTGTAAATCTTTATATAGGCCTCTAACGAGAGTGTATGTGTGTCAAGTCCTTGTGTAAGCCTTCGACGAGAGTGTATGTTTGTAAGACATTGTGTGGGCCTCTGGTAGGAGTGTACCCTTGTAAAGGTTAGGGGTTAACCTATTGAAAACTCCTAAGATAGTGAATATCATTATACACAAGGAGAGTGCATCCACCGAGACTGAAGTAGGGAAACAAAACCGCCAATATATGCTTATGTTTGAGATTGTGAATTGCGTACATTTCTACCTATGCTTATGTGATTGATTGGTTGAATTATTTGAATATATGACTTAGATTGTATGTTAGGCACTTAACTTGTTAAGCACACATAAATTCATTATTTATGTAGACTAGTTGCTTAATTTGTATATCTTTTATAGTCTATGTGATTGGACTCACTTTAACTCGAAAGCCTTATGTTAATTTGTCTTGATTAATTTAATTGGTAAATTAGTTTATTTCAGCAAAAAATTTTTAATCGATCCTAATCACCCCTTCAAAAAACATAGGCATAATTCTATAGCTCCACCAAGCTTTTGCACGTACCGTGGTGAACTATTCCACATGCGATTTCAGGAACCAAGAAAATGTTGGCCACCTTTTTTGTGGTCGACACTTCATCAAATTACGATGCCTTATTGGAAAGAGATATGGTGATACATTCTTTTTCATGTATCCTATCATCTTTGCACCAATTCGTAATCTTCTAGAATCAAGACAAAGTCAAATTGGTGTTGCCAGATAATAAGCCATTTTTAATCATATCCAATACGGCCAAAGCTTATTTTTATGGAGACAAGCTTGGGCTGATATGTTTTACTAGAAAGGATAAATATGGACGTCCAACTGGTATAAACAATGGAATCAATCCGGATATCATAGTGTAAGATATTGCTACTATGTTACGACTAAACAACGATCTACCGAAGGCTATAGTGTCATGTCAGATAGTCACACGTTGTGTTATAGAAAAAATCATGTGATAAGTCGATCATCAATTAAGGGAATAACAACTAAGTTCACAGTTAGAATAAGGCATCTCGAGGATAGCTTGAAAGAATATAGTGATAGATGTCTAGTCGACATGGTCGACATCACAATACTGGCCGATGAGGTAACAAAGATGACATAGAGTTAAAAGATATGAAACGAGCCCCAGAAAAGTTAGACCATTCACATGCCCAAGTTCAAGATCCATTGATTGAAATAAACTTTGGGACAACAAGAGCCCAAGCCTACTTTCATCAGCGGATTGTTGGAGCCATAAGTTCAGGCTGAACTCATTGATTTACTCTAAGAGTTAGTTGACTGTTTTGCATAGGATTATCATGAAATGACTGGACTAGACCAAAATTTGCTCAAGCACAGGTTACCCATAAAAGAAGGGTATTAACTGCATAAACAATTGTCTAGGAGAATGATGACTGAAGTTACCCAAAAAAATAAAAGAAGAAATCAAATGGTTGCTAAAAGCTAGATTCATTAAACACATCAAATATGTCGAATGGATCTCCAACGTGATTCTAGTCATTAGAAAATGGTAAATTCCGAGTTTGCATTGATTTAAGAAATTTAACATAACGATGAATATCCAATGCCCATGTCTGACCAATTGGTCAACCAAGTAACTGGACATAAAATAGTTTCCTTTATGTATGACTATTTAGGGTATAATCAAATAAATATTTTGCTTAACGATGTACCAAACACGTCCTTCAAATGTTTTGTAGTTTTGAGAATTTTTTGTTAGATGGTAATGCCATTTGGGCTTAAAAATGTTGGATGTACCAAATAGGCCTGTAATAAATAGCCTAGCTGACCAATGGCTGGCACCTCTGGCTCATTTGATCAGCTTCTTCTGGATCGTAATACCAAATAGGCCTCTAATAAATAGGACCCATAATTCCTGCGAGTTAGGGATGATCCACTTTCTACCTTTAAAAAATTAAGATATCACATATTCTTGTGGACATATGTATCACAATTCAGACCGTTCATCTGGTTCCAGACCACGGATGGCCCAAAGCTCTGTCCTGGTCGGACTTTAATTAACTAGCATTATTTCCCACAAGGTATAATTTGCATGGGATATTACCTAATTCTTGGACTGAGAGTTTCTGCTATGGGCATTGATCTTAGCCCTCTATTGATGGGTCCACATTTCGTGAGCTAAAAGTCCTCCAGGTTGAAAGATCCTAGCCATTGAATCTTTGGCCTTTTTTGTCCAATACCATTGCTTTATTTACTTTCTAAAACTTCTACTTGCAGTACACATTGAAGTGTTAGTGGACCACCCAAAGTGGCTTTAATCATATTGATGGTTTGGATAATTGAAGAAGATTTAGAAATCAGTGTACCGTACAAACTTCTAGTCCAGCACTAACTACACGTGGCATATATATTAACTCAACCGAATAGATTGTGAGCCCACCGTGCAAATCATTTGAACGAATGAGGGTCCACAAGCTGAAGATGAACCCCTTCAAATGCGCTTTTGGAGTATCGATCAGAAATTTCTTAAGATTCTTGGTACATTAACGAGGATTGAAATAGATCAAAACAAGGCTCAAGCATTTATAAATGCTCGACCGCCGAGAAACAAAATAGAATTACAATGTTTTCTTAGTTAGGTTAATTTTATATGTAGATTCATTTCTAATTGTGCAGGAAAGACTAATACGTTTTTTCCGTTGGTAAAGTAAAAACAATGAGATGAATTCAAATGGGAAACAGAACATCAGTCGGCTTTCAATAAGATCAAGGAATACTTGATGAAGCTATTGATGTTAATGCCACTGGTCAAAGGTGGACCGCTCAATTTGTACGTTGCGGCTATTGCATAGTCAATCGATGCCCTACTAACATAAGACAATAATGATTGAAAAGAGCATGCGATTTACTATCTCAGTCGAATGTTGTTGGATGTCGAGAGACAGTATTCTGCAATAGAGAAATTATGCTTATCATTGTACTTTGCAGTCACTAAATTACGTCATTATTTATTTGCCAAATCCGTCAATGTAATTGTAATAAGTGATTTAATCAAATACATGTTGAATCGACTAATTCTCAATAGCCAAATTGGTAAATGGATGCTTGCATTATCTGAGTTTGATCTTAAGTATGTGCCTCAAAGAGCAGTAAAAGGTCATGCCATAACAAATTTCTTATTTGATCATTGAGAATTTTCTTAAATTTTCTATTCATTTCCTCTTCTTCTTCATCACTATCATTTTCATACTCAGTTTTTCTATGTGATTGCCTATATGAAGTTTTCAAGATAGTAAGTTTTTTTTTTTTTTTTTTTTTTGGAGTTTTAAAATGTAGTTCATATGTTTGGAGAAAACCTATAAGTTCTTTTACTCTCGTCTCATCTATATTTCTACACTATTCTATTGAGGTTATCTTAAGAGTAAACCTATCCGAAATGGATCTATGAACTCCATATTGAGTTATAAATGTCATTCAATTTGCTATACAACCCCATGAAAGTTTCAAACTCTTACGTTTTAATATTTTCAAATTGGGTGGTCAAGAGCTGAAACTTTGAGTGCTTTACTGTGATTGTTCTCTCGTAGGCGGTTTCCAATATGTCCAATATTTCCTTACCCATTTCACATGTGCATATGCATTTGAATTCATTGGAAAACCACACAGTAAATCACATTGAGAGCTTTGGTATTATAGGTATACCGAGCTCTCTCATCCTCATTTCATTTGGATTTATCTTTGAAAGTGCTAATAGTTATATCATTAATCACAACTTGTTTTATCGGTATAGTCCATCCTTATTCAACAATTGCCCAAACCATATGGTCAAAGGATCCCACAAATACCCTCATCTTATTCTTTCAATAGGCGTAGTTAGAACTATCAAAATATGGTAGTCGTGTGAAGGTACTCCCCTCATGGGTAGACATAATTCTAAAGCTCTTACGGATCTTACTGTGGACGATTAAGTCCTTGAAGAGAAACCCGTTCTGATAGCAATTGAAATTGCATGGATTATCTACCACGGTGTGTGCGGAAGCTTAACAGGCTTAGAATTACGACTAAAACCTAAGTCGAGGAATATGACCATTTTAAAAATTCTTGCCTACTTAAAAAAATTACCAATTTAAACTAAGAAGGCAAATAAACTTAAGTTTTCAAGCCAGTGGGTCCAATTACATACACTACAAATGATGTAACAATGAACAATTAATCTATAGAGATAGTGAGCTTGTGTGTGCTTACAAGTTAAGTGCCTAACATACAATCCGATTAAGCATACATATAATTTAACCAAACAAACATATAAGTATGAATATAATTGTGCTTAAATGACAATCATAAACAGAAGCATATATATAGTGATTTGATTTTCCTACTCCACTCCTAACGGATACACTCTCCTCGAGTATAATGGCATTTTTCTATCTTAAGAGTTTTCAATATGTTCACCTCTAACCTTTACGATAGTTTCTCTTAAGTTAACCACTAACCTACACATATACTCCTATATATGAGGAACACATTTTCGCCCATGTCAATGGCTCCTGTAAGAGACTTTAGTTGGTTTTCTATCAGCTAACTACCAATCACTAGTGGTTCTAATCCAAGACTATATATACACTCCGATCGAAAGCTCCTTATGGAGACTAACATATACACACCCGTGTTTGCTGAATTCGGCCATATACAAGAGCTTAGGTCCTACACAAGAACCTATTCGAGTTCGTGTTACAAACTCTACACTCAATCCTACACAAGGAAGGAATGTGAATGGATTCTACAATGATAAATTACTTGTTGGATTGAGTCCCTTTTGTAGTGCCTTCTTAAGATGCTTTTTCAATGTTCTCCCGTACTTGAATATGTTTATTAATTACTCCCATATTTGTCGATGCCGCTGGTTCAGCTCCACAAACAATCAACTTTCATGAGATGTACCGATGACGTGACCTAGGTGATGAGAGGATGATTGAATTTCTTATTACTAATGGTCTTAATTAGTTTATTCCTATTAGGGATTCACATATATGAGATTCTAGAGGATTTAGACATATATATATATATATATATATATATATATATATATATATATATATATATATATATTATATATATATATATAATAGGCTTAGTGTCTAATTTCTAGAAATAGGTGGAGATTGAGTTCATCTTTATCATGGTGGTTGGAATCCTCATTAGAGCGTTAAAGCAAAAAAAAAATAAAAAAAATGACTTAGATCTCATTAGTATAGAGGTTTAGTATGAGGGATATGGGTGAGAAATCATCTAGGCTTCTATTACACCAAAAACCCATCGATATGCCTAATGCCCTTTATATAGAAAACATTTTGCAATGACTATAAAATGGGTAAATAACGACACATTCGATTAATTGACCGAGGGCCTTCAATCGATCGAACTTCGTTAAATACAACCAGAAAACTCATCGGATAGTTTTGGCCATGTTTGATCGATCAAGCTCGACCTTCGATCAATGGATCTTTGTCAAAATAGGTCAGTAAATTTATTGTGCAGCTTTTCCCATGTTTGATTGATCGACATGATCGATTGAGATATCGAGGTCTCTTAAGAGTTTGTTGTTTTTGATAGTTTCATTTACACCAGCTCTTAACCTCTTTTAATTTATTTATCATGTTCCAATTGAACTCTTAAGGCTATTGTTGAGATGTGGAACCACGTCCGGGGGCCACACGACCGGTCGTGGGCCCTGCTCGACCAGTCGTAGACTGGCTCGACTCAAAGTCCAACGAGCATCAGTTTTTGGGTTCCGAGGTGCTCGACCGGTTGTGGCCAATGCTCGACCGGTCGTGGGATCCGCTTGACCGGTCGTGCAGTCTGCTCGACCGGTCATGGTTACGCAGATTCATTTCCGAATTTGATGCGGACTACAGATTTTTTTAGTTGCCTTTCGCAAGGGTGTGAAAAGAAAGTTGCCTAAACTATAAATATGAGTCCCTAGGGCTTTTCTATGGTAATGAGAAATAATTCTAAGGTGTGGGCAAAGGGTTTTCTATGTGCTTCCAAGGGAGAGGTTAGTATATTGCCTTGTAATCTTCATTTTTCTTCATAGTGAAAGTTTGCATCCATGGTTTTTTACCCTTGTTGGGGTTTTTTCACGTATATCTTATCTTGTGGTTTGTTTGGAATGCTTTGATTCTTTTTCTAGTTTATATTTCTTTCTGTTTATCGTTTGTGGGTGAGACCGGAAATTGGATCTCGGTTCACTGCATTGTTGGCGTGCTGCGCAATAATTGGTGTCAGATTTATTAGTTTAGTTCTATTGGGAGCGATGACAGAAGAATGGAAGACTAGAATTGAGAAGTTTGATGGTTCAAATTTTGCATTCTAGAAGATGCAAATGGAGGATTATCTGTATCAGAAGGACCTCTATATTCCTCTAGGAGGAAAAGAGAAGAAACCGAAAAGATGACAGATGATGAATGGTTTTTAATGGATCGGAAGGCTTTAGGAACGACCCGACTCTCTTTGTCTAAGAACGTCGCCTTCAATATATCTAAGGTGAAAACTACAAAAGAATTAATGGAAGCCCTAACCACCATGTATGAAAAACCCTCAACGTCCAACAAGGTTCATCTTATGAAACAACTATTCAATATGAAGATGTCAGATGATGGGAGCGTGGTTGAACATTTAAACAAGTTCAATACAGTCACGAGCCAGTTGGAATCTGTTGGCATTATTTTTTAGGATGAGATCAGGGCAATATTGATCTTGTCTAGTTTGTCAGACAGTTGAGATGGTTTGGTGATTGCTGTGAGCAATTCTTTAGGGTTGACAAAGCTGAAATTTGATGATGTGGCCGGTCTAATTCTCAGCGAAGAATCTAGAAGAAAGGCATCAGAAGTTTCAGGGGATTCAGGGAATGTTCTAAACGTTGAAGGAAGAGGAAGATCGCTGAACAAAGGAGGCAATAAATATGAACATTTTAAGTCGAGGAAGAAGTCCAAGGGACCGAAAGACAAAGACGAGTGTTGGCATTGCGGCAAGAAGGGGCATATGAAACATGATTGTAAGGCGCTCAAGAAATAAGAAGAAAGCTCTCACGGCGAGAAGAATTCAGTGAATCTATCTTAAGAGAGTGACACAAAGGCGTTGATCTTGTCTCTTGATGCGAGGAATGATTCTTGGGTTATAGACTCGGGTGTTTCATTTCATGTCACATCATGTAAGGAAGTTCTGCGTGATTATGTGTCAGGTGACTTTGGGAGAGTCTACCTGGGTAATGATGAGTCATGCAGTATTGTTGGAAAGGGAGACGTTCATGTCAATAAGAAAGACGAAACAGTTTTGAAATTGAAGGATGTCAGACATGTACCGAGTTTGAAACGTAACTTGATCTCAGTGGGGTAGTTGGCCGATACCAGTTATGTGACGACATTTACTAATGATTCCTGGAAGATCACAAAAGGTGCCTTGGTGATATCTCGAAGCAAAAGGAAGGTACTTTGTACTTGACTTCAGGATCATATAGTTCACTCGCAGTCGCATCAACTGGAGTGAATATGCAATTATGACATCAGAGGTTGGGACATATGAGTGAAAATGGGATGAATGTGCTATTGTCAAAAGAAAAGTTACCAGGGCTGAAGTCTATTGACTTGGCATTCTGCAAGGACTGTGTGTATGGCAATCAGAAGAGGGTAAATTTCAAGAAGACAGGACACGCTCCAAAGACACATCTGTTGGAGCTTGTAAACACTGATGTGTGGGGACCGACACAAGTATCATCTCTTGGTGGCTCACGTTATTTTGTTTCTTTTATTGATGATGCTAGTAGAAAACTGTGAATTTATTTCTTAAAGCACAAATCTGATGTATTTAATGTATTTAAGAAGTCGAAAGTTATGGTAGAAAATGAGATAGGTAGAACAGTAAAATGTCTCAGATCTGATAATGGGGTAGAGTATTGTGATAAGAGATTTAAGGAGTATTGTGCAGCAAATAGAATCAAACATCAGAAAATGATTCCAGGGACACCACAGCAGAATGGTGTGGCTGAGCTAACAGGACCATCCTTGAGCATGCTTGAAGCATGAGGTTATATGCAGGGTTGACCAAGACCTTTTGGGCGATGCTGTGAATACTGCCGCATATCTCATCAATAGAAGTACCTCAGCACCATTAGATGGTGGGCTACCAGAAGAAACGTGGACTAGGAAAGAAGTGAACCATGCACATCTCAGAGTGTTCGGTTGCACTTCATATGTTCACATTGATGCAGAGCACAGAAATAAGCTGGATGCGAAGTCCAGGAGGTGCACATTTATAGGCTACGGGCAGCATGATTTTAGTTACAGATTTTGGGATGCAGAAAATAGGAAAATCATCAGAAGCAAGGACGTAGTCTCCAATGAAAAAGTAATTCATAAGGACAGTGTGCAGGACAATAAGGCTGAGGAAAAAGAATTCATAGAGTTGGAAGATTTACCGAACACGAGTGTTACAGCGCCATAGGATGATCATGTACAAGAGCATTATGAGGTAGAGCCGCATACGCCAGTTGTGAGGAGGTCTACTCGGGAGAGGAGACCCACGGATCGATACTCACCCTCCTTACATTATCTACTGCTGACAGATAATGGTGAACCAGAATGTTTTGAAGAGGCATTACAGTCAGATACACGGGTTAAGTGGGAGCAGGCCATGGATGATGAGATGGACTTTCTTGAGTCTAATCGTACATGGGAGTTAGTCACTCTACCCAAGGGTAAGAAAGCTCTTCATAACAAGTGGGTTTACAGATTAAAGGAGGAGCACGATGATTCGAAACGGTACAAGACCAGATTGGTTATGAAAGGGTTTCAACAAAAGGCAGGTATTGATTTCACTGAAATATTTTCACCTGTAGTGAAAATGTCTACAATTCGCATGGTTTTGAGTACAGTGGCTAAAGAGGACTTACATCTAAAGCAGCTAGATGTTAAGACAGTTTTTCTTCATGGGGACCTTGAAGAAGATATATATATATATATATATATATATATATATGCATCAACCGATAGGATATGTGGCACCCGGAAAGGAGAACAAGGTGTGCAGACTAAAGAAAAGTCTATATGGCCTGAAGCAGGCCCCGAGGTAGTGGTATAAGAAGTTCGACAGTTTCATGTCAGGAAAAGGTTACACGAGATGCTATGCTGACCATTGTTGCTATTTGAAGAAGTTTGATACGTCATACATCATCCTTCTTCTATACGTTGATGACATACTTGTGGCTGGTTCAAGCATGAAGGACATCTCAGATCTCAAAAGACAACTGTCTAGAGAATTTGCCATAAAGGATTTAGAAGCTGCAAAATAAATCCTAGGCATGAGGATAAAGCGTGACAGGAAAAATAAGAAACTGGTTTTGTCACAGGCAGAGTACATAGCCAAGGTACTTAATCGATTCAATATGTTAGGTGCTAAGCAGGTTAGTACTCCATTAGCCAATCACTTCAAGCTATCTAAGGAGCAAGGTGCAAAGACGCAGGAGGATCGGGACTACATGGCTAAAGTCTCATACATGTCAGCTATTGGAAGTCTCATGTATGCTATAGTGAGCACGAGGCCAGACATTGCTCAAGTTGAGGGAGTTGTTAGCAAGTTCATGAACAACACCGGGAAGGAACATTGGGAAGTTGTGAAGTGGATCCTCAGATACCTGGTAGGTACTGTGGATATAGGGCTGTGTTATGGAGGATCGGAAATCAAGCTACAAGGCTACGTAGATTCAGATTTGGTAGGAGATATCAATGGCGGAAGAAGCACTACAGGTTATGTCTTTACTCTGGGTAGTGTTGCAGTCAGTTGGGTCTCTCAGTTACAGAAGATAGTATCTATCAGTATGACGGAAGCAGAATATGTTGCGGCTATAGAAGCATATAAGGAGATGATATGGATGCAAGGTTTCATGGAAGAGTTGGGTAAGAAGCAAGCAGATTGCAAACTGTATAGTGACAGTTAGAATGCAATACACTTGGCTAAGAATTCAGCATTTCATTCAAGGACCAAACATATTGTCATCAGATATCACTTCATACGTTCGTTACTGAAAGATGAATTGATTGCTCTGAAGAAGATTCATACAAGTGAGAATCTTGCGGATATGTTGATCAAGGCGGTCACACGAGAAAAGCTTAAGCTCTGTTCAGCTTTGATTGGTCTTCAAGCTTGAAGACGGGGAGGTGATACACTCTAGATGTAGAAGAAGAAGGTTTATGGTGATGTGTCTCCAAGTGGGAGATTATTGAGATGTAGAGCCATATCTGGGGGTCACACGACCGGTCATGGCCCCTGCTCGACCATTCGTGGACTGGCTCGACTCAAAGTCCAGCGAGCATCAGTTTGTTGGTTCTAAGGTGCTCGACTGGTCGTGGCCCATGCTCGACCGTTCGTGGGGTCCGCTCGACCTGTTGTGCAGTTTGCTCGACCGGTTGTGGTTACGCAAATTCGTTTCTGAATTTGATGCGGATTGCGGATTTTTTGAGTCGTCTTTCGCAAGGATACGAAAGGGAAGTTGCCTAAACTATAAATAGGAGTCCCTAAGGCTTTTCTATGGTAATGGGAAATAATTCTAAGGTGTGGGCAAAGGGTTTTCTATGTGCTTCCAAGGGAGAGGTTAGTATACTGCCTTGTAATCTTCATTTTTCTTCATAGTGAAAGTTTGCATTTGTGGTTTTTTACCCTTGTTAGGGTTTTTCCACGTATATCTTGTCTTGTGGTTTGCTTGGAATGCTTTGATTCTTTTTCTAGTTTATATTTCTGTTTATTGTTTGTGGGTGAGACCGGAGATTGGATCTCGGTTCACTGCGTTGTTGGCATGTTGCGCAATAGCTATGTAGTAATCAAACAAAGATTTACCTATTAAGGAATGGATAATCTAGAAGCTATGTTGTTTCAGGTTTAAGGTTGAAGTCATCAAGGCAATTCATGATTTACATGTTCTTCATTTCTTGATGTTGCATGTCCTATTGTGTATTTGGTCTTCAACTTCTAATGACTTAACCAACGCACTACCACACAGACTCACTTGATAGACAAATAAGTGCACTAACAAGGGATACGTGTCGTTGCACGGGAAATGTATAGTGTGCGAAAGATCTTTAAAGATATTTGGAGCACTTTCTACGGAAGTACAGATGGCGTTGAGCTGGATGATACACGTCATCTGATGACGAGGCACAACCGAGAAGTCCAAGAGGCAGAAAGCGGTCGAACAAAAAAAAGGTTAGATGGACACATGTCAAAAGAGAAGGAATAATCTAAAAGACTTACGTGGCAATAATTCAACTGCCATACTTGTCAAATAAATGAAGAAACATTTGAAGAGAAGCCGTAACGAAGATCTATAAATAGTGGAAGAATTCAACAAAGCAAGTTGTCTAGTACTAATCCAACAAACTAATCAAATTTATCTTTCTTTATCATAGCTAAGTTTTATCCTAAGAGTAGTGGTAATCTTTAGCGGTAATCCAAGTCTATGCTTTTGCGCTGGACTATTACCAATATCAATACAATCATTTCACCTTTCAGAAAAGGCATCTTATAGTTACTCACTGTCGTCGATCATAAGTATTTTCTTTTTATTTAACCGATTTCACTTATAAAAGTCTTTTTATACAGTACGCACCGTGGAATCCATATTCGAAGGAAGAATCCTATCCTGTTATGATCGTCTAATTATCCTGTAATTAATTTACGAGTGTCTGAATGGGGAGCTTGGGGTCAAGTTATTCTGTTTGAATTGAGCTGCACAATCGATTTTAGCACGCCTACACACACCACACGTGACCAAAACTAAACCAAAAGTCAACAGATCCAAACCAATTAATATAGTGAGAAAATCCTAGCCGTAGAATATTTGCCTTTTATTGGTTGAATCATAACCATTGTTGTATTGGACGGTTAAAAGTTAAAATAGCCCATGGTCCTATTTCCAAAGGCAAGAGCCAACCGATCCTATAATCCAACCTGATTTGGGAATGAATTCACAATTTAGTCGTTTTGATTTTAGTTAAGAAATGGCATGTGTACAATTTCTGAGCGCTAGAGTGTAACACGTCAAACTACATCACATTATAAAATAACTCCCCTTTTATAACTGTCCATTTATATTGTCCAGGAGTGGCCGCCTGATGATACATTCGGCCTGAATTTTGGGGGAGCCGATTAGGTGTTACAGGTGTAACACTTTAGATGGTGTTGCCCTGACCGTGGGGCCCACCTTGATATATGTGTTGTATATCCACACCGTCCATCATTTTTTCCATATCATTTAAAGACAGGTTCCAAAATAATAAGTACATACAAATCTCAAGTGGACCACACCACTGGAAACAGTGCTATTGAACTCCCACCGTTAAAACTTTCTAAGGCCAGCCGTAATGTTTATTTGCCATCTAACCCTCTTGATAAGTTCACACATATAAGCTTAATCCAAAACTTTTTTATATCCCATGCTTGAAAAGCTATTAATAGTCAACTATCCCTCTTTCCTATGATATGGTCCACTTAAGATGTGGATCTGCTTCATTTTTCATCCACTCTCTAAAATGAGCAGGCAAAACGGATGAATGGTACGAACATAGAACACAAACATCAAAGTGGGCCCCACGGTCTGAAAAAACACCCAGTAACGTGTTATCCGGGTAACACCTAAGCAACTCTCGAATTAGAAATTTTGGTACAACGACACCATAAGGAATGGACCAGTTTTGATGAGCCCTTCAACCTCGCGCACGTACGTCAAGTCCATACGCGTGAAGTAGTCGAAATTATCATTCTTAGACAATAATAAGGAAGTACGCGTATCATGACTTTGATGTGTGATGGTCCAATGTTCTTTCACAAAATATCTGGAGGTTTGATATCAACGCTCGCCCGTGTATGCTCGCCCAATCTACTCTGCCTTTCTACCCTACCTTGTGATGATCCATAACGTTCAAGTAGATTTTTATATCTTAGATTCGCCATATGAAAACATTGGAGATTAAATCGTTCAAATAAAATGAACTTTAAAAGAACGGTTTATAAAGGAAGTTGGTAGCACACTTACGGATGGATGGTAAGGATATCAGAATCAAGTGAGTTTGTTTTTTAATATAGAACATGTGGTAGGAGAATTTTCAGATGAACGGTCTAGATTATTAAGTAGATGGGGCAGAAGAGCAAGTTTGCGAAGATGCGAGCTCGCACGTACCAGACTTCCGACTCGGAACTGTTACGATCTGATGACGAGACCGAAATGAAGCATTACGCGTAATGATATATACGTCTCTCTCTCTCTCTCTCTCTCTCTCTCTCTCTCTCTCTCATGGCCTCTTGCTTGGAAACCGCTTCCCTTGTCTACCAAAACTGCCTTGAAAAGCCATTCTTCTCTCATTCCCTCTAATAAAAAACCGTCTAGCTCTTAAAAAACACAAAATGGCGTTTCCTTCTGTTATCTTACTCTTCATTTTCTCCCTTTCTCTCTGCAACCGAGTCGACTCGGAGCCGACTCAGGACAAACAGGCTCTTCTGTCCTTCCTCAACCAGACACCCCACGAGAACCGCCTGCAATGGAACTCATCTGACTCCGCCTGCAACTGGGTCGGCGTCGTATGCGACTTGAATCGCTCATTCGTCTACTCTCTACGCCTCCCCGGCATCGGCCTCGTGGGTCAGATTCCGGCCAGCACACTAGGCCGCCTCACCCAGCTCCGCGTCCTCAGCCTCCGTTCCAATCGCCTCTCAGGCCCCCTTCCAGCTGACTTCTCTGATCTCAAGCTTCTTCGCAACCTCTACCTTCAGAACAATGTCTTCTCCGGCGAATTCCCTCCGAGTCTGACAGGGTTAACCCGTCTGAACAGGTTGGACCTCTCCTTCAACAACTTCACCGGAAAAATACCCTCTTCCGTGAGCAATCTGACCAAACTCACCCGCCTCTTCTTACGAAACAACAGATTCTCCGGCGATCTCCCTTCCATCAATCTCACAAGCTTACAACAATTCAATGTCTCAAATAACAATCTCAGTGGTTCAATTCCAATAACCCTTCAACGATTCGACAAGTCGTCGTTCGCTGGAAACATTAATCTCTGCGGCGAGCCATTGATTCCCTGCAACTCATCACCCCCACTGCCAGCTCCGTCTCCAGCTTCGAATCCCCCACAAAACCCAAATCAGAAATCCTCCAAAAAGCTCTCGAAAGCGGCGATCATCGCAATATCGGCCTCTGCGGGCGGAGTAGCAATTCTTCTTCTTTTGGGTCTTATTCTCTTCCTCTGTTTTAGGCGGCATTGGCGTCGGCAACGGCCTGCAAAACCTCCAAAGGAGATTGCTGAAAGATCAGCAGCAGGGGTGGTGCCGGACACCGGCACTTCATCGTCGAAAGACGAGAGCGGGGTGAGTGGAGGATTGGCGGAGAGGAACAAACTAGTGTTTTTCGATGGTGGGACTAGTAGCTTTGATCTGGAGGATCTGTTGCGGGCGTCGGCCGAGGTTTTAGGGAAAGGGAGTATGGGAACTTCGTATAAAGCGGTTTTGGAGGAAGGGACGATGGTGGTTGTGAAAAGATTGAAGGAGGTTATTGCTGGGAAGAGGGAATTTGAATTGCAGATGGAAATGTTGGGGAAGGTGCATCACGAGAATTTGGTGCAGCTGAGAGCATTTTACTTTTCCAAGGACGAGAAGCTGCTGGTTTTCGATTTCATGGAAGTAGGAAGCTTGTCTTCTCTTCTACATGGTATTTTTGAACTCTCTCTCTCTCTCTCTTTCTGGTTTGAAGTTGCAGTCATGGAAATTCCGTTTTTTTTTTAAAAAAAATAATTTTAAATTAAAAATAATGGCCGTTTTCAGTGATGAAATTAGATACATTTACGCGTTTTCAATCAGGGAAAGACACTTTTTCAACATCCTACCTGCAGATTCCGTACGTGTGGGGCCCACTAGGAATGACCCAGGCCCCGAAAATCTTGCGATTGGAAGATCCTGTCCTTTCTATCTTTGGACGGTAAAAGTGTTAGGAATTTCCAGTTTCTTGTGGATTTGTGGGCCATGGTGGTGGGGCCCACCTAACCATTAGGTTCATATGTAAATCGAAAGAACTAATCCATACCGTTGAATATTCTTTTCAACGGTACATATTCAAGTGTACACATTCCAGTGTGTGGCCCACATAAGATGGACGGTTTCTTTCATCAATCTGTATCGACCTTCCGGCTCCCATCTCGCCCATTGGAGCTCCCAGTATGGCCTGATTTTTCCATCTTTCTACTAAAAAGACAAAACTACCCTTTGAAAGCAGTTTTGTCTGCCTTTACATAGTCTTAAAAGGGTTAGGGCCTTTGCCTTACACGTCCGCATCGGATACCTCTTTGAATAGGATGGAAACCTATTCCGAAAATGACACTCGGTCGAGTATGAAGGCCAGCCTTTGTTTTTAGGTCCTCGGACACTCCAATCGATCTATCTGGACCGTCCATTCAGTCCAACCTACTTTTGAGGGATCACCATTTAAAAAATCATACCAAGTGGATGGCCCTAGGTCTCCTTAACAGGATGCTCAAGCAATCGAAGGCAGGATTACTGAATGGATGATTCTAGACATTGAATTTTTATATACACTGGAACTAAATCAATGGTCCAGATTAATTGATCGGACTCCGTTCGTTTCCAAGTCCAATTGTGTCCAAACATGCCATTGGCTGAGGATTGAAGATGTGCTTTCTCGTGTTTTCCTCCTAAGTAGTGTACAGTATGCTCGAGCTTTCAGTCGTGCAAGTGGGGACTAGTGGTCGACTGATCTGGACCGTTGGATTGATAAAACCCACTTCCAATGGGTCCTAGACCAAAAATTGCATTGATTGGAAATTCTTACCTACCAATTCAGACCGTTGTTATACGTCTCTGTTCCGGGTCCCAATTGAAAGGCTGGGATTATCATTGGCTAGAGTTCGAGTATATGATCACTGGGCCCCATCAGACCAACGATCTGGATCAGTAACTCATGGTGGTCCCTACTTGTTGAGCTATATATCCTCTTGCAGAGGATTGCATTCTTTCTCAATTTTGTTTTTGAAAAAAGTAGGGCTGTCAACGGACACTGTAGTCTCGACGTGCCTTCCAGCTTCGCTTGTATTAGGCCGGGTTTGAGAGTTCTATTAGGCCCGACACTCGAGCTCCTGCTAATTGGGACGGATTCGGGCTTAGCGTCCAAATGCTCATAAACCCGGCCCGGCCCATTACAGCCCTAGTAAAAAGGGTTCAAGTTTCCCTTTCTACTTGTCCACAAGACTTCCCGCGTCATTTCTAAAATACGCGTGGGGCGGATCTCTGCTTTTGTCCGCACACGCCGGACCACTTAGCTGGGCCCCCCTAATTTTAACCTGATCCACTGATGATTTTGAATTTTTCAATTTCCCTACAGGCAGCAAGGGCGCTGGCCGTACACCCCTTGACTGGGCCCACAGGCTAAAGATCGCCATCGCGGCAGGCCAGGGGCTGGCCCACCTCCACGTGTCGAGAAAGATGGTGCACGGTAACCTCAAGTCCTCCAACATCCTCCTCGCCCCAGGTCTGCAATCCGCTCGGCTCTCCGATTTCGGCCTTCATACCCTCTGCGGCACCCCCACGCCTCCCAACCGCGTTCCAGGCTATCGTGCGCCGGAGCTCGTCGACACCCGCAAGTCCACCTTCAAGTCCGATGTGTACAGCTTCGGCGTCCTGCTGCTGGAGCTCCTGACTGGGAAGGCCCCCACGCTCGCGATAATCGGCGAGGATGGGTTCGATCTGCCGCGATGGGTCCAGTCGGTGGTCCGCGAGGAATGGACGGCCGAGGTTTTCGATGTGGAGCTTGTGCGGGAGGGGCCGTTGGTGGAGGAGGAGATGGTGCAGGCGCTCCAGATTGCGTTGACCTGCGCATCCACCGTACCGGATCAAAGACCAGCTATCCAGGAGGTGGTGCGCAGGATAGAGGAAATCGGCCACGTGGAAGCTGATGTGGGGAAGGATAAGTCGTCGCCCGAACATCCGTTGGAAGGATCCGAATCTCACGCGCGGCCACCAACGGAGTCGAGTACAGTGTAGAAGGGGATGGAAGAGTGGAGTGGCTGTTGATAAATTGCGCTGGGGTGTGTTCCGTACGGCAGTTAGGGTTTCATTTTTTTAAATTTGGATTGTTTGGATGGAAGATACATGATTTAGTTTGTTGGATTCAGTTGTCCCTTTTCCAGTTTCCTATTGTATTTCGCTCGGGACAGAGGCATATTCTTGGACAGTCCATCAGTCTATCTGGACCAAACATATGGTCACCGTTACAAACAAAACAAAGGAAAAAAAAAAAAATCATACGATGTTTCTAACAATCTGTCTTATCAACGGCGTTAAAATGGACGGACAAGATTATTTTAGAAATTGAGTCGACTGTGAATTGCCTATGATTCTAGGTAATCCTTTTAATCAGGCAATCTAACCGTCAGACTCCATAGCTTGGAAAAGGAGCGGTTGTAGAAAGAATTTGCTAACTTTTGTATGGATGGGATTTAGTGCATTGTTTGCTTGCTGGCGCAACTTGTTTGGGTTGGGCCTAATTGACGGTTTCAGTTGATTTATAGGTTCATGTGTCTGTCCCAACGCCAATTGATGAATGGACGGTCCTGATTGATATATTAACCCCCACAACGTACTAGAAAGTTCCCAGCGTGGGCCATGAAAAGGGCTGAAAGTTGGTTGGGTCGGTTGGGTTGGTGCTCAACCCTAGCCCAACCCAAGGTTCCTATACCTTGAACCCAACCCAACTTCGGTTGGAAATTCTTAACACATGCTTAACCCCAGCAGGCTCCATCGGGTTGGTGGGGTGGATACACGCTAATATTTTCTTCGTTATTACATTAGTCTATTATACTTCAATACACATTTATTATTTATATATATGATTTTATTAATTATATACTTAATTATTTACTATAAAAATTTCAATTTTTCTAAACAAACAAGCTAAAACATAGGACAATTATTCCTTTAAAAGTTGTGTTGTGTGGCATGCAATCTATTTGGTATAGAGGAAACCTAGCATATCTTATTAGCTTGAGTCATCGGAAATGATGTGAACTAATGAAACTTGATGGCACTGGAATTTCTTATGCCTTCAACAGAGACGATTCACAATCAATTATAATTTATAAGTAACTTATATATTGATCGGGATCAGGTTGGGTCGAGCAACCCGAGACCTCAACTCAAGCTATACCCAAGTTTTATTGAGTTGGTGTTTGTATAGCCCAAGCCTAAGATTAGACTTGATACATCTTGCCTGAGCCTAACCAAATGTTGGATCGGTCACGGGTCAGTTTGAAAAAAAAAAAAAAAAAAAAGGGTTAGACCACGGTCCGAAGCTTGTGTGGATCCAACGCCTCACATTGAGTGTGACTGTCAGTATCATGATTGGCCGGCTAACTGGTGGCCCACCATGCGTACGTAGCAAAACAAAAGTGACTGGCTACCAAACAAGTTGGTGAAATATTTTGGAGCGCATGGGCTGGGTAGTGGGGACGGAATTGTCCATTTGTCCGTGACCAGCGGCTACAGGAATCCCAATGAAAACGCGCTGGAGTAGGAAAAAGCTGTATGTGTATTTGTCAAGATAGCAGGTTAAAAAGTATAAAGGACATTTCTGTCCATTTCACTCCAGTTCCTTCTCCAGAGCACATGCATATTACTTTTTTATTAGAAAATGTCTGGGGTTTATGTTGTTACCACTTACACATCCAACTATTTATAAGTTATTTGATAAGCCAGTAGATGAGTGGTGTGACAATGAGCCAGATGGCTTGACTCAACCTGGCTTTGGACTGGACTTGGACCCATTGTATTGGATAAGTGCAATGCATTGGGTAGCCCTCCCAACCCAACAAGCCCATTGGGCTGGCTTGGACCTACTAGCTTGCATGCATGGCTTAATACATGCTAACACAACCTAGCCCCATGTTCAACTCTATACTATATATGTACTGTATTATGTCCTATGAATATGTGGTATTCTAATCCTTACGCGACCATCTTACATTGAATGCATAACATTTTTTTTTTTTTTTTTTTTTTTTTTGGGTTTCGTTTAAAATGAGTACTTCTTTGTGCATGCGTGGCCCACTTAATAAATAGGTAAATTAGGAAAATTCAAAGAGTAAACGAGGATTTTATCAATTATTGGGTTAAGTCAAGTTGGAGTGGGTCGGGTATATGCCCAACCATTTTTTTTTTTTTTGGGGGGGGTTTGGGATTGGGCCTAGCTATTATGTTAGTGTGAACACGCAGTCCACGTGGTTTCGACCCTCATTTTCCTGACACAGTCCCTTGTGAGGAGAGAGGGAAGGAATTCACGCGCACATCACTCTTTGGTATGGTGTGAGATTTTGTTGATTTAATCTAGTTGTTTTTATTTCCTTGGTAATATACCTTTTCAAGGGCGAAAAAAGGTATATTTGACTGTTCCTAGTCACCATTAGTTGCATGTGTCCACGATCAGCTAGAGTCCATGAACCTGCCTTGGGGAAAAGGGGCAGTGAAACCCCTAACTTGAAAAAAGACACACAATTGGCCTGCAGTTACAAAGTTCTAAGTAAGAGTCTCGGTTACAAAAGAGTAAGGGGTTAGGTACCCGCTCCTGCTCACACTCTGTGCAGTCTTTACTTTAAGGGATATGCAACTTTAAAGAAAATTTTAAATTTGTAATGTAACACCCCGAACTTTTCATTACAAAGTATTGAAAGTTCTCGAGTGTTACCATGAAATTTAACGTAATATATACGTATGTACGATACCAATCCAACTACCCTAACCTTACATCATTTCTCTAACACAAATCTAACTGTTGGGAATAATCTCCATTCATAGATGAAACCATCTGACCGTTGATTTTAAGACAAAATCATCCATCGAGTGATTCAACATATGTACCTTCCTTTAAATAAATCAACGAATAACTCTTTATCCATAATGATTCAGATATAAGTTCATTTGTAAGAAACGTTTAAGAAACCGCATGCAGCCACGTAGAACTATTAAATTTCACAAAACTCTTAAATTAACAATAATTACGAAAGTGCCAATAACATAGACCCTTGAAGTCTAGATCACATGTTTCCCACGATTCGTCTAATGTGAAATTTACATCATGACCATGTATCATAACTTAGACATACACATCAAAATTCAGCCCTTAGATCATTGTAAAAGTGGCTTAATTGACAAATCAGCCTGTAACCATTGATTTTGGTGACAATTGAGTAAAGAAACCTTGTAGATAGTCGTAGTCGGACATTTCCCTTCATATGAATGGAGTGGATTCACTCGCAAACATCACAAGTGGACCCCACTTGTAGTGCATGTGCATGGTACACATGCACCAGCGATGCACTGAATGGAAAGTCAGGTCAAACCTGGTTTGACCCGACGAATCTCCTCTTTTTCTTTAGATTTTCCGCCAGCAGCAGTTTTTAAAATAACCATCGTCTGCTAGGATGAGTGGTGGCCCACCATGATCGTTCCTCTAGACGATCTGAACCAACCATCATGTTGGGTCGATGGGCCTGACCACACCCACATAGTTTCCACCAATCAAAACCCGACAATTCTCCCTATTTTGCTGTGACGAGAGGCTTGAACGGACAACGTCCTTTGGGAGCCACGATGGCCCACCATCGTGATCATCTAGGATGATCTGAACCGTCCAATGTGTTCACGGGACGAGTCCAACTAAAACCTAATCCCTGTCGCATCAAGCCAACCAAACAACTAAAACAGAATTATGCCGCAAAAGCCGTCCGCAAACGGTGCCAAAAAACCAACGCGGTTTCAAACTTCTCTACATAAGTAGTCTAGAGAAGATAATCTGGACCTAATCGGAACCGTCTAGACCTCCCCAAGGGAGATTTCGATCCCTCTCAAGCTGGCCAAAAAGGAAGAAAAGAAAGAAGGTCACGTTGCTCGGTTGCAACGTGCAGAATCTGCTATATTAACGTCCGGGATTTCCAACGTTAATTGTCCTTGCGTCTAGATATTTCTACACAGTCCTATACCTCATCCCAACCATCCAACGTATGCAGGCAGAAGTTCCGACCCCCTCCAAGAAACAATCTGATTCCTCCCATGTTGATAGAAAAGACCAAAAGGAAAGTCAAAAGCCGTTATTCTGCTGTGCAGAAACGAAGGCTGCATAAGGAAATTCATTCTGTTTTTCTTGGCTACGCAATAGAGCCCATGTAAGGATTTCGAAAAAGGAGTGTAAGACTCATGCACCTATAAATTCCTCCCGTCCGATGATGGGAGAAAACACAGTGAGAGAGGATTTTGAAGGAGAGAGAGAGAGTCGGGTTCGACTCTCTGAATTGATCTTCTAACTCTAGAGTCCATTAACTGGACGTTGCTGAGAGGAATAAAGAACAGAGAGAAAGGGAGCTCCAACTTCGGCGAACTTTTGTCTGTAAGAAAGAAAGCAAAAGAAAGAAAGAAACGTAAGAGCAAGAAAGAAAGAATGAATGAAAGAAAGTAAGAAGAAGGAGGAGCGTTTAGCTGTCGCCTAGCTGCTTGAGCACACACCAGGTCCATCTAATGCCCCAAGGTAAAGATCTCCTGATCTTTTCCATGTAAATCGCAGGTTTTTCTAACGAACCTGTAAAGGTTATCTAGATCGAGCCTAACCGAGTCAGCTCGATGAGAAGACTCGGTTGAAGATTGGGATCTACTCTAGTTGATCCCTCCTCCCTTTTCTTTCAAATCTAATTTCCTAAGACTTACTAAACCTAATCATAAACTAACATAAATGATCGAAACCAGGTGAGTTAGAGTAGAATTTGGCCCTAAGGTACGTCTTTAAGCTCCTAACTTAGTAGGGACGATCCAACAACCTAAGATAAGGGTTTTATCCTTTAAGCTTACAGTCATTTAAGTTGATATGCTTTATCTTACCTGTTACATACTATGTTTTCTTAATGTTATGTTTTTTTCCTGCAATTATTCTATCATCAACAATTATCTACCCTTTTGGTAATTATGATATGATGTCAATTACAAGTGATCTTTATGAATTTATGTGGAGCGATGGATACAGGCCTTGCCCTTGCCTTTATCAATTTGTTAAGTTAGCCCTTGCTACTCTTCTCTTTATTGAGTTGGTCATTGTCACTCTCCTCTTTATTGAGTTGTTCATTACCACTCTCCTTCATATTGAGTTGGTCATTATCATTCTTCTATTTGTTGAGTTAGCCATTTCTACTCTCCTTTTATTATTGAGTTGACCATTGTCACTCTTCTCTTTGTGAGTTAGCCATTAATTACTACTCTCTTCCTTACTTTATTGACCTTGTGTATTTACCTTTGAGGCTTGGGCATGTGTCTTGATATTTCGGAACTCCCATGATTTGGCTCATGTTCTTTATAAGTGCAAGTGATGTGTTAAAAGGTATCACAACTAGTGATTCAAATATTTTATCATAGACATAATGCGCTCTGGGTAGAAACTCTCTTGGTCGTCACGTAATTCCATAGGTTTTTGGGTAGTAGTGCACAAATCGATATGTGTAATTCACAAATGTAGTGTCACATCATTTCCGGGATTAGATATCGCAAATAGTCGCTCCATGAACAAATCGTGTCACGTAATTCATCTGACTCATGTATGTTGTGCTCCTTGAGGTGTTCGTATAAATCCACAGTAGCATTGGACATACCGGTGAATCTCCGTAGTGTGAAAATATGGGGCGATCCAGGTTTTCTATGAATCGTATTCCATATTGCAATGAATACTATGTATGATGAGCCGCACACACTTTGCTAGGCATGCATCTTATGTAGGTAGTTTACGCATGATAATACCCTCGTATTAGTGAGGTATGGGACGCATCAGAACTCTTACATTACTTTTATGAATTTCTTGAATTATTGTTAATCTTAAAGGATAACCATCACTACGAGTAGGGTGTTAACCCTCTTCAAACGTACAAATGATGCAGGTGACGTACAGATTGAAGGCCTAGAGTGTCATCTCCCTATGGAAGATTATGCTAAAAGAATAAGAAGATAACTTTATGATTTAGTTTTATACTTCCGCTGCGAATTCGATAAATGTAATAAGCTCTCATTGAAAGGGCATTATTTATTTGATTTCTTTAACTCTGATGAAATAATCATTACAGTCAATTTTATTCTCGTGAATGTTACCTTCGTGAATGTACCTAGATATGATCCAAATAATAATAATAATAATAATAATAATAATGTGTTATTTTTAAAGCATCTAATTTATACATTATTAACACTTGATTTTCTCGGGCACAAGTATAAACTCTGGCCATGAAAATTCGGAGCATTACATGTAATGATATTATATGTCTAGCCATGCTTCGCATATTCTCACAAGAAGACTGGATAGGCAAAAAATGACATGATTTCTAACATTGTTACATAGAATCAAGCAACCCCGGATAGTCGAATAATATAAATAGATAAGTAGACATAAATAAAGGCAGTTAGAAGTACGTAAGATGGCGGACAATATGCTGGAATATAATGAGTGGATTGCGTTCCGAGTTTGATTGAAATGTGATAAAGAAAAAAAAATGGAAACTAGACACTTTTTTATCAAAATGGATGGGTAGACATCCCTAATTTTGACCCTACTCTTAAATAAGTTGACTTTCCCTGAAAGGTTTCTTTCCATAGTTGCTTTCATTGTGCTGAGTAGGATTTAGGTATGGAGATGGCAATTTGAACTTTCTAAATGGCAGAACCCACCTTACAGGCTTGTTCTTGACCTTCCCTGGGTCCTTAGAGATTTTCTAAACCATCGGGTATTGGTGAGCTAATAGTGGATATTTGTCAAAATTCGGTCATGTAGGATCTGTCAGAAGGGATCAAGATCTCTGGTTGGTGAGAAATGGTGTTAGGTGGTCGTCGACTCACAAAAGGCTGACGATATGCTAATATTTAGTTTTGGTTTAGAAGCGGAATTCATTCATCTTTTTCTTAGCATTCGTGGCTGACTTCGAGCTATAAGGTTATAAGTCGAGTGATTTGAAACGTTTACTATTTTTGAAAAGGGACTTGTGCCCAATGTTTCTTTTCCGCCTGACTTTCAAAGTTCCCTTTGATGGATAAGTATAGTTTTAGCAGAATGTGAAAAGGCCAAGCTATATGTCCTAGAGGGGGGGTGAATAGGACTATGCCAAATTAAAATTTAACAGTGGAATTGAAGTACGATAACCTTATAAAAATAAAGAACAGTACTTTAAATAAATCAAAGAACTGAAATGTAAAGCAAACTTAAATAAAGAGCTTGATACTAATATTGTTCTAAGGACAACTAACCAAGGGTTTATGGCAGGACAACCTTACTAGAACAAATTGAATATCAAAACTCAAACAGAAAGGAAATAAAGGAAATAGCAAGAAATAAATTCTAAACTATTACAACATTCCCTACTTTGCTTGAAATGTAAATATTACAACATTCACATCCACATATACATTCCACAAATCTGAATGATTAACAATATAGAAATTCAAAGAGCATTCAAATCACAAAACACACCGATATATAGTGATTCGCCTGTGTGTTCACTAACTGTTAAACAACAGCCACACAGCTTGCTACTCCACTCCTAATATCCTCACAAAGGGGATATTAGCATTCACTATCAAACAGGTTTTACAGGTTCACCTAAAACCTTCACAATTGTGTCTTTTTAACTTGGACTTACACAATCCAAAAATCCACACTTTCTGAGTTTTCTGGCTCTCCTCAGATAACCAATACAATGAGATTTTTCTGGCGAATCTCAATCAAAACCAAAATAATGAATTTACAATAAATGTAAAATTCCTGGATTTCTCCTTTTGTAGTAGCCCGGTAGAACCAATCAGAGTAGAAGTTCGAATCAACGTTCAATGTCCAATACACACTTAAGAAATGGTTCTAGGTTCTAATTGATTTTAAATTAAATCAAATTGGGCGTAGCTCTATTTGATTTTGATTCCAATGAAAAATAAATACAGCAATTCCTCTTTTCAAAATAATATTGGAATATAGGAATAAAATCAAATACGAAAAGCTAACAAAAGAATATTAAATATGCACAGCGTAGCTTAAAATGAACACAACTTATCTCAGAGTGGAGGCTTGAATTTTCTCAAATTAATCAATGTAAAACTCTGAAATTCGTGTTCAATTTATAGAAGCAAAGATTGCGTCTACGACTGGTCTTAGGGACCCTTCGACTGGTCGTAACTCCAACGGCATTTTGAAATTTTAAGCGCGATCTGAAAAATCAGTTCTACGACTGGTCGTGGGGACCCTTCGACTGGTCGTAGACCACCTACGACTGGTCGAAGCTGACCTAGGACTGGTCGTAGGAAACCAGATTTGGTTACTAGAGTTTGAGTTGTAGTTCTAGGATTGGTCGAAGGACGAGTCGTGACATCCCTACGACCGGTCGAACAATCTCCAGGATTGGTCGAAGAATAACCAAAAAATTTTGAAAAATCTTCAACAACTTCGTTGAATTTCTTAGACTAGTCGAACCAGGTTTAGGACTGGTCGAAGAAGGTCCAGGACTAGTCTTTAGAACAGACCAACTTCATGTAAAAAGATTCATCTTAAATTATGTATACAAAGTGACCTACCCTAAGGTCAAACTAAGGTCTATCATATCTGGGACATGAAGTATGAACATTGAACTTCATTCTTTCAGATGATGGTTAACTTTTGAAGCTTGAGATCTATTCTTGATGTAGCTTGATCTTGAGATCTTCTACAGCTTGAATTTAATCTTCAACTTGAATTGTACTTGAGTCTTGAACAACCACTCTTCTTATCGATGTAGCTTTGAACAATGAAGCATACGGAAGAGGACAAAGTACATAACCTTTCATATCTTGAAGTAGAGCACCGTACATGTCTTGAACCATTGTGATGTCGTCTTGAATATCAACATATATACAAGCACCAGACATACAGATAGAAGATTTGACACACAGGAAGTTTTGGCACCACAAAATTTGACAATCAAAGGAGCATGAGACCATAGCACTTACAGAATGTAGCTAGGACACTGGATTTTGGCAGTGTTGATCAATGGCTCTAATTGAAGGGTTGTGTGCAACTTTATCAGGGTATAACCAATTGGTTCAAAAGTAGTGTCTTTGTGATTTAGGTGGGGTGTCTACAGTTAAGCCTATGATGGGCTTGGCTCGAGCTCTGGCCTTGGCTCTTAAGTTTCCAGTTGTGCATGGGCTTAGTCTAACCCAACTCAAATCCAACCCATTGTCACCCTTATGCCCAGCCAATCAATTTTTGAGTTGGGCTTTGGCTCAAATTAGTTTAGCTTGACCCATCTCAGCTCGACCTTACTTTGAGTGTACATGTTGTCTAATAAATGTGATGTTTCAATTCTCAATAAGGCAACCCATGCATCTTAAACATAGATCCTTGGTTTCATTCTTGTTAAGTGTTTATTTGTTTGTACATATATAGCCTACTTGATCAAGATATAGACTAAGATATTCAAGGGGAAAATATGAATTTGATCAATCTTCAACCCAACTCCATCAAGCACTCAGCCTAACTCCTTCAAGCACTTAGCCCGACTCCATCAAGCACGAGCCTAAACAATTTTTTCATGAATCAGGCTTAAGCTTATTATGCTGGGTTGATCCATGGGCCTTAAGTTTTAGGCCAGGCCATTGCACCCCTACTAGTAGAGGCTATGATCCATAGTCAAGCACATGACCATAGTACATGTGGCCAAACCTTTCAAATTATGCTATTTGACCTTTGATGTCATGACAAAAATCAATTGTTTGGAGAGTCTTGATATCTAAGTAATGTAAACTATTATTGTATTTGTACAATTGAATATTTTGATCAAATGACTAGAATTCTTAATCTAGTTTTGCGAAAATACTTGTTCATAATTGATGCAAGCAACAAAACCACAACAAAAAGATTTAAACCTGTCACACCCTAAAATCTGGGTGCAGAGTGTGCACCCTCAGACCCAAAATTCGGTTTGTAATTCGTACACAACGTGTACTAACTTCATCTGTTGATCGGTTTAATTAGAGGTGGTAATTACATTCATTCTAAGTTCCACCCAAGTTCGTTGAATTCCAATCACGCATACATAACACTTAACACCAACTAACTGGGCATATATAAATCTTTATGACCATTCAAATAACATAAATCTCAAACATCGTTCATTCATTATACTATCTTATTATAAATATGTTTATTCCAAACTCACAATGTCTCAATCAAATAAGTCTAAACAACTGCTTAAAATCTCATAATCAATGCCAATATGCATTGTATGCCAACTAAACTATCCTAATAAATAAATTAAATATTCATGAATGATCTAATGCTATCAATTCATTTTTAAATAAGTATGGTCACATTTCATGTGGGTTGTATTCTGGTTTAGTGACCCCTTCCGATTTGTGCACTACAACATTTATTAATGCCTCATCTATATGGTTTTTTCATCAATAAAAACGTAAGCTGGCCATACTCAGTGAAATATCCCAGTATGGTTCATATATATAATAAGTAAAATAGTATAAAAATATTGAATGCAAAAATGTATGCACATGATGTATGAATGCACTAGATGGGGTGATCATCCATCTGGTTAGGTTGGAGATCATCAACCCGCATCTACCCGTTGGTAGGATTCCACCTTTCAATAGACATTTACATAACTCGTATCTGGTAACGTTGTACCAAGATCGACAACCCTTCTAAGGAGAGCCCCCATGATCGACAATGCAATATGCGAATGCAATGGATAATGCATGATTTCATCATTTCATAAACACTTGTTTAATTCAGAATATAACCATGTGATTCCATCTTCTTTTTTTTTTTTTTTTTTACAAAAATTTAATATGAGAAGATAAATTAGCATGTGACATAGTTTCATGAATCAACATCAGTTAGATCAAAACATTAATCAACCCACACATCATTCAATCAATTTTACGTAAGTGACATTTTCTTTCGACAATTTCAATACTTTTCTGTTTTGCGCCCCTTCAAATTGGATCTGATTTAATCTTTCTAACAAATATACCTTTTAGTAGATCTTCATCTAACCATCATAACATTGCTAGAAGATCAATAAGTGTTTTTCTAATGGATTCTTTAGTAAGGAATTACGTAGACATGATTAACTCCATATTAAGATTTGGACCATTTTTTAGATTCATAATCAAGCTATCTATAAATCCAGTGTCGATCAAAGTAGAAGTATAATATTTTCTTTATTATCAATTTTCATATTAATTGTTGTCAATCTGCTAATTAAGATACTAAACTCATTCAAGTGTTATTGAAAAATGGACATTTAATTTGTCGTCAAGTTATATAGCTACTATTAGAAAAAAATCTCATTCTCTTTGTATAGATTTCAAAATTTGTTCCACAAAATTTCAACAGTGGTTTGATCAGACACGTTGAACAAAAGTGAATTATCTCATACAAGAAGATCCACCATTACTAACTAGTTTTTCTTCTCCAAAATTGCATTTTTTTTCTTTAAGGGATTTTTTTTTTTCTTTTCTTTTGATTGTACTTCCTTCACCAAAATTGTGTTCACGTTCAATTTTCGTAAAATGTAATTGGATCTATCAAACTTCAATACCTCAATTCTGGTCAAACTCAATTAAATCATCTTAAACAATTGTAAGACAAAAGCCTACAACAATCTTTTGTTAAAAAGCTTGTTAACATTTAAATTTGATACCAATTGTTAGAAAAAAAATACCCCCACATAATCAATGTAAACAAATTAAATAAATTCACAAATGAAAAGAGCTAAAACAAAACCTCAAAGCCAAAGAGATAAACGAGAAACGAAACACAAAAATATGTGGTTGAACTATATATATATATATGCTCACACACAATTAGTTGGTGCATTAAATGTAAAAAATTACTATTTTCATCAACATGTAATGCACCGCATGTGAGAATACGTGACATTGAGTCTTACATAAATATGATGGAAATTATTTGTCATAAATCCAACTTGTTCATCAAATAGGGCCCACTAATGAAATTGCATATACTAAAAATTAATAAATGATCATCACCACTAGAGCCACACATATAAGTTGAATTGGACTATTGGAATAGATTTCTAACAGCTCACTTTTCTTGTAGATGATATCATACTATTTATCATTAAAAAAAGTAATATATAATCATTCACATGCTTATAAAGGGCCCAACCTAATTAACGGACTAGATTTTCAAGATATGTGGCACATCATCCGAATATATCACATGTGTACATCTTCTCTAGTCATCCCATTTTTTTTGTAAATATTTCTCCTTCTCCTTTCTCTTCTTCATTTAAGGGATATATGTGTGAAAACGAATCAAGTTAGTCCTTGGCCTAGAGAGGGCTATGTACGACCCAACATGATCTTTGGATTTTATCCAAGCCAATCATCTATTTTGTTATATTATTTTAAGGCATGAACCCAAACGAGACAAATCTAAGGCATAAGTGAATCGCCATGATGTATGTGCCTTATTCTCTTTTCTATTTATCCTCTAAAATCAAGCCGATGTTTGTGTTTCCTTTCATCCAGGTTTGTGAGACCTAATTAGCAGGTTGGATGGAAAATAAACATTCTAGTGGACCTTATAAAGCTTTCAATGGTGAGTTATCAATCAATACTATTTCTTATGGTCCACCTTAACCATGGATGGAGTTGATTTTCAGACCATGGGTCCAGCATGAGGTTAATCATGTGATGATTGAGGTAGATTTCCCATTAATACCATGGTGGGGCCGATCAAAGCGGGTAAGGCATTTTCTTTTTTTAAATAATTATCTGGATACAACATTTATTAACATTAAATGCCTGGCTAGTTAGACCAAAATTCACGGTCCAACTAGTTGTGTGTGAGCATTTCTCATATATAATATATTATATATATATATATATATATATATATATTGAAATGCTCACACACAACTAACTAGTTGGGCATTACATTTTCGTCCAACTAGCTGTGCATTTAATTAAAACTTTCTTCTTAATTAATGTAAATGGTTTCATTGCCTATTACTTTCATTTTAGCATTGAAAAGTGGCCACGGCTTGGGTGGGCCATCATGGTGTTACTGTAAAATCTACCCCAACCATCACGTATGTCACTTCATTTTAAAGTAAGTTCTCAAAATTTATCTCCATCCCTAGTTCAAGAGGACCACACTATTGGCTGATTCCATAGAAAGGTTCACCCTCCAAACAGTTTCCCTAGTGTGGCTCACATGAATGATATATAAATCTGATTTTTGGAAACTAGGCTTACTTGTGGTATGACATCTAATGGTTGGAATAGATTTCAAAGTTTCATCGTGATTGGCCCTGTAAAAATCAAGGGTGGATGTCTTTCTCCTCTCTCCTAATTACTCTCTTGGTGTGGCCCATTGAATGCTGGTTAGCCTGAATATTAACACTAGGCCTATTACTCTGATTATACACCTAATGTCCAGTGGATCTTACAACATATTAAGTATATCCATACAAAAAATAGGAGTGGAAGTCCATGAGATGTGTGTTTCCAAA